>CM020234.1:5426440-6039180 GCA_009819775.1 Phoenicopterus ruber ruber
AAGAGAGGATGAAGGAAAAGGTTAGGAGCTACTTAGCAATGAGGCTTAAATAGCAGCAGTGGGGCAGACACCTGCGCTCTGTCCCGCAGAAGGCAGCGATGGCCCCGCTCCAGTCCCGGGGCCGTTCCAGCAAAGTGCTGGTTGCAATATGGGCTCTTTGGCTCCAGAGGTGATCTGAAGAGCTGGGAGCGTTTCTCCTCGCTAGCTCGTGGGTCGAGGCTAGCAGTGACAGTGCTGTTTCTCAGTGAGTACTCGAGCCCACGTAGGATGCAGCCGTGGTGGGGCACAGCCTGGAGGAGAGCAGCCCCAGCACCCACCCAGCAGGAGCTACAGCACCCACAGGCACCCTCGATGGCTCGGGGACACCCAAGTCCTGCGCCGGGCGGTTAGTAGGTGCTCACAACGGCATTTTGCGTTGAACAGAAACTAGCTCACACCATTCCTCGGCAAAAGTGGCTGGAGCAACGACTGGCCCAACGCGTTACAGTTTGCACGACGGGGTATTTATGAGCTTATTTTAGTGCAGGTCCTTCAGCTGCTGCATCCCTCAGAGTGGTGCAGTGTGGTCTGACGCTGCCAATGCCTCCACCAGGGAACATCACGGAGCTTGGAGCGCTGAGGAAAGTTTACAGGAAAGTGTCCTTTTTTTTTTTTTTTTCTTTTTTTTTTATAGCCATAAAGAACGGTTTGCCATCCCTGCATTTCTCCAAGTCAGCATCCTGGAGGTCACAGCAGCGGGCGGTTGAAGAGGCGTCCAGTGCCAAGCCCGCGTGTGAGGGAAGGAGACGCCCGTGTGCAGGCTTTGAAAAGGGGGTGCAGGTGGGGGTGAGTGCCGCAAACCTGCAGGAGCCACCCTGGGAGTGCGAGAGCAGCCCCTGCCCCTCAGCTTCCATTAATAATGACTTTTGAAATAATTTTAAAAAGCCACCCCAGCCCTTCGCTTTCCTTCCAAGGATCCTTATGTGTTTTACAACCCCTTTGTCTGTACTCTCACTTGCAGAGCAGGGAAGTAAGGCAGGGAAAGGCGAAGAGCATCTCTTCATCCTCTCCCTCCATGCGGGGCTGAGCCAGCCTTGGGGTGCTGGCACCCCCCGGTTCGGGCCTGATGCTGTGACCCCGCTGCTGTGCTGGGTAGGGCCGGAGGAACCGCTCGCTGGGCGGAGACCCAGGGACCTGCTCCGTCCCCATGCACCTCTCGCCCAGCTCCTGCCGTGGCCCAATCCTGCCTTGCCCCGAGCTCCTTAAACAACAGCCTCGGTGAGGACATAGGGCAGCAGAAGGCCACTACAGTGGGCCACCACCTCCCTTCCAAGTCTCCTTCCAGTCCAGCCTGTGCTCTCCTCTCCACCCCGTGCTTGCCATGAGGATGCCACTGCTTGGCCGCATGGCCCCGGGGATGCTGTGGAGACCTGGCCACCTCCTGCTGGCTCCTGGGCCACCGGGCTCCTGCTTCCCCCCGCATCGGCTTGGCTTTGCCCCCCTGCTCCCTTTCTGCTCGCCCGAGCTGGCGTTGGGGAGAGGCGGCGCGCAGCGGAGAGCTGCTAATGACTGCGTCCAAAGGAAGGCTTCGGATCGCTTTCCCCTGAATTGTTTGCTCTCACTGTAATTGATGAGCCTTTAATGAGTCTCATGGGATGATGTGTTTGAAGGGAGCTCTTTCCTCTCCATCCCCGAGGAAAATGATGTTTCAACTGATCTCGGCTCTCGGGGAAACATGAATAACTCTTCTCCATCTCCCTATCGTCATCCCCAGCCGTTGCTCGCAGCACGCTCTGGCAGCTGCCTGGCCATGACTTACCCACCTTTTACCTGCTCCTTTGCAACTGTTTTGGCAGCTCAGCAAAAGCAGGGAGCAAATCTTTTGGGCAAAGCATAACGGGCGCTGAGCTTGGATTGTTTCTGGCCCATCTGTGCATGCGGAACCAGGTAAAAATAGCTTCTAATGGCTGGGCCACAGAAAAAGCACCGTCCCTGTGTGGAGAGCAGTTATATTAGGATTCGGCTTGCTGGGAGATCGCTCCGGCAGAGATTCACTATCGCCAGTGGCCGGAGCAGGGCTGAAAGGGCTGAAGAAGGCGACGGTGGCTCATTCATCCCAGGAGCAGGGCAGGGAGTGTAACGGAGCCTGCGGTCCAGGGGCTGAAAGGGGAGGAAAAGCCATTTTAACTTGCCGTTTCTTTCCGCTCAAACAAGGGAGAGAGGCTTCTGGGTTTCGCTGCTTTTTGCAGAGCCAAAAAAATGAAAAAAAACCCAAACCCTGGGTTAGGTCAGAGGGACATGTTGTGAGTGGTTTATTTTCCTTGCGGGTTTTCACTTTTGGTTGTGTGGTAGGGATGGATGAGTCCTCCCGCGGGGAGGAACCCTCCTCACTGCCCTTCGAAATGATTTGAGGTTTGGGTTACAAAGAAGAGACAATTTAAAAGATGCCAAAGTGGACAGCACGCTAGCTGGCTGTTCCCGTTCGAGAGGCTATTTATTTTAAATAAGTTGACACTCACCAGCTGTCAAGATCCTGCTGACTGGTGGAGCATTATTTACATTCAAAGCTGTCTTAAAAAGCAAACACGAAACCAAACTTCCCCATTAGGGGGTCGGGCAACAGAAGGGAGGAAGGGTGAAGAGGACATCACACGGATACGTGAACATAAATATTTGCAGAGTAATCTGTATCAATGCTCTTGGTCTTTCTCCTGGAATGCAATAATGCCTGCAATTGAGTTCATTGGCCAAATTGAATTTGGGCTCCTGTAGAAGTCTCTTTATATTAAGTACTTTAACATACATCACCTTCTCAGTCTATCGATGAAATTCTATTATCCGCTCAGGGCCGGACGCAACTCGGCAACAAAATCGGAGGGGAAATAAAAACCTTCACAAACCGAAGCCAGGAGCAGGTAATAGGACCTTGGGCATCTGTCTCCGGCTATTGACAAAGTGTCACGAGTGTCTGGGGGAAGGAGGAGCTCTCCGGGTTTCTCGCTAGCTCCCTCCCTCCCTCCCTCCCGCTCAGCAAGTTTCCCCTCCATCTTGCTGCAGTGGGAGTAAAACCCTTTAAGAGACTCGAGGAAAGCCAAGCAAACAGTTGCTGCGCATTAACTTAATTTAACCATATGACCAAGAGCAAGATTTTGCTTGAACTCAAGCTAATTCCAGCCTGGAGGAATGCCAGGGAAACTCAGCCATCCAGCTCTCGGGGGCTGCCCAGCACGGAGGCGAGGACGGGCCGAGGAACGTGGCGCACTGTTGGCGCAGACTTGGCCGTCCTTGACACGAGGATGCTGTTACCTCCTGGGACCCGAAGTCTGGCTGCCAGGAGCTGTGGGGGAAGGAGCAGGGACAGGCGCAGGCGGTGCGTGCCCTGGTTTTCGTGGTCTCCCCAAAGGTGCTGAGGGCGGGTGGAGGCTGGCCGGGGGCTGCAGGGGCGTTGGGCTAGTTCTTGGGGGATGTTTGGGTGAGCCCATGGCTGTTTTGGGGGTGATGCTCCGGCACTGGGGCTGGGCCAGCTCAGTGGGGAAGCCCATGGTTTCACAGACCATTTATCCCAGGTCCCTGCCTGTCGCCCTTCTGGGAAGCAGCGGTGGTGCAGCCAGCAGGTTCCCCCCTGCTCCTCAGGGAAAGGCGCTCAACGGGGGCATTGGTCATTACACAAAATCTAAGACCCTCAACAAGAGGCTCCACGGACCAAACCTTCTTCTTTCCTCCCTTCTAGAGACAGCTTTGTTGGAGAACACAAGATCGCAAACCTCTACGGCTGGAGGCTCTCCAGCAGCTTCCTCACCAGAGTCAGGAGGAGGAATGTCCGAGCAGGGCAAAGCAGCCTGGGGGCAGCCGGGACATGCTTTGCACTGGGGCACCCCTGGTTCGAGCTGAGCTACAACCGCAGGGGAAGCACGCTGAGCTGCCGTCGTTGCGCTGGCCTGGAGGCCAGAAGCAGGAGGCAGCCACCAGCCTGAGCAGGAATTGCTTCATCTTTAGCAGCAATACAGCCTCCAGCATCACCGCATCGTGAGAGCCACCAAGGCGGCAGAAAAATGTATCCCTCGCATGTGGGTACCACTGACGATTAACCAGCCCGATGTATTGGAGGAGGTGCTTTGGGGGATGGCCTTGATCCTTCAGGTCTGAAGTGCCTGATCCTGGCTCTGGCGCCAGGGTAATGGGCTGCGTGAATTCATTCTGCTCCGCTTGCACAAACTCTCCACTCCAAGTCATGCGGAGAGCAAAGTCTCCCAGAGAGCATCCGCGCACAGCACCGAGAAACGCACAGGGGGAAAGCAGGGGAGCGTAGAGGGCTTTTCCCTTCGGTTCTTTTGTGTGAGCAAAAGAGAAGCCAGGGAAACCCTCTGAAAGGCAACTGGTGAAGAGAGGAAAGGACGTGCCGCTACAAAACTGGAAACCTCATCTTCTTCTTGGTGCCTCTGGCCTGAGCAAAGCCCAAGATGAGGCACCGTTACACGGAGCTGCTCGGTGATGAGTAACGCTCCCTCCTCCTGCCTTCCTCCGGGGACTGTTCATCACTGGCAGGACGGACAGACGGACAGACAGAGCATGCACTGGGGCAGGGGAGGATGAAGGAGAGAAATCTTAATAATCAGCCTAAAATTGATTCACTTCTGCTCAATCTGATTTCTCCTAACTGGATCCACATGTCCTGGCCATGGCACATTAACTTCAATTATGGCTTATTAATGTCTCCGTGATGGAGCGTGCCCCGCTGAGCACCGCGGTGACTGACGTTATGAAGGGGAAAAAATTACTCCAAAGAGACACGTGTATAATGGAAAGAGAACCGGCGGCTTTCATCGCGCCGGCCGTCAGTCCTGGCAGCCAGGAAAAGCTCATTCACCCATTCCCGAGAAGATGACTGAGCTCATTGCTGCACCGAGGAGAAAACTAAGCAGTGAATAGAGATCTGCGGGGAAAAGTCTTTCCGCTTCCCTTCCCCACCCTGCCTGGCACAGACACAAGCACAGAGGCCAAGGGCTTACTCGTGTCTATTCCTGTCTGGACTCCTCTGCATCTCCAGTTACTCTGCAGATCAATAGGGACAGGATGGAAGAAGAAAACAGAAAAAGAAAAGAAAAAGATACCAAGAGGAAAGAGAGTAAAAATAAACTGTCAGCCATGAACGGAGAAATGGACCCGGCTGAGGCTGTGGGAGGGAGGAGATGCAGGCGGAGGGGGCAGAGGAGGCCCTGAAGCACCAACACCCAGGAAGGGAGCAGTGACCCTCAGGGTTCACCAGACCCTCTGGACATCCTGGCAAACTCGTGATTGCTCCGGTCCATCCGGCCTACAGGAGGAGAGAAGGCAGCAACCTCCTTCCCCTTCTCCCCGTGTCCTTTGCTCTGTCTCTTTCTGCTTTTCCCAGAAGCTCTGGGACATCTCGATGAGGGGTTTTCCTTGGTGGGAAGCAGAGGGGTGAAGGACAGGGTGCGCCTGGATGGGGACCCAGGAGCACATGTGCCGAGGGGATCCGAGAAACCTCTCTGAACCCACCAGTCAAGGCTGCGGCATGAGAAACCTCCGAGGCTCAGGGTCTGCTCTGAGGGCAAAGTGTTTTGCTCTTCCCTTGACCATGAACATCAACTGGGAATGAGCTGCCACGTGTCTCATCGCCCTGCGGGCGCTGCCAGCTGCTGCCAAAATCCTGGTGCCGTTCAGGGGCGCAGGCGATGCCACGCACCGCGGCCGGGCACCACTCCTCCGCCATCCCGGGGCTGCTCACGTCTCTGCTCTCCGGGTGGAATTTTCTGGCTGCTATTTGCCTTTGAGCCTTCATTTTTTCACATACATCTTCCCTCTCATATTCCATGGCCCTGTAGTGGATCCCAAACACCACCCCCCATTTTATCTAAGCACTTTGCTCCTGTTCCTTGAACATGGTCGTTCCCATGTCCTGGAAGAGGCACCGTCCATGCCCAGCCCTGCCCTCCCTGCCTCCCCCCTTCTCCGCACAGCGCTCCTGTCAGGCTCACATTGATTTCTCCTCTCTTCCTCGCAGTAACCCACCCCTTGTTGAGCCACACACAAGATTTAATTTGGTTTTAGTCCCTGCACTGTAACTGGCTTTGCTTACAGCTGGAATTAGATTGCTTTCCAGCGAAAAAACCTGCTTGCTGGGACTGGAATAATCATAGGAGCAGAGTTAATTCACATGAAGCTTCTCCACCTTATACACCACTTATCCACAGCTCCTCAGCCGGTCATCCTTCCCTGCCCTGTGCCCATCAGAGCTGGAAGAGTCAGCTCAGGACAGGCATTGACTTCTTCCCTGTCCAGGATGAGTGTCCCCCTCTCCTGGGGACCAGCCCAGCAAGCAGGGACAGCCAGGGACAGCCGGAGCAGTGCAAAGCTGGGTCTTGCTGTAGCTCAAGACTTGGAGTTTGGGCCAGAAAAAGCAGATTTCGGAGTTTTCTTTGACCCTGGCCAAGGAAAAGCCCTCTCCTCCCAGAGGCCCTGCTGCATCGGAGGGGTTGCTGCCAGGCAGCTCGTGGCGAGCGGAGCCAAGAGGGACGCGGAGGTGAGCAGGAGCCGCTGCTCTGCAGCCGTCCGTGCGGGCAGCCGTCCGTGCGGGCAGCCGTCCACGCAGGCAGCCGTCCACGCAGGCAGCGCGGCAGCTCCAGGGGGAGGCCGCCAGGAATTAGCCAACAAACCCCAACCCGTCTCATTCTGGCCCCAGCAAAAAAGCAGCATCGCAGCTGCGACCAGGCGTTCGCAGCCCGACCCCCCCCTCGCCAGCGCCGTCCTCAGGGTGCAGGTGGCTGTGGAGTCTCGGATGTCTCATAGAGGTTGTGCCCCTCCTGGGGTGTTTGAAAGGGTTTTCCTCCCCTGCCCTAGTCGCCTCTTTTCACGAAGTTTGTAGGGATTTTATCTCTTGAAACGGTCTCTGCTACTTTTAAATGGTATTGAATTTGGCCAGTGAGTTCAAAAGCTGGTGGGGGACTGGGGGCGAGGGGAGGACGACAGCTGACAGCCAGCAAGGCGCTGGTTTGCGGAGCGTCCCACCAGCATAGCCTGAAGTCAAAAGTACTGGAGCAACATATCCTGCCCAGGGCAGGCAGAAAAGGTAAAGGGCTCTGAGGAGAAAGGCCTTCATGGGACACCAAGAGTATTTTAACATGTATCTTAAAGCATCAAGCGTCCCGAAGCTGCTGTAGGTGTAGTAAGAAGTCCTTGGTTATCTGCACAATTATCTCCATGCTTGGAAGCCAAAGGTCATTGCACAAGCGTTGCACAAGCACTGACGTCAAACACTGAATCCTAATTTACCACTTTTCTGAGCTGAAAACTCTGCATCCCTGCTACAAAGCCTAACCAGCCTGGGTAAATTGATATACCAGCTCCAGCCCTTCCTGCCAGCCGCCCCGGTCGGCGCGGGCTTTGGCTGGGATCTGATCCCTGTGGCTTTGCCACCGCTGTCAGTAACATCAAGCGTCCCTGCGGGCAGCTTGGCCGCCCGGGGGGAGCGGGGCTGCGGCAGACGGGGCAGGGGGCAGGACTGGCTGCGGTCGGGGTGGAGGGGAAGGCAACGCGCTGGCCTTTTCTCGCGCCTTTGCCTGTTTTCCCTCCCTTCCACCCTCTTTGCTTTGCTATTTTGCCCCATCCTGAGCTGTTCGAGGCCCGTGGATGTTTAGTACACCTGGCAATGCTTCTTATGGGCAGGTGTAAAATGTCTCTCTGCACACGTTTACAGAGAAGCACATTGCACCAAAACCTGGGCGCTTGCAGACGCGCGCAGGGGTGCTCTCCCCCACCTCTGCCCGTGTGCCTGAGCTCCCCACGGCTCGTCCCCGAACAATCCCGACGGCGGGCACCCCGACACGCTGCCAGCCCAGCCGAGAGCCACGGCTGCTCGTCCCAGACAGGCGACCGTGCCGTGAGAGAGACCTACCCCCTCTGCCTGCTGCTGCCCTCACCGCTGCCTCCTGCCTGCCCCCGCGGGGGAAGGGCTCTCCCACCCCTCGCTGCAGCTTCCTTCCCCTTGGAGCCCGTTCAAAGCCGGCCTCGGTGGCACCTGCAAACATTTTTGCTTGCAAGTCTCAGAAGCAAACAGTTTGGAACCGATACAAACGGCTCCTCTGTCGCTGTGGTGATTCTTGTTAGCGCGGGGTGGGTGATGGGGAGATTTTTCCCCTCTTGCCTGTAAGTCTCGCACACGCTGAATCCACAAGCTGGATGGGAAATCAGCCATCTCGGCATTTTTCCACCTTACTTCGCTTTTTCGGTTGATGTCATAATGTAACATATGGCATTGTATAGAGAAATGAAAAACAAAAACCAGGAGAAACAAACCCCCTCCTGCCTTCCCCTGCCCCAGATCTCTCAGGGGGAGGGGGGGTTACCCTCACCCCAAACTTTGTCTGCTGGAGCTGGGGCTGCTCTGGGGGTGCAGGACTGACTCGGGATGGCCGGTCCTGCTTGTAGTGGCAATGAGCCGGAGTTTAGCGGGGTGAGCCTCATTCCTCACCCCCCCAGATCCACTAGCGTCGCCCCTGAGATTTTTGGGCAGAGGCTGCCCACGTCTGCACAGCTGGGGACAGGGTGTCTGAGAGGGAACGCAGACCCCAACTGTCCATCCAAGCCACGTCCCAGCTCCCCGTGCCGGCTCCGGAGGACACAGCCCTTCTCTCAGACACTCCCGTGGCAGCCTTGGAGGTGCCCCAGCCGTCCCCTGCAAGGACACATCTGTTTTATTCCCGATGCTGCCCTGCCTAGGGAGAGAGGGTATTAGAGGGAGAAACACTGGTAATCTTATCGGTCGACAGAAACGCTGATGGCTTAGTTTTCTAGCAGTAACCCTCTTCTCATCCCTTCGAGAAGAGACGCCCAAAGAAATACAGCAGCCGTTACCTGCCGGTGACTTCAATGTTGGAGACGGCATAGAAGTACTTGTACAAGTTCTCCCTCTGCACGTAGGTGCCCCCCAGGGCCGGTCTCAGCAGTCTCATCCGCAGGTCGGTCACGGTGAAGAAGTCCTTGAGCCCTTTGGCACTCTCCAGCCGGGTGTACAAGTTGTCCGTGTTCTTGAGGTCGGGGCCGGCGAAGATGGCAAAGCGGTCCCTCACCTCGAACCGGACGGTCTTCTCTTTTTTGGAGCCCGCCCAGCGGGAATACTCCTCCGTGCAGAGGACCCTGTTGGCACTGGTGGTGGAGAGGTCCCGGACCCTCCGTGCCGGCATGCTGAAGGCTTCCATGCAGTCATCCGCGTAATATTGGTACGGGTGCCAAGTCCTCCCGTTGTCCAGCGACTTCTCCAGCATCATGATGGTGGGTCGGCCGTACTCGAAGGTTATCACAATGTCATCTGTCAGCTCGATGCTCTTGTTCCAGGACAGCGTGATGTTGGCCAGCAGCGGCTCCGGGTACCGGCGCCACGTCACGCTCTGCCAGTACGTGGCCAGCCCTTCGTCCTCGCTGTCGAACATGAGTTTTGGCGGGTGGGCCAGGTCCGGGTTGGAGGCGTCGCACTCGTCGCTGCACAGGTACGGGTTCTCCTGGAACAACAACAACGGTCACGAGAGAAGAAGGCAACGCCTGGGCATCACGTCGGCACCGCGTGGGCATTGCACGGGCATCGCGGGCACGCAGCTGAGCTCGCACCGTTACTGGGCCCTGATTTTAGCTGCTTGTGTCAAACGTTAACTGCTGGGCTGAACTGGAGTGTGCTGGGGGTCTGCCTCGGGATGATGCTGTTCCTGAGCATGAATTTAAGACAGAAAGATGTGGCTTTGCCTTTGCTATAAGAACGGCTGAGCTGTTTCCTTTGAAAAGCCCTTTGGGAAAGGGCCTTTCAATTTGGCACGGGGGCAATTTTCATAGAAAGCGCTTTCCCCGAGACGGTCTCTGAGAAACTTCGCTTAAGCTTGGCTGAGTTACAAGCCTACGGAAAGCCGCGCTCACCCCTGCTCCCTTGCAAGAACCAAAAGGCTACAATCCCCAAGGCACACCCAGTGCCTCTCATGGCTCCTGATGCCGAATGGGCTGGGGACACACTGTCCCCCCCAGTGCCTCTGAGCATGGCCAGAGGAGGGAAACCCAATTTCCCCAGCTCCGAGCTGGGTCAGGACTGGGCGGTAGCAGAGAGAGCAGAGATTTGTGCTCCTGGTGTCTCCGCTGTCCCCAGGACAGCACCCTGGCCTCGGGGACACGCAGAGCGGGCATGTTCGGGATGCGCCCGTTCAGCCCGACGCCGACCATTGCCGGTCACTCCTCAGTTCGACCTACCCAAACCAAGCAGAGGCTGAGCTGACAGGGGATCGGGAAGGGAACGGCTCTGTGCCCACCCACCAGCACCCGGGAGGGACCCGCGACTCCCGCAGCCTAAACACCGTCCCGTGCCACTTGCGCCTTGTCCGGGCACCCTTAGCCTGTGGCAAATACAAGGTAACGTCAGTTAACGTCTGTCTGTGCTGAAACTGAGTTATGTAGCTGTGCGCTGTGCCTGGCAGCCCCGCTGCCCACGGGGACAGGCACTTCCCAAGCCGCGCTGCCTTCCCCAGCTGCAGGCTGCAGGTGCAATGGTCCTCGCCCGCCCGCAGGGGCCATGGTGGGAAGGATGGCTCATCCCAGCCAGGCGACAACGTCCGCTGCTACATCACTCGTTGCCCGCAGGCCTGGGCAATGGGAGAAAAGGTCCAGCCATCCCATTTTGCCCACAAGTGACAGCGCATGGCCAAGCTCGCATGTTTTGCAGGGACACACGCACGCATCCACATGTGCTGAACTGCACTAAGGACATACCGTCGAGGTCACGCACCAAATGTGAAAGTTTCGGAGGCAGGCATCAGAGCTAGCTGTGCCAATGGGTTTGTTGTGCATCCAAATGTGTGTTAAAGCCCGTCATTACTTGCCCTGCAGCCCCTGCCTCCGGGAGCGTGTGGGTCAGGCTTGCCTTGGGGCTGACGTGGGGCTGTGTTATAGTGCACACCGTCTGCAAAAAGCTCTGCAACACACCGCAAATCTTTTCTGCATATGAAGCACCTCTTTGCTGTCGGTTTACTTCCCTCTCGGACTTAAAATCCAGAGGATCGGGGAGGGAGAGGGACCGGTACGACAGCGGGCTCTGCTGCAGCGGGACCCTCAGCAGGGAGGCAGAGCCACCTGGCAGAGGAGGAGGTGATAAAGCAGCTGGAGCTGCTCAGAGCTGACGGCTGGAGGCGAGGAGCCTGCCGGGGTGCGAGGTCTGGCCCTCCCGAGCACAGCGGACTGGCAAGGTAAGGCTGAGCCGGGTTTTGTGGTTTGGTTTGTGGATGCTTTGTGCGTGGTCGGGAGCCGGCGGGAAGGTGCTGCGCGCGGGGAGCAGCGTGCTCCTGCCCGGCCCCCAGCACCGTGCACAGCGCTGGGGCTGTGCCGGGGTGCAGGGGGCTGAGGCTGGTACCTGGGGGCTCGAACAAACGAGGTGCAGGGCTGGGGTCTGCACAGCCTGGTTGTGTCCCAGGGCTGGGAGAGCCCCGCTGCGAGCGTGGGGAAGCGCGGGAAGAGGGTGCTCCTGTGTCCGTGGCTCTGGGGACCGATCCTGTACTGCGGGCTTGCTTTGACCTGGGAATCTGTTGGAGTCTCTAAGTGCTTGTGACCTGCTTTTAGGGTGCCCTGTGTATACCCCAGGCAAAGCAGAGGAGGGGATCCGGCTTGTACAAGTGGGCGCTCTCGGGTGCAAAGCGGGGCTGTGCTTTGAATGTGGAAACTGCTGCGTAACATGAGGTGCTTTGGCAAATCTGGGCTTTGCCACCTCCAGGTGGGCAACCAAAAGTCTTGGGAACTACTTAGAGCTTCTCCACTCCATGTCTGTAAAATGGGCCTCTGGGGTGTCCCCGCAGCTTGGAGACACACACTGAATGCGAGTAACTGTTTGCACAGCGAGTGGAGGCCACAGTGCTGAGGAGTCTAGAAAAGCTCCGGAGGACATAAATAATTCTGTTTTCTGAGCAGCGTGTGAGTAGCACGCAGTAAATAAGGCAGAAGGCTGCTCCGCCAGCAGCGGGGGTAAAACGAAACAGCGAGCAGCTGATCTGTACGTGAGCACCCGGCTCCTTTGCAGGGGATGCAGCAGCAGCCCTGGGGAGAAGAGGGGACTCCTGTAAATAAAGCATGCGTTGTCGCGTGTGTGCGCACGAGGCTGCCAGGGAAGGCAGCAGAAGCCAGTTGATAAAACAGGGCAAAACTCGTCCTGTTTTCAGCATTGTCTTGCTCTCAGACACACACCTGCCTGACGGGAAAGCCATGAGAGCCGTGCTGGGACCTGCTCCTCCTGTTACAGCCTTAACTGGAGCGCCATGTGGCTTTTGCCACCTCCGTGTGTGCTGGGAGGAAGGGCTGCAGCCGGAGCTGCTGAGCTCCGGTGCGGTGCCTGTCCCCGGAGCAAGGAGGCTACTAAACGGATGCTTTGGTGGATGTTTTAAAAGCAAATGGCTGGATAGTTCTTATTATTTTTTACTTGCTTGCAGCTGTGCCAACTGGGCAAGGGAAATCAATGGAGTGCTCAGGCTTGCTCGGGTGGGTCAGGTCAAGGGGTGAGGGCACCTGCCCAGGCGCTCTCCGCTCCCCTCCCAAGGAGGGGGAGATGCCCCGAGCAAGGGGAGATGCCAGCCGGGGTGCAGCGGGGCTCTGAGCCGCACTGGGTGGTCCTCTCGGCTGCGACACGCTGTTCCGGAGCGGCGATTAAAAAAACCTGAGATATTGACATATTTAATATGCTCTCCTGACTCGTCACGTTCAGAGGAATTGTTTACCTCTGCTAATGAGACACAGCTTCCTGCTGGGGGATGTAACTGCCTCTTAGCGCAGCTTTACAGCGGCGGCTGATGGAAAAGGCAGAAAAATCCCCATCAGCTGAAGCGCTGGGGGCTCTGAGTACGTTTCCTGTGCTGAGGCAACATATTGTGTTGCAGTATGGTCCTACCGCCAATGTGGTCATACAGATGGCTTAATGGGACGGTCCTGAAAAGACCATCTCGGAGATCCGTTTTCACCTCTTGTCTGAAGGCGGGTGCAGCAGTGCAGCATCTCAGCGGGCTCAGGTGGGGAATCGGCTCGAGACGGCAGCAGAAAGCTCCCCAATAAACCCGCCTCGCTGCTCAGAGTGGCTCTGTATGAGCAGGAGTCTGTGTGCACGGAGCCGTCTTGGCAAGAGCGCTCTTGCCGTGTGGGTTCCTTTCCTCGCGTGCGGTAGCTGTCGGGGCTGCCAAAGCCCTTGAGCTGGTGTAAGATGAGTCTCCGCTGAGTATTTGCTGCTTGAGCTGTCCCCAGCATGGCCACAGTGGCCAGCTTCACCTTCAGGGCTATGGGTGATGCTCCTATCAAGGCTTTCTTTGGAGGCTCCCTTAAGCAGTGGCTAAATTACACAAGGGAAGGACTCTGCGACCAGAACACAATAAGAAAACATTACCCAGACCAGTAAAGGGTGGCCAGAGTGGGAGGTGGGACAGGTTTCCCAGGAGCAGTGAGGGAAGAAACAAAGTCTGACAATCGTGATCCCCCTCCCAGTGTCCCGTCTGGAGGGACGGGGCTGGCCAGGCATGTCCCTGGCAGGGGACCTGGCAGGTCACGGGCAGGAAGAAGCGGAGCCAAGACTCTGCCTGTCTCCCATATGCTCGTCCCAGAGATCAGGGAATGGAGGTGCACAATCCCCGATGGATCCTGTACCTCCCAACCTGTAAGCGTGCTCAGCTCGGCAGGCAGCAGCCCAAAGACGCCTTTAACCGCGCTGGTGCTCTGGAGCGGCACACGGCTCGAGAGCCGCGCGGCTGCAACAGGGCGAACGCACAAATAACCTCTAAGTGGCAGTGCTGGAAGGTGGGGGAGAGCCTCAAAAGCCACCGAGTGAGTCACGTCACTACGGCTTCCTCTGCTAAAATGAAGTGTTCCTTTTTGGTTTTAGGTTTATTGAGTTGTCCTTCCTCCACGGGATGCTCAAGGCATTTGCTGCAGGTGGGGTGGTTTGAAGTCAGCCGGGAGGGCAGGGGGGAGCGGAAACAGATGGCCATACTTTGGCTGCTCCGTTGGTCCTGGTAAGATCAGTTATAGCACTGTTGAAACAATTCCAGGTATTATTTTTGACTCTGGTTTCCTCCTCCAAGCCGTGTGTCCTCCAAAGAATCTGTCCAAAGTCTCAAGATATTTATGTCTTCAATCTAAAAGTCAGAATGCATTAGCCAGGCGAACTTGGTCTCAGCGAGCTTAAAATAAAGCAGTTCACTTTGAGTCTCACGCTATTAAATCAGTGGTGAGTGTCCTCACGGCAACTAGACGTTCCAGGTTTCCAGCTCTCCAGCTTGCTCTTCTGGTTGCTCATTTCTCGAGGGTGCACCAAAGAGCACTACAACCTTGCTTAGTCCCAGCTTAGCCCAAAGGGGCAAATCCCTGGGGGTAAATTGCAAAAGTCTCGTTGAGGACAAGTTGTCCTAACAAATGGCATCACAGCAAGATTGTGCCTCCATGAGGCAAATCGTAGAATGGTTTGGGTGGGAAGGGACCTTTAAAGGTCATCTAGTCCACCCCCGCTGCAACGAGCAGGGACATCCTCAACTAGATCAGGTTGCCCAGAGCCCCGTCCAGCCTGACCTTGGATGTTTCCAGGGATGGGGCATCTCCCACCTCTCTGGGCAACCTGTGCCAGGGCTTCACCACCCTCATTGTGAAAAACTTCTTCCTTGCATCTAGTCTGAGTCTCCCCTCTTTTGGTTTAAAACCATCACCCCTTGTCCTATCACTACAGGCTCTACTAGGTCCCCATCTTTCTTATAGGCCCCTTTAAGTACTGAAAGGCTGCAATGAGGTCTCCCCGGAGCCTTCTCTTCTCCAGGCTGAACAACCCCAACCCTCTCAGCCTGTCTCCATAGCAGAGCTGCTCCAGCCCTTGGATCATTTTTGTGGCCTCCTCTGGCCCCGCTCCAGCAGGTCCATGTCCTTCTTGTGCTGAGGCCCCAGAGCTGGAGGCAGCACTGCAGGGGGGTCTCCCCAGAGCGGAGCAGAGGGGCAGAACCCCCTCCCTCGCCCTGCTGGCCACGCTGCTGGGGATGCAGCCCAGGACGTGGTTGGCCTTCTGGGCTGCAAGCGCACATTGCCCGGTCATGTCCAGCTTTTCATCCCCCAGCACCCCCAAGCCCTTCTCGGCAGGGCTGCTCTCAACCCCTTCATCCCCCAGCCTGTGCTGATACCAGAGGTTGCCCCGACCCAGGTGCAGGACCCTGCACTTGGCCTTGTTGAACCTCACGAGGTTCACTTGGGCGCGCTTCTTGAGCTGGAAACGTGTCCCAGTCCCGGCGACTGCAGATCCAGCTCTTGGGTTTCGCTGCCTCTCGGTGCCTGGGGTTGGTGGCGGGCAGAAATGCTGCAAAAGGGACTTTCTGAAGGTGACAGCGGGGACTTGCTCCTTGAGGAGATTTTCTTAAGAAACAAGATATCGCTCTGACAAGGCACGATGACGGGAATGCAGGATGCTGCAGCGAAGCTGCTCCCCACCTTGCCGAGGAGGGAGGGAACGGGGGAAAACAGCCCCAATAAAAGGCCCTGGTTTTACAAAGCCCAGCTGGTTTCTCGGGCTCTTAATGAGCGCACAAAGTTGTTTTGCTTTTTTTTCCTGGCAGATAATGCCATTTTTAAGCCTCATAGCATAAAATTATATATTTTTGTAGGTGAAATTTCTTGATTAATCATTAAGCTGTTGAATATTTTAAACAAACTAGACATCTGTTGTGAATGGTGAAAGCTGCACAGAAATAAAACTGCAGCTTCTAGGAGATCTCCATGCCAAAGGGAAGCTGGAAAGCAACTGCAATCACTAACTGCACAATGAAGAAAAATAATAAAAATAATAATAATAATAATATTAAAGGGGAAAAAATCCCCAAGATTTGAGCAAGGAAAAATAAGTAGATGATGTGGAAGTTTGTACTGCTCAGCCAAGGGTGGCCATCACGGCTCTCACAACTCGGTGTGATTTGTTTAATGGTGTCTTGGCCCAGGGAACCCCCCGGCGTTGCTTTGCTTTCAGGGGTCTCTTCTGCTTGATGAAATTGTGTTGTTTAAGCCAAGGCCTCTGCTAAAACCTGGGTCACCCTGGGACCGACTTGTTTTTCATTACAGTCAGTCTCCTAATAGAAGTAATGGCAAGGTCTCATCAACTTGGGCTAGTTTCAGAAATCCAAACTTTGTATTTTTTTAATTGGGGGGTGGGGAGGGAATCCTTGGGTTTTTTTTTTTTAATAGGAAGATTTTTATCAAAGGGGAAAAAAGCTAAATGCTTTTCTTTGGCACAAAGATCTATGCCGTTGGGCAAGTTCCTCTTGGGTCCTTTCTTCTGTAGAGGGTTTTTTCCCCGAGAACTGGCTCTTAAACCAAACCAGAGAGCTTCAGACCTTGGGTGTCTCCAGGCTCTCCTGCAAGTGCTGACGCTGGTTGGGACTGGGGACTGTTTGGTCCCCCCCTCCATGGCCTAAAGGGCCTGAAGAGCCGGGTCTGGCTCCCTCGACACGAGGAGGAGCTTCCCGCAGACTCTGAAATGAGAGATCTGCTTAACGACCAGGCTCCTGGAGCAGACAGGAGAAGGTCTGGTGCCCACCAAAGGCTGTTCCCCCTGGTCCTCGCGTGGCCGTGAGCAGCAGCCGGCACCCACCACCGCTGCGGGAGGTGGAGGGGCCGTGGGCGAGGAGGGTTTGCGTGGTGCTACCACCTCTCTCTGTAGGTATTCATCCAGTTTTGCTGAGTGGCACAAGTAATTCAGGAGAAAAACACCCCTGCGTGGAAGCAGCGTTTTGCTGGCCTGCGAGTCGGGCGGTTGCTGGAGCGATTTCAGTGGGGCAGCCGGCGGCACAGAAACCTCCTTCCCTCCTTCTTGGGAGCTCTTATGGCTGAGGAAACCTTGGTCTGAACCTCCACCTCCACCCAGGAGGGGACAATCCCCTCCTTAGCGCCTGCTCCATCCAGCCACGATGCTTAAGGAGTTCTCGGGTGCATCTCAAGGCCCTTCTGCTCCTCACAGGGCACCTACAACCCTGCCTTTGCTTTTGTGCTTAGAGGTTAGCTGATGAGGTTCACAAAGTCCCTGCGTTGCCTTGCACAGCAACAAAGTCCTTAAATTCGTATCAAATTTCCTCCAGGTCCTGCAAAACAACCGCATCAGCAAAATCCTCACGTGCACCTGATCCCTCCTGCCCTGCGAACGTCCCCGCCGTGGACCGGTGCCACCGCGGGTGTCCTGCAGCCTCCCCTTCCCCGAACAACCTGTCCGTCACGGGGAGGACTGACGGCCGTGGGAGACAGGGGTCCCCAGCCCGCAGAGGGGAGCAGGGGCCAGCCCGCTCCATCCCTGCCTCTCCTGCGGGTGCTCTGGCACACATTCCCCCTCCCAAGTTTTATTTTCTCCCCCTCCCTTTCCCCGTCCAGCACCAAGCTGGATCTGTTTGCTCAGGAGGCTGCAGGATAAAGCTGAAACGATCGTCTCGGTGCGTTTGCTTTCCTGCTTCTTTACGCTCAGCCGAGTTCCCCTGATTCACACCGGGATTGAGCCGTGGGGCTTTGCTTCGCCTCCATCCCTGCTCCGGCTTCCCCGGCTCTGCCGGCGCTTTGCAGGGATCTCCGTCCCCATCCCGGCCGGGCTGTGGGTTCGCTCCGGTGCCTGTCAGCACCACGATGCACCGGGAAATAACCGCTGGGCAGGGAAGATGCCGTCCCCAGCCCAGCTCTGGTGACAACCGCCTTTATCCTCCCCACTGATACCAAGTTAAATCTGTTTTCTGCAACACAAATTTTTGTCAAGGGCCACACTGAGCAACGCGCATTTTGGGAAAATTCCTTGCTTTTTCTTCCAATAACCGCTCCAGGACACGATGCTCTTTCCCAAACAGAATTGCATTTACCCAGGAGAAAACGCAGGCTCGTCCTAACGTCATTATGGGGTATTTTCACTCTTGCTGCTTCTGACCTGAGGGGTCAACTGCTCTATCTGGATTTATGAAAAGACAAGGTGTTTTTATGATCAAAAATAACATTTGTGGGTAATTAAATCTCATGCTTTAGGGCATAAACCATAACCTGCCAGGGGCCAGGATGGGACTCCCAGAGAACTGGAAATACTCTCTGACAATTAATTTTCACTCTATTCATGGGCTGGGAGGGATCAGAGGGGTGAAACAACCGTAATTAATTTACAGCGATTATTTCCAACAGCTGGCAAGTGGCATAACTCGCCGGCAGAGATGGCTGGGAGCACGGAGATAATTGAGGAGAAATACAAGGCTCCTCTGGAGCTGAACAGCCCCGTGCCAGCCCTTCCCCGTGCGCCCGGGTGAAGGTCTGTGCCCTCCTCGCTCGATGCCCCGGGGGACGTGGGGGGATGCCGGGAGCCGTGGGGCGGCCACGTGGAGCCGCCTGCCCGGGGCCCGCTCCTCCTCCGCTAATTACCCCGTCCCCGGTGCCCGAGCGGGCTTTCCCCACGGCACGGCTGTGCCTCGCACCCGGCAAACGCCTCGGGAACGGCTTTGCCTGCGCCGTTTCGGGGTGCCTGCTGGCATGCAGGGAGGGGTCCGGGCTGGGACCACGCGCTGCGGCGTCGGACTGCGGAGACGCTGGGGGAGCTCTGAATGCAAAACGTGCCTTTTCGAAATGAAATCTTAACAGCTTTCGTCAAGATGATGTGTTTTGCTCTTATTTTTTTTAAAAAATACCACTTTGGTCAAGTTATATATATTTTAGATAATGCAAACGCTCTCATTTCCCACATTTGGTGGAAGATCTGGTTTTCCCAGGGGCCGCCTGTGCGGCTCCTGCCCGAGAGCCGCTCGGGAATGCTCCCAGCAAACCCCCTGTCCGCACACCCCGCAGGCATCGCTCTCCCCTTCGTGGTAACCCTCCAAAGAGAGGTTTTCAAACGGCCCGTGCGTGTGGGCAGGTTCTGGCAAGGCATCCGCGGCTCGGTGAGGGGTTATTGCGCAGCTCCGGTTGGGAGGCAGCAGGCTCCGGGGCAGGGATGGGAAGGGATGGGATGGGATGGGAAGCTCAGGGTGCGCGGGTGAGGCGGTTTGCTCGCTCGTGTGCCCTTCCCTCGCCGCCTCCCTCCCCCAGCCATCTGCAAGGGGCTCTTATTAGGGCAGAGACAGTAAAAGGGGAGAAAACCGTCCTCGCTAACAAGCTGTTTGCTGTTTATGAGCAGGTAAAGGCAGAGCTGGAATGAATTATTAATAGGGTGGAAATGGGGTCCCTCCACAGATCTGCTGCTAATTCTGGCTCAGCCAAATGTCACTCTCTCCATCTCCCCCCCGGCTGTGGTTTGGGGGATTGATTGCTCCTCCGCTTCCTTCCCCTTCCTCCCGGATCGGAGGTTGTCCGAGTGCAAGGTCACCCCTCGGCACGGGCGTTAGGACACGCTTTGCCTGCGTGCGGGATTCGGGAGAGCGTGAGTCAGCAGAAACCGGCACCGCTCTTAGCGAGCGCACACCGGGACGCGCTCAGCGAGACATTTTGCTTTGCTTTTTGCCTCTTCCCTTTGGCCTGAAGCAGATACTCATTCACCAAACAGCGCGCCGCTCGTTCAAGGCTCTCGGGCTCCCTTGGGCCCGTCTCTCTGCCGGAGAAGAGATTCAACCCCTACTCACGGCCGCTCTTCCCCTTCCCCCTCCAACCTGCTTCTGAATTCGAGAAGCATCATCTCGTTCGTATTTCATCCCAGCTCAGCACTGTGCCCTTCTCCCCACCAGCCGTGGGGAAACATCACAGCACCAGACAGGGTCATGCAATAACAACACAATGTCCCATCTCCAGGTGGGGAAACTGAGGCAGGGAGGGATTTCAGAAGCAGGTCTGGGCTTCACCAGGAGCACTGGGGGCTCCACCTTTCTGAAGATCGAGCTCCCCCAGGCACCTGCAGCTGGGCAAAGTAGTGGCTCCTCTACCCAATCTTGACGTGAAGGTCAAGGCAAACCATGAGGGTCAAGGAAATCTCTGCTCTTGTCCCATGCTGTCTCTGAAACTCTCCTCATGGTCTGCTTAGTACCTCCAGGAAAAGGGCCTGAACTGATCTTTGCAGCGGAGATGATGCAACGTCTGCAGGAGGCTGACGGGCAGGAAGCATCTTCCCCGCAAAGGGAGGATCTGGAGGGGGATACTGCCCATCACGCACGCGGACTGACCCAAGTCACCTGTCCACCCTCGCAACACAGCAGGCACCGCTCGTGCACAGACACAAATCCCTTCACGCCCACTCTGGCTAAGCCAGAAATGGTCAGAAAATCTGGTGACACGATGAATTTTAACCTCTGGACTGACATCAGCCCTGTCCGCAGGTGACTTCTCCACGAAGGGCCCCGAGCACGCCATTTGCAGGGTGACCACGGGCCAGCACTTCCATTTCCAAAGCCCTGGGGCGGCCGGGCAGCAGCTCGGCTTCTGCTGCCGGATCCGCTGCCCAGCACCTTGTCCCGAAAGACGCGTGCGCAGCCCATCTGTGGGCGATGCAAGGGTTAACACCGCCCAGAAAATTCCACTCCTAAGCAGATAATCTCGTCTGTGCTGGGCACACACACACGCATCGTCCAATACTTTTTGAGCAGCTCTTTCTCTGTGAACTGCTAATCCCCCGGTGAGCCGCTCTACCCCCGTCCCTCCTGGCGCCCTGGCCTCCCCTCCGCACCCACCTCCCCGCCGGGGCGGCACCCCTGCGACCGCTCCTTTCGCAAGTTTGTGGATTACGGGGTGACCCGGAGCCCGAGATCAGAAGCTGATGAACCAGACACCCCTCGCCCAGCAACCGTGGGCACACGTCCAAAGACGCAGCCGTTTAATCCCATTGACTGCTCTTTAGCTCGTCTCCAAACCTGGACTTTCTGTACCCAAGAGTTGCAAGCTTTGCTCTTCCCAGGGCACTTCCCTGAAGCTTGTCTACAAATTAAGCTGCTTGGATCCTGCCCCATCCCTTCTCTGCCAGATTATTAAGCCCTTGCATCTTGCTACAGAGATGTATCCCTGTCCGCAGCCCCCACCAGCAGGAGCACAACAGCAGCGACCTGTGTGCTGGGCTCCGAGTGCGTTATTGATTCGGGACTAAGAAAATGCTTAGGAAGTAGGAAAAGTGTCCTGCTCTCTAAAAGCTTGTGCGCCGTGTAAGCTCAATACATGCAGCCTTTGCAGAGAGGCTCGCTACGCCGCTATTAATATTTTATTCTGTAAGAGAGGCCCTGATAGTTTGAATGGGGGAGGGCAGGACGCGGAGGCTGGGGATGGGAAAGAGGCGGGAGCAGAGGTGCTGCCACAGTCCTCAAATGAGGGTGCAGATCCCCCCCAAAGCCTTTTCGGGGGGAGCGTGGCTGGGTGGTGGGTACCCCTGCACCCACCCCTCCACCTGTGATCAGGGCTCCTGTGTCTGCTGCACCAAGCACTCTGCTTTTGCTGTTGTATGCAAAGTATTTGGCTGCTTTATGCTCTATTTTAAGGGTAACGTTTCAGCAGGTGCCTGCTGGTGGCTGGGATGGTGCTGTGGGCAGCCTGAAACGTGCCCTGCCTGCTGCGGGGGGCTGTCCCCGAGGGCAGGACCGCGATCCTCTCCTTTAGAGGGCTCCCCCAAACCCCTTTACGGCAGCACCGTGGAGCTGAAGCAGCCGACTCGGCCAGGGGATGGGGGCTTGTAAACCCTTTGGCGAGTGTAAAAACCAGTTGAATCTGGGCTAGTTCTCCCTTGGGGATATTCCCCCGAAAGGGACGTGGAGGTGCCGGGGGCAGGACCGGACACGGAGGTGGCAGCATCCACGCGGGGCTCGGCTCTGGGGGAGCAGAGGCCTGTTGCCCACGCTGGAGCATGCAGCAAAATGGGCGCCAGTCCTGGGCTATGGGCACACGAGCTGCCCGGCACCGCTCATGGGTGGGCGGCCCTGCTGCCCGCTCCAGCACCCGGCACCGCGCTGCTCTAATCACACGCTGGCACTCGCCTTCCCGTGCGACCAGGCAGAGGCTGGAGTCGCGGTGCCGTGCGTGGAGCCGCTCCGGGGAGGGGAGGCTGCTGCGTTAGTGGCTTCTGCACAGATGTGAGCAAGTGGGAGAGGTGGGAGCCGGCTGGGATGTGACCCAACCTGGTGGCTCTGCATCACTGCTGCCTGCACCCACTGAGCTCCTGGACGAGCAGCCCCGGCCAGGCCCCTCTCGCAGCTGGAGCCTGCTCGGGGACAGGTGACAAATGGAGAAACCCCCACGGAGCCAAAAGCCACAGGTTTCCCCGAGCCTGGCTCTCGCAGCACGGAGCAGATGTGCGGAGGCACTGGTGCCAAACGCTGGAGCGAGGGCAGGTCGGGGCAGCGGAGCAGGGCGGGTGCAGGGTGCACCCTCTGTGGGTCCCAGTGACCCTGCCTGAAAGATGGGGGGACTTGTGGGAACCTCATGGGACACGTCTGAGGCTGCACGGGAGGGGATGGCACATCTGCCTGGGGCGAAATCCAAACTGCTGTTTGCCCGTGAGCCTTAGCCAGGGCTTTGCAGGCATCGGCTTCTCCCCATAGACATCTCCCAGACGGTCACCGAGCAGTGCTGTGTGGTCTGCGGAGGAAAAAGCCTCCTTGGTGTTTTCCAGCACAGGAACCTGCGCGCTGCGCTGAACTGCCCGAGTAACGCCCGGGGCGCGCTCAGCGCTGCAGGCTGGGTGCCCGGGGAGATGGTTGCCTTCGAGAGGGCGGCAGCAGCAGCGCTGCTCACACCGTCTCGGTGGAGAACTCCCGCTAAGCAGGTCAGCAACAGCCCACGTGCATAATAACTCCAGCAAGTCAGAAATTCGGGCTCTGCTAGCCAAGCATTGCCGAGCTGCTGTTGCTCGCGCTTGGTGGAGCTCACCATCTAGGTCAGAGGAGGAATTCATTAACCTCGGGACCCCCCGGCCGTCGCTGCATTGCTGTAAGCTCTGTACCCTGCTGAGATGGGCACGGAGCGACCGCTGGCTCCTCGCCGCCCCGTCCCCCTCGCTGGTGGGATGCAGGGGTCTGGCTGTTGCTGGTGAGTGGGGCTGAGCTCAGCCGAAAACAGCAAAGCCGCAGGTGCCCTGGCCCGCAGCCCTGGTGGGACCGGGGACAGCCGCTCGGCTGCGTTGCGGCCCCTCTGCGCCTTTAGGGTGAGCTGTTGGGGTTGTGTCGGGCGGCTACAGGGGAAACAAGGCTGCTGCCAAGGAAGGGGCTGTGCCACTCGTGCCACGGACAGGGGTTTTGGTGCTGCTTGGGCATGTTTCCATTTCGGTTTCTCCAAAACCATAGGGTGAACCAGGTGCAGAGCTTGGATGGTCCCCATTGAGGACATCAGGATTGCTTGCTCATTGCTGCGCTGCCCCAGGGCGTAACCACGGGGGGAGAGGCGCCCATCCAGTGCCGTACGGGATTTTGCAACCCCACTTCTGCCGTTCGCTGCCCGTCGCTGCTGCAGACGCCGCCGCTGTTGCTGCATGCAGGCCACGCTGCGGCCAGGCGCTCAGCACGCAGTTCTGCAGCCGAGGCACAGCCCCGCGGCTGCTGCCGGCGCGGAAAGCAAAGCGGCGTGGGGCGTTCTGCGGAGGTGGTTTCCAGACGGATCAGTGAACTGGTCCGACTGACGGTGTGGTGCTGCCGCGGGGGCACCAGCGGGGACGCGGCTGTCACTCGTGTGGGCCAACGGGCAGGGTCGTGGGGCTGGGACAGCCTAAACCCCGTGCCTCAAAATCCTGAGGGTAAAAAGGTTGTGTTTGGGGTCTGAAACGGTGATCAGGCTCAACTAAGGTTAAAACCGGACTTTCACTTATGGAAACCAGTGTGGTAGGAGAGCACTCCTTCCCACTCAGGTGGTCTTGTCTGCAGGGAGAATTCCTTTCGAAGTTTAATAGGAGAGCATATCTATACTATAGAATACAATAAAGATTTAAAAAAAACCCCAAAACCCAAAGAAAACAGGAGTGACTTCCCTAAATCCCTTTGGCTTCAAAAGTTGCTTATGGAAAACTGTGATACCTGGAGCTGGCGTGTGAGTGAGTGAAAGAGCTGCTGTACGATCTGCTCTCCCCGTTCTGGCCGCGCTCCCCAGCGAGGCTTTGGAGTCAGTTCTCTCCAGCTTTTCCCATCTGGACACTGTTCCCTTTGAAGAGCAAAGCTTTTCTTAAAAGCAGTTTATTCTCCCCCATCTCTTTCAAGGTGGGGTAAACTTTCTGCTCACTGTACCAATTAAATCTACTTGACAGCTTGATTTTTATCGCTGTGTCTTTTCCATCAGCAAGTGGAAATGATCCTTGTTAGGGGAGCAGCATCCCACTTTACAACAAGATGAATCCCGAACTGGGCATTTAAGAAAATTGCTACGGACTGTGCGAGGAAATCCCGTTTGCTCAGCACTCTCTAATTTAAAGCGGAATTGTATTCTTTTCTTTTCTGTAAAGCCTCTGCTTTTATAACACCGAGGTCCTGCCGCACTCCGGAGTACTCTCTGTGGTAGGAGAGGAGTAGTGTGCAATTTGCTGAGCAGCTAATAACGTGCAGTGCAAGGGTCTGGCCCCAAGGGCAAGGAGCCACTGATCTTGACTTCAGAGAGTATTCTCTGCAGCAGCCCTGACGCTGAGAAGTGATTAAGGGTGGGAACAAACCCGAAAGGCCCCAGCCCTTTCTCCCACGCTCGAAAGCAATGCTGCGATGGGTGCAAGGGGTGGGTTAGGAAACCTGCATCCAGAGGGAAATGGCAGCAGTTGCCTTTTCCAGGCTCTCCTCAAGGGAAAGGGGAGTATTTTCCAGGTGTTTATTTAATGTGCTGGAGGGTTCCAGGGGGAAGGGGGGCTGTTAGCACGTTACAGATGTGAAAAGAAAGATGCGGCTTTCCATCCCCCCAACCCTGACTGAGCTGTCACGGGCAATTTGACAGCGGAGAGTGGATTTCTTGTGCTGCTAAATTTTGGCATAAAGGCAAAGTAATTGTCCCCAACGCTAATAGGGGACAACAGGCCCTGTAAGGAAGGGGAAAAGGGAGCTCTGGCTCCCAGCCCTCTGCTAAGGCCAAGGGTGGGTCCGCAACCAACAGCGGGTAGTGCTGATTTAGTCAAGGAGGAGGGAGAACATCCACTTTTCTTGGGAAGGATTTTCCATTTGACTTGTATACAGGCTCCGCTCAGCGCAAAGGCTGCCCTTGACCCCTGGGGCGGTCGCAAGGCTGAGGGCCCCTCGCGCTTTGCCCCCCGGCTCTCCTGCCCGAGACAAGGCGCAGGGGCAGCGCGGGCACCTCCCCGGGATGGGTGGGCTGCGGGTTGCGTCTCTGCTCAGGGTACCAGAAGGGATGAATCCATCCTTTAACCACCACATCACGCTGCATCTTTAAAAATGCTTTTGGAAGAGCATCTCTGAAGCGACTCCATTTTCCTTCTTACTTTAAAGACTTTGGCTTTAATCATCCCCAAACCCACAGTCCTTTGTTTGCACCTAAACAACAGTATGAAGATACGGTTGGGTAGAGTTGTATGAGATGGGCTAAGAACGTAGGGGAAAGGGTTTCTGTGCCCAAAAGTTCGTCTGCTTTTTCCGATTTTAACATCTGGTCTACTAAGAGAAATAGTTCTGTAATACGAGCCTTATAACCACACGTCATTCAGAAAAGTTTAGCTAAGAATTAAACTAAACATCAAATCTGGCTGAATGTGTAATGAATAAATAAAGCCTTTTCCTTTCATGTACCTGTGCCAAAATCAACAAGCTCTATTAGCTGATGAAACAATGCTGACGCCAAATAAAAATACCCCTGACCCATCAATACGAGCTAAGAGCTCGGCCCTGCATCAAAGAGCGTTGTCTGAACAAGAAATACTGTCTCGACACCTCTCGGGGGGGGTGAAGGGCTCCCACCCTGATGGCGAGCTGGGCTCCCTGTGCCGCCGCCGGGTGCGGGGAGCTCTCACCGGGGCGTCAAGGAGCAGCAACGCCGTTCCGTGGCGGCCGTTGGCGCGCAGGCGCTCTGCTCCGGGCACCTCTCCCGCGTGCCCCGCCTTGCCCTTGCTAGCATGGTTTGGGAACCCCTTGAGCTGCAAACCTGTTTGGAGCAGGGATCGTGGCTTTGGTGCTCGCTTGCTCCGCGCCGCCTGCCCTGTGTGTAAATTGCCCACAAAACCTGCATTGTGGTGGGTTTTTTTAATCACGTGTGCAAACGGCCAGTGCTTGAAACTGAAGTTCTCAAAGGTTCCTGCTCGGTATCAAAGAAGTGCTTCAGCATCTCAGAATATCTTAAAGCCTGGGAGCACCCTGCCAGCTGCGCCATCCTCCTCCTCCCCGGGAGGGTGGGATGGCGAAGTAACGCCCCATCTCCCCCTGCCCCACGCAGCCCGTGCAGCTCTGCCGCTCCCCGGCCGTGCCTGCCCTGCAAACCCCTCTCCTTTGAAATCTGCATTGAGCCGCTCCGTGCCATGCCCTGGATGCGATCTTCGAAGTCTCACCCTTCCCTTGACAGCCTCGGTTAAAAGATCTGTTCCCTATTAGTCTTCAGTCACGCCTTTAGATTCATTCAGGTTTTTATTTACTTATCCATCTGCCTTCCTGCCCCCACCACTCCCCCTGCCCTGCCAGAAGGGAACGTACAATTCATTTTTCAGGTGACCCTGCCAGAAAGGCATTGACGTGAATAGAAGGTTCAGAAACTACGGAAAAAGCAAAACCCCTGACTTTAATACGCAGCAAAACGATTCCCAGCTAGAAGGGAGCAGCCAGATGTGACTAGAGTTGCTGTAAAACAGAAAAGACAATCCTCCAAATAATTCCTGCAATCCCCCCCTTTTGCAGAACTCTCTGCGAGCGCTGCTCGAGGTTGTTACGCAGCGCGCGATCCCGGGGGCTGCGCGATGCCTCCTCGGTGCCCAACAGCCTTGTAGAAACACTCGCTGTCTTACAGGGTCCTGACTTTCACCAGGACTCTCCTCCTCCGCCTGCCTGCGGCGATGCCCCGCACGGGGACGTCGTCCAGCTCCCTCTTGTCTGGCTGCCTTAAGCAGGGAGGGATGTTTGCGTGTCTTTAATTTTGATTTCAGTTGTCTGAGCAGTGCAGGCGTCCTGCCGGGCTGTACTTAATTCTGAGTAACGTTAGTTTAACTGCACGTAACTGGCGTACCCTGCTGTTTTGAAAGACACCTAAGAAAGCAATATAGTCACCATAACAACTTCTCTGCTGGAAAGCCAGGCTCCTACGAGAACCCACCTGTTACATAAAAATAATTAAAACCTGAGCAGAAAGGGTAACAGGACACCGAAAGGCATCCGAGCGGGCTGGCAGGCAAGGAGCTGCGCGGGGTTCATGCGAGCCACGAACCCTCCCCTCTCTCAGCGAGGGCCGGGGCTCGGAGGCTGTAACGATCGGCGGGCAGCGACATTGATTTTTGTCCAGCGCTTCCTTTGCGCAGGGGTAGCAAAACTCCGCTCGCATCCTCTGCGGGCTCCGCTCGCCTCTCTCTGCACGTCGATAGGTGTCAAGTCACCACCCCGGACCGGCGATGGAAAGGCCATTTCTTGCTGATTCCACTTTCTACTGACCATAAGGGGATGCTCAGCAGTAAATAGCCACGTGTCATTCCCTGCGACGGAGGCCGTGAAAATTTACCTCGATGGTCTCCCAGCGCACACGGCTCAAGTCCTCAGGCTGGACTAGAGCCTGGGTTTCTCCTGCAGCCGTCTCCTCCGCTGTGCACTAAGCGCTGGGTGGGCTCCTTGCTCACCTCAGCAGGGCTGCTCTTCATCCGCTTCATTTTTAAAACTCTCTAATCCTCTGGACCCGACAGCACTGGTGTAAGACGGGGGAGAAAGGGCTGTGAATACAGTGGGATTTCATAAACCCATCCCCCAAAATCTAAAAAATAACTTGCAATATATTACTCCTGTTCTTAGCTTGATTCCTCATCAGGGAACTGCGTGGGGACGTCGCTGCGAATGCTGGGCTGTGTTTGGGGAGAGGAGCTGGGCCAGGCGCGTGCCCCGGGGTGAGGCAGGGACAGGAAGGCGAATCCATGTTTTGCAGTTGTGTAACTCCCATTCACGGCTGTACACGGTGTTTGCAAGTGTTACAGCACATGGCAGGCGTACGCTACGAGGAAATGCTGGTGGTGCCCAGAATAGAAAGATTTTAGCTCAGTATTGACTGAATCAAGAGATGCAGAGAGCTGATTGCAGTTTGTGTCTTTTGCTTCCTTGGAGGTCAGTGGAGCCGAAGTCGGGAGCATCCTTAGCCAGAAAGCGTTTGCAAAGAGCTGCAGCGGGTGTAGTGGAGAGCAATCTGGTGGCGTTCGCCTTCTAATCCTTCTGCCGCCAGTCAGATAAATGGAAATCCAGACTGACCCATCAACAGTTAACTGTTTTATTTGCAACCTTTGACTTAATCTTTCTTTCCAAATGATCTTTTAAAAGGAAAAGCTGCTACTTATCGGGAATTAGCAAAAACACCTTCCCTGGTACTAACGAGACCCCTTAGGCTGGGGAGAACTGGGTAAATAAATAGTGGTGGCATGTTCTGATGGTCATAAATGTTTGGCATCTCTTGGTATCAAAGCAGCATTTTTCTTTTGGATTCTCAAGAGAAGCCCGGAGTCGGTTGGGCCCAGGGTATTTTCTACATGTACGTGCATTTTCTAGGCGGGGAACTGAGGTGTGGTGTCTGGATAATGCTGGCAGTAGAAATTGGGACTCCTGTCCCCCCTTCCACTGATTTAGAGGGAGGAGAACTCCCCTCCTCGTTACATGTAATAGGCTAGTACCCTCCTCGGCCAGCGCTCACCCCGGTAGGAACCCTGTCAGCACGGACTGGCTTGGTCACTGTGCCTTAAACGCGTGCTCGGACCGCTCCTGGAGGACGTTTGGGAGGGGATGTTACAGCCATGCTGGTTTGCTCTTTGCTTTGACCCCCGAACTCTTTTTAATAACGTAAAGCCTTGTGAATTATAAATCAAATGTTCCTGCTGAGCTTTATGGTGCACGGAATGAAATGCAATGATTAATATTTAAGAGAAAATAAGTTAAAGATTTTAACTGCAAGGGCAAGTGTCTGTCTAGAGAGTCTTTTCACGGGGAGGCTAGAAGAGAGGGAGAGCTGCGTTTTCAGGGACTCCAGGCTGTCAGACCGACTGCCCGAGCTGCCGGTGTGCGGGGCCACGCTGGCCTCCGCCGCCCTGCCCCTCGCTCGTACTGGTGCCGAGACGATGTGCCCACCTCTGGTAAAACCCCGGTGCCGGCGCAGCCTTTTGGGATGGGGCTGGTGAGCACACCCCACGCACTTTAGCAAGCAGAGGGACGTGCTCAGAGCAGCTCGGGTTGTGTGCTTGCTGGGGCAGAGCTTTTCCAAAACCCAGACCTTACCACCCCAGACCAGGACTTGCTCAGCCCCCCCGGCTCCTCCTCGCCCTGCCCTAGGGCCGACCTCTGGTCAGCACAGCACCCGGACGGGCAGGACACCTTCTCCCCATTTTGCAGATGGGGAGACCGAGAGCTCGAGGCAGCAGCCACCGTTGCCGCCCTGAACCGAAGTGTCCTTATAACGGCATCTCGGCAGGACCCTGCCTCTGGCCACCTGCAAGCAGAGTCTGTTGTAACACATCAAACACGGACGGAAACACTTACATGGGTGCAGAATCTCTCCGGCGGGTCCCCACAAGTGATTCCTGGCGGATCCACCCGTACTGTCACATAATCCTTCATCCGCATGGCCTTAGGTTGACAAGCATAAAACTCCCATGACGGGCCATCGTCCGTGGTCACCCAGGACTTGCAAATGTCATACTGTCCCATGGCCAAGGGGAGACAGTGCAAGAGGAGAGCAACCAAGTAGAGCATGGCAGCTGCGGCCAAGTGCGGGATCCCTGGGCGAGGGCAGTGCCGAGAGTCCCGAGGAAGGCAGCTACTGGGCTAGGGGTTGCTCTCAGGATCAGCATGGAAACTCCTCATCTAAAAATGATCCAGTCTAAGGAGATGCAGGTGATAACAGGAGTGATCCCACTCTGCACGCCGTATTCAGATATGGAAAGTTTCTCTCGGCACAGAAGCCAACTTTGCAAATCACTTGATTGGGAAAGTTTTGGCCGGAGTTGCTGATCAGTGGTCAAAAGTCTTCCTTAACCTCATTTTGCTCCCCCCTTTTATTGTACGAAAGGGCTTCCAAATCAGCATGAAAATATCTAGAGGTGACTCCAGTCAATCAATAGAAAGATCAAGTTCTGAGTCGCTGATGAAATTTGATAGGAGTAAATTGGAGAGGTCGTGAGATGGTGCTGGATCAGGTTTTCCTCAGCCTTCTTGTCTGCTGCAAATGTGTCGCTGTGAAAAGTGCCTTAAGCCGTGGTTTGCTTTAAATAATTATTGGGGCTTTTGGACATTAATACATAAAATAAATACAGCATCTGCTCCTTAGTACAACTCTGACAAGAGAGACTCTTTGGAGCTAAATTTCCTCTCTCCCAAAGGATGGTTGTGTCAATGAGAAGGCGTTGGCTGGCAGCATCCGCAGTGGTCCCAGCAGGATGCCGGGCGGTCAGTGGGTTGACAGGAGCAGCGCTGGCCTCGCCGCTTCTCCCTCTGCGTCTTGCAGCGGCGGCGAGGATTTCTGTCTGACTCTGCCTTTTGGCAACTGAGCATCAGGTTCCCCAAGCCTTCAGCTGCAAGCCACGCTGCTACCTGAGGTCTCCTCTCTCTTCCATGGTCAGGGCAAAGGGAGGTTCGGTCGCAGGCTGCACCTGCAACAAATCGAAAGACAAATTAGCTGGAGCAGGGGGGGGCAGTTGGAGCAACAAGACTTGTAGGAACAGGGGTCCCCCAGGAGACACAGCCCTCAGCTGGGCTTCCCGAGCCCAAAGCCGGGTTTTTGTAAGAGGGAGATATACAACTTTAATAAAAAGAAATCTATAGTAAGATGCTTATGGCTCTTCTGCTGTTTGGGAGATGGGCAGGAGCGCTGCCCCGCTGAAGGTATCTGGTTTGTAACAGCAGCTGGACAACAAGAGCTCTAATGGGTCTTCAAATAATATCAAGAAGCAGCTATAGGTCATTAGAAGACGGAGAATATGCAGACACAGAGCAGGGACAGACAGACAAATTGATAGTCTTAAAAAGATAAGCAAATAAATAAGACAGCTGGGGAGACAGATACATTGTCCAGCATCCCCACATATGATTTATCTGAACAATAACATTTAATAAAAAACAATTTAAAGTCCTAATAACATTTAAGGTTCACCTAATACAAAGAGCAACGACCTTCCCCGTATTCATTTCAGGTTAGAGCAACATCTCTGCAATTTTGTCGTCTTTCCAGTAGAGCTATAAAAATCTTAAGTAATTACAAAACAAAATGACAACTGGAAAAAAAAAAAAGTCAAACCCTCTCTCAGCATTAGACCCAGGAGGGAGATCTCATAAGAGAAGGTGGGAGGCACGTATCCAGAACAGAAATTTAGCTCTGGATAATTCCCTTTCTATTGGATTCCCCAACTTTTCTCCCAGAATTTAGGGATGTCTGCTTCAACAGCGTGTTTAGGATTTGCTTTCTCATAAAGCTCAATTACTAAAGCTCAGAAACTCCAGGTTAACCGATGCATTGATCCGTGTTCAGGGGCTTCACGTCGCTGTGCTGCCATCTCCCTTTCCCCCCTTTTTGCTTGCAAGATTGCTGATTGAGATGAATGAGTTCAGAAAAGAGAAGCTGTCTCTCATGCTTCATCGCCAGCTCTCAAACAAGAGCCTATTATAGCTGCGTTGGACCTGAATAAACTCCCAAAGAAAGAATAGACTGGCTGCTATTTTTACATTATGAGTAAATGTAGTAAAAATAATAAACCGGTGTGACACAGTGTTTATAAGTCCCGCTGACATCAGAGCTGTCTTTTCAGTTATAACAAGTCAGTTCCTAATTATTACATCAAACTGGTCACGGCCAAGTGCCTAATAACAGCGGAGAGCAGAGGAAACAAGCGGGGTAGTTTTAATGAGGACTCCAGTGCTGTTAAGTTTATGGATCTATTTTCATAGCCTTAACAATTCTATTTTACACTTGAATGGCTGTCAGGGAAAAACCTAGGAAGAAGGGATCTATAATATCTATTAGTTTCTTGTTACGCTGGCTAAATGTCATAGATTCGCAGGGAAATAAAAATTTGCTGGAAAAATGCACTTATTGTCAGTCACTGAGCCAGGCGTGCGGGTTCCCCGCGAAGTCCGCGGTGCAACACTTAGTCCTTGCAGCCCCTTTGCAGGAGCAGTTGCACAGCGTGGCTCTGGAATAGGGCAGCGTGCTGCAAACGGGGGGGAGAGACTCCCTGAACGAGAGGTTCTGCCCTGCTTGATTTGGTTTGGTCCTTAGAAAATAAATCTTCACCTGATAGTATTAAGAAACTGCAGTTCATGGGAACAAATAGAATCAATGCTCTTTGTTTTCTTTGAAGAGTACTCAGCAATCACTGGGGACTGATAGCCGGAGTATTAAAAACACAAAATTAGATTGTATCCTGACTTAGCTGGTTGCCTTTTTTTTTTTTTTTATATATATATATATATATATGATTGGATTAACACCTTATTGAAATAAAGAGACAACGCTGAGCAACAACTGAGCTGCTCTGGAATTAAGTACCGAAAGTAAACTCAATGAAGGAGTTCTCAATTTTCTTTCCGAAGTGCTGCCTTCGAAATACCCCCCAGCCGCTCTCCCCCCTCGCACCGCTCAAACCTGAGGGTTTTTTCCTCCTCTTCTCCGCGCTGACCACCCCCTCCCCTGCACCCCTAAAGCCGAGTTAGGGACAGCGGCTCTGCCCGCGGGGCGACGCCGGGCTCCCGCCCCGGCACATCGCACTCACGTTCAGCCGCGCTCCTTAACGCCTCCGCGGGTCCCGGCGAACCGAAGCCGCTTCCCCCCCGGCCCTCCCCGGTGTCTGTTTCGCCGAAGGACTCCCAGGGACCGCAAGCGCTGCGGGAAGAGGGGGCGCGGCGGGGGGAGCCGGCCCCGGCGGGGCGCAGCCGCGGCTCCGCTGCCCGCCCCGAACGGGAGCCGCGAAATCCCTCCCGTTGCGGGGAGCCGGTGCTGCTCCCGGGCGGGGGGAAGGGGGGGACACGACCCCGGGACAGCCTCGGAGCAACTTCGGAGGCGCGGGGGGACCCGCTGGCATTCGGGAGATGGGGGCAGAGGGCAGATGCCGGCGCCGCCCCCCCCCCCGCCCGCTCCCCCGCCCGGTGCTCGGCGCTGCAGGTCCTTACCGGGAGGGAGCTCTGCGGCGCGGGGCTCCCGGCGGAGCAGCCAACTTCGGGGCCAGGGGGACCCCCCCCCCACACACACACACTGTCCCCCCCCAGCCCGGCGGGCAGCCGCTGCGCCGCCGGCCCCCAAGGGCAGATGGCCGGGGAAGCTTTGTGCAATCCCCGGCTCCCCGCGCAAGTTAATGCCGAGGCTGAAATCCCTTTTGCTCTCACTTTCAATCACAATCGGAGCTTTTATCTCCGAGCCTGATCCCGGCTGCGTAACTTCCTCTGTGCAGCTTTAGCACACACCATCCCACCGGCCGGCGATGTGCTTCTTAAAGGTGCAGGAGGAAATGCGGGGCGGGGGGGGGAGGGAGGAGGGAGGAGAACCGCCCGAGGAAGAGGAGGCAGCGAGCGCGGAGCTTCGGCCCCGGCGGTACCGCGGCTCCCGGCGGGGCGGCGGCGGCATCATCCGCGCGTCCCGGCTGCCGGGCAGCGCCCGCTGCCTCCGGTGAGGTGACGGCGGCCGGGTGTGCCGCTCCCGGGGGGCTCCTCCTCGGCTTTTTTTTTTTTTTTTTCCCCTTTAAGAGCTTAAAAAAAAAATAAAAAAATAAAAAAAAATCATGAGCTCATGTTTGCTCGAAGGAAAAAAAGCTCCAGTCACGAGGGTTTCCCCGCACGTGTGAGTTCTCGGTGCTGTGCCCTGAATATTTTGGGGAGGTTTCTGCTGGCGAAGATGCTGTAAATGAGGCTGCGTGCGTGTGTGTTGGGGGAAGAGGGGGTGGTGGGAATTAATAGGATAAACAAAGCAGGAACTCGGAGATGGGGAAATCAGATGGCTGGGAAATGCTTTGATAATGGTGGGAATGTGCTCTGGGATTTAACCAAACCCGCTTTTTCTTTGGTAAGGCAGGGGATTAACGTGCAGGGCTGTAAGGTGGGATAACACCTTCCAGCACGGGGATGCAGAAGCTGTAGGTGCTGCTTAGGCCAACTCTCCTGTGGCCGCACTGCGGGGCAGAGAAGGCTCCAGCAATCGACAGGGTGGATAAAACTCCGGCAGGTAAAGGTCCAGGTTTGCCCTGCACCAGTCAGGATGCTGGAGGCAGGGTCATTCCTAAGCAGTGACAGGCTTTTGACATGCACATGGATAAATGACAGTCCATTTACGGGGAGGAAAACCAAAGAATCCCCACTGCTCTCTATGCGCATGACCACCAAAAAATGACTGTTCCTTCCTAACCAAGAATTCAATAATTTCTAAGCCAGAAAGTGCACTGTCCAACTTGCGTGTGGTTTGTAATCTCACCGACTCACTACGTTGCTGTACGACTGCCTTCTCCCATCTAAAAGTCCCTGGAAAACGCACGATCCATCCTGTGACCGGGCAGAGGTGATTTAGAGCTCTTCTGGGAAACGTTTCCCGTATACTGGAGCATAAGTGAGATTTATGAAACGCCGGCGTGTCTTGACTGTTGCCCAGCCTAAATGCTACACCGAGGCACAGGGTGGCCTTTACCTGCAAAACCGTCTTTGATTCTGGCTCGAGCTCCACTCCTCTGGTCAGGGCACAGACTGATACTTTCCACGCGGTAATTTTTCTGTAAACACTTATTTTATGGCGGCAGTCCTACTTAAGTGAGAAGCGCTGGCTGGGAACTCAGGGCTGGCTGATATTCCTGGATTTCACTTTGTGCCTTTAGGTCTTCTCTGTAGTAATGACTCCCCTGGAAATTCCCCGTGTCTCACTTATTACTCCTTTATTAGTTATTATGGTACAGTAACAGGATAAAAAGGAGTTGGTATTTCATTTTCATTCCCTCTAATAGCCACGGCAAAGACCAAGTGGTGTGCTGATTATTGACATCAGAGTTAAGTGATATGCACGCATCATTAGGTTTCAATTGGAAAGAATAACAGCACAGTATGAGTCGTCACACTTTTAAACTGCATGACATTTAAAGAAAAACCAAAGTCGTTTTTCTCAGCCCTGCAAGCTCCAAAGATCAGAAGCTAGCCGTAATACCTGCAGAGACGCAGGTAAAAGGCGCTAGCTCCAGGCAAAGCACCAGAATTAACTAATCAGCGTAACACCCCGGAGAGGCTGGGAGCAGCTGGGCGGCTTGTCCAAGGTTACGCAGCGATTCGGGAGATCCAGGAACAAGCTCGGAGGATGGGATATGGCGCTGCCCCCGCTCCAGACAGACAGGTCTGGCTCCAAGGGTCCTTATGCTGGGAGGGAAAGCGAGCGTCTGCGGCACTCACGGACACGGGAGCCCGAAGGAAGTGACTGCAAGGCAGCCGGCAGCGCGGCTGTCACAGCAGGAAGGAATGGGGAAGAGTTGCAGCGAATGTTTAATTTTAGACCACTTGCATTCTTTTGCCCAAGCACATTTTGCAAATATTTAATGCTGGGTATCATTTCCTTCTGGGTGAAATTTCTGCGAGGAGCAAAATGGACGTGCTTTTCCTTGAGGGGACAGCTCTGCCCCCTCCCTCGCGCTGAGCACTACCTTCTCACGCAAGGAGAGCGTGGTTGAAAATCAATGGGTCTGCACTGAGATTTAATTACTACAGCGTAGGCAGGGGTGGAGAATAAGGCCCTTAATATTTAATACAGCCTCTGCTCCCGAAGGGATCCCCGGGGCTCAAGGGCCAAATGTAAACCCATTATAAGCAGGTGTAATTCTATTGACATATGCGGGCTCGCACCTGTTTATACTATGGCTATATTTGGCTCCCTAAATCTAAATGGCAAATGGTGCTTTTGACATGCGCGGGAGACGAGGGAAGTGTTTTCCCGACTTGGGATGATAGAGGATGTACTGAAACAACAGAAGGTAAACGTGACACCTCGCAGTCCCCGTTCTCGGTGGTGATGTGCTTGCTAACACTTGAGCTGAGTTGAGTCCGTGGAGAGAGATCCGAGATTACTGCCAGAATAATAACCAGGCTTAGAAAGGATCTTTCATTTGAGGATACATATTGCTGTATCACCTATAATAGCAATACGTTCTTTTTATAGTCCTTATCTAGCAATGTGCGGCCAAGGATGTCAAAGTGCCTACTGCAAGTGAGTAAGCATTTTATTAGGTGGCAACACAGGGCTCGTAACTGTGCTCCGAGCCCAGAAGCAGGCGAGAGACCCCCTGGCACGGGAGGGTCTCGGGTCACACTTGGCAAGCACAGCTCAGCCCGACCCCTGTTCCAGGGGGGCTTCCTCCAGCCTGCCGGGACCTCCGGGGAGAAGCTGGCAGAGAAAAGGGGAGGAAATGACTAAAGGTGCTGTTGCTTTAGCGATGATGGTGATGGAGGGGAAGGCTGCTTGAGCCTTGCACTGATCGGGGGAGGTTCGTCTCCTCTCACCACCCTTGCACTGTCCTTTTGTCCTTAGCAAGCTGGCCATGGAGAAGGCTTCCAGCTTGATCGGAGTGGGGAGGTTTGTGCTTCCCAGTTCCTTGTGCTTGGTGCAAAGACAAAAGCACCGAGTTTTAAAAGGAAGGGAGACGTAATATTTTGTAGTTAGGAGAAATGCTGGAAAACCCACACAAAGCCTGAGAAACTGAGCAACAGACAGCTTTGGTACACGCAGTCCAGGAGGGTGGGTGGGGGATATTTCTTTTCTTGCCCTTGCCGCACACCGCTGCTCTAGCCTCGGGGCCGGGCTAGCAGGCGTCACCCCGGCTCTCCGGCACACACGTACCCCCGTGAGCCGGAGAGGGCAGGGCCGAGTGCTTCAGTCCCTGGAGTACTCTACATTTTCTTTCCTTTGTGAAAGCTACCGGGGAGATGGCAGAGAGCATCTGCTCTGGGAGGGGAGGCTTCCCCCTGGCTCCCTGCCTCACACCCTCCCGCACAAGACCTCGGATGCATTTGCTGCAGCTCAGAGGGTTTTACAGGGCCCTCGGTGAATTTTGCCCTCCCTGATTAGATAACCAAAGGAGCAGTGACTGTACTCTCTAGAGAGAAGACGCTGTCTCTTCCCTGCCAGAAGGACAGCTGGAGGGAGGGTGGGATTTTCAGCATGCAAGCACTTAGCCAGATCAAGGAAATGGGATGCAAAGCATTTTAGGCTAAGAAAGGTTGTTGTGCAGGGAAACATGAGGCTGCTGTTCTGTTAGGGAGACAACGCTTCTCAAAATGCTCCTGCGTGCCAAACTGCACGCCTGAGCCACGGCAGGTCATTGCCTCTTTAAGGAAAACAAGCATGACAAGTCAGAAGAAAAACCATCGCTGTCTTTGCTGAAAAACTTTGATCATTTAAATATTATTGATGCACATTAACCCCAGCAGAGATCGGCTGGGTGATGGGAAGTACTTCACCTTGACACAGGGAAAATATGTTGCTTTCTGTTGCCTTGTCTTTTGCCTTGTCTTTTGTTTCATATATCAAATCAGAGCTTAGCCAAGTGAATCAGCTCAGGAAGCGTTTAAGATTTATTTGATTTTGGGGAAGGTAGAGCCTTCCTTATCTTTACCAGCTGTGGGGGAGTAAGTATGGATAAAAACAGGAGGAGTGTTTAAAGGAGGGATCTATAATTAACAACCCCCCAGAAGGGGAACTTTCCTTTTAACTTACTATTAAAATGGAAGTGTTTGAGAGTATACGGTTTTGGCTCTGGGGATCTCCTCTGTATCCTTGACAGAGCCCTGCGAATTCCTCTAATCCCTGCCTCGGAGCGTGTCTGTGCTTTAAAAACAACTCCCGCCACCCCACGGAGGGCTCACCTCAACCCACGGATGGATTCCCGTGGGAAGCCCCCGCGTTGCCCACCGGCCTCGCTCGGGGCGGCGGGGAGAGGAGCTCCCTTCCCGGCGCGGGGCTGTGCTTCCTCGGCAGCGCCGAGCCTCGCGCCGGGAGGAGACGCCTTCCACGAACGCTTTTTAACCCGAGGAAGGAACGTGTCACTTCTAATGGAGCTGACAGCAGCGGGGAGGGTTTTTAGGTTACTGGTTGAAGAACACACGTGTAACGAGTGAAGTAATTGAATAAATGCTGACAATTTGATGCGGAAAATGCATAATCAGCTAGCTGGGGAAGGTTGACTTGTTCTTTTTTCTCTCTTTCCTTAGCACTGGGATAAACACGTTTATTCTCTTCCAAGCAGGTGATGAGTTCAGCAGCACAAACCCAGCAGACACACGCGCACGCTCCCCTCCCGGCACATGTGTGCCAATTGCCAAATAATTGACCCAGTTAGGCTCATATGCCATTTGCATCGCTGGAACTTAACAAATACATATAGAATCAATGTCAACACTTCACTTTCTCTTGAGTCGCGTGCTGGTTGAACACTGACTTCAGTAGTTGCGCTGGCCCTAGCCCAGACCACAGTAGCCGTGCCTGTCCTGGGGGAAAGGTGGCAGTCCCTGGGTAGGTACAACTGAGGCCACGCCAAGTGGCACGAAGAGCTGATTGTGCAGGAATAACGGGGAGTCTAACTGGCTTTTCAGATCCCAAACACAGCTAATAAATTGTGGATGTAGACAGCGGAGCTGACATATTCCAGCGCAGTGACTTTCCTTACCCAACCACCATCTCAGCTTTATGCAGATGGAAACTCAGTGAATTTCTTGTCACCAAGCCCCCAGTTTTAGTCTGACAATGGGAACAGCATCATCTGTGTCATGTATGTTGGAAGCAATGAATAGAGAGCTGAGCTCACTAATCTATTTGCATATTGAAGATATGGAAAAAAACCTCTCTTCTTGCTTACTCTCCTGCCTACTCAAATATCTGTGAAACGAGGAGGAGAATATGGGCCCTCTTTGTGCTTCAGGTCCCAGTGCCCTTGGATAAAGGAGCAATTGCTCAATCCAGCCTTCTGGGATGAGTACGAGACTCAGAACTAGCTGCGGTGACAAAAGCTCTCCGTCTCTGCAGGCTGGTGGACAAAGGGCAGCTCCTGGGTTAAGAATGCTCATCAAGATGCTTTGACTTTATGTCGTCAGGACACCTTCTCCCCTCCACATCCGAATCAGCACTTGCATATCTAGGGCATGGAGGTTTGACCTGCCAACTGTTAAATGCATTACGGCATACTCCCCCCAAACTATTAGCATGGAAGGGCACACATCCACAGGAGGGACAAGCTGAGGACACGGCGGTTCACAGGAACAATGAGCCATAGGAGCTTTTCCCTTTGGATAGAGTTGAAAGAATTGTTTATTACAGAAAAAGCGAAATAGCAGCACGTAGCGGTTTATCCTACGGAGGCACTGGGCTGTGACTCCCTGTTCGAGGCTGAGCTGAAGTTTGGGCTTGACTCTCCGTTCAGCAGCTCTGGATTACGTTCTTTTTAACTCGAACAGAGAGTTTTCCTCTAGGTTATAGCTGTCCTAAGCAGTAGCAGTGAGATCCAGATCAGGCTTTAAGGGTTGGAATTTACATGCTACTTCTTATGCTTCTGGTATTAATTTCATATGCAGTGGAAAAGTAATATCCTGTCTGTCACTAGAGAGGAAGAGATGTGCATGCGTGTATACGCACAGTCATCGCTAACCGTTCAGCTTTTTCACTCAAATTTCGTTTTGGTGAAAATTTCTAAATTAAACCGAAAACGGGCTGCAGAAACGATGAATGTGAAATACCAATAAGGCAAAAGCATGAGATGTTTTCTCTTGTTTTCGTAACTCACGGTCTTTGTGTGTAAGAGTGGATTGCATGGCAACTGCATTAACACTTCTCCTTAATAAAAGATCCCGGCAGATGGACCCACTATTAACGTGTATCCCCCAGATTTGCATATTTCATATTCATGCCAAGATGGCACTAAGCACACACGGGATGAACGAGGCTGATGTAAACACAATTGCACCAGATTAATGCAGTGATCAAAGGGTATTGTCCTAGCACCCCCGTCAGGAATGCAGTTTAGTATTAGTTATTAATATTGTTAAACTCCTGCTGGAGTCAAATTAAGGTCCTCCAAATACAGTTGGACAGGGCTCTTAGGTACTACAAGTTGATGAATGTGTTACGAATTCCTGAGAGAGAGGACTAAGAAACAGCATTTGCATCTGAGCTGTGAAGAATCCAGTGCTGGAAATGTGCAGACCTCGAGGTTTGGTCCAGCGCGCTGTGTAATTAGGACTCACTTGAAATTCAGATCTTATCCAAGATCCGTATCTGAGTTTCTCAGAATTCAAGTGCAATCACATCTAGTCAGAAGACAAGCCTATCTGTAATATCTTATCAAATATTAGGCATTACAAAGTGGTATTCTGGAGCCCAAAATATATTTAATCCCATTGTTCCGGTCCATTAATCAAACACGGCGCTGCACATACTAATAGGATCAAACATTAGGAAATATTTATGAATGAGCATTGTTGTGACTGCAAAAATTAAACACAGCAGGTTTTAAATACACAAGATCTCGAAAAGGAAAACTTGATTATCTCCTATATATCTGGTGCCAAATTCAGAGTGAATTTTAAGTGAATCTTAGGTAGTCTGTGCTTGAGTAATTTACACCTTCTTCCAGCTCCCTTCAGCGTGTAAATTATACCTGCTTCCACCTATATTGAACCTGACCCATTGCACCAAGGACACTAATGAAATGATGTAGCACCAGATAATGCAGTTTCGGGGACGGGGGGGCACGCGACGTGACGGTACTCGGGCTGTGCAAAGCCCCAGCCCGTGTGTGGTAGCCCCGTGCTCTGCATCTGCAGCTCTCGGTGGAAATAAACCATCGCTTACCCGTGCGAGCACGAGCGCAATGGTATTTCCACTGCTTCTGCTTCTGGGTGGAATCCGGACACGGTAAAGTCCTTCTTGGACGCCGGGAGTTTTGTCCCTTGCTTCAACGGGGACGGAATTTTGCTCGCTAGATCCAAAGGGAAGGCATTGGCATAAGGTACACAGCAGCCCCACAAGCCGTGGTTTTGTCACGAATAAATCATGTCAAACCAATCTAATTTTCCTGTGACGGGGCAGCCGGTCTCGGAGAGGGGAGAAGCTGGAGATGTGATACATCTTGACTGCGGGAAGGCTTTTGACACTGTTTCATATGGCATTCCCAGGAGCAAGGCGGGGGAATATGGTCGAGGAGAAATGCTGTCAGGTAGCAAACTGGCTGGGAAAGCACGCTGAACAGCTCTCAGCTGTTTATTGTCGAAGTGGAAGGATGGCGTGAGTACGGCGCTGCAGGGGTCTGCGCGGGGTCTGGGATTACTCAATATTTTCATTAGCGACTTGGGTAATGGAATACGGAGTAGACGTATTGCATCTGCTGACAATACCAAGCTGAGAGGGGCTGCAAGTGCTCTCAGAGAACAGGAGAAAGATTCAAAAATCATAACAAACCGAAGAAACAGGCTGGAAAGAATAGATTGCCGTTCGAAAAGGACAAGAGCAAAGCAGAATGTACGAGAACTATCGAGACGTGTGTCAGGAAATGGCTGCGTGGGCAGCGTTTCTGAGGGAAAGGGGCAATAACGTGGGCAAGAAATTAACCCTGAGCCAACCGTGGTACCCTGGGGTGAGAAAAGTGAAGCTTTATGTACCAGGGTACGTAAAGAGAGTGGGGTATGGCACACTGCTCCCAGCTGCGCCGGGTGTGGGGGGAGCGGGTTTGGTCATCAGGCTTCCCGAAAAAGATGGAAAATGAAAAGAACGGTCAGAGTTCTAGCAAACAAGCCTACCGAGAAGGAGAGAACCGCGGCGGATTGCTTAAGGCTGATGAAGATACAGTAATAATCTCCCAAAATGTAAAAGATGCTGCAAAAGTAATGAACTGTTGCCCACGTCCACTGGGGTAGGACAGAAGGAGGGGGTTAAACTGCAGCAAGTGAAATTTGGGTTAGACTTGGGGGAAAATGTTCCATCTATAAGAATAGCTGACACCCAGAACAGACTGTCTGGGGAGCTTGTGGAATCTCCTCAAAAACCTCCAGGGATGAGCAGGTTAGAGCAGCTCCTGTCAAGACCGATTTCGGCAGGGTTGGTCCTTCCCTGGGGGAAGGAGATGGACTAGGTGACCTCCCAAGATCCCTTTTCCTCTTATTCTCTGTGGTTCTATGGGTACGTCGCGTGGCGGTGACACTGTGAGAGCGGAGAGCTTGATTCTGCGTATTGGGTAAACATTTCACATTTGAATTGGGAAGTTTTGTGTACTTGCCAGTCTGTTGTTGTTTCAGTTTAAATCTTACTAATTTAAGTGGAATACTGAATTATAAATTACAGTGATGAGTGTATGAGGAGTATCTGAGGAGACAGATACTGAAATCCATTTATCTATCGATCACATTGATTAAAGTGTTTCATTTAGAATAGCATATTCCTATTTTTAAGTACGTTTTAAAAGACTCTCTTAAAAACAACTTTGTTTTATCGCAGTGCAGGAATTCTCCTGCTCTCTGATAGGTGTGTAACCTTAAGCAGGCACACAGAAAAAATTAATGTTGGCATATACAAAAGACACAGGACGAAACCTTGCGCTACCACAATAAAAGGAAACCATCAGGTTTTTTAAATGAAGTCAGGCAGCGGTCTGGCTGCCAATTAACGAACACACTACTGTTAAGTGATAGCTTTAAAAAAAGCTCCCAAGTTCTCATAATGGTTCTTGCTGCCCGTTCCCCCAAGCTTTACGCCGCCTGCTCACTTACGGCCGCGGAGCCCCTCTAGCAGGGGGATACAGCGGCTCAGGGCCTGGCAGGGCACGAGGATCCCGAACCGTAAGCGTAAGGGGGGATCTACGACAGCAGAATGTAATTCCACAAATTAATTTGTTCAAGACCCAGGGGTTAGCGCTAATTTTGTACTAAGTACCAGGAGAGCTTTAACGACCGCAAATAGCAAACACTTCAATTTTTACTTCGTCCCACTCGGAAGCCAGAACTGCCAGGTTTACAGTGCCCTCTAGTATCGCTCCGGAGCATTAGCTTTCATGTGCCACCTACTGAACTGCCACATCGCAGAAGCATTGCTCACCACAGCAGATTTTTCCTTCAGGACTTTCGCAGCGTAAGTGCAGCCGGCGGAGCGGGCGGCTGGGCTGGCTGGAGCTGCGCTCAGAGCATCGCCCGCCGCTGCTGGCAGCCAGGCAAGGATCCTGGCTTCTATCCTTATGCACGGCCGCTTCAGGATAAAAATGCCTGTGAGGGTAAAAACGCATGCTCTGCTTAGAGGGTTGCAGTGACCAGGCTGCTCGGAAGAATGACGTTCAATAGTTTGTGGCAATTTGGCAAAGTGATATTAATAATAATTTGCCTTAAAATGGTACTTTGCAGCTGTTGCTGTGTAACCACTAACTAGCAAAATGCACGCTGGTGAAGGACAAGGAAGGACAAAGGAGAAAAACCTGAGTCATATGAAACCCATTAGACATTACCCGGACCACATCCTCGCCAGCTGAGGTCACTTAACGCAAGGACTTCTCAGAGCTGTGACCTTCAGCCTCGCATGGGTTTCTCCGTGGAGCAGATGCAGGAAAATTCCTTGGTGGAATAGGACGTGGCACCTGCTGTAAGAGCGGGCATATTTATAAAGCACCTCTAAAGATTTCCAGCTGCTGAAGTAGCCTTTGGAGGCTGCCTGGCTAATCCTGAGCCGATGCTGGGCGGCGTCTCGCTGCTCGGAACGGCTCCGTGGGAACGGCTCCGTGGGAACGGCTCCCTTCCCGTGGAGGCAGAAGGAAACCTTAAACTCCTGCCTGCCCCCAAAACAGAGCGCTGCTGTACCCGGGAGCTCTTCCCCAGAAACCCCTTTTCACAGGAGTTGAATTTACACCGATTTGTAACCAAGCTGCCCGGATTGTGGTTACTCTAAGAAATCTTGCCGGTTCCTGGGAGTGGATCGCTTGGTTCAGATGATGCCCGTGTTACGCAGAGATTTTTCTGATGGGGAGAACTACTTCACCAGTGAACTCCAGCAGGCGCAATCCCACTGTTGGTGCACAGAAATTATTACGTTACATTAACTAAGCAAATTTAGAAAATGAATTGTTAACATCCATTTTCAGATTTTTCATGTCGCTTTATATGGCTGCCGATGAGAAATTGTTATGGACCAAAACTGGCGTAAAGATGGAGCTCTGCTAGTACCCGTTTTCCTTTGAAATACATAATCATAGCAGAACTTAGCCAACTTAGGCATCGGCTCCGAGTTACTTCAGTTCCTGGGCTACAGCTACTGAAGACACATGAGCTGTCATTTCTTGACCGCGCAGCAGAGACCAAAATCTGGTTAATAGTAACCATTGTTATTTTCTGAGAAGATAAATGATTCTTCCTGCTTTTAAACCACGTGTGAGGGTGTAACACAAATTAAAAATGAAAATATTATAAGGAATAGTAATCAGTGTGTCTAAAGGACAGGGAGAGGTTAGGAAAAGTGTTAGTAAAGTAATAGTAAAAGTAGGAAGTGTAAAAGGTGAAGAGGAATCATAAGATGAAACCATTGGTATGTATCCAAGGGCTGAACTGAATCTTATTATTCTTACTGACTTTCAGAAACCAGCCATTTGAGATTGTTTTCTCTCTTTTGTGTTGTAGGTCTGTACGGTACGTACCAATGTATTTATTTTCCTAAGTGTCACTGCTGAACAGCAGGACAAAGGACATATGGGGATAACCTGCATCCCAAACCAGCATCGTCCCTTCACACATCCTCCCCAGCCTCGTAGCACACTAACAACCTCTGAAGCACGGGATGGAAACATTATTGTGTCTCGCCAGCTTCTTTTTCATCAAAATATTTTCATGCCCTCTCATGTACTATGCATTCAACGTAAGCGCTGAACTTTCATTATTGCCAATGTGATTTCCGCACACGGAGCCACAAGAGTCTGAAATAAGAGGTCTAGAGCCCTTCTGCTTTAAATTCTAACTCCTGCAGCTAGTGTGCTAGAAATGAAGAGCTCTCTCATTGTATATGCAATATGTAAGTAGCTTGACAAGGATGTCTCTTTACAGCTTAAGTGTCAGCTCTGAATAGATGGAATGGGGGTCTTGAAAGACATGCTACACATCTCTGCATCATCGTTCGTAAAAACTTCAGTAAGTATCTTAAATTCCTTGCACAGCAATACAAGTAACCGCCTCAGCTTCTCAAGGGCACTATACCTTTGATAATGAATATATTTAAACAAAAGGGGGAAAAAAACCCCTTTGCTGAATATAATAGAATGCAGCTTTCTACTTTCATATTTCATGGGACATGAAGGTTCATCATTTATTGAAAGTAAGATGTGGACCATCAGTAACATCCTGTCTAGATTTCATTTTCAGAGTAAAATGCCTTTCTAGTAAAATTACAAGAAACTGCTTTTCTCAGACAAAACCCTTGTGTTCAAGCTGTGTTGCAGTATTCTCTAGACTATTTTCTCCCTTTTGCTGTGCTCTCTCTTACAGCTTGTTTTGCCAGCTGAGAAACTTCTTTTGCAAATCCGTTTTCTCCTTTATATTTAAAAATTATATGCTCCATGTGGGCAAATTTCCATCAGTCTTCAGGACTTCAGATTTACTGTTACTCCTCACTGGCCAACAGACAAATTAATTTGATTAGAGCTCAACCCTCAAGAGAGAATTTTGAGGGAAGCGGAGCCCAATGAAGAAATACCTGGGGTCAGCCAACGCCTTGGCAGTATATTCTGCCTCCTCACGAGCTGAACTGGCCGTACCCGAGCAACATCGCCAGCTCCAGACGGCCCAGGACATCTTCGCTGCTGTGGAAGGACCAGGGCTGTGCTGCCCGAGAGCTCGTAGCCTACAGGAATGGGCGCTGCCGAACAAACCCCGCAGGGGCCATCAGCGGGCTGATGCGAACGGGGCAACTGAACGTCAAACCCCGGGCACCAGCACCCGAGGAAGAGGGCTAGAAGTGACACCCGAGCCCCATCCCACGGCAACCCGCTGATGCCAAACAACGCTGAGGACTGGGGACTTTGAATGAGGCGTAGAAATGGCAAATAGCGTTTTCTAGCAAGAGAGAAAACAGGAAAACTATCATCTGTTTCCGAGGCAGTTCTCTCACCTGCAGTTCTTCTCTGACACCCAAGCTAAATTGTGCAACGGATGCGTTCCCCGAGGATGAGGATGAGAGCATCAAATCAATGGGCCGCACCCGCATCACCTTGCAATGGGATATCTGCAGCCCTCACAAACTAACAGGGCTGCTGGGTCGGTGGCTCGAGGACAGATCTCGATGGAAACCTTCTGTGCCGCCACAGAACTGTTTGGGTGGCTCAGAAGCTCCGTTTCCTTAGAATCAATATTGGATTAATGCAGCGGTATTAGATTGGAGGCACCATGCTCTGGGAGATGCGAGCTGTAAGATGAGATATGGAACTGAAGGGTACTTGTAATATTTTAACAATTCAGCAACAACTTTGTAAGGCAGGTTATTAGCCAGGCTGCACGAAGCAATTCTAGCCAGAGTAGCTGAGCTCTCCCACTATGAACCTTGCCCCTGCATTTTTATTTCTGTATAATATTCCTGACTTGAGCTCTTGCATGGTCTTGCTATGCATTATTAAACTCCCACTATTTTCCACTCCAGAAATGGCTGCATTTAGATGTAGGTGAACTTTCGGTGGAGAGGTTAATCTGCAAAAATACTATATAAGTGCAAACTATTAATTACTACTTTTGTATTTTTAAGCTGAGAACCCACGGCTGCAGGAATAAAGTAGGTGCATGGGCTCACTAAGTTACTAAATACTCCTACTCTCCCTTTGGAAGAGCAATTCGCTCTCCCTCTTTTCTCTTTTTCTCCCCCCCCCGCCCCGAAAAAAAGCAATGACCAGATTGTTTATCTCTTTTCTCATTGCGAATGGTCTCCTAAACACTGAAAGATGGCTTGGGGGGTTTGTTCAGAAGATTAGCATCTCTTCTCAGAGCTGGTCCCCAACTGTACTCACATTTATGAATCCATACGAAGAACCCTGAAGAGTAATATATAACCCCATGATGCAACAAGCCAAGAGACAAAAAAATAGCCCATTAAGAGGACAAAGCTAATCAATACTAATAGCAAAGACCAAGATTTTAAAAGCCTCTCAATGAAGTCAGGCACAATCTTAGCAGTCAGTCAATGAAAAATGAAGTGTGCCTGGGGGAGGCTGGGGGGCGAGGCAGAGAGAGAGGAGACCCTTTCTTGGGAGCGACTCGGAGGGGTTAGCTCCCCAGGATGGCACAGCGTGTCCTGGCTGCAGCTGGCTGCGGTGGAAGGAACGGCAGCGCTTGAAGGGGTAAAATGCTGACAGCACACGGGAGAGATCAGTTTGGTCTCCTCCTTAGTTCCTCCTGCCTCTCCTTCTCCTGAACTCTTCCCGGCGCAGGGAGGGTCTGAGCAGCAGGATTATGGACCCTGTGTCAACGCATCTGTGCTCAGGCTTCCTCTCCTCTCCCCACATCTGCTCACTTTCCAAGACAGGAGCTATCGTGGTTTCATTCCCTACGTGGCAATAACTAAGTCACCCAGAAAACTGGCAGATTGACGTGGTTCCTTCTCATCGCTCACCTCCACGAGGAAGGTTGTGGATTCAGTATTTCCCGGTTGTGGAAAAGACATTTCAAATGGTCTTTTTTTCTGCTTATTTTGACTATGTTTGGTTTGGCTTCCAGAATTCTTTGAAAACTTCCCTAGGCCCTTCTTGCTCTAGTTAGGCTCTTTGGTATGTTTCCTGTACAAGTTCCCTTTCACGTCATTGAATGTCCATCTGGTGTCCCCAAAACACAAGTACTGCAGCCTTTCCTCGTCAGAGTCAGGCCAGTCCTTCACTCAGCCCGCCACAGTGGCCCATCTGTCTTGCACCTCCCACCCTGTCCTCACCCTCAGTTTAGATCGTACGGATTTTTTTCTGCGTAGCATCTCTAAAATGCAGCCTCTGATGTCCATCCACACAGATGAAATCCAGGCCTAGACTTGATCTTGTGGTTTGTATTCCTGCGCGTTGACAACGCCAACACCCTTTCTCTTGGTCATGACTGACGCAGCCTTGTCCTCCCGTGCTCTTACAGAAGCTGCTGGTAGAAGTGTTTGCCTACCTTTCTTTGCACCCTTTCTCTGACTTCCCAGTATATCCCTATGAGGGAATTCCTCCACGAGTGTTTGAGAAACCACCTTGTGCTCTTTCAAATCCCTCCTACTCGCTCATTTTCTATCCTGCTCCTGTCTCCCTTGCTGACCTGTTGCCCTGTGTCCTCCCTGCTGTGTCCTGCACTCCCTCTCTCATGCTCCAGCTGGAGGTAACCCCCACCCAGCACCACCCTCTGCCTCCCACCCCAGCCCTGCTAGGCCAGCGCTGGCCCTGGGACCCAGAGCATCCTTCCCTCACCCCTTGCACTCCAGGCAAGCTGGTGGGCAGACGGGAGAGCAGCGTCCTCCTGCGGGGATGGGCATCCAAACACAGCCGCCACGTCAGCCAGCTCAACTGCATCCAGAGGAGATTGTGTAAGCAAGTCCTTAAATCTCAGAGAGAAGCTCTGAGAGGCCCGAGCATCTCTTTGCCCTCTGTTTGTGGGGTGCGCGGCAGAGCAGAGCCCGGGTCTAAAGGCGTAGGCGCTACAGAATTAGTATCAAGAAGGTAAAACGCCAACCAAAGCTTCCCACCCTGTTCATCAGTGCTGGTGCCTCGCTGTGAGCTGCCTGCGAAGAAGAGGAAGGTTGCTCCGCTGCTGTAGTTCTGCCAGTCCTTGGCCCCTCTACTGAAACTGCTACAAAGGCGGAAAATCACTTCAGCTAGGACTATAGGAAGCAGCCGTGCTATGGAGCTGCGCTGGGATCGTTAGGGTGGTTAATATTCAGCAGGCATATTGCTAAAAAGAGAGTGCATGCTAAGAAAAAAAAGCAACAAACTCCCCCACTGCACACAGGTCTTTCTGTCGGAGATATTGACAGGGACGATGGTTTTTGTACAACAGGTAACTCGTATCCATTGCGACTGGAACCGCTGCTCTGGCACATCTCACTGAGGTCATCATGGAGCTGTTGTGAAAAGAGTCCTGAGTAACGTGGGCCATGTGCGAGCCCATGAGTTAGAGAGTAAATGCTTTTTACTGCTTTACTGGTCCTCCAAAGATGACTTCTCAACTTTGGTGCAAAATGTTCTGGTCAAGCTGACATCGTGGCTTTGGTCAGGGTTCTAAAATAAATGGTGCTAAACAGTACCCAAGCCTGCAGTTACACATGCGGATATATATTTTGCAAGAAATGTCATTTAATTCATTAAAACAAAATCAGAACTCAAGGAACTCTTTGAAAAGGCCCTCAACTGGAGATAAAGGCTGTCTGTCATCATAAATGTAATGTAGCTGTAAAAGGAATTTTCAATGTATAGAGAGACTCTGTAGTCCAAACTCTGTTATCAGGCAGAAAAACCAAATCCCTGTAAAGGGCCCCTCTTGCTATAATGCAGGTCTTTTCTGTAATAGAGTCAGCTCTGATATAGGACTATTGCTGCACTGCAAGCTGTAATAAATATTAATGTGTCAAACTCTACGCCACCTCTATTTCAGGGTGGAGGCAAAAGACAGCCTCACGGAGGATGAGTCGCAGCCCTGCGAGGGAGCTGGTGCATTCCCAGGGCTTTTGTTAAGGAATTTTTATCTTTGCAGCGATTGCATCCTGCATTTCTCTAAAGAATCACCAAAAATTCCATTTTACTCCAGAAGAGAGGCATGAAATCTGCCTGTGCTTGGGGCTGCGCCTTGGGGGAGTGATATTTGCACTTCGCATTGTGTTCACTGAAAATCTGCCCTCCTGCCAGGCCAGTGGTTTGTCGTGCAACCTCCCAAGGTCATTCCCTACCAACTGACAAGGTGTGCGTTAAAGGCCCAACACATACCACCTTGCAAAGAGATGCTGATATTTATATTGCATTTGTTTCTCATAATGCAATTACTCTACAAAGAAAACTAAATATGTGTATAGTTCTGGGTCTGTGTATATAACTTATAAACTGATCCTTTCATTTTCTTGCCTGCATCATGACACTGTATTAAACATCTTACCTAAGCACATGTCTATCAGTGGTATTACTAGACCAAACATTGGAATGTATACTTGTCTTTAGACATAATATTATTCTAAACATAGGATATAAATGTAAATAAATATTATACTAAATATTTATGTTTACTACCCCATGCAACAATAGTTTATCAAATATTTACTAGCCCACTTACCTGTGCTCTTGTGGGCATAGCTGCATAAGTACTTATGCTACAGAGTGGTTTTGTGGTTGATTAAAATGCATTTGTATGTATATCTGCAAGGTTTGGTAGGCCGAGTTAAACAGCCACGTACAGAAGGAAGCCGAGAATGCTACTCCTTTTAAAAAAATGAAGCTCGTTGTTACAGATTCTGCAACATCGCTTATACGAAGCTCTTATTAGCATCATGCTAGGTACCAGTGGAGAAGCAGGTGATTTTTAAAGTGTTGGGATGCCACACACAGTGTTACTCTGCAAAAAAATGAAAGGAAAAGCAGCCTCTGTTTGTAATGAGCCCTGATCATTAGTTTCAGCTCACAACATGTTGCTGAAAGAGAACTATTTTCCTTTCACAGAAATGTGTGTTTCTGTCCAGGAATAATCCCGTTAGGGTAGGAGACAGGAGAGGATCGGAAGAGTATCCCAATGTTTTCTTCAGCAGAAAATGGGGTAACACGGAGAATGGGATGACGATCCCGCTCTCCCGCATCACAGACTGAAGAGGAAAGGAGATGATATACTTCCGCTGCAGGAGGGATCAGGCAGCATTTCGTGTTTATTCCATCCTCGTCAAGCTTACGGCTCTCCAGGCAAACACTGCTGCTGCCGTTCCCTCAACAGACATCCCAGCAGAAGCAATCTGCCTGCAATTAGTCAGCAATGAAACTCATTCGGAGGCGCTCGCAGGTGGCAGCAGTCACAGCTCCTACTCCCCCTGGTCTCTCTCTAAGCAAAGTTTCACAGCCTCATGACGCAGCAGCACTGCATGTGCCAACAGGAGATGGCCAGCCCGACTTTTTGAGAGGTCTTCGTATAAGACTCCCAACAGAGATGACTGCTCTGGTTCCAGTTTAATGGTAAAAAGGTACTTTAAAACCTTGCTCACGAAGCTCATTGATAGCGAAGTTATTCACAGAAATACAACAGGAATGAGGAAGAAGCACAAGTCTTTGCTTCTTATGGTCGATTCTAAGCAAATAACCTTAAAGGCAATAGGTTGATGTGGTTGCAATGTCATTAATTTCAAAGGAATTAGCTTTTCTGGGTCAAATTATAACCTGACAGGAGGTTGTTACACTGGAGAAAATCTGGCCGACTGCTCCACAACCACGTAGTATCAGCCAGCGGGGCTGAGGGAGGTGAACTTTGTAAGGAAAAAGAGACTGCAATGAACGTGAAAAAAAAGACCTCAAAAGAAAGCCATTAAGTGCTTTTTCATCCTAACTAAGTTCATTGTGAAGGGTGGTTGGGAAAAGGGGTAATATGAGACTTTCTTATTGAAAAAAATATTGATTGTTAGGAATCGATAGCATTAAAAAGCTGCGTCTTAAGCACCAAGCTTTGAAGGACTCCACAAGCTTTTCCGTTCCTTGTCTATTCTCCTGCCAGAACTTTGATAGCTTTAGCCTGCAAACCAGCAAACGCAGTGATTTGATGGTGGCCAATATATATTAAAAAAATTAAGGTGTCAAGCATGAATTTTATTACCTCTGCAATCAGATGTACTTTCTCCAGTCAGCTCATTTGCAATTAAGTCCAGCTGTTCTCAGTAGAAAGGACTCTTCCAAGGAAATTGCTGTAAAATTTAATGGGAGGATTTTCCTTGGTGCTTTGTTGTAAATATTGTTTCCCTAATAGGCTTGTAAAGGGCTTTGCTTTTTTATTCAGTGGGCAAGAGAGGATCTGTAATTTTTCAGGCATTAGAAAATGAATAGGTCAGTGATAGAGTTCATAAAACTTATGAAAATATTCTCATTGTATAGCAACAGAAAGAACTTTAATAACTTGAAGGAGAGGAAGTTTTCGAAGATTTTTTTGGTCTGCCTGTTTTTTTGTTTACATATAAAGGGCTATTTTTTAACGGGCACGTCAGGCAGAGTTTGATCAACATGCTTTATTGGGTTTCTTCTGTCTAGAATCGGGTACGACAGCCAGAGAGGGGCACCAGACTGCAGACTTCAGAGCGCGATCCTTCATTCCCATATTGAAGTATAACATCCCACAAGGGCCAAAATGTTACCCCATGAACTCGCGGTACTGCAGTGCTTCAGTTTACTGTCACAGGATCCTGTTTGGGCTTTAAGCAAATGATGAACATAGAAACTTTTTGATCTCCTTGCTTCTGTGTCCAAAGAGCATCTCTTTCCTTCGTACCACTTAGGCAAAGCTTCGATGTGTTTTTCCTATCTTCCAGCAATCTTTTCAGCAACATCTTCAATCTGTGTTCTTCTGTCACTCCAGGAGAACAGTGCCTAAAATAAAACAGTGAGATTTGTAATTATTGACATTATTTTAAGCTGTAATGCTGAAGCATTAAATATAACAAAATGAAACTATTTTGAGGGGGAATGTTGAGACATGAATGATAGCAAATACTGTTATTGTGGATTTATTTTCACCCAAGCCAAAATCAGACTGCTTCTCTAATGGTGAAATATGACCTGGCTCTTGCAGAGAGAGTAATTTGCTAATTTGTTTAACGTTGTTATCTGTGCAGGAAAGCCTTGCAAGAAAAAGAATTCAGAATGGATCAAAAGTGCAGGTTATTTTGGGGGACAGAATTAAGCCACTTTTTATTCTTTAAGACAGTGATCATATTCCTTTTTTGGCAGCTGTGAATACTAAAAAGAAAACAACTCGTCCTGGTCGAAAGCTGCATTATCACTGCTATATTGGTTTGCAACGCAAGAGGTGAAACTAATGTCCTATCAACAAAGCCCTTCTGCTGAGGCAGTGGAAGTCCTTCTACTAGTATAGTTTATTTGAAGAACGGGAATGAGCTATACAGTAGGAGAAATACCCTTTTGCTAGTATACTCACATAGCTACCTTGGCAAATCCTCGTGATTTAGAATCCCATCTCCCATGTCTGCAAATAGCAAGAGTTAGCTGGCACAGTTTGGAATAGTTCTCCAAAATAGTGTAGCGGAGAAAGTTATAGAGGAAATATCTGCCGAACATGTATGTTCCTGTGTACGGGCTTCAGAACAGATTGATAAACCCGTTAAGAGATGATTAATCAAAAGGGTTTGGATCAGGAAATGACAAGGAAGCCAGAGCTAGCTGCAGAGGAGTGTAAAAAGATTAGGTCTCTGTAGGAGAAGAATGTTCTTCGTAGAAGTGATTAGAAAATGAACCTCAGCAGCACATGATTAACAAGGAAGGAGGGAAAGGCTGGAACACTGTAAAGTTCATGTTTGGGGTGAACCTATACATATGTGTTTTATTTGTATAGCTTGCTTGGTTTTGGTTAAGTCACTGCCTCTAGAATGAAGCATATGATTTTCACCTCGAGGTAGTTCCTGCAGTTACAGTGTTCGGGGCTTTTTGCTGTTGTATGAATTAATCTGCTGGGTCTCCCCAGCAGGAGTGAAATGAGAAAGCGGGGAGCACAAGGAATAAAACAGGTCTCCTTGCCCAGGCAATAGCCAGTGCTTGCCTTTCCCTTTTCTAATCCATAGGCTTCAGGGGCAATATCCAAAAAGGGAGCGACCCAAAGCCTCAACGGGGACTGGGGATAAATGGCATCACTTGGATGAGAAAGCTGCGCGTAGCGCTGAGGCGCCGTGGTCTGTTCGTTCGCTGAACTTCTTTGTTTGCCTCTTCACCAGCCTTTATATTTAAAACTTACACCTGATAGATAGAAGCTTTAAAGGTGTCGGGGTCGCATTTCTGCTAGTACCTGGTAAGAGAAACAAGCACAAATGCACCTTTTAGGTCCGTAACAGCAATTGCTGTAGGAAGCTGGAGATCTGGTCCTGACGGCTCCCCACATTAAGTGCATTTATGGTTTGTGAGCTGTGATCCATCAGGGAGGTGCATGACAGCTTCTAGAGAAAGCTTTCTTGGTCTCTTAAGGATTCCCGCAAGCATTATTCAGCCATCAAATTCACAGCCTCTGTATCAGCACTTACCGATGTATTTGGCTTAAGTGAAGAAGAGCATATATAGAAGTCTGGCTCTGTTTAAAATAGTAGATGTGTTTGAGACAGGAGTCTGGGCTCCAAGATTGTACTGTTTGAGAACAAGCAGGTTCTACCTTGCATCTAAATGTTTTGGGTTTTTTTTTCTCCTTCAGCTTCACTCTAAACTCAGAAAGTGACCAGAATTAATCCCTGTGTCTTAAGTATAAAAATGTTCACGGAGCTTTGGAGGCTGGAGTGCTCCAAACCCTCAGGATAATACTTTCCATTCTCTGTGGGCTTCAAAAGGCGGAAGGAATCTTTCCACGATATGATGGGAATCCTCACGAGAGTACAAGAGAGCACCTTCACCCCAGGAGGTGACGGGAGGTTTGCTTTAGGGAGCTGACTGGCAGCGCCTGCTTTTCACAAAACATCTGTCCCTCTGATACCTGACGTTTTCACTTGCATCTGGTGTCTGGAACCCAGTTCCCTGTGACACCTTGTGGACTGAGCTACACAGGGAAACGGCGTTTGCACGCTGCTCCTTTTGTCCGGCAGGAAATGCCTGGTGTCCATAAACAAATTACCTTCTAGCAGCTTATCTCACCACTTATAGGGAAATAATTAAACAGCTTTCGAATGAAAACACGATTGCTTGGCACCACTCTTGTCCGCTCCTTCTGCATTTCTCGCTGCAGTTCAGAAGAGATACAGCCAGGTGCCTGCGAACAGCTTAGCCCCACGCACGATCAATACCAGAAAAGATAAATCTGCTGCAATTGACTACAGGCTGTACTGTCACTAAGTGACGATGAAAAATGATCACTACTTGAATACACTGCATTTTTATCTTTACATCTTTCAATAGAAGCAGTGTCAATAACAGAGTACTAAATAATCTCTAGATAGAAGGAAAATCTTTCTTTCTTTCCTTTTTTTTTGAGAGGGAAGATGAATGTAACTTTTTTTGGAGACCTTAAATACTGAAGTATGGAATTAGACCTGCACATTCCAGGAAGCTATTGTCTGTTTAGACAATCTCTGTCCCATTTTAGGAAAGACTGGCTGGATTCTGCTGGAAAACATAGCTCAATTCTACAGCATGAATGGACCAGGGTAACTGCAAGTGGAATATGCAGAAATAAAATAAATAAAGATTTTTTTTTCTCATGTTCCTTTGGGGATAATATATCTCTCTGAATTGGATACAGCTGCCAGAGATGGCCTTTCTTTACTTTAAAATATCTCTGACCTTTTCCTGAGCTAACTGGACACAGTTTACCATATTGGCCCAAGGATAAAGCAAAATCTTTTGCAGATAATAGCCTTTGGAAAAAATCCAATCTGTTCTGCATCTGCTGACCGTGCCACACATGGCTCTGGTCCCTCCCCAGCCCACAGACGCTGGCAGCTGGCAGCCGGCGTGGCAGCAGGCCAGCACCTACACCGCACGCTCCTTCGCGTTGCTTTTGGGTCTGCTGGTCTTGGTGGAGCAACACCCGAACGGGGCAGATACTCGCTGGGGGTGCTGGTAGCAATGCGGCCGCGTGGTGTGCGCCCATGTTCATGTTTCTGTCCTGACAAAAGGAAGGTAGTCTTTTATTTGAAGCCAATTCATTTCCACATCATATGCTGCCTCCACTCCCTCCAAGTATTGATGTCCCTTTTATCCCACATTATGAGACAGCAAGAAACACACTAGAATACCTTTGACAACACCAAATTGATTAACTTTTTTTTTGCTATGCAGGACGTTTTCCATAGCAATGTCTCTGGGAGTAGAAGTTTCTGGGTGAATCCAGTCTGGTGGCAATCTGAGCAGTGCCAGATGTGTCCTGCTAACCTGCGGAGTGCCGCAGTGACCCTAGGAGGCTCTGCACAGTTTTCGGATGTGTGCTTTCCAGATGGAGCCCACTCCAGAGGAAATGCTCTTTCGGTTGTGGACTCTGTGAGCTGAGTTTGGTTTCGCTGCCCTACAGATTCCAGAAATAGGGTCTTGAAGCAGGCAGCAGCAGGGCTGCAGAAAGGCTTATTGATTTAAAAGTCCCTTTGTATACTCTCCAAGTTGGGTTCAGATGCTTTCTTGAAGAAAGGTCAAGATGAAGTACTGAATTTCTGAAATGCTGAAGTTCTGAATATCCCAGAACTTTGATTTATTCTGCCTCTTTTGTCTGGATTTCTGTTAAAAAGCATGGTTGTCTGTCTTCCTTAATGGACTGATTAACAATATGAGTGTGAAACAGCTTGAAAGAAAATACTGATCTATGCAGTTGCTGGAACTGCTTGACTTGTCTGGAAAACTGCAGGTTTCCATGCCCTCATTCAGCCTTAAGCATACTTGACTATATTTATTTTTGTTGTTGGCCTCTCTCTTTTACAGCTGGAAAAGAAATGAAAGAAGGCATGCAAGAAAAGTTAAAGCGTAAAGAATAAGACCTTGTTGTTTCAGGGTGGCTGGTGCTTTAAGGGGAGATCAGCCCAGTTTCATCTGTTAAAAATCCTGCTGAGATTGATTGGTTTATGGAGAGGTGATTATAAAAGCCAGCAAGTAGCTTAATTAGGATGGAGAGTGATGGGAAGTAGCTTGGCTTTTGTAAGAAGTACTGGAGCAAATGACTCTTGGCAAGTGGCTGGTGGAACGGGGAAAGCCAAGCTCAGGGTTAGGCAGGATGGTTGCCTGGCACGCTGCATTCATATTTAGAAGGAATAAAGCTGGAAATCGCCAAAATCGTGCCTGAATCTGGTTCATGTCAGGCCTTACTGTCCTGAGATTACACTTTTCTCAAATAATATTTACTAATCAGGAACTTTAGAACACTTTGAACTTGTCTAGTAGTTGTTACCTTGTCAGATTTTTTTAAAGAGCCTGGGGAAACGCAGCCTCTGCTTTTCCAAGCTGCGTGTAAGAGTTTGCTCCTGGCAAGAAGAAATACCATATATCGTACCATGAACTCCATCATATTTACTGTCATAACAGCGGATACGCTGCCATCTAAAACTTTCATGCGCCTGTTCAATGAAGAGCAATAGCTAGTGGATGTGCTCAACCATGTATTGAACAACCATCATGTTTCAAGCTTCCCCTCGCCTGCTGCAAAATCCTACCTCTGCAAGAAACTGGTAAGGAGTAGAATTCAAGCATTATGTATTCAAGCAAATTCTGCTGACTGCTGCTAGGCAGGGAAGCTGGAATGAGTGTGCCAAATCCTGGTCTTTCGTGATAATGGAAGCGGAATTTTCCCCAGAGCAAACCAGTGTCAGAGAGAAAACCTAGGGGACAAGACAGAACATTTGAAAATACAGCCCAGGCGTTAAAAAAAGGCAAATAGACTTTAACTAGTTAAATTACAGAATACACAAATATCCCAGAATTATGTAAAAGCCTGATCCTGCAGTCTTCAGACAGAGAAAACAATGAGTTTGACTGACTCTAATACTGCAGAATCATCAATATAGTCAAGAAGAAGGAACTGGGTCATTCTGTCTCAGCCACTTGCATATTGCAGAACTACTTGTCTGTTCTTGCTACTATTTCATCCCTGCTAACGTCTTATTTAACCTGCTCAGGATAGTTGTCATTTTGAAAATGTGCAAAATGTATTAAATTTTAACTACATCATTTAAAAATACATGTATTTGTGCAGATTTTTCAAAGTGACTAGGATCTGAACGTATAGGGCAACAGAACACGACTCAAAGCCCAGTTTAAAGAAAGTATGTTTTGAGCAGGCATCAACAGATAGACTGAAAAGCAAGGCAAAAGCATGGGGTTTTTTTTAGATGTTGAGTGGACTAAATGCAATGTGAATTTATCTGCAAACCATCTGTGATTTCTGGTATTTTTTGATGCCTTCACAGCTCTAATTTTAAGCAGTTATGTAGCCTTTAAATAATGATACTTTCTTCCCATTCGGTTTTACATCAGATTCCACACTTGATCACTGAATGTTTAAAGAAAAGAAGTGGCTGAGTATACTTCTCTGCAGATTGCACACATACAGCATAAAACAGCAGCCTTTTCTTTTTGCAAGTAAAATTTGACATATTTTGGGACAGAATTCCGCATGCATAAAATAGCACCATGAGTTTTTCTGGGTACGGTTTACTTTTTGTATTTTGCTTTACACTTCTCATGTAAATTCAGTGCTGGGATAAGGTGTTGACTTCCCCAGGGACCGAGACTCCAGAAGCAGCACAGCGTAACAGCAGATCTCCCTGAATTATCTTAAAACTGATATCAAGGGTGCCAGTTCATCAGACAAAGGGGAATTGAAGAGTCATAATCCATCCAGTCCTTAGTGGGTCTGCAGACAAATCTGTTACGTGCTGGATTTTCTGTATGCAGTGTGGAACTTTATAACCGTAAACTGAAACAAAACACTGTGGATAAGGAACTGAAAATTGTAGTTCCTACAGTTACAGTGACCCCCAAAGGGGGGGCCTGGGAGGCCTCCAGGTCTGTTTTCCATACAGCACGATGTGGGGGAAGATCCTCTGGAATGTGAGCCAGGTCGCCTGAGAGCCTGAAACAATACTAAGCTAACTCTGTTCATCCCACAGGAAATCTGATGATGACTACATCATTGTCAGCTCAGTTCATTATTTCACTGTTTCTTCTGGCAGGAGTGTTCAGGTAAGATTTTCGCTCACTATTGTTGGATATAGTGGGAGATTCTGATTCAGGGAACAATAGGAAAGAAATAGCACTGAAGATCAAGGCTCCCCCACATCTGAAAATGTCTTGCCATTCCAACTTTGTCTAAAAGGAGGCAGGACGCATTCCCTTCTCTTGGCAGAAGCCTCAAACATGAGTCGATAACCCCCCAGCTTCTCTTCTGTTTCAATAATGCATCGTTTAGTAAACTCTGTGGCTAACTGAAGATGGAAAACCTGAAAGAAATTAATAAGAACGTAAAAATAGCAAGAATATCTTACCAATTGCACTATTGAGCATCACAATTATTTGAACAACAACAAAAAAATCAGTTTATTATATTTATCTGAAGTGCTGTCAAGAATGTAGCAATGAAGTATGAAGAAATGAAGAGGCCCTGGTGATGAATATCAGTCCAGCTTGCCACAGAACAAATATCAGCATTTATCTATCTCAGAGGACAATAAAGATCGTTTCTTATGATGTCAGTTATTCCAAATGTTGAGTCCCGTCCAGACATTTCATGAGAGATTATCTGCACTTGGTATGGAGCCCAATAGTCGCCATTAGTTGTCTCTCCTGACAACAAAATTAATTTCTCTTAAATGAGAATGCATTTCTAATTGGGCATTTTCTTCCCTAACAAATTGTTTACAGTACCTCTGCAAGGATTCTGAAATCATCCCTTTTCTTTGATGCTGCTCATTAATTACAGCCCACTTGGTTCTTAGTAGCTGCAATTTGAGTAAGATTGCCATAACATACTTTGCTGTGAAAGGTTCATCTTAATTACATGCTCCCCAGTCAAGCTTCTGCTTCAGCAGAGAACTGTGCTCCTCTTGTCAAGCTGCATGTGATGCCAGGTTGGATTCTTACTTTTTTTTCCCCTCCCTTTCTCTCCAAGCGAGTTCAGAGCTTATGTACGTTACGAGACTGACAGCACCCAAAATAATTCTCTCTTTAGCCACAGAACAGATCCAGAACTGGCAGCTCACTGCAGTCTTCTCTATTCCATCTCTCAGTCTATCTGCATGGCACGGTGCGGCAGTGTGTGGAGATAACCGGGCTAGCTGTAGTATCACTGTGTTAGCGCAGTGGCCTGCCAGAGCTAATTAGCAATGCTGAGAGGCAGGGTTTATTAGTCTGGTCAGAATGCTGAACTAACAGAGCAGGCTGCTTCCAGGGCTGCGGTTGCAGTTTGCATCTCTCTCCATGACGCTGCCTTGTGCAATGTGGATAAAACCCGTATGCTTTAAATGGGGTCTTTTTTTGGAGTGAGATCGCTAAGTCCTTGAACTTCTGGTGGAGAGGATAAAAGATGTCAGTTCTGATGCTTGCTCAGATGTGGATACATGTCCGCATTGGGCCACCCAAATCATTTTGCAGGAGCCCACACAACAGCTGTCAGTAAGATTTTTTGGATGTTTTGAACATCAGCTGGATTCTCGCTTTTATGTTTTACTAGTGATTTTAAGGCAAAAAGATTTTTATCCGTACCTCGGAGATATCCCGGTTTCACGTATTTTATATACATAATGCCCACTTACAATATACCTGCAGTGAAGATGACATTAGCATACTGCCTTGGTTTGGGCAAGCTGCCACTAAGGAATATTGCTTAAAAGAAAGCAGTGAGCAATTGAGGCAAGGCAATGCCTTGTACAAATGAGCACACCAAATTATGCGGTCCTCTCCTTCCAGATGTGGCAAACCAGGAAGAGGAGTAATAAGAGGAACAGGAGCGCCTGCTCTCTTCTTTAGCCGTTATCTTTAGGTGTTGAAGTCGAGTCTGCCTTAACTCCCCACAGAGCCAAGGGAGTTCTTAGTGCTCTGAATTGCCTGTTGTCTGTTCAGGAGAACTTGGCTCCTCATTTATGCAAGGAAAAGCAGATCCCTGGAGCAAAAAATGTGAATGCCCTCCTTTGAGTTTCTAAGCCAAAACTCTTCGCTCTTTAGGGACAAGTTCCAAATGGTTCCTTATACATTTATGGGTTTGTTTTCAGGCCACTGTTTTGTCGTTACACGTTAAAAATAGTAAAACAACTGTCAAGCCCTTTTACTGTTCCAGGTAGGATGTAAAATCAGATAATCCTTGCACTTGGGCACCACAATGATGGGGATGTCGGAGATAATTAAAATAAACGTGATATTAGTAGCTGAAAATATATGTTTAAAATAATAAATCTTACATCAGAGGAGAAGAAATGGAAAGGACTCATCCATTTCCAAGGGACAACTTATAAAATAAGTTACAGACATCTGCAATGGGCACCCAGAGTCTGAACTTGGCAGTGAGAGGAAAAAGAGTAATGCCATGCAGGATTGATCTTTCAGCCTACAAGTATCCCCTTATAATAACACAGTACCTTCTTGACCAACCTATTATACTCCAAAGAAACGTATTTTATGTCTAACATAACTAATACTGTAGATCCACAAACAGTTTAAGTTGCCACTCTGGCTGAGATAGTCCTGTCCTTTCTGCCTCTGGCTGCTATTCTTTGATTCAGTGCTTTTTTACATAAAGAATTATTCCTGTCTTGTTCATATGTGCCTTACTAAGCGAGCTCAGTCCATTGCTGATTCTTTGAAGTACACCACTATATGTTTCACTGTTTATGTAGGCTGAACTACGTTGCTTTGGACTATATTGCTTCCAGCTTTGCTTTACCTCTGCGCTTAGCTAAAACAGCATTCTAAGGTCAAGAGAAGTAGAACCGCAGCCTTTTCATTTTCTCATTCTTCATGCTAAGTAATAGGGTTTCACCTATCAATACCTCGCATGTTGTCTGAGAACATTTAATTGATCGGATGCAATTTTCAGAATCCGTTGCATGATAGACAGGAAAGTGTCACTGAGTGGAAGGCAAAGCCTCGCTTCACTTGGCCTGTGACACATCTGCCGGTCCTTGTCGTATTCATTTCCATTTTACATATTTAAAAAAAGCACCCCTGACTAAAGGATCTGACTGTGTGGATCGTGCTTACTGAATTTAATTAATACCTTTACGAAAGAGGTTGTTATTTACTTTACAAGTTGAGAAAACAAAAAGCCTAGCCCCGTGCTGCAATTTACTCCGTGTGGAGTGACTATTGGCCTGCGCAGCGCTTCATTTATTTTAGCTCTATTTATTTTAGCTGCACTCTAAGGGTGAAAAGGGCTGGCAGTGGCATCAGAAACATAAGCAGCTCCTGCAAAATCAAACTAGTACTACTTAGTGCCACGACAGCACTCTCGAACTTCGCAGTGCTTTGCAAACATCCGAAACCGAAGGCCGGGTCCTGGGCCTGTTGATTGCAGCAGTAATCACGACTGAGACAGGAACTGTGACACGGGGCCCAACCTTCAAATCTTCCGTCTGTCCACCAGTGTAAGGCTTGTAGAAGTATTCTTGTCGGCTTAAAGCTAAGCACAGTTGTTACAACAGGACAGGGGGCCTTGCTTCCTATTTTAAGTGGTTTTATTTCTGGCTCTGTGCCTGGAAAAGCCCATACAGATCCACACAACACCCAGAGGAGGGAATATACCCTATCTTACACGCAGAGAATGATGCACAGCACAGGAAAATAGAAGAAAAGAGGACATTTGACTGGAAAAATTATCATTCTGAGAAAGCAGAGAGGTATTTTAGAGATGCACATGCCAGTGCTCGTCTCTTTTGCCCCTGGCTCCCGCCCCGGGGCCGGGCAGACATCTCCTCAGCTGCTCCTGTCACAGGCAGTGGGCACACGGCGCGCGGGGCAGACCCGCCTTTGCTGAAGAAATGCCTGAGGTTAGAAAAAGAGGATAAGAGGCTTAAAAGTGACCTGTTGTGCCGGTCAACCGGCCCTCCCGCCCCGGTCAGCGCCTGCGGGAAGCGCCACTGCCCGCCCGGCCCCGCCGCTCGCCCCCGCCCCCCTCAGAGCCCGGACTACATTTCCCAGCCTGCCCCAGGCTGCCCGCGCGTGCCTCACGGCGCGCCGCGGGAAGGCCGGGCCTGGCCGGCCAAGATGGCGGAGGGGGTGCTGAGCCCCGGGGTGAACCTGGAGGCCTTCTCGCAGGCCATCGCCGCTATCCAGGCGCTGCGCTCCAGCGTGACGCGGGTCTTCGACTGCCTGAAGGATGGGATGCGGAACAAGGAGACCCTGGAGGGCCGCGAGAAGGGCTTTGTGGCCGCCTTCCAGGAGAGCCTGCACTCCGTCAGCCGGGACCTGGGGTGAGCAGCCGGCCCTGAGGGGGCTTCCCCCCGCGTCGGTGTGCAGCCGGGCCCCGTGCCCGGCCCTGCGGTGGCGGCGCGGGAGGGAGGGGGGTCCCGGGGTTCCCCGGGCCTGTCCCCTCGGAGGCGCCCGGCGGTGCCTTTTCCACTCCGGGAGAAAGTTTTAGGCAAATAAATGCGAAAATGCTCCATTTTACTCCTTCCAGCCTCGTGCGTGTTACCCCTTCGTGTTGTTTCATTCCAGAGTCTCCCAAGGGATGAATGCTGCTCATAATAGTTGCCTGGGTTTTGTTCTTGTTTTGTTTTAAAAAAGGAGCTGTTGGTGGGATTGCATTGGCAAGGTGAATACTTTTGGTTGCAGGGAGATTTTTCTCTGTTTTTTTAAGTTTTTTCTTAAAAATTCAACACTTTTTAGGCTCTGACTATTCAGTAACATCCAGGTGGTTCAAGAATGACCATTTTATTATCAAAACTTGTAAGGCTGGAAGGTTAGTGCACGTAAGTATAGTTGTTTAGTACCAGCAGGTGTGTTTCACGTGAATAGAGACAGACCCTTGAGGCGACGGGCCGTGTGGATCCTGGCAGAGGACTGCGGGGTCCAGTTGTACCCTCCTGGGAGCCAGCAGGCCATCCAAGGGCAGGGCAAGCACGTAACCGCCCTTTCCCAGCACATCTTCTGGCCTCCAGAGGTTTAGTGTTCAGGGTCTTGTGCCCAAGAATTTGTTTCTTGCTGGCTAGTAGGCCGTGCTGATTTTTAGTTCTGATCATGGTAATATAATTTGTTACCTGCTTCTTCCCTTCTATTGGGAAAGATGGTAGATAATCATTCTTATGAGTGATGTACACAGTTTTATAGACTTCTGCTGTATCCCTTTGGTTTTATTGGTTTCAAGTTGAGGAGGCTTCATGGTTCCCTCCATGGAAGCTGTGCCATTCCTTCGGTTATCCTTCTTGTCCTGCTTGGTAGCTTTTTAAAAAATTATCTGATATAACCCTGAAATCTTGTTGCCAAACAATAATAGATAGCAATTGGCTCTGACCTATATTGTCTCGTGTGTAGTATTTTACACTCCTCTACTTTGCATTTTATCATCCAGTATTTCAGAGCTGTGAAGTTCTTGTGTGATTCTTTGCAGTCAGTCCCTGTCCTTACCACCCTACCTGAGAGGAGCTTCATCATCAAACTTCACTGGTTCCTTTTTCATCATCTCTTCCACAGCGTTAGTGGATATGCTTATCAGTGCTTTGGTGACCATTTCTTTCCTGGCTCCTTGCAAGATAACTTTTTTCCCATATATTGGAGTATATTTAATTTGTCTTTTTTGAAACATAACTACCCCGAAGTATTGTAATTTATATATGTGTTACATATTCTGTTACAAGTTTGGGAAGCACAGATTTTAAGTAGCAAGGGAATACTCCAAGGTGTATTGAAGTTAATGCTATCAGTGGACTTTGGCTCATGTCATGAAAGTATTGACTGGGATCCCTGTTCAACAAATCCTGAGTTATTATGTCTGTTCACATTTTTTTTATTGTATTCTTTTGTCAAGAAATATTAAGCACATTCATGAGTGTTCACAGCACTAGAGGCTTAGAAAGAATGTAGACTATGGAAACTTGAAGGAATGATGATTAATAAAGGAGAATTTTGTGGTAGTAAAGTGTGGAAATCTCTTAACTGTCAGTTCCCTGATTGTTGGTGTTTATTTTTGTAAACTTTGTTAAATGCAAATTGAGATATTGGGGATTTTTCTTTGCGGGGGTTTTTCTTTACAGAGATTTTCAGAAGTTGCCCTTTGAAAGGTCTGAATCCTGCTTTTAGTTTAGTGGAAGTTCTGAAGTTCAGAATAGGATGTAACATTCAGAAGTCAAAAGGAAAGGCACCTGATTAGTCATGTCACTTGAAAAACTGCATTTTATATCTCTGCAAAGTAGCCAGTCTGTCTTCTACAGCTGATTAATGCAAGTTTTAAAAATTGCTTAACTTTTGTTATTATTAAATGTAGTGTTTGACAAATGAGAGATGAAGCAATAATAGATCATTTCACAGTGAGATTTTTTTTCATGGGAAAGTGGTGCTTATTATGCTTTAGTTGAGTATTTTATGCACATCTACAAATGTACAAATTGCTCATGGAAATCAGAAGATGCTTCCTTGCCCTGAGAACTTGGAATGCGCATACTTGCTTAGAGTAATCACAAACCTTGCAGGACCATCTCCAGGCTTAGGAATAATGCCAGTTCTTCTGTATATTTACATGAGGACAATGTTAATTCCTAGTTCCTTAATGAAAAGATGAGGCATCTGACTACTTGATGGTTAAAAAAATATTTCTAGTATTGCAGGCAATGCTAAAGTCAGAATTTTGTAGTTTCTGAGGGTATGCATTGCTCAGAAGATGCCCTGGGTTCTGGAAGTGCTTGTGAACAGGACCTGCCATAGTTTGGCTCTTTCCAGGTTGTCTTAGAAAGACTCTTGACTTGTGCTTTCTCTCCTGAGAAGCACTGAGCTTAACAACTAACAGGCCACTTTAAATTGTTTGGATAATGAGAGTGATTATGTTTTTTATTGAATTGGGGAGGTATTTAAAACTCAGATATTAAAATAGAGTTCATGCCCGATTGCTGTCCCTGCAGGAGGGTTGTACATCTCAGATACCTGTATCTGCAGATCTGACTTTAGAAAAATGCCATTCTCTTTTCTTTCAGTGAACTGGAGCGTCTGAGCAACCTAGTCGGTAAACCGTCGGAGAACCACCCCCTGCACAATAGTGGACTGTTGAGCCTAGATCCTGTTCAGGACAAAACACCTCTTTACAGCCAACTTCTTCAAGCCTACAAATGGTCAAATAAGGTAACAGAATACATCAGTGTAATTTAGTTGTGTATTCCTACAGAACGTTTGATTTGTGATACAGTAGACTTCTGAGTGTTTGAGATTGTCAAAATTGCTGAGTTTTTTATAAAGTTGAGGAGCATAATATGTATCTAAATGTACTTTCAAGGGTAATAATGGCTCTTTAATTAAGAGGAGACTTTTCTGCGATACTGAGGTGTGCCCCTCTTTTTCACAGAGGGTGTTAACTCCCAAGCAGAACAATACTTTCCATGTTAGCTGTTTAGCATCTGATGTAGATACAAAATAAAAGTCTATTGTGTCCTTGCATCTGGCAGCAAAACTGTAGCAGAGGGCAGTGGGATATTAGAGCAGAGAATCAAGAGCTTATGTCACCTCCAAACCTCTTTCTAGGAAAGAAACATATGGGGAAGTTGTTATCATCAGAAATCTTGATGCCTTTCCATACTATTTTCTGCTGCTAAAAAACATTTACACCTGATCTCAGAAGTAACTTTGTATTCAACAGCTTTGGCATACCTAGTGTTTTCAGTTTGTGTATATTGCATTGAATTGTAAGTAATGTGTAAAAAAAAAAAAGGGGGGGGGGGGCAATAATGTTAATGCAGTTTTTTTACTTTTTAAAAAATTAATTGTTTTTGTTGAAAGAAACATCTTTCTCATGAGCATAATTCAGTTTCATAAACCTGTATGCTGAATATATCGAGACAGAAATTGGATAGGTATGTTTCCTTCTCTGCTCTTCTTGTGGGTCCTCACATCTGATTTTATTAGATAAGTAAGCATTGCATTATTGCTATTATTATTGGTCTCTGTCTGAGCACCGTTATGTTTCAGGTTGCCAGTTCCCATCTTGAATTTTTTGAGCATGCTTATTACTTTTAATAGAAATATTTAAATGAATAAGTATTTAAAAGCTTTCTTAAAATTATGTTTGAAACACTACTGAGCTGTTACAAAATGTAAAAGATGGATTCATTTCAGTTACGATAATTATTATTAGTGAGAGATTCCAGAGTTGTAGCTTTTAGCAACCTTATACAAGACAGCAGGAGTAAGCAGGAATAATAAATCTGAAAATATTTAGGGCATTAAAAGCAACAATTTCACTTTAAATTATTTATTACTATACATGAGCAAGGAAGACTTTCAGACTACACAAATACTTCATAGGCAAATTCTTGTTATACATTGAGCCAACCAATCTAATATTATTCATATTTAAAATAGAATACTACAATAATGTTTGTATGAATACTTCAGCAATGTTTGTACAGTCCCTTTTCAGAATACAAATATGTGTTAACGTCTTCTAAAATCAGTAGAATTCAGCACTGATAGAAATTTGGTATGGTTGGGAAATGGGGAACAGGAAGGATTTTTAAGTAGAGACTTACTAATTGAGAAAATGTTTCATGTTTACTTGTGTTTCGTGCTGTTAGCAGATTATTGGCACTGAAGAAAAAATAATTCATTTGCTACTTTCAGAAAAAAATAAAACCATCTAACACTTACGCATGAAAACTTCTAAACTTGTAATGCAGTTAAGTCTTCAGTGATTTAATTACTTCTTTAGGTCATTATCAGAGTAAACTCAGTTGATAATGAAATAACTTCGACAGAGTTGTTCTAATGGAGTTTTTTATTAACTTAGAGTGTTATGGAGCTTTGAAGAGAAGTTTTTTTGTTATACAGGATTCTGATTTCAGAAAGCAGAAGGTTTTAGTATCCTGTTCACTCCTATACACAGTTAGATGTTCCAGGAGAAAACTGGTATTTTTTTTCTTTTATTTCTGTTGTCTTTGACTTCTGTTTTACAGCTAAAATAAAAGCTACTGTTTAAGTTGTATTTAAATAGCTACTTTCCACCTAATGGTGGTTCTGAGCTTTACTAGCACGCTTTCTAGGGTTTGCAATAACCAGCAGGCATGGATAGGGTGCCCTGTTTCTGGCAGCAGATGCGTTGCCTGTGTGAGGGTATTAGCTGCTGGATTTACTGTTAGCAGCAAAGACCCTATTGATTCTCATGTATGTTGCTGCTTAATTCTTCATTGCTAAATACACTTCTTACTTACGTGTTATTTCATTACATCTTTTGGCCGCCTTCGGTTCTTCTTATGCGTGTCTGGTGTTTTCTGTTGCTTCAAAGGGAGGATTTATATGTGGTGATGTGTCAATACACTTTATGTCTGTCCGCATTTAATTTTTAATTTGTGACCCCTTTGTGGCTTGCTTGCTTGCTTGTATTTTTGATGAGCTGAGATAAGGGCATTTTCCTCTCTCTTTGATGGTTCATACATTGCTGATGGCATGAATAGCCAGGGGAGGAGAGATGGAGTAGAGTTTCAGGACTATGGTGCAATTCTGAAAGGACATTCATGAAATATAGGGAAAATGAGTACACAGACTTTGTGTTGCATGTTTCAATGCATTCTGTTTATTTTTAAAACATGGGGAGGCTGGTAGTAGTAGCTTGTAGGACAATAATAAGTAAGGTCGGTAATTATAACTGGGCTATCTCATGAGAAGCAAATTATTGTTCAGTATATCAAAGCACTATACGTAGTACTATATATTAAAAAAAAAAAAGCTTTACTGGGTTATTTTTTATCTAAAATTGAAAGAGCAATTAGAGACCTGAAATAGTAATTCTTAAAAATACCCTAAAACACCAAAAACCCAAACCAAAAAAACCCCAGCATTTCAAAAGTTATCCTATATAATAGTCTGTTTAAAAGATGAGATTTTTAGTTGGTCCACTTACATCAGTATTTCTGCTTTGGAAACGACAGTCTCGGCCAGTTTTTGGAGAATACAGTGATGGTGACCTTCCAAATACCATAAACCACAGGAAGCTCTTTAAAGCATAGTGCTACCAAGTTGGTTCTTTTTTTTTTAGTGTATAAATGTACCTAAAACTTAAGCAGTTTTATAAATCTGGAGGTGGATCATACCTACCTATATGACTCTTACTTTTCCCAGCAAAATTGGTTGCACAAGTAATAGCTTGTTTCGTTTTGTTTTCTTAAATTTCAGCTGAGGCTGTATTAACCATTGTTCCTTGTGGTTCATGAGATACTGGATGTTAGAACAGTTATTTCTTTATATTCGCAGCTTTGTTTTGATGCTGGGTCAAGCAAATACCCAATTTTGGTCCTGTCTTGGATGCATGGACAAGCTTTTTGGGTTAAGTAGTGGTGCTGGGTGTGAAGTGTAGTGAAGATCATACTTGCAGACATAAATAGAAAATTCTCTGTTTAAGATGTGAATGTTAACATAGGAGATTAGATTTACCTGTCACTTTTCAACTTGTTTTATTTTCCACAATTAATACTTGTGGCTGTGGCTGGTTATGTATTGTGACTGACCTAACTCTTTGGCTTAGCGCAGTAGACGTGGGTTGCGTTTAACTGTGCTTTCAGAGATACTTGCCCTGAATCTTACTTTACTGCTCCTGTGAGTCACAACACTAGTTCCTCTGAGTATCTTAAGTTTGCCTGCTCCAGGGGTACAGAAAAGTACAGTGGGAAAAATGAAAACTTTCCTTACAGGAGTGTGCTATCTTGGCAGTGCTTGTTGTTTATTAGCACCTGCTATCCTGATATTTACTTATGGTAGTTTACCCAATAGTTTTGCAGATGGTAAAGTTGTCTGTATAATGGAAGCAGCTGTTTGGGAACACAACAGCTTGTCAAATGCTTTAATTACGTACACATGCAGCTGTAAAGGAACTTTACTTTTCCAGGTGTTTAACAGAGCTCACAAGCTATAGCTGAAACACACAGGAAGTTTACGTTGATCTTATTGCAAGTAAGAGCTAAATGGTTTTTCTTCTTTGCTTTAGCTTCTTTTGTGTATCAGTAGAAATCATACAAGTAAATTACTTTGCTGACTGTGGGGTGCATGGAGGCATGTAGTAGCCTTGGAACAGTATTTAGGTCTACTTGATAAATTTTTTTCCCCTCCTCTTCAATTTTATTTAAGAAAAGAGGTTTTCTTCATTACAATTGAAGTGCTGTTTCCCAGAAGGATCCATATGTGCCCTCTAATGTAATACTGAAGATATAATATTAGATAAGATAAAAATGAGCTATCATTCTGTATGGGTAATGCAGATAAAGTATTATTGGTAAGTTAGGAAGTTTGTAGAAATCAGGAGGGTTTTTTTCATGTGGACTGTTTAGTAATTGTAGTTGAATTCTGGTTTTAGTAGTTATGTATATCTTAGTTGTTAATTTTTTTTTTTTGTAATATGACTGTTGTGTCTGAGCAGCTGAAATCGAAGATGACAGCAGCAGTCGGAAGGGTTTCTGTTTTGTATGCATGTGGCCTGACACTGCCTGGAAGAGTCAGGGTTGGATCTGCAGGGTGCTGCTGCCTCACCTCTTGTTACCAGGTGCTTGCTTGCATTGTATTGGAATTTAAGGGAAAGTGCCACAGGGGAGAATGCATCAGCTATAAGTTTAGATGAAAGCAATTTTTAAAAGTCACTTACTAGACTGAAATACTGATTAAGTTTTGATTTTTTTTTTTTTTAAAAAAGAGAGATGTGACCTCATATTTGTGACAGAGTGCTGGAAGAACTTGCTTCTGTTGCCCTTCAGGACACTTCTATAACATGTTCCCTTATGCTGGCCTTCCTCGTTCCTGCGCGCTGCTTGTTTTCTGCAGTCGATGAGACCACGATCTCATGAATAAGAGCATCATTTACTCAGCAATTACATGTTTCTTGATATTTGTTCTCAATACTGGGTGACAAAGGGGTTTTGTGGGGGGAAAAATACTTAATGCTGATGTGATTAAACCAATATTATATACTTACCCATATGTAAAATGTTTAAGAAAGCTTGTGATGGTGTGCTCCCCTGATCCAGCTACAGTAATGCTGATGATCAGAGTAGATGCAGATTTTTGGAATCCAGGTGTTTGAACTCATTCTTTGAGTGGTATAAACTTTTGTTTTCCATCTGCTGCTTTAGTGGGGTTATTTATTGCCTGTAGTGTGTATTTGTTCATCCTCTTTGCCCTTGGCAAAGCATTTGTATACCCTCACCCTGTGCATGCCCGAGGCAGCGTCTGTTAAGGTATTTCCACTGACTCCAGTGGAACAGAAAATATACAGCGTATTATATATCCACTGAGCAAGGCAAATGCTTTTATCGGGCAAGTTTCCCCTCTCTCAATGGGGTGCTGCTGTCCAGTAATTCAGGCCCAACATCTAAGCTTTAATCACTGGTAGAGATTTTTTGCTTATTTGCTTTTGTTTGTTTATTTGAAGGGTATATGCAAAATTGATCAACTACCAAACCAACACCATAGAATTACTCTTTCTACCAGACTTAAGAAACATTTAGTTTGCTACTATCCAACAAACTCAGTCTTCCTTGAGTTGCTGAGTGATAGCATTGTTAGCAGAGTTTACTTGCCCAAGGGAAAATAGTCTTCTATAAGTTGTCTTGCCTCCCCCCCCCCCCCCCCCCCTTTGCTGTTAAGAGTTTGTTTTCAGACTTACAAATAATATTATTAACAGCAGTAGAAGTGGGGGAGATTTAGAACAATTGTAGTCTTGAACAGGTGATGTTATTTTAAATTTTTTCCTTGGTTTTAACTTCACTGAAGTGCAGTGTTGTATGCTCTGCTGTTTTCTGATTTGCGTTTGTCCATTTGCTTTACTCCAATTCCAGCACTTCTGTGGTTTGAACCTGTGTGTGTAGGTGTATGTGAGTGGTGGTGGTCTTGTTTTATCGTCATGAGATGGTACTTAAAACATGGTAACCATGTGTTTTGGAAGGCTGTTACCTACCACTTCAAGCAGAAAGCAAAAAATCAACTTTTCTGACTTTGTGACTCTCTGGGTAATTAGATCAAATTATTTAATTTACTCATCTGTGAAAAGAAGATTATGGCAACTTGCATAAACTTTACAGTATCAGTGTATTGTAAATATTTGAAGTGAACAAAGCTGGACAGGAGTTGTCACATTTATTTAAAAGTAATGTGCTGGCAAATACAAAATGAAGAAAACCCTGTTGATCTGCATGTTGAAATACACTAAAAATATTTGGATTTAAATTTGTTACTTCATAGCTTCCTCTTGTTTTTACATAAATTTAAAATCGAACTGTTGAGATTACCATTAATGAGTTAAAATGATTTTCTGTCCCATGACAGAAGAGAAAAGGAATATATAGTTTTTGTTTATTAAATTATTTTGATGTGTTCCCTGATAAATTATTTGTATAAATTGTGTTTGTTGTAGGTCTCAAAAAAGAAATCGATAGAGCCTGTAGAGAAAGTCCAGACTTGTTACAGCTGCCCTTGGTAGCTTGGTATTGATTAGACACAAATATTGAGTTTAATGACAATAAATGACATTAAATGTTAACCATAATAGTAGAGGAACACTGTTGAACTAATTTTTTTGTTGTTGTTGTTCATCTTGATTGTACAATGAAGTGTTTATTCCAAGGAACATTAATTTTAAATTTTGGATGCGCTCAAACATTTTGAATTTAATGTAGTTTTACAGTAGCATGGACAATGTAACTGAATTATTGTGTTGGCAGTTCTTTGGAAGTTCAGGCAGATGGCCAAGATTTTGTCCTTTCAGGACTTTTTTCTACAAAAATGCGGTGTTACAATATTGTGACATACTGTTGCATGGAGACCCAGCTTATTCTGCTGAGATTTCATCCACGCAAATTGGGAAGCATTTTCTTTTTGGGTGTACTGTAATGTCAGTGAGAGATGTGTGGCATTGAGGAAAACTGCGTCATGGTAACGGGATCATCTGCTTGCCCGGTGCTTCTGGAGGTGGCTTTTGAAGATCACCTGTTAAGAGTGGGAAGGGTAGTGGTGCAGCTTGAGTTACTGGTATTCTCAGTGAGCGGGAGCTCTAAAGAACTTACTTAAAGAAAAGATTTGAAGTGACCAAAATTCCTTGGTTTGCTCGCAGAAGGGAACAAATAAAAAAATAAAATGAGATTTGAATTGAAGCAAAGTGAGAAGTCCCTACAAGGATGTTTCTGTTGCACTCTGAAGAGCACATTGTAATCTGCTTTGTAAGAGCAGAATTGGTGCTTCGTAGAGGGAGCTGGAGTGGAAAGGCTCTCGGGGATTACCGGCTGTGGGCTCCTTTCCTGTGCAGATAAGCTGTTGGAGTTTATATTCCTGTCACTGGAGAAATAAATGATACACGAACTGGCGTTTGCTTGTGCATGGGGCACAAATTAGGAGCTGGGCCATTTGGATTCTATTCTTGCTTTTCTTATTAATTTTTGTTGTAACCTTGAACAGGATGCATGATTTTGTGCCTCGTTTTTCTTACGGATAAAATAGGATAATAATACTTAACCTACTTGTTGGGAGAGTTTCTAGTCTAAATGTGTCTCAAGTGCATTGGGTTCTTTGGACAGAAATGCTTTGTAGATGCCAAGTATTATACAGCTAGTGACTAATGTTGTTTGCCTGGCAGTCTGGAAAAATGCCCTTTATGGGCTTTTAATTTTGTGCGATTTTAGGCAAATGTTTTGGTGAAGTGCCCTTGCTTCTCAGAATTACATTAATGTTCTTTTTTTCCTTTTTTTTTTTAATATGACTAGGAAACAGGTGGTTACCTTTTTGCCTCCAACTGCCGTCATTATTAATTATTGCTCAGTTATATGACTGGAGAATATTGACTTTTGTTACTGCAGGGTTGATTTTAGTGACCAGCAATGGCAGGGGTGGCAGATTCAGGTAGTGTGTGAATTGTCCTTGGTATTACAGGGATGGAGGAAAAAGCACTGGAAAAGCTATGAGGAGGAAAAAGTGCTTGTACCAAAATGTAAGGGGGGGGGGCAGGAATTACAAAGGAAAAAGGTGGGACAAGAAATTTTTCTGAGGGTCTCTGAGCTATACAATGATAGTTAAAAAAAAGGTGAATATAATAAGATGGAAATATAGTGACAATAGCGAGAACCATAATGAAAACAGGGAAGCTTATATAGCAACAGTAAAAATAAAGGCAGAATTGCCAGCTGCTGTGTGTTGAGTGGGTCTTACTCTCCCTAAAGAGGCATCTGGGGGCATCATGCACAACGTCAGTTATGTCGTCGTTTTAGAGGAGGCATCCTCCTTCCTTAGCTGGGAGTCCTGGGAATCCACAGCTCTTGGACTCTGGTGTTTCTTTGCCTTCGTTCCTATGCTGGTTTTGAACAAAAGTCCAACCCAGGGCTATCTTAACTATCGTCCTGTTACCATGTATAACTGTAAAAGTGTTTTCGACACCTAATAAGTACAACAAAAGGAAATGAAAATTACCAATTTCTTTTTTCTTTGCGCTACTGGAAAGATGCTATGGCGGGTGAGAATTTGCCATGTGTGCTGCCTTGTGCCAGTATAATTCCTTTGCAGGTTAGTTGAATTTCTTTGACCTTTCAGTAGACTGAGGTTAGTTTGTTACTTCAGGAAGAGAAGAGTGATGCTGAGTAACGTGTTGCTTAAAAAAAATGAGAAATAGTTAGCCTTTGATTCCGGCTTGTTTGTTACGTAGTTTGAATGTTTTATATCTGTGATCTTCCCAGAGTTATAATAGTAATAATTCACACTAGGATGCTATTGTGAAATAAAGTTATGTGTCCAAACAGATTTTTGCCTTTCTTGCTGGATTCTGTTAGAATACTTGGTTTCAAATCTGAAGCAGCCTGAGAACATGGTATGGTGTTTTTCTATTGTTGTGCCTGGTGTTTGTTGTTATTCAACAGTATTTTTCAAGGCTCTGATCAAAATAGTGCTGTAAGCAGTACCAGTCTCACTTTTCCTAATTATGGGACGTGATATATCAATACACACTATTATAAATCACAGCCCCCTTGTCAGCTGGTGGGAATTATTTAATGCTTTGCAACACCTTTATTTGCTAATGAGTGGGGTTTTTTTCCCTGTTTCTTTGATAAGTATTAATGTTCTAGCTGTTAGCCTATTTCGGGATGGAAATGATTGATGTTGCTCTGTTTTAGCCAAAACACTTCTGCCCACTCCCGGTTCTTCCTCCCCTAACTCCTTTTTTTCCTCGGCAAAAACTCTTCATACAGTTCATGTCGGATGGCTGAATTATGTAATCTGTAAGTCAGTGATCACTTCCCCTTTCTAAGCTGTATCATGTGGTCATCAAACCAAATTGGTTAAAACAGCATTGCTTTGTATTAATAACAGGCTTTGAATCAAACTAAGCCATGCACAGGCACAGAAATGTAGTATGTAGGTGAGTAAGTCATGGTACAACCACTAGATCGGAAGAAAAGGCTTTACTTTTAGAAGTTGAGAAATGCAACAAAGTATAACTGGAAATCCATGTTGTCTAGGGATTAATTGAAGAGTACGTAGGACTGCGGAACAAGAAGAGCATTGTAAGAAACCCGCGGACACAGTGTTCCTTTGAATTTCATATTTGCCTGCTATCTCAGCTCTTGGTGGCTCAGACTGACTTGCTACTGGTGATGAAAGCCTGACCTATCGTCTAGTGGATGGTGGCCACCGTGAAAGCACGGAGGATGTTTTCAGACTCAAAGTTGTGTCTCGCTTTCTTTGAGGCAAATTAAAGATGTTTGTAAAGCATTTGGGGACCTTCATATGAAGGGCACTCAAGGAATACAAACACTAATATAAAATAACTGATACAGGAGATAAGCATCCCATTGATATTCTTTATATGGAAAAGATTTTTTTATAGCGTCTAGAGGAAATCAAATAACATGGAAAATTTAATGATGTCACCCTGTTGCTCTCTGCTATTGTTATTGTCAGGACTTTTTGTGTGACTGTTATTTGTTTTCTTTAATGCAGAAGTGAGCTCATCTCTCTAATATTTTTTGGAATTCTCTTTTGGAGTTACTAAAGTTGGCCCCCTCAGTTCACAGAATGATTTAATTGTTTGAATTGCATATAAGAAATACTCAATTCTTCCCCATTGTATCTTAATCAGATACTGTTGATAACTGGGCTGCAAAACATGGAAATCACCTAAAAGCTAGTCAAATTGAAAATAGTCTGTGTAAGGAGCTGTATGTAATCAAAAGTGCTGTTCAGACCACTGGTTTGGCTACTGCTTCATGGAAATGTACATTTGGCAAAAATGTGGCAGCAGTTTTAGATTCAGCAGTAGTTCATACTGAGCTGCTGATGTTGAAGGCAGGTAACTCAGAAGGTCTATGGTGATTCTTGAAATCTCTTGCTTCTTGGGATCAATGCATACTGATTTTTATTTTCCTCCAAGGAAAGAATAATCCTGCCCTGCAGGAGTGGTGGTGTTTTGTGGCTCTGATGCTGTGACAATTGAAGAATGTGAATAAGAAATTACAGACCATGACATCAGTACTGTTACTGTTCGTATCTGTGCCTGGTTTTTGGTTTTAACATAGATAGAGGTGTATTGAAAAAGATGTGCCGTTGATCTCAGATGACCTTTCAGAGTGAATTTGCTCTTTCCAAAATATTCCTGTTAATAAAATAAAATTTTGCTGGATAATTTGAAGCGAGTTGTCTGTTCTCCCCGAAGTCGTAAGATTTCACCAGTAACATTAAGCAAGCCATTAAGGAAGTCCACGCTTTGCAGTAGAGGTGGTCATTTTACGTTCTGAAAATGTTTGGTTTTGCAGGTGAACCTTTGTTTCAGAACTGGCCAGATATCTGACCCAGCTTTTAGGGATACTTGAATTTGGTGTTCTGCTTTCTGCAGGAGCGCTGATAAATGATTCTTCTCTAGAAAACTAAGACTTTGCTTCTGTTATAAAGTGCTGCCGCTTGAGAAATGGGCTTGTTTTTTTTTTTTTCTTCCCCCCCTGCCGCCTGTAATTATATTCTTCTGTCTTGGGTCAACTGGGAGTAGAAATGGGGAAAAATAATATTCTAAATGTCGTACTGAGAATTGTAGCCTATAACTTGATGGCTGTCAGGCTTGTTCAGTAGTTGCAGAAATGTATCTTGGCTCTCCTAGAAGCTTGAGTAGTGCCACAGTCGGGCAGGTTTTGGGGGCTGATCGGAGAATAGAGACGAGAATATGAACATTGCACTCAGAGCTGCTTCACTCCGAACTCCATTTGTTGTTGGTACATCATCTTGGTATGAGCTGGCATTTAAATCTATTAGAGTTGTAAAATCCTGAAGTTCTGGAGATAAAGATGACTTATCAGTACATGTTATCACTTTCTCTGCCGATACAGGATTAGCCCAAGCATGTATAGCAGTTCATTTTATCTAACTTTAAATGGCTGAATATAAGGCTTCCACTTGCACAAGAAACCAAACACATGAATAAAATCTTTTAGCCACTGACATTTGTTCAGTTACAGTACACATAGAAAAAGATGTCCTCTGAATTAATAAAAGAAGATTTGATGAAAGCTCATTGATTCTGCCAGGTGCTAGTCTTTCACGTTTTTTGATCTTTTCACAGAAAGATCAAAAGTTTAGGTATCCTGAGCAGCAGTTACCCTGTTGTGCTCTTTTGTAAGGTTCTTGGCTTAGTGTGAAGCATTCAGTCATGCAATGGTGCTCCACTGAGTTTGCTGAGAACTTAAGTACTCCCGTTACATGCCTACAGCTGGACCGTGTGAGTAACCTGGAAGGTGAAATGGCACATGACTGCAGCTGTACGCTTGCCTGGTGTCTTAGTGAGTTAAAAATGCATTTCTTGGAGCGTGCATTTTTTTATATGCTCATGAATTGGCTTGTTCCCAGATACCTCTTCTTCAAAAGCACGTATACTGACAAGCTGACAGTAATAACTAATATGCTTATTGGGTAGAATTAGTATATATCATTATTATGAAAAGTAATGACCATGTTGAAATGCTAAGGCTATTTTCAAGATTACTTTAGGTTTGGTTGGAAAGCAAAGTATAATGGCTACATCTTGCAGCATGTAATAAAATCACAGGGGTCTTTGATGTTCAGAGTTGCGCTTTGAAACAAATTCAAAACCAGCACCAGTCTTGATTAATTTGATTGTTGTATTTGGATCCTCTAAGCTTCTGTAACTGGCAGTGGCACGGTCTAAGAGGTGCTCTGTATACTGCATGGGCCATTAGACACCAAGGAATTATATCTAGATGTGACATTTTACAGTATATTCTAAAATAGATGTATTTACTTCTCGTTATATGAAACTGCAATTCCTGCGGAAATCAACATTGAAAATACCCACTAAAAGCCTCCTAGGGTCTGCAGGCATGTACAAAGAGGAGCTGTATGCATGTACTGTTACTCACAAGTGGTGGGTTAAAGTGAATTATTTTAATCTTTTCATGTCAGCAGCAATTGAGTGTATTTTCCTTATTGCAACATCCTGTTACTGCTACAGAAGATGCAGAGAATGTGGACTAGAGCAGAAAGAGTCCTCAGGTGTCTTTAAACTGTTTTAAGCTGCCCATGGTTTGAAAATATTCAAGAATCTGTGATATGAGCTGTTTGACATTTTTCCTATTCCAAATGCTCAAAGGAATAAATCTACATAAAGAGTGTTAAAAATGAGAGTCTTTGCGACAACGTCTGGAATCTCAGGATGTTACTTTATTTCTCTCTTTTGGCTGACCACCACGATAAAATAGCTGAATCAAATACGTTCTTTTATGTATAAAATATATTTTTTGGGTCTTGACAGCTTGTTTCCAGTTTTAGTCTAATTCAGTTTGAAACAGCTGTTCCTAATCTCTGCAAAACAGTTTCTTGATGGAAATCATGACATTCTCAACTACTGCAGTGTTACTGGGCTCTATCTCATTTCAGAAGTTGGCTTTTCTTTATGTTAAAAGAATTCTTCATTCAGAGAAAATGCCGCTTTTGTATCAAATAAGCTGCAGTTAAAAGAATAATAGCTGCCTCCTCCCCCCGAGGTTATCTCTCAATGAGGTTGGATATATGTTTCTCTTCCTACATGACTTTTAAGAGGAAACATCACTGTGTGTTTTACCATTAGTTAGATTTTTATTCTAATGTTCCCTGCCCTACCCATATGCTTTCAGTTGGGTTCTATTTAGAGTTTTCTCTGCAGTTGTCTCTGCACTCAGACTTAACAAGTTCTCTGGCTTGCCTTATGGTTCAGTTTTACTCTGGAGTCAAATCTTGTATTTTCAGAATTTTCAGTGTAGCATTTTCAGTTTGCTCAGTGCCATCTTCTTTTTGGGGGGTGGGGTGGTGGTAGCTGCACTGCTTGGTGCCTCTTCCAAAGCTGTTTGTAGAAATTTCATAGATCACAGAACCGATCCAGCCTGTAAGCTCTCTTGTGCATGATAAAGCCGAAGCTAACCTTTCATTTCCAGTTTTCTGGTTCTTTTGGACACCCTGGCATGTAATATGGGGTGAAGTGAATGACTTTCTGCATAAAAGACCTTGCTATCTAGTTGACTGTGTGAACACAGGTGTATGATGATACCATGTGTGGACATTTCAAAACATTTCTGATGGGGAGGGTGAGGGTTTCAGGAGCGGCAGTGTTGCCAAGTTTATAATGGGGCTGGAGGGAATCTGGAGTTGTACATCCGCTTCTTTCCTCTGTCCTTAGCTTCCTGGATGAGGTTTCACAAGTCGCTTTGTTATGCATGTCTTCGTTTTCCCATCTATAAAATGAGGATTGTGCTACAGAATGAGTACTCTGAGAAATCTGAGAGAGATGCTGCACACGAGTGGGATCACTAGTGGTTGCTGATCTCTCTTCTGAGCCCACTATGGACAAATACCATCCTGAAGCCTCTTTTGGGTTATTTTGTTAAAGCACAATTTATCAGCTGAAATAAAACTAACATCTAACACGACACGAAAGCTTTCCTACTAAAAGAGCTGTTAAATATGTTTTCAGTTCCAAATTCAACGTTTTGCCTGGCAAATACTTTGGAGTGTTTATAGTTTTCCTTGCCTTTTTTTTTTCCCACAGTCTAAAGAACCTGACTTGGGGCTGCGTGAGGATTAAGTGAGATTACTAGCATCTTCTTTCCATCCCTCTTGTGTACCTTGTATGAATACATCCTGATAACTATTGATATTGCATTCATCCTGCAAGAAGCTAAGACCTTTAGTGTCTGCTGATGCTGCAGTTTTGATATTGTGTTTTTCTTGCAAGTAAAATCAATTGAGACAAATCTTTGTAACTTTTACAGCAAAATAAAATGACTATGCCAGGCAGCCTTTGGAAGTTTAAGTATGGGTATGCTCTTAGATCTCATATACAGGGTTGTTCCAGCAGAATTGATTGGTTGATCTACTAGATTTAAAGGTCAACTGTAATCACATTTCAGGAAGATTGAAGAAGATTTAAAATTGCCACTATGCTTTTCTGGGTTGTATACTCGCTTCTGGTGCTCTTTGCTTTTTCCCTGTACATCTCAATTTACTCAGCTAGAGCATCGATACACGAAGGGCACAAGTCAATGTGCTTGCTTTCTCCTGTCGGCAAGGGAGCTAGTTAGTTGTATTTCCTCCAAGCCAATACCTTCCCTCTGGAAGACCTGAAGGGGAGAGGAGTTCACTACACTCTACAGAAATGGACGAAACAAATCTCTTTTTCAGGGGAAGGCTGTGAGGAATGCTGCAGTCTAGCTGTCTTGTTAGACGATCCATTCAGCTGCTAGAGCTGGTGCATCCAAGGGATGATGCTGTCTGGTCAAAGTGCAGCACCGATGGAAGAGAGAATCGGCATAACCCTCTTAGTGGGTGGAGACCTTTGATGGTGGGGAATCAAAAGAACATCTCAGTAGTAGTGTGTTATGTGGCAGCTTGGTATTACACAGATGTCCATAGAGACCAAGCAGCTTTGGAATATTATGTTTTGTAAATACGGTGTTTCAAAGTTGTATTTCCATGTAACAGGCAACCATATCTGCACACAGAAGTAAATAAATTTCTTGTTAATTTTTTTGCAGCAACCCAAATGAGACGACTGCTTTGGCATAGCAGGTTGCATGAATTAAAAGCAGCAGGAACATAGAACACTCACCTGCTCAGATACAATTCATTTTTCCTGCAACAAAGCAAAAGAAGTCCTGAAATGAAAAAAGGCTTGATGGGGGGGAAAAAAAGATTTAAGTTGATAAACCAAAACACATTATTCTTCAATATTTTTTCCATCATGAACCATGTTATTCCTGTATTAATTTGATAGGACTTTGTTCATTGTTAAGTTTTGCTCTTTTCCTGTACTGCTAAACTTGCTCTCCTTCTGTGTGGATCTTTCATAGAGCAACAGAGGAGAAAGTGTTTAAAATGGAATAGACTTTAATGGCATGGGAACTGTTCCTGAATCAGAGAACACTGCACTGCAAATGCTTTTAGCTAATCTTCAAACAAATTCAGAGTAACTTTATGATTTTCTGTGGCTAGTAAATGCATATTTGATGATGGTCATGCTATAGAAAGGGTTTTGTTGCGTTAACAGTACACAGAAAAATGATTCTTTCTAAAAGTCACTTTCCCTCCAAAAAAATCTGTTGTAGGGAACATTAACTGTTTTACAAAGGTTATTTGTAGTAGAACTCCCAGAGTCTAAATTAACTCAAGAGTGCTGTCCTGAGTGCATTTTCATATGTGCTAACTTGCAAAATGTAGTAATTCCCAAACGTATAGAAATCAAGGGACTGTGGCTTTTCTGTAAGCATCCATGACCTGCTTTTAAAATAGACAGGGACATAAAGCAGTGGCTGAAGACTCTGCTTGAGTGGACTGAGGAGACATTTATTGTGTTTATTTAAGGTGGCCTTTTTCAGAGATTCTTGCTCTGATGGCCTCCTAACTTCAGTGTGCGTTTTGCTTTGTCAGCCACAATGTGAAGTCTGGGAAACTAATGTCTCGTGTTCACTACGGTTATGGTAAATATGGAAAGAATATTTTTTTAAATAAATAATGGGCCAGGCAAAGTTTTCAGAGGCTTGCATGATCAAATCAGAGTAGCAGCAAATCCTTTGTGATTTTCCCAGTGGCTGATGAAGTCAAACAGCGCCTTGACTGACTGATTTGGTTTTTGTTTTCGTGCAAGTTGCTTGTTTTTTTTTTTTTTTTAAACTCCTTGATGATGTCTGTCTTCATTAAAAGGGTACTTATGGAAACAATGAATTTTCTAAAGTGCAGAAGTAGTGCGTGCAGGGTACTGGAAACGTGACTGTTCTTTTCATGTATGCAGTTGCATGTCATCCTGATCAGTAGGTTAGAAGGACATTTTTGCAGGGACTTCAAAGAGGTTAAGAACAAGAATACATGATACGTTCATGAAGTTTCCAGGCTACAGGGAATTGTCAGGTTATAAAAGAATGCTTCTGTGTGGAAGGAAGTTTGCAAGGTAAAAAAAACCTGTCAGTAGGATTATTATAGTGTTGTGCAACCTTTATGCCTTTTTCTCCTCTTGTTTTCCCTTCAAATCACAGGGCTCTAGCATCCCTCCTTTCTTCAGTTTGGTAATTGTAGCAGCAGACTGCTGTTTTGAGTGAAAACAGTTTAATATAGGATTCATCAGTTACCAAGGTAAAATACCCATTAGAAAAGGGGAAGAAAAATCCCTTTACTATCAAGAGTATTTAAGTAAAGTAGGTATTTAATCAATTCTATTTGTTTACTTTCTTGAGAAGAGCAATAGCAGTGGCAACAGTCATGGCAGGCAAAATACTGTGAATACACATGCTGGTAATTATTTTGTAGGTTCTGTTCTAGTTCTTGTTGTACAGTGTACTCCTCAGGCTTAAGTCCGGAAGAAGAGAAATGTATTTTGAAAGCATCTTCCTTAAAACAAACTTGCTTTAATTTCTTATTTGATTATTACTTTAAAGAACAATAATATTTGGTTGCTTACTGAGAGCGATGATAAACTTGTGTTTTCATGTTTCTTTTACAAATTAAACCCAAGTGCGGTCAGTTATGTTTTAATGCTGACTTCCTTCATAATACTGCTGATCTTACGCCTTCATCAGCGCTCAGACAGTGTACTGTCATTGCACTTTGGAAATGCTTCAGACCAATTTATTCTGCCTTTTTTTTTTTTTTTTTTTAAACTCCAGTGCCCTCCAGTTGTCATCTGTAACAACATGGGTATGTTGGTGTATTTACTCACAACAAATTGCACTTTTCTCATCTTCAACAGCATTTATGTTGGAATTTGCATTTCAGAAGTTGTTGCAGCCTCATAGGGAAACATTTGGATTTCAGGAAACACTGATAGGTAATGTTACCAAGTAAACAATACCTGGAGATTGCTTTAATCAAATTCCTGAACTGTGGAAGGTTCGGATGTGGAAAGTATTTGACGGAGGTATGGGGGGGGCTGATGCTTCAGCAAAAGTTCCCTGGCTCTAAACAATATTGTAAAGCTGCATGCTGAGGCCTTTGGTTTCCACTGGTTATACCAGCATCAGCAATTGTGTCAGTGAGTTTTGATTTGAGAAAAATAGTAGACGTATTCTACAGTAAAACACTTGCTTTAATGGATTTTTTTTTTTAAATTAAAATGGTCTTGTTGCTAAAACAGAGAATACATCAGCATAATCTGTAGCTGAATAGCATCACCTGTCATGGTGTGCAGGGCATGGTTAACTCCAGCTACTGACATTGCCCTTTCCTACGATAAACCAGGTTGTTTAAAGTTGCAGAGGAAGAAGAATCTTAGCTTGGCTTTAAACCTAGGTTTTCATCTGCGCTCTGATTCCGTAGAAAGCATATATATATTTTAAGAAGTCCCTCACCTGTTCTTCATGTGTTTATGTGTGCACATGCACTGTGAGTCCATTGCCTCCGAGTATGTCCTCGAGGTCCGAGACAGGACTTCCATTTGAAATGAGCCAGCTGCTTGTCTGCTCCAGCATGTAGTTGGAAACTTCTCTTGGCAAATCTTGGGTTTGTTCCACAAATTAAGTAAGTCTGCCAGAATGAAAAACAAAAAATAAAAACTCCACAGCTTGGTAATGCTGCCCAATTGCAGTCTGTGCCATCTCCATGGTTTTGAGCCTTCATTATGCAGCTTGCACTCAGCACACTTTTATTTAAAGCAGAGCTAAAAGTAGAACTAAATAGCTGACGTTCATAGCCGTTCGGTATGATGCAGAATTACTGGGAGGGGGACGGGGCAGGAAGAGGAACGCTGCTAGAGCCGGGCGGATTAGGCTCGTTTATTTGCACAGAACTATGCAGGACTGTCCAAAACCCCCTAAACTAGACCATGCTTTGTCAAGGAACATAAGCTTACTGAACTAGGAAGTGCTATTTCGTTTTACTCTCATTAAGTTTTGCTTTGTTTTATACCCTGAAATGGTGCAGTTCAGTTTGCTGTGGCTGTTGCAACAACCAGACAAACTACTGCTACTACGTTATTGCAGCATCCCTGTGCCGATTGCTTTTCGTGGAGCCATCTCCATATTGCAGAGCCATCTGTTTTCCTTACTGTCCAAGCATTAGGCTCAGTAGTATAAATTACTAACTGCTCTGTGGCTTTCAATTGTTCCTGTTTGTTTAGTGTGCCAGCACCAAGTCTTCAGCTCTTCAGAACCATTTATAAGTTTTCCTTGCTCTTTTATTTTTTTTAATGCCTCGGGCAAAAATTGTAGTTGAATGAATTGTTGGTCATTCATGTTGCTGAATTGTTGGCTCGATAAAATAAACTTTGGGAGGTAGGTAGGTAGTGTCCTCATTTACAAAAGGTTCTGTAGCTAGAGAAGCAATAGAAACAAGTTAAAAAATCATGGTTTGCGAAAAGCGGTATTTTGCTCCCCCACCGCCCCAGTTTCCTTAAATGCACACCGGTTTGTCATATTGCTGGCGGTATGTTCTCATACAGAAAGATCCTTTTCGGCTGTGTAAGTACGTGCACTGCTGAAGAGTGAAAGATACTTTTGGAAAACTTAATGCTGAATTTATCAGCTTCTGTATGTTTTGTCGTTAGTGCTCTTAATTTACCTTCCAGTAAATATGCCAGATAAGCCACTGTGGCCAGCCACATTAACTTTCTATTTATTTTTTTTATGATGGCCACCTGAAGTGATAGATTAATGTTCGCAATTTGTACTTCATTAATAATGTTCATACTGATGAACTGCTGGGTTTTGATCCGGTAAGATTTTCTTAGTGATTACCAAGATACAGAAATAAGGTATGTCCAGATTTAGATGAGGAGCTGAGATGTCTGTGGGTTAGATGGTAGACGTTTAAGTGGTAATTGGGTTATTGAAGAGTGCCTGCAAGACAGCTGATGCATGAAAAGTCGAATGTATGTCAGTCTCCTTTTGAAATCCATAAAATTAATCATTTAGGTTTTCCTGTGGTTTTAACCGTGTCCCTCAGCAACTTAAAAATGGCTCAGTCTCAAAGTCTTAAAACTCTTCTGATAACACCAGTACAAATTCCTAGCTAACTAAAGAATCTGTAGTGTTTATCATTTCCAAAAAGTATTTTTCAATTCTGTTGTGGAAATTAGTGATAGGATTTCTGTAGGGCTTGTGTGGGTGAGGACGTTTTGTGCTGAATACAGCGACAGCTGCAAGTCTGGTCTTAGGAAACCTGGCTTTGGCCCTGAGTATCATTCTCTTTCCCCTCTATTCCTATTTTGAGTCCAGTAAAGAGAAGCATATGTTTTCTTGCATCAGCTACGTTGGTGTTACCTTGTGAAGCATGACAAGGTCATGTGTCTGTATGGCAGAAGAGGAAATCTCAAATTGTGTTTGAGCTGTCTTAGACCTGCTTTTTTTTTCCACGATATATTAAAGATTTCCGTGATATACATGGTTAAATTCTATTCGTGTAGGTATGCGTGTATTGATGCTACACTGCTGCTCCTGAAATTGGTGCTGTTATAGTATTAATATTGCAGGTCATGCCAAGAAGGTGTCTTGCATTTAACATAGAACATAAGAAGGTTTGCCTACCCCATATGAAAATCTCAAATTGGAACTGAAGATGCCATAAAAATTTAAAAGGGACAAGGTCAGCCTGAAAATCACTTATTTTAAAAAGCAGAAAATCATCTATTTTTAACAACAAATTTCCTTACCTGTTAGTACCTGTACTAATAACATTTTCAGTTATTAATACTTAAAAATGGTTTTAAGCATTATTTTAATTGTAAAACTACTTAGTTACAATTTGTCTAGATGCCTGTTAATTTGGGGTTTTCTAGATGAGAGACATGAGAACTGATCAAAAGCTCTGGGTTCCTGTGTTCCTTCTGTATGATCAAACAAGTTCAATTTATTTCACTCATAAAGGAAAAGATAACGGATGACTCACTTGCTTTGTACCAGCATCTTTATTGAGGAGCAAAAAGTGGATAAGAGGGTTCTTCATTATAGCAAGCAAAGACAAAAAAAAATCGGTAGTTGAAAATAGAAGTTTAACAAATTCAGACTACAGCTGAGGTGCATGGTTTAAACGCTTGTGGTAATGAAGCACTGGAAGAGTTGGAGAGCAATAATACATGACTCACCTTCCTTGGAAGACTTGAAAGGTGAGCACATGCGTATTCTGGTTCTCTAACTATGTTTCCTAAATTATAAACACAGAAGTAACTTGAATTAGGTAAGAGGCAAGACTAAATGTTCACAAAGGTTCTTTTAGATTGACTTAACATTTTCTAGGAAGCTTGTGGAAAGGATCAGCTCCAACTGTCCAGGCTCTTAACCATAATGTAACTTTTTTTTTTCCCCCTCCTGTTCTGTGCTCACTAACTATATGCCTTCTAATTTGAGGACTCAAAATAAGAAGGGTCTGTATCCATGAGAACATGCTGTCCTCCAGAGTGTAGAATTTAATTTGAAAGTTCAGAATCTCAGTTTTTAACTTATTTTCAGAGAATAGCTGGCAAGATGCGCCAATTAGTGGCTGATCAAGACAGAAAGTAATGGTGAACTGCTGCCGACTACTCCTTCAAGTGATAGAAACAGGGGTAGAGATTCCAACTTTGCTATGACCTGGTTTAAAGCCTTTTCTGGCTGCTTTGAAGACTTACTAAGCACCTAACTGCAGTTATTATCTATAGACACTCTACTACAAATATAGTAAGTAGTAAAAACATTTAGTGTTCTTCAAAATCTGAGATTCCTCAGGTCCACACCCAGTATGAGTGGAATAAGAATTTTGAAGGTAAATTTAACAGTATTTGTAAAGAAGCAAGATAAAGCAGGAAAATATCATAGAAGACATCCAAGAAGATAAGTGTGGGCATTGTGTGAAATACTGTAAATAACATTCTGTGCATGAAAGTGGGTGCTGAATAACTGCGTCTCCACCCATGCGATCCTGCAGACGGTGGTAACTTGAGGTCCTTTGGAAAGAAGCGCCTAATCAAAGTCTGAATCCTTACCACAAGCAGACTGGTTTAGATTGCATAGGCAATATGAATTCAAGCATTTCCTAGTTACTGAATTCTTCATTTGTAACCTTAACAATTTTAATGTAACTTTTTTAGCATATATAACAACACATGAAAAAACACTACTTTTCTTCTCCTGTGTGTTAGCCTTGGAATATGAAATGTTTCTTGGGTCAGGACAGAAGCTCAGATCTCAATGTAAATGCAATGTTATAAATACCTAGATAAATACAATAAAAAGCTTTTGGAGGGGTTTTTTTCCTTTTGGTTCCAGTGAGAGAGGGGTAGATAAAATAATTGATGTGCCCTGTTAGCTGTCGACCAAGTTTCATGTGGCATGTCTTTCCTTTGGCATGCATATAGCAGCAGCGCATTTTAGCACCTCGCCTACAGCATCCACCTCCTGACAGCAAAACTTGCCAATAGAAAAGCATTCAGCTCTTCATTATTTCTACAACCTGAGTGCATTTGCAAATTAATTGATACGTGGGAGGAAAGGCATCTGCTATTGTAGAAGCCCTTAACTGTTGCAGCAGAACTAGAAATAAGCTGGTTAGCTGTAGTGAGCTGATACGCCGTTGCAGGTGTTGAAGCCTCTAAAGTGGCATCTTGTCCATTTTTCTTGTTGTCTTTGATGTTATTTTTTTAAAAAAACAAACCAAACTGCTCACTGAATTGTGAACATGGAAACAAACAGCATGATAAAGATAATGCCATATATACTTATATAGGGTTAGTTAGCAAGTACCTTCGTATTTCTTGCTGGCTCAGCACCAAAAGACAGTTTTAATTAGGCCTGTAATGAATGACTGGGAGCGTTTTAAAGGCTATTAATCTTGTGGTGTAATTGAGTTAATTATAATATCATTATAAGCTCCCATGAAAATAATATGAAGTTTATTCCATTTGTTTTACTCTTAAAGATATTTCTGAGGTCCCCCGGCTTCATCTGAAATACTCCTACTGGAAGTCTTCAACGCTGACAGAGAAAACTAAAACCACTTTATGCGCCATCCCACCAAACCCTTCTGTTTGGCACATCATCCCATTCCTGGTCTCGGGCTCTCTGAGCTGCTGCTTTACCTGTAAACTGCGGGTAACTTCTTGCAATGGAGTGTGTCTTCTTTAGCTTTCGTTGCACAGTGTAGTATTTCCTTGTTTTTCTGGTTTCTGATCGGTTAGCTTACCCGAACGTGGCAGATGAGAGTAAGAATATGTGATCTATTTTCAGAAATAAAGATTACAGCAGCTTTCGAACTGTTACTCTTTGTGCTGTGGTAAAAAAATGTGTAGCAAAAGAGGTGTTTTTGCGAAACATATGGCTTTTACACTAGTTCAGACTACAGTAAGTTTTGGATTTGGTTGTAAAACATCTCTGTGCTTTTTGCACTCTCTAGTCAGAGTGTGACATCTTCAACAGATGGACAGATAAACTTTCCATAATCCATGTCTTTCCTTTCAGAAGAGGAGATGAGATTCTCATTTGTAAAAGTTGTTGAGGAAAACCTCATCTGTATAAGTCTGTTGTATGCTTAGATGTCGGGGTGTGAAAATTTGATGGATACGCAGCTAAGCGCTGGAGTTACTGATATTTTTGGGGCTGTCTTTTTTGCAGATGCAAAGTCAGCCCTGCTTTTCTGCCTACTTCAAGCCTTATTAGAGCATTTGCTTTATCTATTTTCAGAATTGTGTGCTTAATTGTGGAACAAGCATGTTGCTCAAATCCACCTTCTCTCTGTTTTGGCTGATAGACTGTCTTGTTTGCTTTTTGTAACCCTGCGTTATCAGGATTGTTTTGGTTTAGTATTTTTAAATTCTACAATCAAGAGTTGTTTCCAACCTTAATTAACCCTGCTGGGATGGTAGAAGTGCCTTTTTTTCTTTCAGTAACTTTGCTGGTCACACTTCTATATTTTTCCATCCTCTTGACTATTACAGATTTTGTAAATAGTTTAGAAATGCCAGCTTGTGATGTATGGGCCTCTTTAACATTTCTTTGATTTATGTGCACCGTGCTGAAAAAAAGCAGAGGAAGCATATTATTGTGGAAAAAAATGTTGCCAGTCTTCAGTTTTTCAGTCTTAGTTAAAAGCTACACTTTTATCAATCAAATCTGATAGATTCTTTTTTCATTCCTAAAAACATTCATAACTTAACTCTTTGAAGCCTGAAGAAATAATTTGACTAAGACTTTTATAAATGTCTACTTATTTTTTAATATCTAACTTGAAATATCTTTTAAACTGATTTTTCAAAAGTGGGCTTTTTCATACATTACATCTTGGTCATCTAAAAGTCGAGACATTCAAAAATCACTAAGGGTAGGGGGTTTATTTTTTTAAAACAAAGTTTGGCCATATGTTGCTGTTATTAGTAGTGTATTGCACAAACTGATGTAGTAAACCACATTTTGGTCTCTAGCAGTGTGGAGTAAGATGATTTCTGTACCTTGTATACAAATGACAAGGATTGCAGATCTGTGATTATCCAGCTTCTCATGTAAGTGTCCTAATTAAATGCAGAGAGCTAACTTTTTCTTAAGTCTGGTGTTCTGTTTCAGATAAAGTTCCTCAGAGTCCATGTTGTAAGCCATAAATGGCTATTATGAAGGGTTTAAAAAAAAAACCCCAAAGATAATTGAGTTTTAGTTTAGAGCTCTTAGTTAATGCATAATATTGTTTTAGCTGGAGAAAATTTTCAGTGAAACTTCTAAGCGAAGGAAGAGCTTTCACTCTCTCCCAAAAAGTCAACGTGAGGTTGAAGACAGGATTCGGATATATATCATTAACTTTTGAACCCATAAAACTTAAGTAAGGGCAGAAAATTTCTTTTTTAATTGCCTTATGGGGGGAAAAAAAGAGTTTCAGGTTTTGACCATTACATTTCAGCATTCTGCTTGCAAGTACAGTGGTTATGGTCACCTTTCCCAACAAGTATTCTGGAGATGTCCATTCCGTGGTGAATGCAATATGTTTTAAAGGGGGAAAATGATGTGTTTCTTTTTGACACTCATCCTCCAGAATGCAGCTGGTCTCTAACTTCCAGCCACCTATGGTGATTCTAGGTTTTGTCTGCGCAGAAATCTGTGCTGTTATAAGGGAGGGTGAGAATTTAAACTCTTTCTCTAACCACTTGTAGCAGTGACCTGTATCGGTTGCTCTTATTTGTGTATGAATGCTTTCTGTGGGTTACTTTATACTGTATTGGAAGGAGTATAAATTAATCCGATCATGAATATTCTGAAGCTATAGTAGGAATGTGCATATAGGGAAATAGGCCACATACATTCTGTTCCAGATCTAACTGTCCTGCTTCAAGCTTTAATTGGTTGTCCTTGCTAGCGGGCTGGAAATTAGCATTCCCAGCAGCATTGCTTCGGGATGCCTGCTAGATGTAAAGAAAGAGGATATTAGCAAAAGTAACCATTTAAGGAAGTATCCTCTTCTAATTTGGCAAGTTCAGCTCAGGTTAAACAGTATTCATGCAACCCCTTTTGCTGGCGCGGTAGTGTGGTAACCTCTAGTAGGAGAGCGATGATGTCTGGTTGAGCTTGGCAGGGCGTATCCGTCTGCCCGTGGCGTACCTGCGTCAGGATGAACTCTGTGCCGGAGTTCTGATCTTCGAGTGCCACTTCCCCTTCGGGAAGGCCACGGGAGACTGAGTAAAGGCAGGTTTCCGTATGCTGGCAGAAAGACCCACGGCTAGGCTAATAGCTGTTGTCTGCCACTCCGTGTGGGTATTTGCTAGTCTAAATATATTGTGCATTTTAATTGTTGTGCAAGTGACCAAAGCTAAGGAAGGGCATTTAACAGAAGTTAAAATAATTAAATTTAATGAGCTAGAAAAAAAATAAATTAGCAGCACAAGTACCAGCTGGGGTCATTACTGCTACATTGCTTATCCACTAACGGATTTCCTTCTCATCTGTTCTTTGACCGTCTTTTCTCCCCTTTGTCTGATGGTGCAACGGGACTAGTTGGATTTACATAAGCTGCACCTTGTACACGTTTTATTGAAAAAGAGCGTTCATTTCTTTATTTGTCTTAGTAGTTTGTTTGCTATAGTGGTCAAGCCCAACCACGGTGCTGCAAATCATGGCATGCTGCTAGAGAATTTGAAGAGTGTTTCTGTAGCTGATTGCAGCCCTTTATTCTGTTGCTCAGTTTTAAAGTATCTTCACATTTCTTGTATAAGCACCCGAGCATCCCTTATCACGGAGGCAGCGGGCCATTCTTTATACTGACATAGCTGCCACCTGAGCCCCTGACACCAAAGATTTAGTCTAGGGCTTTAGAAAATATTAATTATAGCATGAGAGCAGTGTCTTCAGTTCAAAGTTCTGGTGGCTGTTTAAGGGAGTACAGCAGCACTGGGGGAAGATACTAATTGTGTCCTTATTCAGTCTTGAGTTTTAATGATGACTTTCCCTGCTACAGATTATTTGTCCTATGCAAAGATAATACTTTTGTCAAAAAGCAGTTCAGGTTTTCTGTCAAATATTGATCAAGTGCACTTCTTGGGTCTTTAGACTTTAATGAAATCCATTAAGTGAACACACAAGTGTGAATATATTACATAGAGTGACACTAAGACCATTTCCCTATTAGCGGACAACCTCTGTACCCACTACTACCCTTGAGCTCAGGGTTACTCGAAAATACTAGTTTGTTACTGCACATGGTTTTATTTTGACATTTAGATGTAGAACACAATGTAATAATTTTACGCTGCTTTTTGTGATTCTCTTATGTGTCTGGGCGGTAGTTGCGTATCCAATGAAATGCCAGTTCATTTAGTTATCTTTCAGGAAATACGTGTGTTCAAGCCCTTCAGAGCACCTGGAAGTATTTATAAACATCTTAAGCATAAAATACAGTTATTCTTCTGAAGGGGTAAATAGGGTAGTGTGGAGCCCCAGGTTATGATTATTCTGGCTCTTTATCCAGTTCAAATGCTAGATCTCTTTAAACCTCAGAGCCTGTTGGCTGTCTAGTGTCCCTTTGTGTTGACATTGTCTAAGCAGCAAGAATATGTCACTGATGTAACTATTAAATGGATTCCAGAATACTTTTAAAAAAAACCTTGAGGAGGAGTAGTGGCTTTTGCAGAGACTTTGAACAGCGCAGATAATTTTATTGGCAGCAAGGATGCAGATGCTGAGGTTTTGACCAATTCCTTGAAGAAAATGCCACCAGATTTGCTATCTCTGCATGGTAAAAAGCCAAAGACTTGCAAGCAGTATTGGAGTGAGGGAACATTGATGCAGTCATTCATCAGCAGAACTTCAATGTTTTCGGAAGAAAAGTATGGGAAGAATGCACTTTAAGGCTGAAGTCTGACACTAATTAAAACAGCGCTCTCAGCAAAAATAGGAATTCAAAGACAATGGAATAAAAGATGTAGTGAAGACAAGATGTTAAAAGAAACAGGGATATGTATCAATGCATTTCCTACTATTGTATCTTTATATATATACACACACATAGGTATATATAAAAATGTCTAATCTTGTTCTTCAACTCCCTAGCCTTGGGAGGGAGGAGGAGAGACCGAAGGGAAAAGCAAGATTGCCTGTGCAGGGGCATGTGCAGGTAGATGTCCTCAGAACGGTCTGTATCTCTCCGTTCATTGACCAGGGTGAGGCAATGGCGCTGTGCATCTCAATGCAATGCAAATAAGAGCCGTGGCATGCGAGAGGCTTTTAACAGAAGTGCGAGCTCATTAGTTTCACAGTTTAGTCGGATCAGGGTGTTCAGGAAAAGATGCAATAACTTTTGTGCAGGGATTTAAAAAGGAATGGAATGGGGGTGGCCTTTGTTCCCATCATGGATAGGTATTTGTTGCTTAAATATTCCTGTAAACCAGAAAGTGTTTGGGGGGTATAAATGCTTTAAAAAAAATAGAACAAAGTGTCCTAATTAAATTGTAAACTAGAGCAAAGGCACAATGTCTAGCTTTCCTGTTAGTTGAAAAGCCTGCAACCCAGTTCCACGAGAAGAAAACCAATGAGTAAATAAATTGGAGATGGCTCTTTTGGTTTATTGATGCTGTTTTGGCCAACTCAAGAATTCAGTTATCATAAAATGATCAAACATTGTTTGGAGAAAAAGAGAATTTCCAAACCGGCCTCATTATCTGAGAGAAGCTTAAAAATATCAATTAAGGTAGTATAATTTCTCTCTTGACTACTTTAGTCTGCAGAGATGAAACTGTGGGAGTGTCCTGCTTGCTTGCTCATTGCTCTTTTCAAAAGAACAACTAGAGTTTTATCATAATAGACAAATCGCTTGTTAGCTGCAAGGGAGAAATAATTTAATGATGAGGGGCAAAATACTGTGCATCTTAAAAGGAGGCAAATGTGCATGCATTCACCAGTACCACAGTGAACTCGGACAGTTCCATGATGGGTAAGTGTATCTGTCAGCCACTTCTGTAAAACTCCATTTCTTGGAGGAATGGAAATAACCTTTTTTTTATATTACCCATATCTGAGAAAATGTTTTTCTGTATGTGGTCTGTAAGTATTTACATGAGAATGAAAAAATATCACAACAGGGTAATGTGATCACAAAGAAAAGTCATTCTTCTGATTTCACTCTTTAAAGAAAACCTATTGGTGCTTAAAAAGCTTGAAATAATGGTAATACGTAAATTTAATGTGCAACTGTGAGTTGACATGATCAATTGTAAATGCTCCAAGTGATTGGGGTTTTTTTTTCTTTCCCTTTTTTTTTTTTTCTTTTTTCCTTATTCTTACCTTCTTTTTGCAACTTTAAATGGCCTTGTAAGTAAGTGGAGTGTAATGACTTGTTTGGTCAGCAGTCAGCACATGCAGAATCTCCAGCCCATGAATTATGTAAACAAAAGACCTTTAGTTTCATAACATACACTGTAGAGTAATTCATAGCCCAAAATATAATCTGTCACGATACGGTCAGTACATTTCTCTTGAAGGAAGGGGCCTTACTGCATTGCTCTGGTTTAAGCTCTGTGGCTGTAGCAGAAGTTCTCTGTCTGCTCCAAACCTTAAAGATCATCTGCAGAAGATGGTGTGATCTTTCGGGGGGAGGATGGAGGGGTGTTTTAGTTTGTTTTGATTGATTTAGTGGGTGCATTGCCCTGTTTCTAATAAGAAGAGAATCACCAGGGCAGAATAAATAAAAGATATTGTGATTAACTTTTTAAAAAATAGTAATGCTTTTGGAACTAAATCCAGTCTGTATTTCTCTAATACACCTTCTCTATTTAAATAGTTCATGTGAAAGCCAAAAACATCTTACATGAATGAAGAAATTGCCTTCTTAGAATTCAACTGTGAGAAAAGCGACTCCAAAGTGCTATCTCTGTTATGATGTATTTCACTTTGTGAGGAAGATTGAGAGCCATTAATATATGAATGTAGTTTTCATATACTCAAGAACACTGTGAAAATGTGAATTACGGTGCCTGTAAAACATTAGTTATAATCTTTTCTTCTAGAAAATATAGGCCATGTTGCCATTAACAGAGAAAAATAATGAATCTCAAAAATAATGAAATTTAAAAATAATGCAAGTTCTGTTCTTATTTACCTTCAGGTAAAGCTTTTGTATTGAAGGGTAATTTTCAGTGCTTTTCCTACATCCCTGAGATCTAGAGTCTCTTTTGATTTTAAAATGTGGAATTCGCACATCTACTTGGAACCACAGTTTTAAGAAAAATATCAGCTATCATGAGACTCATCATAAAACTGTACAAGTTGGCACTGGTGTATATCCTAGCTGCTAAGTGTTATAAATTGGTTTTTTTTGTTGTTGTTGGTTTTTGTTTCTTAGTTTTCTGAAATAGATTTTATGTTTCATCTGCGCGTATTGGGGGGAAAAAGATCAGTCTTGTTGAAATTTTACAGAGGAATATTTAATTAGGAAGTAAAGAGTTTAGCTTCACATAAACAAGTTGGAATTCCCCAAAGCTGAAAGGCATGGATGCTTGCTGTGATAAAACCTCTGAATGATGGGGAATTCCGTAGTGGCTGGTGAAGGAATGGTTTGCAATACTACCTAGTGCTGCACCAGTACTCAAGTTCAGCGAGTGTTTAGCATATTTTATGGATAAAGCTATTGCTGTTTACCATTCTGCTGGTTTAAATGAGCACAGTTGTCAGAAGCAGATGGAAGGTCGTTGGGACTACACTTCCAGAAGGCACTCGTGACCATCCACCATCGCCCAGTTTTCGGCTGCGTTGGGTCGCAGGGTCTCTCAGACCCGCATGGACCACCCTCTGTAGACACTAACTGAAACATGCAACGGCTCTGCCAGGGCAACCCAAAGGCTCGTGTAGCCCCATATCTCATCTCCAGCAGGAGCTATAAGCACATGCTCATATATAATCCTCTCCCCAATGTTCTTCCAGCCCTTAGCAGTCTCTGGCTCAAGGGCTTCTTAAGCTAAATGTGGCTTCTGTGTGTTTATTAATCCTCAAAGGGTTTGTGTCCCATGAGCTTCCCTGCGTGAGCCTTTTAGCACCCATGATGTCCTCTGACAGTACATTTCAGGTGGGTTCCCTAAGGTGAAGATAGTATGTTTGGAAATAACGTTCTTCTGTTAGTAAGCAAAAATTTTGAGGGGATTGGTGTGTTTTTAGCTGAGATTTGCTGTCATGGCCGATGCTGGCAGACAAAGGTGTTTATTTTGCAAGAAGAAAAAGGAAACAAATGGTACATTTGTTATCCATCAGGACCGTTGAATCTCCTGGCTATAGTTTTGATGCTAGTGGTACCGCTTTGGCACTATTTTCAGTCTTGTTTCTGCTCCTCAGAACAAATGATTAAGAAACAATTTCCCAGTCTCTTCAGCTAACACCCCTCTGCCCCTAAAAGGGAATGCATTCTGTGCAATACAGTATGTGATACTTTAATAATGTATAAATCAAGTTGGACAGAAGCTGCCTGTCAGTTTTATTAACTTTGACCTTTTCTCCCATTATAAGGATGGTTTGGTAAATATTTAATGGCCCTTATAGATTTTGACAGTTGGATCTGCATTCCTGGGAGCAAAGGTAGATTATAAAGAAATACTTATAATTAATAAAAATAGCTTAATCACTGGGAGTCAGTCTTCAAGGACAGAACTGATTTTTAGAATATATTTATTTTTAATCCCTTTTTTTTTTATGCCTGACCACTAAATGTCAGACTAGCTGGGAGGTTATGAAATGTTCTTAAAAGGTTGCATTTAAAATTCATCGATGATTAGCACCCCTGATTACCTCCGTCTCTGAGCAAGTGTCCCAGTGATGTTATTTACTTGAAATACCTGACAGTGTCATTCTGTGCAGTGAACATAAGTGAATGGTGTCAACAGCACAAAATGGCTGAAGGAGGGCTGCTTGTAACTAGATGCAAGGAAAAAAAGGAAAAGCGTGTTCCTGGAGTTAGAGGGGTCTTCTGCCAAAGCTGTCTTCCCCTTTAATTCCCTGCATATTGCACTCACTGCAAATTCTGGTAGTGAAGATTGAAAACTAAGCCCCTGACACTTTGAAACATTGCCTTTCAAACATGTACTGTCCATTGCTCTCATTGATTTTTTTTCATTTCAGAAATCTGTCGGAGAAAAACAAATTTGAGCAAAATTCATTGATCTAAGCGGAGCTGTTGGGGCAATACGCTCCCCCCCTTCCCTGGCAGAGTGCGGTTCTCTTCCCATTAGGAATGTGATGTGTCTTCATGTTGTGCCACGGCCGAGATCACGTGGCAAAGCAGCCAAGTAAATCAGGAGCCTGTTAAAAAGCCTTATGGATGCTCTGAGCATTGACATTTGAGGCAAATTGGCTCACGGGATGGCTTCGCTCGTTTTAATAGCCATTTTCAAGTAGATCACTTTACCGAGCTTTGTTTCCCTCATTTTCAGTGAGTACCCTGCAGAATAGCTTTGCCTAAGACGACTGCATTTTCTGAACATTTGTAAGTCATAGTTGCCTACCTGTAACCTTTTTTTATAGGCAGATCATGGGATTAGAGTTGTTAACGTGTTCAACAGTTCACCTTTTTCAGAATAAATCTTTAGACAATTTAATGAACACATTGATGTGGAGAATAGAATGATGAAGGGAATTGCCTTTGTCTGACACTGAATCTTGAGCTTTTTTCCACTCCCTTCTCTTCAAAAATGGGGAACTAAGAATGTAAATTGAAAGCGTTTAGAGGTGAGCTTGTAACTTGTTGCACTTGAAGCTGGTTTCAGGACAGACACAGCATTGTAGCTGTTCTTAAATCTGCGAGCAGTGGGAATGCACTCAAAATCTTGCAGATTCGTGTTGTGTCCTTCATAAATTTGTCTTTCATTGGCAAGTAAAGTAAAAGGTATGAGGAGAAAGCTGCTGAATATGAATCTTTCTTTTGCAATGCTATGGAGACGTGCTAGCAGGTATTTTAAAGGCTAGATTTTTCTTTACAGTGGTAGGAACTTCTCTGTGAATGTTTTGTGTTTTTATGTTTAAGAAAAAAAAATGAGTGTTATTTCTAGAAAGCTGGTTTATATAGTGAGCGGATTGCATCTTTCTTCCTCTTACTTTCTTCCAAAAAGTAAGAATGCTTGATCCCTTGAGAGGAGAAACAGTCTTAACATTTAAAAGCAAGACTAGGTTTCAGGAGAGTTAGGACTTGAGAGGAAGTCTTTGATTTGTCATCTTACTTGCCCTATAGCATCATTTCCTTGTAATACCTATTGCACAGCAGACTTTTTTTATATGCTTTTGTTTGTATCATCTTCCATCCAAGCAATATATCTGACATACCATACAGTAACTTACTGACTGGCTGTAACTTGAATCAGGTGGTACAGATAGTAGAGGTCTGACATAGATAGAGTACTGCAGTGGTGTGTATTTTAATATATATGGTTTTTTTATTATCCAGTTGCAGTACCATGCCGGGCTAGCATCTGGCCTTTTGAATCAGCAGTCTTTGAAACGTTCAGCCAACCAGATGGGAGTATCTGCAAAACGCAGACCAAAAGCCCAGCCAACAACTCTTGTCTTACCTCCTCAGTAAGTAATGGAATATTTTGAAGAGTTTGCATGGTGGGGGGATTTTTTTAAAAAAAAACTTTTGATTGTAATTATTATTTTGTTTTAAAGCATCATAATAGCAGATTTGTGCTTGCATTTTTGTTTCATACAAGATGAATTATTCTTGTTGGATCATAGAATCGTTTAGGTTGGAAAAGACCTTTAAGATCATCAAGTCCAACCGTTAACCTATCACTGCCAAGTCCACCACTAAACCATGTCCCTAAGTGCCACATCTACACATATTTTACATACTTCCAGGGATGTAAATACTTTCAATACTTAAAGGGGGCTTACAAGAAAGATGGAGAAAAACTTTTTAGCAGGGCCTGTAGTGATAGGACAAGGGGTGATGGTTTTTAGACTAAAGGAGGGGAGATTTAGACTAGATATAAGGAAGAAGTTTTTCCCAATGAGGGTGGTGAAGCACTGGCACAGGTTGCCCAGAGAGGTGGGAGATGCCCCATCCCTGGAAACATTCAAGGTCAGGCTGGACGGGGCTCTGGGGAACCCGATCTAGTTGGGGATGTCCCTGCTCGTGGTAGGGGGGTTGGACTAGATGGCCTTTAAAGGTCCCTTCCAACCCAAACCATTCTATGTGGCTCAACCAATTCCCTGGGCAGCCTGTTCCATGGCCTGACAGCCCTTTCGGGGAAGAAATGTTTCTGAATATCCAATCTAAACCTCCCCTGGCGCAACTTGAGGCTGTTTCCCCTTGTCCTGTCGCCTGTTCCTTGGGAGAAGAGACCGACCCCACCTGGCTCCAACCTCCTTTCAGGGAGTTGCAGAGAGCGAGAAGGTCTCCCCTCAGCCTCGTTTTCTCCGGGCCAAACCTCCCCAAGTCCCTCAGCCGCTCCTCACAGCACTTGTGCTCCAGACCCTTCCCCAGCTCCGTTGCCCGTCTCTGGACACGCTCCAGCACCTCAACGTCTGTCTTGGAGTGAGGGGCCCAGAACTGAACCCAGCACTCGAGGTGCGGCCTCGCCAGGGCCGAGTACAGGGGGATAATCATTTCCCTACTCCTGCTGGCCACACTATTGCTGATACAGGCCAGGATGCCGTTGGCCTTCTTGGCCACCTGGGCACACTGCCGGCTCATATTCAGCCGGCTGTCAACCAACACCCCCAGGTCCTTTTCTGCCGGGCACTTTCCAGCCACTCTTCCCCAAGCCTGTAATGTTGCATGGGGTACCCTATGGATACAGTATTTTGTTTCTTCTGTTTATAGAGGCACTGCGACAACAGAAAAGTTGCAAGGATTCTTCTTTGTAGCAGGTCATAAAAGTTTTTGCAACACGAGATTGTCATTGAGGAATGATGTTCCCCTGATTAGTATGACTTGGAGCTTCAAGTAGGACTTTCCTGAAGGTCCTAAAAGGCTGAAGCCAAAAAGTCTCTGGTGTGAGTACGTTCTCGACAAACGTCTGTTCCGAGTCCATCTGTTCACCATATGTTACTTTTGCATTGGATCTAAACCTCTTTTACAGGTGACAAGCAATTATGAGGACACTTAGAAACTGTTTGAGGACATAGAGTATCAACACTTTAGGCAGTCTATGTACTGATGCCAAAAACAGAGGTGTCCACAACTAAGCTTATAAATTAATAAACTGCTTAAAATATTTAGTTACATATAAGAAAATGATTATTATGTAGAAAACGAAGTGCTAAGCAATTATTCATTGTACTGAGCATCCTTGTAGTTTGTGGAAACTGCCTGCTTTTTTTTCCACAGAATAAGAGTCACTGATGTATAAACGCTATGCTACTAAAAACTTCATAGTTGTAATAATAAAAGTCCCTGTTGTCACAGAGTCCACAGGCCTCAGTTGGTGAAAGAATCAAAGGAAGTTTAGAGTTTTTTCCTTACATGAAATGAGGAAAAAAATCAGAGTCAACAGAGCTTTCCCCTTAATGTATTAACTTTAAAGGGCTGCTAATTCAAGAATCCATAAAATGTTCTATTGTTTTACGGATATGTCAGACGAAGAAGAATGGTTAGAAGGGCAGCTCTAGCCAAACTACAGTTTGAAAACCAGATGTTGTTTCTGTTATATCTGTGAAAGAACAGTGGTATGTTGTGACAAACTGGCTAATTAGTTTTCTTCTTTTGTTGGGGTATCGGTTTTATCCGAGGCTTAAAATGGACTTCTCCAAGAAGTCTATAAACTAGAGTACTGTGATACCAGTTGTCACAGTTTATATTCAGAGGTCTTAAAATATTCTGGTGTTTTGGTTTTTTGTTTGGGTGGTTTTTTTTTATCATGGCTTCTTCAGTTACTAGAAATAAGTATACTGAGAGAGAAAGAGCTAGCTTCTATTTTTGCATAGAAAAGTCTGTGCTTAAACAGTTGCAGCTGTATAAATCTTAATATGAGGTGTGTAATATACACATTTCGAAGTATTGTATGTCTTTTAACCTGCAGGTGATTTTTTCCTTTAGTGGTGCATTTACCTACAATTTGGAGATAGAATGAAATTTTAGTGTGGTAACTAAACTTTTGCTAGTAGTTGAATTATGCTTCAGTATCTTATTACCACTTCAAGCATTATTCACAGGGAAAATATGTTTATGCTGAGCTGGCCCTTTATCTGTCCCTGATTTCCTCCTCGCTGGCTTCTCTCTGACCTTTCCATATTTGTCCTTATTTGCTATCTTGGTGTGTCTTAAGAAGAGAGTAATAGTTATATTAAGTCAAATCAAATACCTGTTGAGCTCAATATTGTGTCTCCCAACACAGGACAGAAACAGATTATGAAAAGACTTATGAAAATAGGCTTATGAAAAGTATTAAAAAACCCCCAGTATGGCAAATGATTTTTAATATCTTTTGCTGTAGTTTCATGCAAATAATGATGAATCATGCTGTGATTTTTTTTTCTTTCTCTTCATTCTCTCTAAAATGCAAAAGAAGAAAACATCCAGGTGCAAAACTACATATCTCCTTGAAAGGGCATACTGCATACTAATTTTCCCATGGCAATTCAGGGATTTTTTTTTTTTAGCTTTATTGATTAGTCAGTGAAGGGGTAACTATTTCTTTGTCTTTTTTTGCTTTGATGTATGCTATTAAAACTAAGTTCAGTGACAAGTCTTTGGACTGAGTAACAATGTGCTATGAGTCAAGTATATATTAAATGTTGTTCAGAGCAACTATATTATCTAGAGCTTTTCTTACACCTAAGTAGTTAAAACTGGATATGTGCCAAAATGTCATTTTAGGATAGTAGATTGGAGCAAATAGCAATACTGCAGTGATCCTTTTCAGCCAGCAAAGGAATGCAGGAAACACTGTTGCTCAGGAGGTAACATAGGTGATGATTTGGACAGCGAATCTAAAAACGGTTCTATTTTTATGCAGATTTTGCATATGAATAGTTTGATATTAAACATGTCTTAATTTGAGTTAAAGGTAGCATTAGAGAGCATGTTTACTGATCTATTTATTTATTGATATTCCTGTTCCTCAAAGAACTGCAAGGGTAAATTTTGCTGTTGCATATTACATTCTTAATGGCAACGATGCAAGCTGAGCAATTACCTTGCTAATCCGTATCTCTGGTCTCTACTGCTATGGTGAGACTTGAGTTTTAGTCCACAGACTGAACATATCCAAATGGCTTCTCTTCTCGTAAGGGTGGTGATACAAAACTCTATTCTTGTGCTGCGTCAACTCATTCTTCTCTTGAGCCCTTGGTCTCTCTCCCTGCTCTGCTTTTTCTTCTCATTTCCTCTCCAAAATGTGGTTGGTGGTTTTGTTTGGTGTTTTGGTTTTTTTGTTTTTGTTTTTTAAAAAAACCCAACCAACCAAAAAACCAAACCCTGAACCTTCTCACCCTGTCTTGGAGGCTCAGCCATTTCTTCCTACCTCATGCTCAAAAAAGGAGGTGGAGAAAGGGTTTCATTAATGGCAAAGCTGATTCTTGGCGGGCCCACTCATTTGTCAGCCGTAGGCCTTCTTTTGATGTGCTCTGGTTTGGAAGTGAGAAGCTCTAGTTTTTCACTAGTAGATATCTGGAACAGCAGCAGCAATTTTGAATCAAAAAGGTATTTTTAAAAATGGAAGATCTCTGTCCTGTGCAACCACTACCAGGAAAATTTTCATTTTCTCACTGTTTTCATTATCTGAGGGCTTCTAAGGGTACCGAACAGTTTTGAAGAAGACCTTTTGGTGTTCAGTTTTGCTTTTTAGTATTGGTTTTCACTGGCTCTGAAAGTGCAGAATATTGGATTGATATGCGTCTTACTTCTAGCCAAATGTATCTATATGAGAAAATGACTAACTGCTGGCTTCTTTCTCTCCCTGCTTTGTCCCTCCTTCTGTCTTCTATTAACAAGACATCTCCCTGTACTTGCTAATAGATGCGTTCCCTCACATGCTTCTCATCTGGCTGCTGGTTCCTTCCTTCTGTTAAAGAATCTCAAAGCAGTGTTTGCTGAAGTGCTGAAAGCTGTCAGCTCCTTCCAAGTGACTAGGAAAGCATATACATGCAACCCTTCTGAAAACCAGGATGGCTTCTTCTGGTTTGAAATAAATAAGTAAATACAATAAGAAACGATGGCTCTTTAGGTTTTTTTTCTTTCCTCTTGAAATGTAGTAATTGACACAGTTAGTTAATCTTGTATTGTTTTGCTTGGCCCCACATCTCAAAAGCAAATTCCCGGTTATGAAGTTGGCTCCATGACCCCGCAGGAGCTGAGTGCTGTGCCCCAAGGAGCCTGGAGTGGCTGAGAGCGGTGAGCCCGCAGAGGTGGTCCCTGCCAGCGGGCCATCCTGCTGAGAGCCCAACAGACTGGGATGTCGTGCTCTAGCTGGAAAATGACAGCAGTGAGTCCCTTTGAGATGAGGAGGGAGAAAGAAAGGAGGAAGCACAGGATGTTGACTGTATTCTTGCGGTTGTGTTCATTGGCACACACAAGAAGGTCAGTTAGTATTAATGGGAATTTTTAGGGGTTTCAGCTGAAAACCTTGTGACTTTGATAGCTCTGTTGCATGGGGTTTCCTCAGTGCTCCCAGATTAATCATCTGTCTTCTGTCTGGAAGGAAATTGCCAGAACAAGAACTTGCTCACCACAGAAGGTACTGAGACTCTTGCCCTTTATGGTGCCTTTTAGGGTCATGTGTTGTGACATTTGTGGTTTGGGGGAAATAAGCACGCTATAAACAATAAACAAGTGGAAGTCTGGTTCTTGTTTGACAACTTCAGGCTCAATGGACAGAGAGACTTGAGTAAAAGAGAGGCCAATTTTTTGTTTTAGAGCTCTTCAACTTGTCTTGTAAATCTCTTGTGCTCTGATGTATGCCCTAACCTGACAGTGAAAACATGGTAATAGATTGAGTAAAAATCTCCGTGAATTTGTACTCTACTTCTAGGAGCAGACCAGCAAAATTACTTCTCCTTTATTTAAAACCAAAACCAAAAACCAAAAAAACAGTGCCGCCCATGATATTGTTCTAGATAAATGAACAACAAAAAGCTGTGAAGATAAGTCCTTATTATGTCCTAAAAGAAAAGTTGGGGGTAGAGTGCTGGGCAGACTCAGGAGGGCCAGGTTGTTTCTGCCGCTTGTTCTGAGTGAGATGGAGGAGGTGTCTACTCTCTACACCTCAGGATCCATCTGGATTCTTCTTCTAGAGAAGATGGATATATTCAAAAGAAGTCCATACTTGCTTCGTCCTTTGGAGCTACATTAGCAAAAGATGCTCTTTAGTGAGTGATCTCCTTTAGAAGCTTAATTTACTGGCTCAGCCAGGTATCTGTTCATCTGGATTTGGAAAATAAATTTACAGATATCCCAAACTCTGTGTTTACTCTAACTTGATTCAATACCAGCATAGTCAAAATGTTGTTCTTTCATAGCATTAATGCCCTATCAGTTTTAATGATTCTGTCGTATATGTAGTTCTATTGCATTTGTTCAAGAGCTTTCTTCAGGACACACAAGTTGAGCCTTGAGGAAGGAATTTAAATTAAAATAGGCAGTGATGTAGTATTCCAAAAAAAGTTGCTATTTTTAACAGTTAACTGAAAGGTATGCGTGTGTGTGTGTATATATATATATATATAAAAAAATAAAAACCATACACCCAGTCATCAGATGTGCCAGAATAAATTATTTGGAGCTTAACTTGTGTAATTTATCATTTTTACATTAAGAAAAACCCTGATGAGCCCTTTGCCAACAGTTTTTGGAGGAAAGGTTTTTTTCAACATTTTGTTTTATAAACAGCATCTAATGACTTCCTAGGTTCAGGGATTTTCATTATGGAAGAAAGAGGCAAATTATTCTAAAGATAATGGCAAAGCATGCTTAAGCCAATAAGTGTTCATAGGTTTTGTATTTTTTAAGACCATAGGTTTAAATTATGCTTATCTAGTCTGACCTACTCATGTTGTAGAGGTCTGAAGTCCCAGGCAGGGATTCATGCTTTGAAACCAAGAATCCAGTGTACGAGTTAAGCGTGACACCTGGTGTATAGGCAGTGGGGAGTGTGGTTATCGAACATGCACGTGTTGTTATTGCAGCGATCCCGTTCAGTATTATGAGCTGTACGTTTGGGCCTCTTCTAAGTATTCAAGAGTAGAAGAGCAAAGTGTGCAGCTGTATTTCCCATTTTGAGAAAAGTTATCAGAAGTTCTTTGTGCAGTTCTAAAATTCTTCTTTCCCCCTACTGGCAAAGCTGCATTAAGTGTCAATATTCGTTAAATACCACAGAGATGATAATGTAATAAAGAAATAATCCTCAGGCCCACATCCATACTTCTCTCCAGAAGAGTTGAGGTTGAGAATATAATTAAAGATTAAAACTCTGTTTGCATTCTGGAACATGGAGGTGTCTTTTTGTACATGATGGGGAATTGTATTAATAAGGAAGAGATCAGTTTCCAATAACTTTCAATACTAGGAGCTCATTTAATATCCCTGTTCATGTTTAAGTTTCTCACGGTATTCCTTTAGCTTGACTTTAGCAAGACGGTGCAACAGGAACTGTAAAAGAACATGTTGCTGAAATACGTGACCCTTTTGCTCCGCAAATTAATCCCTTTTTATGTGAAGAAAAAAAGATTAAAAATTAGTTCTTTATATTGTAAGACAATAATATTTACATGAATAAGTTTAATTACTTTGCAGCCATGTACCATGTAGATCGAACATTAATTTTAGTATTTGGTATCTTGTGCACAGTTTGGATCGCATCGTTGTACTGTTTTCTTTTTATTTTTAGTAAATTGATGAACACCTGTTCTGCAGAAGTTTTGTGAAGCTGTTTTAGTGTAAGTTGCAGGGTATTGCAGTACAGTGAGATTGCATTTATCCTTAACGGGTATACTCATTTTAGTGTGTTCAGACTTGCAGGATCTTTTGGTACTCAGGTCTCTAATATTTCACCTGGTTCAACGGAATAGAAAGTCTCTTTAAAACTTTCTATATTGTATTTCATCAGCTTGTTAAATAACTCTTACTTTCCCTTAAAGAATCTTTAGCCAATTGATTCTTTGCTATTTTTTTTCCTGCCTATGTATATGGTTTTGTCGTATATGGTCAATCTTTGTTAATTATTTCTTTATCTTGCTTTTTAGTAAGCTCCATAATGTTGCACAGAAGGTCTTAAAATACTGGCTTTCCCCCCTCAAATATTGGTATTTTAACTACCAATTCTAATCTAGCTAGGTAGGGTGCTAGTTCTTAGTAACTCCCGGAGAAAGGGATTGTGCTCATTAAACAGGTGGGTTCGTGAGCATTTGTCCATTCCCTGGAGGAAAATCTATTTTGATTATAAAATCCATGCTGTGCATTTCAGGGGTTAGTATTCCATTCTTTGCTAAATATAGTGGTGGTGGAGTGGTGTGATGTAACGATGCAGGTGCATGGTATGCATCCCCCTAAAATTTTTCAAAGGAACACAAATAGGGTATATGTAGTATTTAGTTTCTTTAAAGGGAGACTACGGAATAATACAAACCTATTCAAACTGCCACCTACAGCGCTGCTTCAGAGAATAGCGACCTCCCCAAGTGAATTTTTCAAACCATGGAGACTGTAACAGAGAATAATGAGCAAACAGGAAACCACTATTTTGACAGCTTTGTTACAGGAAGATAAGTGCTGAGAAATTCAGATCATAATGAATTTTAGCAGCTATTGAAAACCTGATAGTTTTAAGTTATTTTAAGATACAGACATGTTTTGGTTTGTTTGGGGTTTTTCTTCAGGTTTCCCTTCTGCCTACCAAGCAGAGATGACAACAGTTGCTTTCAAACAAGTTGTTTTGGGGAAATGGGACTGGACCCTGTTAGAGAAAGGTTTAAACTAAACCTTTCGGTTTAGGTTTGGTGAGATCCTTGGGTACTTCTGGTTTCCTTAAAGACAGGAAGTATTAAAGTTGTCTCCCAGGGTATGGGAGGAAAAGTTATAATTACGTAAGCCTAATTTGTTCATTTTCTTCTCAACAGTGTTTCCCCAGCACTGAAAGCTAAGAAATCTAGTTGTCTGGATTACTACAAAGTACATTGCCACCACAGTATTAGAAATTCTGATTTAAGTTACCCTCAAAAGTCAATGGCAACATTTAATAGACAGCTTGGAGCTGATCTGGTTCTTTTCAGATTCAGTAGCTGGGACGCTCTGATCCCAAAGCTGGGGAAGCGTCTGCCATGATTGAACCCATATTGTATTACCAATTACGAGGGAAAATTCCTAGGTGATAATGCATCATTAAACTTTATTAGACTGAGTTTTATCAAGAGAACAGCTGTGCATGTGGGTGTCACGTTGTTCTTTCTGTTTTTCAAATGTAACAGAAGTGAGTTAACTAGTCCTTGTCATTTGGATGAAAGATGATTCAAAGCTTTTGAAGTGAGGGGTTTTTTTGGTTTTTTTTTTTTCCTAATGGCCCCTGTCAGCAGCAAGTGACAAGCAGTTCGTAGAGCTCAGTGGCCGGCTGTTCTCAGGCGCAGAGCGGTGACGGGCCTGCCGTGGCTTTATCCTCTTTCTTTTTGTGTGTGTTGTTTAAATAGTGGAGGGGAAAAGCAGCCTGCGATTAAATGGAATAGCAACCTGTCTCTTTTAGTTATGTGGTGTTTACTCTTTAGCACTCAATAGAATGTAACTGGAAAGAAAAAAATCCAAAGTACTGTTTTGATTCACGAGGGGCTTTGTTGGACAACTCCAACGAGATCAAATCCAATAACTTACCAGGGATATAACATTGATTAGTCATCCGACTATTTGTAGCCAAAGATACTTTACCAAGCTCTGCTCCAAAAAAGAGAGAAGGGGCTAATCCAGTAGAACTTTGATTTCAGTGTTAGAGGTAAATTTTAAAATAAGGTGCTGTTAATTTGTTTTATATCTCTGCTTTGTTTCCACTGCTGTTCACTTGGGTTATCTATCATGTTAACTTTGGAACCACACACACGTTTTGTAACCTGTTTAGATTCCAAAGACGCAGAAGGCAGGCAGATGATTTTTTTTTCTCACCCCCCCCCCCCCCCCCCCCCCCCCCTTTCCCCGTTCGGTCTTGAGGTCAGTTGATTGTCCTTTTCTGTGCTTTCTTAAGGATGTGTGCGGTTTCTTTAGTTAGGGACAATTTTGAATAGTGGACCAACACAGACTTAATGAGAATCTGAAATCTGAGGGAAAAATGTAATCTGCTTTTCAGGTTTGTAGATGATAAAAATGTACTATAGCACTCAGTCCTACAAGAGATGCTGCTGGGACCCATAGCCCACTTTTGCATCTCTGACTTCTAAATTTTTGTATGGCATATTGTAATACAATATAAACCCAATTGTCTTTTACACTGTAAACTTGATCACTCCAACATTATTAAACCAGCACTCAGACAATAGGAGAAACCCTCTTACAGTGTTAAGATATTTTGGATTTTCATTCATGTTTATCTCCGATAGTGGAAGTGTTGGAGCCCCAGATAGAGCTGTATGATTTGGGGAGTTGAGTAGGATCCGGACTAGACCCTTACACTGGTAAGACGGAGTAGTTCTGTACTAAACTGTTGTGGTTTTTAGCAGGTTTGATCCCAGTACATGTGACATGAGGAGGCACTTCCCTGCTTTCTGCTCAGTGCCCCCTGCAGTAGTCAGTAGGTGGGTCCTAGAGTGACTTCTCTGGAAGCTCACTAAGTGTTGCCAAAGGTCTAGTAGTCATGCGGGTAGACTCCACGTTGCCACTACTTGGGTACAGCGTGACTTTGTGTGGAAGTTTTTTGGGGTATTGTTTTGGATTTTTTTTTGCAACAGCTGCCGTTCTTGAGTCTGGTGATGCTTGGTAACTCAGTACTGAGCCAACACCTTTGCTGTTCTGTGCCTCTTTGGAAATATAATTCTTTTAAAAATTTTAATCTTGATTTAATCTCCTAATATGTTGATATATCTGACAGCAGGGGTTTCTGTAATAATTGTCTTTGTTTTGCTATGCCAGATCAATGCTTTTTTTGGCTATAGTTATATGCTGAATTTAATTTCATTCCATTAAGTACTATACAGCTGCATATTTTCTTACAAAGTAATTACAAAAACCCAGCAGGCATTGATCAACACAGATTGTCCAAAGAAAAGATTTTGACTAAAACCAAATGTTCCTTACGATATTCATTAACAGGATAATAATTTCTATCCATACAAGTACAAGAAACAAGGATCTTGGATGCTACTTTATCACTTCCAAATTACCGAAACGTGCATTAGTTGTGTTGTAAAACTTTACAGTGTATTTTAATGCGGAGGAGAAATCTGTTTTATTTATTCATTTTTCAACAAATATTCTAACCAACCACTGTGGAAAGAGAGTGCGTGTAAATAAGATTTCATCATTTTTTCACAGTGTATAGAGCTTCACTTACTAGCGTGGCGTGAGCTGTTACGGACTGATAGCCTCAGCTCAAATGTCCTTGTAGCGAACACCTCCATGAACATGTCTGTCTTGAAGACATTAGACAGACGAGGCCTGGGGCTGGTTGCTCTTGGTATTTTGGTGTCATATTCCACAAACTAATCCTGCAAATAGGATTGTTCCGAGTGTGATGTGCAGCCCTGTGTGACTGAGCGCAGTGATTTGAAATAATGCCCATCTACTTTGCTGAAGATTAGCTGGCACACGCCGTGGTTGGGAGATGAAAATGCTGTATCTCTTTGGAAACTTTGGGCCTGGGTCTGCACGTTCACTTTCCGGAATATGCACAGATCCGGAGCAGTGTGTAGCCCTTAGTGAATGGCAGAGCTACTGGGGATTGCAGCTCTGTTGTAAAAGAGCAAATTTCTGACTCTTTGATGTATGTTTGCCTTAAAGGTAATGTTTGTGCGAGAACCGTACCATTAAAAGGTGGCAATTAATTAAAAGTTGTTCCACAGTCCCAACCGTTAGAAGATGCCCTTGCAGCGTTTAGAGCAGAACACTAATATTGCACTGTAGGGAATCCCTGTACTTTCAGTAAAAAAGTTAAGGATGAAGATTTTAATATGTAATTAAAGACTGCAAATACTAGTTTAACTGCTTGTTTCTGTGTCCAAAAAAAAAAAAAACCCCCCCCCACAACGAGTGGTTGGACTAATTAGTGAAGAACAAGCTAGATAACAGAGGAAATTTGTATGAAGTCAATAATGATATCAAAGCTTTTGCTAAAGCTGTGATTTTGTCACATGATTGCTTTAACTGCCTTTTTTTTAGCTTTACTACTTGGGGGAGGGGGAGTAGAGGCTGCTTTGCTGCAGCAATCAGTCTGAAAAGAATAAATTAAAACTGCCATTTGCCAAATTCAGAAATGCATTACAGCAAGTGTTTCCATCCGCATTGGTTGTATATTCCCTTGTCAAAGGTGATGAACAAAAAAAGCAAAGCTGTAATAAGGTGGAGGGAGAAGGTCTCTATATTTTGGTGGCTTAGCAAGAACGGCATTATTGCATAATCATATTGTATAATGTGATGTGATAAGAAGGTATTGTGAATGTATTTATTAATGACTTTATTGCTGTACCTCTATGTGATTCTCTATTTGAGAGAAAAACTAAACAGCTGTACTGTGAGGGGAGGTAAAAGTCCTTTCAAATGTGGAACCTACACTGTTAAGGAGAAGGAAGCTCTAGGTGTATCACAGTAAGAAAACTTTGAAACGTAAGTCGTACCTGAAAATAAAGGGAATTAGAAGGTCCCTTGTAGTTTCAACAGTAAGTCTACAAAAAGGAAAAGTTTTCCGAAGTAACAAACTGCAGCTGAGGATTTCCGTGGCAGTTCCCTTCCCTGAGGGCCCCCGTGGGTGGTGGGCTGGCTGTGCTGCAGCGCTGCCTCGAGCGGCCGTATGCAGCCCCCATCAACCGAGCGGACTTGTGAGTTTGAGCGAGACAGCTAAACGCCCTCTCTACCTAGCAAGGATACAGAGCAGGAGAACTGCTTTGCTCTGCTTTCTTTACTTGATGTTAAAAATAACTGTTATTACTTTTTAATTTCGCTTTAGGGCATTCTCTGGGTATTCATGTGTTTACAAGGAACCCTATGGATGGGTTAAATGAAAAAAGCTTAGGTAGCAAATTCTAGCTGATGACTTCATAGAGTTTTCCTCTTAACGTAATCTTCATTTGTAATGATTTGAAGTATTTTGGTATAATTATTTTGCTTGTCCCATTTTCCCAACTGCCAGTGGAAAAAATAAATAAAATGCAACCATTAGAAGTTTTACTGGGTGAAGTAACTTAGTTTTCGTTACTTTACAGATGATGTTTTCTGTTGTTTACTGTTCTTTTCATTCCTGGTGTTTTAATTTTGCAGAGCACTTCCTCTTTGCTGAATACATTTTACCTAAAAGACTTAGCACCATTTTTGTAATTTCAGTCATGTTGCTCAGTAGTATGTGTATGTCATTTTGAAAACAAGTGTATTAATAGTGTAACGCACATTTCTAATGCGACATAGATATGTTTGCCTCATTTTAGTTTATTTCCCCGATTCTTACCTTTGCGTGAGTAACATAGGGAGTAAAACACTGTGGACAGGGAAGACCTTGTTAATGTTGGCAGACGTAGTTTTGACTTTTTTCTGTGGCTGCATGCAGTCTCTTTATTGTCTGTGAGTCATGGCCAGGGGAACCCTGTATTAAGTCCTGTAATTTTAGCAACCAGAAGCATCTCCATACAGCAGTTTTTGCATTGAAATTAAATTTTTCTTTTGTGTTGTTCAGGATTGTTCTTAGAAATTCTGTTTTGGGAAAGAAAGTAATAGTTTGGCACAGAGATTGTGGTAAACTGGTTAATTGCTTTTTTTAATCCTTGCTAAGTTTACCTGGACACCTTGAATGAAATGAAATAAAGATTACATTCTGCGTATGATCATTGTGCTCCATTATTGCCTATAATACTTTGTATCCATCCCTCACAAAATATGATTGTGGAATAGTGTTTGGCCTTTTCATTCTGTACCACGTATGTTTAAAAGCACTTAAAGATACAGAGATTCCTGAATAAGTTATGACGGAGGAAATTACTGTTTTGTTGAGTTGCTCTGTGCCTCGGTTTCCCGACGTGAACTATGTGAACTTTATTATCTGGGAACTCTGTAGGAGTGCTGAGAGTGACTGGAGTAATATTTGTACAAAGCTGGGATAAGAGAAGGCATTAACTGTAAGGCATATGCTTTCATAGAGGGGAAGAGTCTGGATTTTTGTATTTTGATTGTCAGTTGTTCAAGACCAGTTAATTTTTTACAAAATTCAAAGTCCGGGAGTGACAATGTTGTGAAGAATGAATGACTGTATCATTCCTACTTGCAAGACCTAATAGGAAGCTCTAACTATCCACTGTCAGCGTTCATTCTGGTAAATGAGTGGTGATGTATTATTCTGTATCCGTTGTGTTCTTGCCTTTAGGTGTTCATTTCAGTGATGGAAGACAAAGTGCGGACACATGAAATAATTACACAGCAAGCTTGGCTGGAGCCTGTCAGTCTGTGTCAAACTCCCTAGACTTCTTGAATCTCTGAATTGTTGAGCTCTTTTGCTGATTGTTGCATTCAGTGTTTGGTGTTAAAATCAAATGTGCTCTAAAAGTGGCAAAAAACACCCTACTGTTTTGATGTATTTTAAGTCAGAATTGATTATCTGTGTCCAAAATAGCACTGTAAAACTGAGCTCCCCTCAAGCCAAAACCCAGGCTTTTCTACTTTCCTATTTTACATGCAGAACCTTCTTTTATTTTGGCTTTTGCATTTTTGACAGTTGCTCAGCAAAGATGATGCTTTTGCTCATGACAAATTTGTATGCGCCTTGTAGACAGGTCTTATAAAAGAGCCTTTTGTGAAGGACTGAAAGACAAATCAAACTTGGATCTAAATTTGGGGCTAATCAGCTACATGGCAGACTCATAGTTTGAAGAATCAGAGTCATATCTAACAGTACTTTACCTTTATTATAAATAATACCGAAGTTTAAACACTTATTGCTTTTTAACTTTTTTTATGGTTCAATTTTAAATTTAAGTTACGAAAAGAGAGTGTTAGGCTGATTAGCCAAATGTCGCTGAGGTGTATTGTTAGCAAGTAACCCATACATTTGAAAGTTTAGGAAGTAATTCCTGATTGATAATCATTGGTTTGGTGTTACACTTACTGAAGTGTGATCTGTCCACTGAGCGCGCTGAATAGACTCCGTAGTTGTAATTCTTCCAACTGTTTTCCTGTCTCTTTATTCTTCAGGTACCACCTCTGCTAACCCTCTGCCTGCTGCAGCTTTTTGTATTTTCTAGTCAAGTAGGCATTAATGGAAAAGTCTGCTGTGGCAGTGGGTGCTCCGAACTCTCAACTCTGATTTCTAGTTGGAGATTGAGTTGGAAGAGACCCCGGGAGGTCCGTCCAACCTGACCTTGAATGTTTCCAGGGATGGGGCGTCTGCCACCTCTCTGGGCAACCTGTGCCAGTGTTTCGCCACCTTCATTGTAAAAAATTTCTTCCTTATATCTAGTGTAAATCTACCCTCTTTTAGTTTAAAACCATTACCCCTTGTCCTATTGCAACAGGCCCTCCTAAAAAGTCTGTTCCCATCTTTCTTGTAGGCCCCCTTTAAGTACTGAAAGGCCACAATAAGGTCTTCCCAGAGCCTTCTCTTCTTCACGCTTAACAACCCCAGCTCTCAGCCTGTCTTCATAGGAGAGGTGCTCCAGCCCTCGGATCATTTTTGTGGCCTCCTCTGGCTCTGCTCCAGCAGGTCCATGTCCTTCTTGTGCTGAGGCCCCAGAGCTGGAGGCAGCACTGCAGGGGGGTCTCACCAGAGTGGAGCAGAGGGGCAGAACCCCCTCCCTCGCCCTGCTGGCCACGCTGCTGGGGATGCAGCCCAGGACGCGGTTGGCCTTCTGGGCTGCGAGCGCACATTGCCGGGTCATGTCCAGCTTTTCATCCCCCAGCACCCCCAAGTCCTTCTCGGCAGGGCTGCTCTCAACCCCTTCATCCCCCAGCCTGTGCTGATACCAGAGGTTGCCCCGACCCAGGTGCAGGACCCTGCACTTGGCCTTGTTGAATCTCACAAGGCTGATGTGGGCTCACCCCTCGAGCTTGTCCAGGTCCCTCTGGATGGCATCCCGTCCCTCAGGCGTGTCAACTGCACCACTCAGCTTGGTGTCATCTCCAAACTTGCTGAGGGTGCACTCGATCCCACCGTCTGTGTCATTGATGAAGATATTGAGCAGTACTGGTCCCAGTACAGACCCCTGAGGGACACAACTTGTCACTGATCTCCATCTGGACATTGAGCTGTTGACCACTACCCTCTGGATGCGACCATCCAACCAATTCCTCATCCACCGAACAGTCCACCCATCAAATCTATCTCTCTCCAATTTAGAGAGAACGATGTTGTGCGGCACCATGTCAAAGGCCTTGCAGAAGTCCAGACAGATGACATCCGTAATAATGTAGATTATAGTAGCCTGTTCAAAAAAACACAGCGACAAGCAGATGAGTTAAATAAAACAAGTGCTACAAGGAAGAGTGCTTGGGATTTAAAACAATATTTGTATGATTTTTTTTTTTTAATCTAAAATTTGTCTTAAAAGCAGTTTTATATGTTGATGCTTCCATGATCCTTTCTACTTTGAAAGTTACTCTTCATTTAGACAAAAGGTTACTTCTTCAACAACATGATTTCACAGCATAATAGATGATAAGCAAATCTAATGCTGTCTAATCTTAGGTATTTCTAATGAAGTAAAATGAATTTCTTGACATGACAGAGCAACAGTGGCTCTTGTATGCCACTTGTAAAATGAGCTTGTTGACAGAAAATGCCATGTAGAACTATTTTAACATGTGATTATGCTTTTCAAATGAAAATTTATTTTCAGTGCAAAGATAGCAACTTTAACACCACAGACAGAAAATCAATTATAATTTTTGCTAGTACAGCTAAAATATTATCTGCTGCTACTAATTTCTTTTTGCTGTTCCACAATTGCTGTCTTCCCTCTATTTTTTATTAAGTCATCGATGGGGATAGAAATTCTGATATTGAAGTCTGCATGTTGTAATATTATTCTTTCTCTCCTGCTATGTGCTTTTGCACGTCTGCAGTACCATGGTTGAATCATCTGTTTCTATGCTTGTATGTATTCAAGCCCCTTAATTTTTATTGTGTCTTAGACATCATCCTCCACCAGCAAGCTCTTGTGCAGGTGAACCACTATTTGCTTTTGTTATTAGTTGCTTTGTGAAAGTGTAAGTATATACTGGATCTTTAAGATCTGCATTTTGCAAATCTCTCGAATACCTTCTGCTCAAGTTCTCCACACATCTTAAAATGCTAGTGTAAACAAGCTACATCAAGAACCTGGTTGTTGGACGGTCCTTAGTTTTCAGGTTGTTTCAAATATTTCCTTATCTGTTAACTTGTTCTGGTTGGTTGTTTCAGAGAATTTCAAGAACGAGATTTTTCTCTCTCACATAAAGTCTGTCCAAATAGTTGACTCCCTTCTCTTTCAAATCCTGAATAAGTAGTTCATTTCCATCTCCTGAGTGTGAAGGATGGGGTGTATTGAGGAAAGTTTGGCTCCGATTTGAGCATAGAGCCTCCCCAGATGTGTCGGTCAGCACTGATGCAGTGTGGCACGCGAGGACGGACAGTGCTCCTTGACTGCCGTGTGATACTGGGAAACGTATGTACACACACCTATTTAAGCTAATGTTTAGGGTTGGGGGGTTTCTTAAGCCCTTGAAAAGCATAAAAGGAGCCCTGTGTTTTGTTTGCTCGTATGTTCTGTCTTTTGCTGTGGCTGACTTCTCACAAGGTGCAGCTTAGGAAGAAGTCTCGTTTCAGTATAACGGGACGGGTGGCAGAAAGACAGGCAAAGCAGCAGGCTGCAGGCGGTCCAAGCAGCAGCCGCTCAGTAGTGCGGCTGAGGATGTAACTGTAACTACATTTGATTTGTTTTCAGTCAGACTTTCGTCTTTCCCATCTTCATGCTTCCTTTTCAGAGATGTTGTGCAATGTTTGTCTCATTGTGTCTTTTGCCAAGTGGTTGTACAGTACAATCGACCACTAATATTTTTGTCTCCTTTTAAAAAATACCTATGGAGTGCTATTAAGAATGTGGCTGACATTAGATCAATGCAAGTGTATTTTGTGTTTGTGTTTTGAATCTACAGAAAACTTGATGATTGCAATTAGGGAAAAAGTGAAGAATAATTAAATGATTAAACAAAAGTCAAATAGAGAAATCCGTGTCAATGCAGTGAGTAGTGAATGCAAAGTGGGCATGAATGGAGAGCTCCCTTGAAACATCTGTAAATTCACTGATGTTTGGAGATGTAACTGCAGGATGATCTTTTGAGGTGATAGATACCATTTGGTAATATTTTATCTGTTTCTGTAGGGCATCAGCTTCAACTGGTTGACTCTCAGTAGCTACATGTTAGCTAATTAATCATACAATTTGCTGTCATGTTACTAGGTGAACCTGTATCCTGGTAGCAGCATGGATTTGAGGTAATGGTTTCCTAGTGATCGAAATAGCAGTAATAGCCCTGGCCCTCATGGTTGACTTCAACTTTCCCCTGGTTGCTTTTAGAAAAATCTTTGATATAAGGTGTATCAACTCTTAATGAAAGTTCTGTCTGCTAATGCAGATAGTTTGCAACTGTATGTATTAATAGAACTGAGTCCAATTCTCTTCTTTATACAGTATATTTTTAATTAGAACACGATACTACAGTAATACATTGGTATATATTGTACATGTGTTTGATATCAAACTATTCTGTAGCTTTTACTCTGTGATGAAGCAGAGATTTTTTTTTTTAATTGGGTATGGTTTTTTGTTTATGCTATCATCAGACCTTTTCCTAGGAAAATGTAGAGCTTTCTATTGGGCGGAATACTTCAGAAGATTTGCCTAGAGAGTTTTTAATCAAACAATTACTGAACTGATTGCACAAGAATCCTTTAAGCTTGGACAGTGTAACTGTATAATGTGAACAGCCATCTCAAGAGAAGGAAAAATATAAACAGTAAGTTTAAAACAAAAAACTTCAAAGTAACCTTGCCTTTAAATACACTATCATTTATCTCCATATTTAAAATTTCGTCTGTGTGCAGGGAATGTCTTTAGTCACTGTAAAAATCTAATTAAATCTTCTCATGATAGTGATTCATAGCTGACCCTCTCTTTATTGGAGCATCTTATTAGAATAATAAACCACTCCCTGCTGAGAGACACTGTCGTTGACAGGCAGGCGAGACACTTTGGCTGCTGATTAGAAAAGGTTGATCGGGCTCGTATTGTCTTCAGAGTCTGCAAGAAATCTTCTGTTGTCCCTTCTGCAGCAGAACTTTTGAGATGCTGTTTGGCAGAGCCCGAGTTCTCGCTTGTGACCGTGTGCAGTCCCATCCGGTGTTGGATTATTTCATGCCACTCATTCACACTGCAGAGGCAGTCTGTCTGTCTTTTTTTTTTTTTTTTTTTTAATTAAGGACTGTGAACACAGAGACTTTTCTTTTTTTAATCTGTACCTATTTACTATTAGAAATTACCTGACAATTTGGAATTTCTTTACTTTGAGTAACCAACTTGACTTTCCTTAAAGGAACCTGCTTTTTGCAAGTTTTGAGCTCAATATTCATGAAGTAGATGCTTAGAATTAGGGAAATGTATCTAGGAACAAAGCTAGGCAGTGCTAATAATCATGTTTGTATTTACCTAGGGAGATCTTCATTCCTTGTTTTTCACTTAGGCAGTTTTCTCTGTTAGTATACTTGCATAAACAGAATTGTATTATTTTTTAATAGGCTGAACATTTCTCCCTGATAGCACCAGACACAGTAGTTCTAAAGGAGTCATTCTACTTTAGATATATATGGCATAAAAGTTGGTTTACGTTTCATTTTTAGGGAAGTTCTGCAGGTAATGTAAAGCAATGCAGGTACAAGAATATACTTATGAACAGAATAGTATTTGCTTACCACGGTGGTACTTTGGCTTTAGTCCAGGTTTCAGCCCTGCAAAGTACTTCAAACTCTGCTCTGCCTGTTCCGCGCAGTGGAGGAACACAGGCAAAGCAGAGACTCCAGCATTTAAAAAGCCACAGTGAGCATAAAGCCTGTCTGATCTCCGCTGTGGTTGCACACTGATCCTTGTATGCGAGGGGAAAGAACATCAGATGAGAGCGAACCTGATTACAAGAGCGGGAACATGGCCAAAAAGGTGCAACAAATTTCTGCCGTCGCTTTGCTGAGGTGTCTGGACTGTGTTTGGCAAGCCCAAGAGTAACTGCAATGATAAGTCCTTTCCTTTAACCAACTCTGTTGTTTAAAGAGCAAATTTTTTTCAGAGAATGTGCTTAAGGGAATTAGCCCTCCTCCCCCACATTGACTTTCAGTGGAAGCCACGCAATTAATTTCCATGAGCCCTATAAAAATCCCAACCTAAGGAACAGCTTGTCATGTTGGAGGAAGATGTGATGAAAGTGTACTTTTCAGAAAATAATATTTTGAAGGGCTTCTCTCTGCAAAATGTTTGTACTTGGAGAGTCTTGAATTTATAAATGCCTAATTGTACTTGTTATATGCAGTTTTCTTACTGGAGTGTAAAGATGACCTTGAAGGAGTCTTTTGATAAACCTCTGAGTTTTAGGATAGATTTTTATCTCTGTAGTATCACAAGCAGATCGAAATTCTTGGTGAGAACATAATCTTGAAGAGAAAAAATCAGGACTAATTATGAAATTCCCTCAAGAAAACTTAAAGTGGGTGATCACAAAAGTTGAAATGGGTATTTGGTAAAAGTTTGTGTAATAAATTGCACTGGGCTGTACAAGCGATCATTCGTTAGAGTATCTCATCCTTTCTGTTTTTTTCTTCGCCTTTACTTGCCTCTTAATTACAGAAGAACAAATTGATCTTAAGTGTCCTTAAAGGCTGATCTGAAGTATGCTAAGTACCCTTAGAACTAGGGCTATTAAGACTTGTCTGTTTTTACCATAGTTTATAATTTTAATAAAGCACTAGATCTTGAAGTGGATGCTCTTTTTGAGTGGCTGCTTGAAGTCTATTGGTGAGGCCTAAAATTTCAGTCTTTACTTCCTAGTCCTTTGTATTCTAACATCTTGCTCTATAAGAATAACAATTCTAAAGGAAGAAATTAGAAATATAATAATACGTCCCTGTGAGGACTTGAATGAAATGACAGAGGCCATATTTTTAATGTCCTCATGTCTATGATGGGCTTTTTTGGTTGTGCTTTTTGTCTTGCCTGATTTGCTCCTTCAGACACTTCTGTTGTTACCTAAGTGTGCTTAGATGTTAGCATATTTACAAGCTTTAGAAATCCATTTGCAAAATACAACAAGAGTCCAGTGCAGATGCTAAGGTAATAGATGGCCCTGCATCTCAGCTTGGATTTGTAGGAATGAAGCCATTTTGCATACAAGTTGAGTATCTTCATCCCAGTGGCTTCTAACAGGTCATGAAACATTACGTATGGTAGAGTCAATAACCGTACAACACACCCTTCATTAAATAACGAAGGCTGAAGCTCTGATACGCATGCTGGTGCCTCCATTAGATGCTGACATGGCAGAAACAATAAGCTATTGTGGTTTTAGCTGAAGTCAAAAGAAACATAGGGTAAGGATGAGAAATTCCAGCAAGACAGCTTTCCAGAGTACTGGGCCATTGTGAATTTAAAGAATGTTTTAAAACCACATGATACTGCCTGCGTGCCATCAGAGTGTCATTTAAGTAGGGGACGCTGTTTTTGAAAGCAGATGATGTTAGGGCTTTGGTACCTTAACTGATATAAAGAAAACCTGTCTTATGAAATGATCCACTCTGCTCTCCTGTTCTGTTTGCCATTCTCCAGAGGGTTATATCCTTAGTCTTCCCTTCCTCCCATCCTCTAGAATTTGTGTTGCCTTCACTAAGTTTTGGGACTTGATGTGCCTAACATAAATGATTGCTGAGATCTCTTCCTTCCAGCAGTGCTTGTCGTATGGTCAAGCATTGTGTATAAAAAGGTCTAACTGTGCAAAACACACTGTGTTTCCTATTCATCAATCTCTCACCCAAAGGTACAATCTCGCTGGTTTTGATAGGTATAGAATACATAATAGGTATCATGCATCATCTGTTGCTTTTCATAAAAGGAGGTAAGTACTGTAATTTCTGCTCTGTTGAGGGAGAAATAAAGCACAAAGAAAGTAAGTGAGAAGACTGCTATTGAAGTAATTCTTCAATAGCAGAGCTGAAAATAACATGTTGTAAAATACAGAATTCTAGCTTTAGAAGAGTGAATTCAGGAATGGCGGTCAGCCCACACGGTGGGACCTTTCCCATCTGCAGGGAGCCCCACTCACTTCGGGAATCTGGCTGGGCAGGTGGACCGAAAACCAGCTCAGCCCGTTACCTTTTCTAGAAGCGGGACTGAACTTAATGTGTTGAGTCCTTTTCAAAGCACCGTCTGGTGTTTACTGAACATCAGCCTGTCGCAGCTTAATCCTCTCTCCCTCGCTGCGTGATTGACTAGTGAGTGCAGGAGAGGTGGCTTCCCCTTACAGTGCATGCCCAAGCAGCCTCAGATGAACTCTGCTCAGCTCCAGGTGGTGCAGAGGGTGGGGATTATCCCTCTCTGAAGCCCCGTGGCAGAGAAATGTATGTAGTTTGTGCAAACAATTTTCTGTAAAGGCCGGCTGGATCTCTTGGCTTGAGTTTCTCCTGAGACTTTTGGCACAGCTTTACTGTATGGAAACATGTACGTGCATGTGCAAATTTAGGCTAACAGGTGGGGCACAAATTGCTTGACAAGTTAGGAGTAATTCAAGAACAATCTTTGTAGATAAACACTGATGTAATAATTCTGATTCTCATCCAGGCCCCTGAAAATTACTGTTGTTAGCCTTTATTGTTGGGATGTGGAGCAACATCTAGTTTCATGAAGAAGTGGAAATATAAACAATGCATATGTGCTGTGAAGTATTGCTTCTGAAATTGTATTACCACTGATGCTGCATAGTTAGGGAGGGCTGGTTTTCCTCTCGAGGTACATATAAAGGAGTTAATGTTTTCCATAAAGCGCAGACTAGTAACAGGCTCAGACAAGATCCTGGTGATGACTGTAAAGTAGATGCATGCTTGTTTTGTTAACCAGCTTTCACACATTCTGACATCCATATTCCTCTCTTGATTGCTGCTGTGAATTAAAGGCATTTTGAAGAGCGTTCCACATAAGTACAAAGAAAGCTATTTCAACAATATAATAAAATATCTATGGGAATTTGACTGCAAGGTCTCTATTTGTAACTTAAAGTTTTCTTAATTAAAGTTACGCTTTTTAAGGTGGTGCACTGGAATTCAATATTGTGAACAGATGTCTTTGTGCTCTGTCTTAAAAAACAAACTATGCACTGACAACATGTGTGTTTTCAGAGTGCATTAAAGAGGTGTTCATATTTAACATAAATGTGTAGATGTCCAGAGACTGATTCAGGGGCAGGTTTGCATTTCATAAGTGTTCAGCATGAGAACCTGCCTCCCTTTCTAGCATCACTGTCAGCTCGTACCTTTGAGGACAGTCCTTGCAGGTTTATACCATGTCGCTTATCAATGGATTCACAGTAGCACTGAAGAATTCAGAATTGTTTGTTGTATAAACAATACAGTATAAGTAACATGTTTTACCGTAAAACAATATTTTATTGTTGTAATAGAATGACCTCAGTGTACAGTATTCCTGGCCCATGATGCGTGGTCCCAGCAGGAATTGTGCTGGCATGCAGTGTGTGCAGCCACACAGGGAGCTGAATCATGAAACCTGTTTAGATTTAAACTAATACATTTTTCTTCCCTTTTTTTTTTTTTTTTTAAAGCCAGATCAGTTGTGTGATCCAGCTCTTCCAGCACAGCACAGTTGAGGGGGCTGTGTGCTGCAGCGTGCGGGAGGGGATGTGTCAGTGCCTTATGTCAGTATTGGTGCTGAAGCCTGAAAATTGTTGAATCACAGCCTCAGGTTTCTAAATGTCTTTGTAAATCCAACCCTTAAACACTCTGTCTTGGCTTCTAGAGAACTGTCCAAACGACTTGATGTGCATCCTTAAGTGCTGTACCAGGTTTGGCCTTTTGTGAGTGAGAAGTGCAGATGGTTAAGTGTTTGATACAGCTATATGTGCATATGCTTTTGAAGCAGACCACCCTGTGTTTATATGTAAACACTTCTAGACTATTTAGGCACATAACTTAATCTTTTGCATCCACTCAATAATGAAGCATAGTTCCTCTATGACCGAAATAACATCCCTAGCAAAGTTGAAAACAAGCTAACTTGCAAGAATAAATGGACAGCTGCCGCCTTTCAGGTTTGGAGTTGAATTTTTCCGCACTTTCAGATGCGTGTTGTCTCACTTATCCACTGCAGGGTGGGAAGGAGTTGGGCATGAATCTTAGAAAATTTGTTACTTAGGGCCTTTGTCCAAGGTCTGTTAACAAATTTGTTTCTTAAAATCCGTGCATTCTGGCTTGCTTCTTCCCACACCTGTGGATTCATATTACCAGGACACTCCAGTGCTAAAACTCCCTCATGCTGATCGGATGTTGTAGCCTCAAGACTGAAGAACTGTGTGTAACTCGAGACTCAGGTTTGCCCCTTCTGCCCTCAACTTACCTCATGGTAGTTAGAAGTCAGTTATTTGAAAGTGGTAACATTTTTCCTCTATAACGTATCATGAATAAAGCTTTCACAGTGGGAATGGAGGCTCTGAAGGAGTAGCAGAAGACCAAGTTAGTGTGCAGATGAGAAGGGAACAGAAGGAAACAAGATGAGGCAGGAGGAGCCTGGCTGGAGTCTTCCACCAACAGAAATTTGGAAGTTGGGTGAGAAGAGAGAGGAAACCACTGAAGCAGTTTGTTCAGAAAGGACAAGAGGACAATGTTAACAACTGTAAGAGAACACAGCCTGGCAAGGAACTTTATAGCTGGAGGAGAAGTTGGTCAAAACAAGCAAGTGATTTTAGTACTGGAGCCAGGAAACATGAGCATTTTTATAGAGGTTCTAGAGAAGAAAAGAGCAAGAGCCTGAATTAACAATTAAAAAAAAAAGAAAAACGACCAACCACCAAGCAACACAAAACCTGTGGAATTGGGGGAAGGAGGCAGAGACTTCCCGGATTGATGTACAGATGTCACGGATTGTGCCAGCTGTCTAATTTAGTCTTGAGACTTGTAGTCGCTTTCTCAGCGTGAGAGTCGTTGAATTTCTTTTCACGCTCTTCATTGCCTATCCAAGCAGGAAGCATCATCTCACAAAAGCTGGCAGAGGTCACTGTTTTAATAACTATTGTTAATTGATGCTTCTGAAAAGCCTTCTATCAACTTGAATTTGCTACCTGCAGAGACTTGCTCAGCAGGTAGCTGACTCAAATTAAAACTTTAATTCATTGATTAATAAATCACACTAGAACTGTGACTGCCTTGTATGTTTTAAAATACAGTATTTCTCTAATCAGATTGCCTGAAAACTATTTAGTCTCTGTATAAAATCTGCAATATTTAAAGTCCTGCCCCTGCTAAAAGCTTTAAGTTACATATTGAGCCTGGCTCTGCAAAAAAAATAGCTGTTCTGTAGGTCTTAGTAGAGTGCAGGCAGGCTCTTTGCACCGATGCCTTTATTAGCAAACACTACATATGCTAGCAAGAGTCTGCGGGGCCAGCCCATGCTTCTGAAATATCAGACATGTGAAAAGAAATTATTAGCTGTGTTGAAAATAGTAACTGAAAGAAAAAAAAAAAAAATCTGGGAGCAAGTAAATACTGTGCTAGTAAGTGAGAGAATGTGTGGAGAGTTTCCCCTGTTGCCGTCCAGAATATCATTAATCCAGATTCACCAGAATTGTAAAGTTTCTCTTCATCTCGTATGTGGTATTTTCCACTGAGCGTACAGGAAAGATTACGCTCTTTTATGTTACAAATGCATATTTTTTTTTTCCTCTGTCTTTTTCTCTGTCTCCCCAAGATCATTTAGCAAAATTTTCTTTCTTTCAAAAGACCTCCTCAGAAAATTATTATTAATACTTATATTTCTAATCTTTAAATTGTTGTATGAGTGGAAAAAATGAACAGCATGCAAGTTAAACACTGTGTGGGATAAATGCTATTTAAATCTTGTCTAAGCTGTTAAACATCACACTAACATTGGATCGCTGGATCCAGTCCAGTAAAAATAAAAAAAAAAAAAAAAAGAGGTCACATTAGAGAACTAAGCCATCTGTCCAGTGTGGAACTGAAAGGCATATATAATGAATGACTTTTCTATATTACTGTCTTTTGGGGGGCCTTTGTGCGAATCAAAGAGATGTTTAGAAGACCGTTTATCTACAAAGATGGTTCCTGAATTATTTCTACCTTGTCAACCTGATGTTTTAGTATGAAACTTCTCATTTAGCATTTTGCATAACTAATTAGTCCCTTATAAACAGTATTTTCTAACTGGCTTCAAAAATGTTTCTGTCCCAAGCATTGTTCCTCTAACATGGACTAAAGGATTTATGTATACGCTTATTGGCAAAATGGCAGAGAGGTTTTTCAAAGAGTATCTCTGTGGCTTTATTCTGGTGTTGATTTTTCTGCATGTTCATAACAAGACTTCATTTGGAGTGTAACATTTTGAATTCATTTTAGTCTTTGCTAATGTTCATGAAGTAGATTGTTGTGTTTTGACTTTTGCAGTATTAATATAGCATGTTTGTAGAAAAAAGTATTCTACTACATTAAAATGAAAATAATGATTTACAGAGTTGACAGCCTTGGAGAGCATCTGATGTCAGGTCTGATCTTACTGGCTGGTTCTGTTGCGCATTCAGATGTGTGCCCCTGAATGATACTATTTGTCATTTTTAAAATAAAGATTTTCTGTCAAAAATGTAATTTTAAAACCTCCTTAAAAATTATGAATCTATGTCATGAAGGAGAGAAGGATGAGAAAAAATGGGAGAGGGAAGTTGGTACAAACCTGCTATTAAAGCTTCTTTAAAAATCCTCCCTCTGACCAGTAAAATTACATTAGCAAAATCGCTTTAGTATTTGATATGATTTAATGATCGGACGTCCTGTTGGTCAAGTCTGTTATTCTTTTCTGACTAGGATGCCTCCAGGTCTGGATTAGGATGCAGGTATTGATGAAGTTACTTGAAGCTTTTTTGGACACAATGGGACTAACTTAGGACGTTGCAATTATAAGGTGTTAATGTGTTGTCTTTTGAGGCCTAGAAGAATAAGTAAGATGAAATGGTCTCTGTAAAGAGTTTAAATACTGTGCTGTAGTTGAATATGGGGATTACTGGGTATGATCTTTTACAGTGGTTTGCAGTCTGTCTTCAGACCTTTTTGAGCATCCTTTGCAAGATAGAGAAGCTATGGGGAGGGAGTTTGTCTAGACACTCTATTCAGCCCTTCGTAGGTGGAGCAATGCCTGTTCTAGGACAAGAGGAGAAGCTACCACCATATAATTTCAGCTCATATTTAATTCTGAGAATTCCATGAATTTGTTTTTCTTCAGATATGGCAAATGTTTGAGCAAATCTATTGCCATTTGCTTTTCCCCGCTTTGCGTTATTTCTTCTGGGTTTGTAAATGCTCGTTCCAACCAGCATCTTTTGTAAGTAGGAGAAAACTGAGATGTGGTAAGTGCGTTAAAAGTTAGAGTGCTTACTGGCAAAGTAAAATTAGACTGTTCTCCATCCTTAAGTGCTACGCTTCTCTGAGACTGTGTAAGAAGTTCTGTAACATAAATAGGAACTATGATATTTTTGAGCTAAAACTGATTGGACAGAGATGTGTAAATTGTGACTTTGCTTATTTTGGCACTAAATTAACGTATTTCAGTTCTGTAAAATAAGTTCCAGACAGCAGCTCTTTCTCTGACCCTCTTTCCAGACAGCCTCAGGAGTGCACTTTATCTTGTCTTTATCATATGTTCTTCAGTTTTCTCTAAAGTCATCACCAGTTACGCTTTTACATTACTTTGCTGCATCTGATTTATCATATCCATCCCTTTGCAAGATGTTTTACCAGATGTCCTCTCTGAAGGGCATATCTATAGAAGAATTTTGCCTTAGATTAGGTTGTTTGTCATTTTATATTTGAGGCCGCCATGTAGCCAGGCTAATTTAGTAATTATATATGCATCTTTGAAGAATCCTTCTGTTCTGATGAGTCCTCAAGAAACCCTGATGTCTACTTGAAAAAAGGCGAAGGGACAAAACAATGATATGTACTTCAATGTTCTTTTGTCATATTGGTCTTGGATTTTCTCTGACATCCTCTTGACTGAGAAGAGAAGGAAAAGGCTACCTGCGTGTATGGTCCTGGTAGAGTTGCTGAGCCTTGCCAAAGTAAAACACTGTATTTCCTTAAGTGTGTGGTTTTAATTTTCTTTTTTTGTCAACTGACTTATCACGAGGGGTACAAAATTAAGAAGCTTCTAAGCCCAAAGTATCTTAGTAACTCTTTAAGTTCTTTCAGGAGCTGGTTAATACAAATTAGAAGATTTCTATTTTGCTGTATGTGTGATTTCACTTAAAGGGAAGACTCTTCACAAGGTCCCTGTGAATTCCCTGTTCTGCCTTACACTGCTCAGGTAGCAGAAGGTGATAGTTGGGTTTGAGTCAAGTTTTAAGGCACACAGTTGACAATTTTTACATTTAAAAAATAATCAGATCTAAGAAAGAGCTGAAGAATTGGTTATCTCCAACCAGCCTGGGTCACATTTTCAAAGAATAAATGTACATGTCCCCTCGGATTTTTCAGAAGGACCTAAGCAGATTAAATGCCCAAGTCCAACTGTTTATATGCTTTAAAATCACTTGAATTTTCCTTTCTTAATGCATATAGACTGTGTCAGTGTGTAAGCAGCCCTTGTTTTACGGAACTTCATATTCCGATTGTTTTTAACTTCTCATTGCCCAAAGCTTGGAAAATTAGAAAACTGAAGTTATGCGATAATCTGCATCATTGTGTGCAAGGCTATAAAACACGTTCCTAACCACATTCTAATCGAGAAACACAGAATCTCTGCTCGCCTGTTTCTCAGTCAGTCACCTCTATTCACGCACAAGCGATAGCTGAATTTATTTGCGGAGCCCGGAGTAATTGCATTTGCGAAACAGTATAAACTCTCATGCCGTATAAAAAGAATATATGGGATTCAGCAATGTTTAAAATTAGTTAGGTGCGTACTGTTGATGTGTAGTTTACTCATCCTGAGGCACTGTCTTACGCCTCTCTGTCACCGTGCTAAGAAAGTTCTTGGCTTATGGATGTTTTGACTTTGCTTATCAGCAAGCAAGTTGTTAATGAGTCATTCAAGTGAATGGGGAAGCTTTTTATTCTGCACAACAAGAAGTGCGGATTAAGATTTTGATGCAAAATTGTCGTAACTAATTCCATTCTTTTGTTACTTTTAAAAATGGGCTGACTTTACCAGCTGTGTAAGTGTAGCTTTCTTGATTTTATTTTTTTCTGATGATTTTTAATCCCTTGCAAAATAGCAATTGGAGCATAGCACCTCATTGTTTTTTGGTTTTTTTTTTTTTTTTTAGCAACTAACATTAGAACTGAATAACTTTGAAGAGCAAGAAGTCAACATTTTTTGCCTTCATTTAAGCAGGTTAAAGTTAAATAATTAGATTTTTCAGTTTTACTGTTAATCTAACTGGGGCAACCGATTTTTCCAAAATCTTTTTTTCAGAGCACGGATGTGGGCTAGCATGAAAACAGTTTTATCAATAAACTCATTCATGGGTCTGTGATCAAGTTGCAGAGTTTGTAGATGCATGTGATAACAAGGCAGCAGTGCCCCTGCTGCCTTCTGCGTACTTCAGGGGAACTGAAAGTGCTACCGGAGGACAGAGTAGAGCACAGATGATACAGACGGTCCCGTAAACTCCGCTAAAGCAAATACTGTGCATTTTAATGTGTCCAGAATGGCTGACGGATGTGAGATGAGCCCGTGGGATGGGGCGATGTGTCCTGGGAAACAAGGTCTCTGAAAGGAATTTTTAATACAATACCAGGGAACCAAGACGAATGTACGCTGGCTCGCTTTGGCCTGCATAACCGGAGGGATTATACTCAGCAGAAAGGATGTTACTTTACCTCTGTGTTTGATCACCCCAGAGAAACTCCTGGAATGTGCTAGCCAATTTTAGAGTCACCAGTGCATGAAATAAATTGGAGAAAATCAGAGAAAAAAACCCTCTATGGATAGTTTGAAGACTTTGAGAAAATCTCTATTTATTTAGTTTATCAACGAGACCGTAAGGAGGTGACAATCTATGAATTCCTGCCTTGGAAGAGTAATTTTGATAATGTATCCTTCAACCCCCAGAGGCAAAAGAAATGCAATGGCAAGAGTTTGAGGCTCACAGATTTGGTCTAAAAATTGAGTATGTGTTTTTAAGGGCAGAGTAATTAATTTTCAAAACAATTTACACAGGGCTTTGGTATGTTTCCTCTTATCAATAACTTCTTGAATTATGCTTGTGTGCATTTTTGAAGAATATGCAGGTATCAAAGAGAAATTAATTCAGGAAAGTCCTGTGGACATTGTTAAAAAGGAGTAACAATCCGAGTGTGTGACAAGGAGCGTGTGTGTTAATTCTGTTGTGTTGGTTTATTTGATAGATACGTTGATGACGTGATCAATCGGATTGATAGGATGTTCCCTGAAATGTCTATCCAGCTATCCCGGCCAAATGGAACCTCTGCAATGCTTCTGGTAAGTTGGATCACTTAATCCCTGGAGATGGATTTCTTAAGGGACTGGATTACTGTTCCTAAAACGTGGGTTATTAAACATAGTGGTTTTTAGATACATACTGTTCTTCATTCGTCACAGCAACGTAGGATCTTTCTTGCTCTTAGGCAAATGAGTGTTAAAAAGAGTTTCACCTTTAAACAAAGATGTATTACTTTTTATTCTTAAATGTGATTGTAGAAATATGAGCGCGCACTCAAAATATTCACTTTGTTTTTCGGCAGTCTTGGCAATGAGTGAGTCTTAATCATGATAATTAAAAAGGAAAAGAGTGGTGGGAGGAAGAAAAGGAGGCGGAAACCAATATGATTTAAATTTGTTCAAATTGTTCTTGGATCAGTGAATTTCTGTTATATGATGAAGTCAAGAATTTGCCTTTGAAGCAAATGAGCAGTAAAGGCTGGATTAGAGATAAACAAGTCCAATACCTTCGACTTATTTCTGCCTGACCAAGCAAGATTTCATTCCAGAAGAGCCTATTGTTCACATCAATTTTCCCAGGCAGCTGTTGTGCTTATAGCAAGAGGAGTCTTTGAAGCTTTTACTGTAAGATGGCAATGTGGAAGTGGAGTCTGTAGCGTGGCAGTTGGATGCTAATTTTTCTCTAGTACGGCGAAGGACGGAAGTTGCATCTTTTGCTAAATTTTAAGTAAAACTAGAAAATATACTGTATACACAGGTGAAGAACCGAGACCAGATCAGTCTTAGAATCATAGAACAGTTTGGGTTGGAAGGGACCTTTAAAGGTCATCTAGTCCAACCCCCTGCCATGAGCAGGGACATCCTCAACTAGATCAGGTTGCCCAGAGCCCCGTCCAGCCTGACCTTGGATGTTTCCAGGGATGGGGCATCTCCCACCTCTCTGGGCAACCTGTGCCAGGGCTTCACCACCCTCACTGGGAAAAACTTCTTCCTTACATCTAGCCTGTATCTCCCCTCCTTTAGTTTAAAACCATCACCCCTTGTCCTGTCACAGCAGGCCCTGCTAAAAAGTTTTTCCCCATCTATCTTATAAGCGCTAAGTATCGAAAGGCTGTCTTTTCCACCTCAGATTTCTCATGGCACTTCTTATTTTTTCCTTTCCCGCATAAGCTATTACAAAAGGCTTGGGTGTAGTGTATGTGTGAGTATATTTCTTGCTTCCAGGCAAATAGTAAAATGAATCTGAAAATCAGGTATTTTATCAAAACAGAGTTGTTGAGTCAATATAAGTCAACATTAGGGTCGCTCCTTAGATTTTATATTGGTTTTAGAGTTTGTTGACTATAAAACACTATTATGGTTAGATTTTTGCCTATATTTTTCAAAGGTTCTGTTAACTTCTCTGTAGTAATTATAGCTGTGATTATGTTTAGTTTTAATTAATCAACTGCCTAACATTGTTAACTTTCTTTGAACAGTCCCAAATTTGCGAGAGATTAAATGAGTCAGAGGTTAAAATAAACAGCTGGCATTAAAACATTTAATCTGCAATTGTTGGATTCACCAAGTGGAACAATATATTCCAGAAAAGAATTGAATTCATCAGCGCAGTCTTAAGAAGCTATAAGTCTTGGAAGCTTTTTCATTTCCGCTTAAGCTGACTTTATATTTAACAGTTTTCCTATAGAAAAATGTCTGGCTTGACTTTCTTACTTGGAAACCCTTTCCATTCTCTCAGAGCCCCTTTTTGCATGTGGTAAGTGCCTTCCACTTCTAATGGCTTTTTGAGGTCAGAAAACAGATGATGCTTTTCAAGGTTGAGGCACAATTAGGAAATTAGGTAAATTATCTTGGATGTGACTGATGAGGAATGAGGTAGGGTGAAGGGTGGTAACTGTAGAAGTAGCCCCTTTTACAAGCAGTGGTAACTTACTGAATTCCATGTTGGAGTTGCTCTCTGAATCAAGGACATTATTGTTGCTACAAGATAGCAGCCCTGTGTTGAACCAGTGGTATGCATATTTTCCTTGGATCAGAGATCAAAAAGATTGTTTTTAAAGTATTTTTGTATGTGATTGTGTGATGGGTTTATCATTTCTTTTCTTTTAGGCAGGTTTTCCCTCTTTCCCATCTGTCTCAGTTGATGTTGCCAATCTGGCACTTTCCATCTGGCCCTGACTGCTACAAAAGCTTTTGCTGTTTTCAGCCACTAATCATTCAGCGAAAGGTGCTGCAGGATGGGCAGTGTGAAGAGCACCTCCCCCAGAAGAAGGGAGGTTTCTTCAGTACTTGTGATTTCTCACTCTGAACTTATCCCAAGTTAGAGTTGGAGTTGCTCCCTTGCAGCAGCGTGGTTTACCGCAGTACCAAAGAATTCAGATAATGTTTATTTTATTTAAAAATATTTCACAACTGTACTATTTGCCCAGACTGGTTGCCTAACTGTATAATCTCAACCATTTTCATCCTTGGACTGTTCATATCATACCTGCCATTGCTTATGAAGGTCTTTGGTGCAGAGGTCTAGGTGTTATATTAAAACATCTTTAACCGCAATCATTCCATTTACCAGAAAAAACATGTATTCATCTTCAAAGGACTGGTAAGCAGTATACGTATTTTAAGAGTGTGCAAATGATTGGAAGGAGATGGGAAAGAAAGGGAAGGGAGTGCCTGTGTGAGATTCTTTGAAACTTCAGAATAGCTGGAGACCTTGCCAAATAAATCATCTTGGGGAAAAAAAGACCTAATACAAAAAGTTTCAGCCCCAGACTGTACAACTTTGTGGGCAAATGGAATTCAATTTATGTCCTTAGCTGTAGAGGTGGGACTTTCATGGTCTCAGGTTTATCGGGTGTTTCAAGAGGAACAATTATCCGCCATGTGAGCCTGCTGGTCTAACTCTTCTGGCGAGTAACCTTTGTGTTAAGCTGGGTTCTTGCGAACCAGGATACAGCTTTCACGTAAGCTGAGAACTTTAAGCAAAGAGAAAAATAAACTATTCCTGAGAGCATAAATACTGTGTCTTGAAAGGTTGCTACCTCCTAGTCCTTCGAGGTTACTGCTTCTTCTAGATAATAAGGAGGGGTTTTTATGCTTTAGATTTATACAGAGCAATTGTATCTCATTAGTCTGGATTTATGCTACACAGACCAAACACATAAATAATTGAAACCTTTCAGAGCTCTGTGAAATCCTCAACTGATTTTAAAAGCAGTTTATCATGGCATTTCAAGGTGCTGTTTAATCCCAATCTTCACTAGTGATTTTTCAATTAATCTTTTAATCGCGCTATGCATAAAACAGACTAAACATAGAATTATAGCAGCTTTAATAACAGTGTTATGCAATATTAATTTCCACCGGCAGCAGAGGGAACTGCGGGCTCCTTAAGGTTTTTGTGAGATTTTGTTGGTCAAATGCCAGGAATGGTAAATAGATAAACCTCATCTTGGATGTTAAGAAAATATGAAGTGATTTTTAATTAATGAAAAATACCTAGATTTTTGCTTTTTTTGAATGGTTAGTTGTATTCCTAGATATACATTATTTTTTCTAATAAAATAACTTGATGGTGTGATTATTAGATGATTGTTTCACACACCTTGTTTCCATTATCAAAATTCAGAATGGGTTTTTTTCAGTGTGAAACACTTAATTCCTGTGTACAATTCATTCATGCATTAATATCAGAAGTATTTTACAAACCAGTAAACATTAGCCCCACTTTTCCAGCTGACAAACACAACTTCTCTAGGGTCGTGTAGCTAACCAGTCCTAGTCAGGTGTAGAAACTTATTTTCTTGTCTTCATCTGGGAACTACTTTGTCTTTAAAATAGTTTGTCTCCCTAGTGTTTGTAAAGCTCTATAAAAGCACTACTATAGAAGTTACAAACACTGGGTAAATATTTTTACAGGAAATTGAATAGTTTTCTGTAATTTGAGCTGTTTCTAAAGCATGATATGTATAACTAACTTCCCATTTGAAAAATTGAATTGTTTCTGCCAAAGCAAAGCTCATGGCAGAAATCACGATTTCTTCTTTTCATGTTATCTTACAAATTTTTGATAATAAATTAATTTTATAAATTTATACGGATGCCTCAATTTTTAATAGATCTCTCATATAAAAACATGAAACGTTTTTATACAATTTTATTCATTCTCCATAAAATCCGTCACATTTGCATTTCAACTTTCAAATCTAGTTCCAAGCATTTTAAACAGTCTGATTGTATGGAAGTGGGCTGTATTAATTGCAAATAGGCTAGACATCTGTTCGCTAAAACGGGATAATTTCTTATCTCTCATTTTTATCAGTGTTTTACATAAAATCGTTGTTATTTTCTGTTGGAAAAAATGGATTCTGAAATTTATTATTTGCCCATTAAGAAAGGCCACCAAACCAATTTTTGTTTAAGAGACCCTGATCTTGAAGAACTGGGGAGGGGGACAAAATCTGCGAAGCGATTTGAAGTTAATATTAATGTCATACTTGATTGGAAACAATTTAATGCTGTTCTTTTCAAAACAATCTCTTTTCTCCAAAGTGCTTAGTGCTGTAAGCGTTCCTCCTTACCAGGCTGGTGGCTCGTTAGGAAGCTCGTGCACAGAAGGCACTGGGTAAAGGTAGGCAGGTTCATGATAGGGGTGTAGCTCTGATGATCACGTTTGGTGGCTTAGGCACCTAATTTTAGGCACATATGATGAATATTCATTTAGGGATTTACTCTCTTGGAGATAGTAGGTAGGTTTTGGTGTTTGATGGAACTACTGGGATGTTTAAGGATCTCTTGTGTGAGCTGGGTCTTGAGGAATCACTTCTGAGCCCACAGTGGGACTGTTGTGACTGTGGTGGCTTTGCGGTTTGTCTCTTAAGATTGAGAACCAGCATTTAAAAAGCAGTAAGCCAGTATTTGAGGTCACATATGTGGAGGAAGAATGTCTTGTATCAACAAAGTATGTGAGCAGGGGATGGCAAGTAAATCCTAAATTATTCTCTGCTTGTCTCATATAAGAATGAGGAAGATGAGGAAGCATCTTTTGATGGGAAAGTGAACAAGAGTAGAAAAAGTAGAGAAAGACCTGTGAGAAATTTCCTCAGCTTTGCTCCCACCACAGGGTTCCTGTGCCCCAGGGTTGCTGTCCAGTCCCAAAGGCTCACAGGTCTGTGTTGATATTCCTATAGATTTATATTCTGCAAGATCAGACGTCATTTGCATCCCTGTAAAATTCCTGGTGTGCTATAATTTAGAATGGAAATAACAGGCGGAATCCATTTCATAATCTGTAGCAATGCTGGACGAGGGTGACCCTTCCATAAGCGTGACTGGCCACTGGCAAAATCTGTCTTTTAACCTTTGAACAACATTTGGTGCCAGCTTGTTCGTCTTATTAAGAGAATATGCCACGTTACCGAGGGAGAGGATCACCAGCTCATCCTTAATATGGTGAAATCATTTCAAGTCCTTCATTTATGTTGACTTTTTATCATGCACTATTGCAATTAGGTTAGACTAATGAAAGGTAAATTCCAGCCCTTACATAAAAAAAGAAATCCTTGTAAAGAACCTAATTAGTATGTTTGTTTATTTAGACTCTAATGGCTTAATTGCATCTTATCTTGCTATTTACAAATAGGCATCATTAAAGAATAATGAGCATGTGAGGGAAAGCGCAGTATTCATACCAGTAGCAGATGAGACATAGGAAAAAAAACCAACCTAGTTGAAAGTCTGGGTGAGTTTTTTTACTTATTTTTAATACAAAACCTTATTTTTCAGTGTGTGTATATATATGGTTTCCAGGCATTGTACTGATTAGTAAGATAGACACACAAGTGGGAGGACAAGCTTATGGCTGGCTATATGGCAAGGAGCAGGTGTCTGGCCTTTTGCTGGAAATATGTACAGCTTGGTTACATCTCTGGTTTGATGTTGCCTTATTGTTTTCTGAGGTGAAGAAAAAACATGTACAAACTTGTGCTCCTTTTTATACAAGCAGGGAGGTACCCGTGTTAACTGAAAATAATGTTTTCTTTCTTTTAGCTCTGCATTGCAGAGCATCTGCAGCTCAAATCAGCAGCAAATTCCCTGGGATGCTGAGAGGAAATCTGGAGCTTTGGGAATTTTTTGCAAAGTGTTAGAGCTTGGTGTTGTCAGCATACGTTTTCCTGATATCAAACTTCTAAATAATTTGAAGAATGAATGTTTGTTAATGCATTTTTTAAAAATTGTTTTTATAAAATTTTCATTTGGTATCAGTTTCAGTGAGGAGGCAAAATTAAAGGGGGGGATTTTAAGCTATTTCCTCCAGGCAGAATTCTGGCATGGTAAATTAATTTTGATCCTTTTAATTTGGTAAACTCATTTTTGACCCTGATTCTGACTTGTTTGGAGAGGTACTTACTTATTTTCCAATCATAAGTGATATTAAATGGGAACTTTTTTAGCAGTCTTACAAAAAATTATCTAAGCCATTCTCACTGATTCTTCTGTTTCCCCCTCCCCCTTTCTTGGCATCCAGTGTCTGTCATATGCTCTTTGAGAATTATCTTGGTGATAGACAAAATATTTTTAAAACTGGGATATTTCAAGAAGATTTTTATTTTATATATCTTTGTCAGAAAAGCTGCATAATATTGCAGATTTCAATCAGCTGCCTGTCCTACCTTCTTCTGGAGCTTGCCATTTTAGGAAGCAGAGGATTTATGAATAACTTAACTGTCTGAATTTAGTATACTTTAGTTAAAAGGAAGTTAGAAGTACATTGTTATTACACAGACCAAAACAGAAGTATTTAACTTGCAACTGTTCCATTTTCAGCTCACAGAACTGTGGGGCATATTTTTTCATTCATATTAATTGAATTTTAAAGTGACCTTGTACATGTATTGATTTGAATTAAAATTTTCTACATCAAGGACGAGCTGGCATATATCCTTCAGGCGAAATATTAAAAAGCCAAGTGCTGTCTTAACAGGATATCGACAGGAGAAGTTGAAATTTAATAGGAAAAGTGGGCTTAGAAAGGAAATTGTTGCCTTTTTGTCACAATTGGAAGGTATCTTTTCTGTATAATGAAAGAAGTTTCTTTCGGTTGATATCTGTGGAAATGCAGGGACATTTTAGTGCCCATTAAATAGGGACCATATGGGTGAGTCCTGACCTCCAGGAGGAGAGACCTGCACTACTGGAGCTCAGAGTAGAACTAGCAAATTACTTTTTTACCAGAGCCATTAGTTTTTTATTACCTTCTTTCAGGTGATCTGTAGGGACACAGTTGTATGACTAGAAGTGTAAATTATATTGCATACATAGATCTTTTCTGAACATGGACTCCAGTTAGCTAAGTTGAGCAGGCATTGAAAGAAAATAGTTTGTTGGAAACCATGATTCGTAAAATACAGTTGAGGTGAACAAAAATATTAAGTCCTGAAAATAGTTACAAGTCTTGATTATTAGAGGAAAAAATAAAGAGTATCACATTTATTGTGTGCAATACGGAATGTGCTTTACCCTGAAAATAGCTGTGGAGCATACTTTTGGCTTCCAAATCTAACAGCATCCTCCAGTCTAGTGACAGGCTGTTCATTCTTTGTACTACTAGCCTCATTCTTTCAATGCTGTTAAAATGATGAACTATAATTTCTCTGAGCTACGCTTAGTTTTACAAAATTTCTGCTTCTGTCAGGTTTGATTAATGATACGGTCCTGCAAAAATCATCTGAAAGTCCCGATCTCTCTTCCAGCCAGTGTAAAATCTACAGGAATCCCATGTCAAAACAGCAGCGACACAAAATAGGGAAGTTTTCTATTTCAGTACCTGAGCACTGTAAGAGCTACTTCAGACAACCTAGCGCTAACCCGGCCAAAGTTGCAATGTATTCTGTCGTTCATCTGTATTACCACGATGCCTGGGTGCCCCTGCTCCCGGAGAGGACCCCCTTGTACAGAACACTGTGTCAGTTGAGATTGCAACAGGAGTGCCTGCCTTGGGGAGCTCGCCGTCTTAGGTGCACATCTAAGGATGGTTTTACACAGCTGCTTACGCATGTGGGAGACAGTGTAACCCTGCTTGTTTGACATTCAAGCAAGTGGGTGATCGAGGCTACTGTCCCAGACCAGTCTGCAGAATTTGACCTTTCGGTATCGCATGATGGATGATAGCTGGGGTCTGGGCAGCTGTGACGGATTCTGAAAGTGTGGAGTGAGTCATTGGAAGGGTATGAAAACAGATGACCTGGGAAAAGGTGGTGAGCTAATGCAGAAGCATTTTGAAAGCATTTGTGCAGGTAAATCTTGTGAGGAGGTTTGAGGCCAGCAATAAGTATATTCAAGCAAGCTGGAGTGCCAAACATGGGATTTTTCAGCTTGTTACGTTCCACTGTTCACCCTGAGGATTTTCAGGAACATCCCACACAGGCTTCAGATCAACTTCATCCTTTTTTTTTTTTTCCACCTGGCAGCAATGTGTGAGATATCATGAATGCAGAACTAAGGGAAGAGGAAAGAAGTGAGCATCCCTTAAAGTGTGTGAAGGCAGTAGAGAGAGAAAATATTATACATAAACCTGGGCCTGGGTGTTCGTAGGGTAACCTTTTTGCTCTTCCATTAAGAAGATTTCTTTTCTTTTTGTTTAAAATGTCTTCTTTTCCTCCTTTTAATTTTACTGTATATGGTTGATGCCTAGTGTGAAGTTATGAGAGCCAGGTCTCTCAGTAGACCTAGTAAAGTGCTAGTGTTACTAAGGTAGAAAAATAAATAAAAAACTTAACTCTAAGTGTGCTGACAACTTTTTTCGAAGTGACCCCATTTCCTCACCTTAGCAGTTATGACAGAACTGTCTTTCTGATTCCACTGGATGATCAGCATCATAGATGGGCACCTCTGCGTCCTGACTTTGTATTTTTAACTTAGTTGATACAGCGGTAGGTGTTGAAATAACTCTGCCAGTTTCCTTCTTTTGCAGACCAACTAGGTCTTGCTACAGAGTATCCCAGCAAGATACTACATTTAGACCCAAATTCAGAGCACCCGATACCATGATACGGTTGCCTGAGAACACTAGGCAGTTCCATACATGTTCAGAAAATCCCAGTCTACTGTAAGAAGGTAGGAACCAGAAGAAGCTATTCATGGTATGTGCCTAACTTGGGCCTTGGTACAAGTTACCCTACTTCAGCCTGTAACATTTTTCTTCAAGAATTTACCCATTCTTCTGACCTGCTTTTTCTCTTCATGTTCTTGCAGAATTACGCCTAGCAGCCTGTCGTCTTGAAGTCCATCATTGACTCTTTTTTCCCTTCTTGTTTCCCTGTCTGCTGTCTTGCTGTCAACTTGTTCTCTGTTGTTTAGACTCTTCTCTCCTGGAGTTGCTTTCTCCATGTCCCACACCAAAGAATTGTCATCGGTTCTTTTCAGGATTTGTAACTCTGTCCTGCTATATAGTGATATAATAAGCAGTATTTACACTAGTTGGGTAACTGTTCTGCGAAGTCCTGTGTTGTCACCCCACTCCTACCACCATTTCCCCTCCTAACCCTCCTCCAGCATGGGCCCTGCATCAGCTTTGAGTTGGAGTCTTTGTGCCAGATTTTCCGTCTTTCTTCTTGGGGGGGAAAGCATCTGGGCACTTCAGAGTTGATTTGCCCTTTGGTCTCTTAGTTAGTCAGCATCAGGCGGAGGTTACTCGTGTTGAAACAAGGTGGTAGGTCGGAGTCATTAGCAGGAGTTAAAAAGGAAAAACATGTAACAAATCAATAGCGATGCATATTGACTGATTTCTTTGAGCATGGATTTGGCTGCTGAGGTTAGCAGTAAAAACGCAATTGTTCCAGCATGTGTTAATCTATACTGGATGAAATGTTGGAACACAGACGGTGGAAAATGAGCCACTGCTGGTTGGGAAATATTGAAATGAACTAATTGTTTCTTTTTTATCTGTTTTATGTTTTTGTGGGTGAGGAAAAACTCTGTAATAATCTCTATGTAGCAAAACACAAAGACAGAACTATTGTTAGACACACATCTTAACAATATTGAAGTCCCAGTTCATCTTTGAAATGTAAATTGATTTTTAGATTAAAATGCCTTCATTATTGTATTTCTGTCAATAAGATAATTTAGGCTTATTTCTGTTGTTATGCTCTGACTGACCCTATATATTTTCCATGATACTAGTTTTATTCTTTACACTTTACCACTTTCACAGAAGAAAATTAAACATTTGACAATGTAACATTTTTAATTTTTAGCTGTAGTTTCCTTTTAAATAATTTTACATTTTTATTGGACTTAAAATGTTTTCCATTAAACTTATGGCATGCTTTTAAAAGCTAGCATTAGAAGAGTCTGATTCTTCTATCAAATTATTTTTCTCTAAGTGGACTTACATTGGAGAATATCAAATACATCGAAAATAATCACATTTGCTCATTGTTTTTGACAAGTTATTGAGTTGTGGTGTTAATAAAATTGAGAGTGTTGCTTGGGAGTGTCATGTCTACACAAGGGAATTCTGTGAATTCATACATTTTCAGTTGCAAATGAATGTTTGTTTGTTCTGCACTTTATAGTCTATCTCTTCCTCATAACACACACAGTGTTTTTAGATCTTTTGGTCTGTCTATAAAATATTGAAAACTGAAATTGCATCAACTTAAGCTGTTAACTTGATGGTCTTATGAATTCAGACACCATTGACGCTCCTTCAGCTCGTTTTTGTCCTTCTCCTGTTCTTCACAGGTTACCTTAGGAAAAGTGTTAAAAGTGATAGTGGTGATGCGGAGCCTCTTCATTGACCGGACAATAGTAAAAGGGTACAATGAAAATGTCTATACTGAAGATGGCAAGGTAGGTTATTGTATATCCAGCAACATTGCATTTTATTTTTACCTGGTATTTAAATGACAGAGAACAGGAATCCCATTCCAAGTATGCTAGAAACATAACTGTCGAAAGACTCTGTGGATGTTTTGCTCAGGTTTAAATTTATCATGCTTTGCTTGGATTTTTCATACCCAAATGTCTGACTTCTTTCTAAGCTCTGAAGCCCTTGCTTGAATTTCTAATTTATCACCTTAGACCCCAGTTGCCTCGTTAATAGTGTCTATGGAGAAAACATTTTTTCGGTGTACCAGCACGTCAATAGCCAAAGGTGCAGATTTCTCTTTTCTGAGAGCCATTGGGAAATCTTGGGCTAGTTTTGTGCTCAACTTGATAAACACAACTGTGCGAATCGTTGGTAGGTAGTCCTCAATAATTTGCTTGTCAGTAATAGCACATCTTGAACAGCGGCTATTAAAGCAAGTATTACCTGTTTCCACAAGTGATTTGTTTTATGAACAACTCACCCTGCTTGAACCCTCACATTTCTTCTGACTGCACACACTCCATATGGCTCTCTTTAGCGCATCAGAAGATGTTAATGGGACCTGACGGCCTTCAGCTCAGCCTGTTTCCCTTTTCAGGGTGGAATGGTCTCTCTTACCGAGACATCCGCCAGGACTCTCCTTTGCCAGTAACAGTACTAAATACCTCCATGTTTCACATTTTCTCTCTGGAGCTTTCTTTTCTGATTATGAAGCCTATTAAAATAAAAAGTTCATTATATCAAGATGAGTACTTGGCACCCATAGGCCATGTTATAATGAGGTGAGACTTTTTTTCCTTTCAAAAGTGATAACTGTGTTGTAGCACACAGAAGCACGTTGTGTACTGACCCAGAGTTCAGTGGCTCTGAGTCTGAACCTCCGTTCCCTAGAAAAGGCCAGGAGCTGATCTGCTGAAGGAAATGGTACAGCTGTATTTCCCAGGTGAGAGATTCTCACTCAAAGGGCGGGGGATTGGCCTAAGAAGTGGTAAAATAAAAACTGCCTGATTTTGATTTGCATTATTCAAATATGCAGGTTTAAATACCACTTTGCCGCAGAAGCAGCTGCATACTCCCTGTGTATTAGCATATAAATACAAACTTACAGCACCAGCCCCTCTTCACCCCAAGTTCTGCTCGGAAGTGAAATGATAGTCTGCCTAAAGAGCATTGACAGTGCTTGATGGATTCCTGTGTCACACTTCATTTGGGTGTGCTCATTTTCTCTGATGAATCCAGTTTCCTTTGAAGCTCCCTTGAAATACAATAATGCTATATGTGCTGAAAAGCTAAGTAAAGGAGTTCCTTTGTGAAACTCGGCATCTGGCGTTGGGCTTCTGTTTAGCTCAAGGTTAACTCTCTTGAGAGCCGTATACCATTTCTCTGTCATCGTTTGCTGCGAGGGGGAGAGCGAGACTCACCAAGGCCAGCTTTGGGCACGGGGCACTAACCTTTGTCTGCTGTCAGTGGGGAGCAGTTCAGCTTCTCCAGAGCATCGGTGCTAACACCTGGCTTATTTTCTTGCTTTAAGCCAGTCTGCAGGAGAGTGTGTTTTCTACCAATTTAGCTTTCTGTGTCCAAAGCTAGGTTATGTGACTGCTCCCACGAGGCTGCGTGAACCTGTGACCTTTATGTGGCAGTTTGCTATTCCATTGGGCCATCCCAGGGCTTTCGCAAACCTGAAGGTCTGCGTTTTAGGTATAAATAGGAACGTTTCATTTGACTTAAGTAGAATTGGAGTTGCAGCCACTTAAATCATGAGTAAATTTGGCTTGGAAGATTGAATAAATGCGTAGCTTGCTAGTTTTGCCAACTGGAGCACATATTGATAAACAGTGAGCTCCCTCTTTTTCACTAATTAACTACACTGGTAATTGGAGAATAAGAATAAGATTGTGCTCTTGCAATGATTTGCTTTACTTATTGTGCCTGCTGGGAATGAGCGATTACAGTCAATTGCAAACATAGTCCATTCCAATTCCTTCTCTGTCACAACAGATGCTGTTGGGAAAGTACTCCAGTGAGGTTTCACTGTACTACTCTAGCGTCTCAGCTTTGAGCCTGATAGGGGGAAGAATGTACTAGCATTCAAAAAAGACGCAGAAGAGTACGAAAAAAGAGAAGATGAGCGAGTATCTTCTTTATTAAATAACAAGAATACAGATAACCCTCAGAATCACAGTAGGAGGTGATCATTTTTCCAGTCAGCAGTTTACACAGTAATTGCTGATTTGGGGGTTAGCTTATGTATTCCTAGGAAGTATTTAATATCTGTAAACAGCAGCGATACAATTAACTGGGTGGTATCATACAATATGGCATTTTTGAAGTTCCTGTCTTTTCTGTAAGCCGTGTTGAAGAAGGGACACTGGGTAAGTCGTCATGCTGCTTTACCCTTAAGTACCTGAATGAGGTCTGTTGAGTAATCCTCCTAACCGCACGAGGCCAAAGGTCCTTTAAGTAACAAAAGTGAAATTCAGTGCGCGGCTTTCTCCAAGTAGAGCAGGGTTGGGGGCAACAAAATATATTCAGCGGTATTCAACAAAAGAAGAAATGGCCATCATCGTGAGACTGAGTGATCACACAGCCAATAAGTGAAAAATGGACTGTGCATAGAAGAGGTCAGCAAGTTGCTTGGAGATCAGGGGAGTCGTCATTTATCTCTGAAAGTACAACTGTTTTACCAAATTTCGCATTACTGAGAAGAAAGAGGGAAGAGATGAGTGCAAACAGCAGAGGCATTGATAGTCTTCTGGTCTGTTAGTCAGGCAAGTCTAGAAATAAAACAAATATGGGTGTTTCTCGTAGTTGTGGAATTGTGCACGGAGGCATACTAGCAGTTACATAGGAGAGCTGACGTTGCATTCTCCAGGTTGCGTTAGCTTGCTGTGTGCTTGTACGTCGTACGGTACTTGTTCATTGACAGGTACTTACGTGAAAGCTTCACGTGGTTTCTGCTGTACTGAAGTCTAGTTAAATTGGGTACTCCCTCTTAGAGATTTAAATACTTTCAAAATTAAGGTGGAAAAATAGAAGTCTTAAGCTTGCAGTGAGTAAAATAAGATGCTACATTCTGGGGTTTTATTTTCAAGCTTTGCTTATACAGACGAAGAATCATTGCATTTCTTAAGTGCTTCATGTACTTCTCTCGTGAATTATTCACAAACCCTGCAGAATATGTCTTTGCCACGTTGCCAGCTGCATAGCTTAGACATTTTTGGTGACACTTTGCAAAAACAATAGGTGAGATCTGGCAGCCTCTGTCATGTTGTGGGTTCTGGATGCTGATCGCTCTGCAGTCTCTCTTGCTTCCCATACCAGTCCATTGCGTCCACCACATACTGATGCATTTTAATTAGCCTCGTGGTTTTAGTGATGGCACTGTGCCACCCCTAATTTCAAATTTCGACATACTCATTGTGCACTGGAATTTAACCATGGACGGTAATTAAATACTAGTGTTCTCCTGATTCCTGAATAAATGAAGCTATGCAGCTCACACTTGCAGGGCAGGCTTGTTGTCAGCTGAGCCATTAGTAGCCCTAGTCTGCCAATAAAAATAAAAACATATTGGGATTTTTTGGCATAGTAATACCTTGCTTTTCTTTGGATGCAGAGACCGAGAACCACCTTGACAGGGCGTATTTAGAGTGGGTACTTAACATCGCTGCCTAGCCAAATTCCTACTTTTGCATCCGTTAGACTTAACTAAAGAAACATAAGTGTCTCTGTTGAATTATCATGTTAAGGAACTTGTGTTATGTTAATGCTATGGCTTCATTAATTACTCCATATCAATAAGAAAAGGCAGCTTTTAGCCTCCTAGCGTAAGAGAGGAAAAGAAATAGTAGTATCAAAGGAAAGCTTCAAAGACAGGCAGAGCTGTCTCTCGGGTAATTTCTGATCCCTGCATTCTTTCCACTTCAAAGCTGGATGTGTGTGTGTTTGGGTGAAGGGGGGGTTGAATCCGATTTCTCTAATAAGTGTTGGCACCGGACCTGTTTGATATTAGATGCAGGGAACATTCTGATTTGTTATCGCCTTTGAAATCGTTCAGACGACCTTCAGAAAATGGCCTCTTGTTACTTATGCTGAGGGTGGGTGGGGAGAGTGGGGCATTGGGAAAAAAAGCCCCAGTTTAATTCACATGCAGAGGATGCCCTGAAATTGTGCTTTCAGCAGTTTTTTAGTTACAAATGTGTGTCTTGATTGAAAGTGAAAAGTTGAAGAATAATAGACCTATAACGATGCATTCTTTAATCCGCCTGTGCCTTAATCCTCAGTTTCAGGGGGAAAGGTGGGCAGTCATTTAGGATGTATGCATGTGGTTTGGTAGCTTTTTTTTCCTTTTTCTTTTTTTTTTCTTTTGTTTTTTAAATTTGGATAACATGTCTGTAAGACACTCATTACTTTTTCAGCTTTTCAATCTTCATGTCAACTAATGAACATTCAGAACCTGTTGGACTCATCTTAATGCAGCATCTGAAGTGGACTTTTTTTTTTGAGTCTAACTAGATTGGATCACATACTTGGTTTGATCACTAGAGATTAGCAAAACCATATATACATTCCAATTATAGCAACTCTGCAGTCAAAGAAAGCCTTAAATTACATGAAAACAGTTTTTAAAAATACACATTAATTTTTTTTATTTTCAAATGTAGACTTTTCTAATATGGAAATGCGATGCTTCCTTCCTGACAGGCGCAGGGCTGTTACTACACTGTAAATCGAGCTCGGGCCCAAGTCCAGGCTGAACTGCCACTTGTGGACTCCAGAGTATGAGTGGTGTTGGTGATCATGCAGGTTCTTGATCCCACCCTAAGAGCCAGTAATGTAGAAAGGTTTCTAGGTACATGCCTCGGGGTACTTCTGTCTTCTCGAACCTGGAAAAGGCATCAAGACATCAGCTGCCTTTTGTCTCACAGCAAGGTCAGCAGGACTAAGCCATTAAACATCTATCTTGAAGTGATTTTTTAAAGTCTTTAACATCACCTCCTGTCCAGACTGACATTTGGGGACACAAGAGTCACTTCTGTACCAGTATTTAGAAGTGGGCTGCTTAACAGTGTTACTCTTAAAAGAATGGGAACTTTTAGCATTCTGAACCTTTTTAGCAATGTGAATTAATGACTTGGGTTCAGCATCCTTTCCCCTCTCCTCTTTCACCCTCCTCTAGTATGTTTTACTCACTTCATATGACTTCCTTCATTTCAGACTCCAATTTTGGTGCCTTTTAGAAGACTTGTAAATTCAGCTAGAACTTATGGGCACTACCATAAGAGAATTAAATTAATCAGTTGTACTTTATTGTAAAGGAGATAAGCCCCCATTGTGGGAAAGTGTGTGTCTGACCGTATTATCAAGCACTAGAGGAGCTATTCCTGCTTCAAAAATTCACTCAGAAAAATATTTTCTTTTGTCTAGATTAAGATTCCCGATGTTAATGCTGTAGCAAACACCTTTCCTGTGACAAGTTTTGTGCATATGGAATTGTTGAGTACAGTGGGATCTGTAGAAAAAATAAGTGATTTGCAAGTCTGGGACTGATGGAAATTCCTCTTGTTTTTTCACGCTGCTTTTCCTTGACAGAGTACAAGATATTCCACAGGGCTGGGCTAAAAGAGCATTAGCATGTCAGCTGAAATTGTTTAACGTGTGAGCCATTTGGTTGTTTAACAAGGACAGCCTTACCTTCTGGTTTCTGGGGTTAATAAAACTTATTTAAATTTTGTTCTTGTAGTTTGTCTATAGTTGAGCGCACGTTTAAGTCATGGATATGTGCAGTTATCTGCAACCTTAAATCTCTTTTAGTGTGATTTTTGTCTGCAAATGTAAATGCAGTTTCCTAGGGGATGTTTTATTTAGCCCCAGTAGACCACTGCTTTGGCTTAATTCAGCTAAACGTTCTTTGTGTCGTTTGTAACTGAATCACTTATTCAGACACAAGACAAGCATAAACTTAGCAAAAATGCCCTCATTTTAGAAACAGACTGAAGCTGATGAATATTTGCATAGATCAGCCACAACCCCATACAAATGAAGATTTTGCTGTTTTTAAAGAGAACGCGTTAATTCAACAGGTCTTGTATATATAATTTTTTATTATTGAAACTGTGATGAACTGTGTTCATTCTCATTGCAATACAAAGGAAATCATATGTTGTTAATTCCCTTACTTGGATTGCAACAGGTAAAGGCAATGGGTCAAAATACTGAACTGAGAAATACGTACCCGTAGATCTGTTTTAATTTGAACAGCTGCTTTGCTTCTTTTTCTCCATAATCACATGTGGTAATATATAACTTCTTTTTTCCTACTGTAGCTTGACATATGGTCTAAATCCAACTATCAAGTTTTTCAGAAGGTAAGTCTCACATCATTTCTCTCTACATAATGTGTATAGGAGATATACGGAGTTTATTTTAAATATCTAGGCCCTTATGTAAAAGAATTCAGAATTTATTCCTTTGTCATCACAACTTGCAAATAACAAACAATAATCTGTAATAGAAAACTGTGAGTAGAAAAGGAGATCACTTCTGCTGTTATTTAATTTGGATTTATTTCCCATCACAGCTCCAGTCCATGGTTTGGAATAGGAAATTGGAGATTATACTACTCTAGCCTTAAAATTTGATGAGGAATCTTCAAGCACTCTTTTTTTTAGTTCAAATCTTTTAAGGGAGGAAGGACTGTTTCAGGTTCATTTGGATTTTGTTTTGTTGTTTTCATTGGTTTTGGTTTCCCCCTTTTTCTGGGGCTTGAGTTTAATAAATCAGTAGAACTCACTTTCCAAAATGAGTTTGGAAATTTTTTTCCACGACATTATTTTACCTCCTGCTCTTCCCATGATGGTGTAAGCAAAAGGAGTAACTTGCTGAAATGAATGCCATTCCAGACAGTAAGAAAAGACCGATGAGAGAATGGGAGCAGTAAGTATCAACTCTGAGAAGGTTAAAGTGTATTTTGAAAGATCTCTATCTCACCATTTTCCAGGCAGAGAAGAGATTTCTCTTTGAAGGCCTCTTGTCAAAATGTTGTAAGTTCAGATTGATCCAGCTTTAAATTCCGGTTTCCTTACCTTCAAGCCACAGTTCAAGGAGCTTGAGTCTCCAGCTAGTGCGCCAGCTTCCTTTCATCTACTTTTGTAGTTTGTGTAACAAATGGGGGTCAGGGACTCGAAAGGGCATAAAAGCAGGGGTCAAAAGTATGGCATATTGGCTGTATTTGTGCATCTTCCTTCCAAGATTTCAGCTGCAGTCAGAAGGGAAGGCGTTTGACCTCGGTATTAACCTGCTAGAGATCAAAGGACAGCTTTTGGGGAGGTTGGTTGCTCTCCCTCTCTGCCTAGTATTAAAGCAAAATTTTGTTGCAGTTGATTCTTCACCCCAGAGATTAGTGTATTAAATATTCTTTCTTTTTTTTCTCGCTCCTCAAAAATATTTAGCATCAAGTAGGGTAATACGGCAGGAAGTAAAACAGTGTAAATCTTAATAACTTGTTTATCAGTATGCTTTTAAGTAATTTTTACAATCTAATAAATTTAAGGTTCTGTAACTAAGTGCATCATCTCAATTTCCCCATGTGTGTGTTTGGCTGTAAGCTTGTTTGGGCATAATATAGTCGTCTTGGATGTTTTAGTTTAGAATAACTTGGAAGGGTTAAGTCATATTGCCATCTTTTGTGCTAAATGATAATAAATCGTGAGGTTTTGATTATATAATTTTAATTGTCTCTATGCAAGGTAACAGAGTAGATTAAATGCACAGGTTTGCTTAGAAGTCCAAGTTAAGGACTCGGGGAGCTTAAATACGTAGAGTAAGTTTCTCTTCAGGTCCGGGTGATGGCCTTCAGACCAAAAGTGAAAGAGGTCAGTGAGAAAACGTGAAATGCCCCTCTTATGGCTTGCTGCCTGTGTGGCTGCGTTATGGATAAATAAGAATCTTTATTCTCTTCCTAATTCTCTAAAATAATGTGATGCAACCTGAATATTAAGTTCCTGTTCTCCAGTTCTCTCTCTGTAAATAATAACCAAATGCATTAATATTTACCAAAAAAAAACCCTGAAAGAGAAGACTGCAGGAGACTGGCTGTAACCAGTTGAACAGCTGTCTGCATTTTTCATAGTAGTTTTATATATTTTGTTCCCAGCTCTGTCACTGTGTTACCTTGGGCAACTTAACCTCTCTTTGGATCGGTTTTCCGCATCCCTTAGGCTGGGATAATACTTGCTGACTTCACAGGAGCTATTGCTGAATTGGTTGCATAGTGCGCTCAGATTCTTGCATGAAAAATGTGATAAAAATGCAAGGTGACGGTACTTTCTAATCAATAGATTCTGTACTACTGAGCTGATAGTTAAAGTAGTTAAGGCTAGGACCTAAGTCAAGTTTTCAAACAGACGATAGAAAAATGCTGTGGTTCAGCATAGCAAGTTTTCTCTCTGTGGTGCTGTGCTTGGTTTGGTTTTCTCTTTATTCTCTGAAGCTGCACTTGTATCTATTTATAATACCCAGGAATAGTGATTTAGCAGTAGCAAAATAAAGGAAATAGATAAAATAGTGTTAGAGAAACTATTATACTCTGTTACTAGTGTAGGATCTGTACTGCAGGATCTTCAGAACAAATGTTTTCATGCTGTTAAAAAATCATAAGTAAATGTGTCAGAGCACATCTGAATGTTCCTGAAACGTGTTTCTCATGGCAGTCACCAGTAACGCGATGTGGAAGTGCTGTGCTGAGAAGGAAAAATACGGATGAGTAACTGCTCCCACCGAGGAGGCTGGGTAGCCTTTTCAGCTCTACTGCCTTTAATACTGTAAAATCAATCATCCCTCTGAAGGGCAGGGCCGTTTCTCTTTAAAACCTGAACCAAGTTCTCCAACTCTGTCTTCAATGATAATATAACATCTGGAGCTCACAAGATACCTGCCTGTGGTAGCTGCAGGCCTGTCAAATTCTCACAGGGTTGCAGCATGACTTTCTAGGTTAAGGACCAGAGACCTCTGATCTTCAATCCAACCCTGTCAAACGAAGCTAAATTTGTCCTGACTTTTTGTTTGCAAACGTTGGCTGTGTCAGCAAGCCTTTTCTCTCTCCTCCTTATTAGGCAGGATACCTGAGTGTGTATAATTTGATGGGGGACGGCTCCCGGAGGGCCCATTACTGTTAAAGTGTACAGTCATTTTCTAAGTTCCCTGGAGACTCCTTGAATCTGGTCCTGGGGTGAGTAAGCTTTATAGGCATTGAATCCACCAGCAGGGTTAGATTCAGAGAATGGAGCTGGGAAATAAGAGAGGGAAGGCTGAAAGGGCAAAAGCACAAGAAGCAAAGAAAAGGTTTTTCAGACTTCCATGTTGGTCTGACATTTAAACTCCACAGGAGCGGCAACTGTTTTGATCTTAAACCTCCTTATTTTAACACCTTGCATCTCTTGATCCACTAGTGCGAGAGGAGGAACAAAACAGGAAATACGGAAATATTTGGGGGGTTAAATCTTGGTGGGAAGAAGAGTGTACATGAGGGCTGCATAATTCTGGGTCGTTGTGCAGAGGATTAAAAAAATAGGAATATCGCACCATTCTCTACAATAGCTAACTTTGCATTCAAAAAAGAGGCAAAAATATAGAATAGTGGAACTGCTCTGACTGGATCAAAATGGGAGATGGTGTCAAACGTTAATTGTTTATTTATCAAGCTGCTCAGTTAAGAGCAGCATAGCTGGTTTTGCTGTGTAGTATGATCAGTTCGGCTGTTTGAGTCTCATGCATCGGCTTTGAACACGTATATTTCATTCCGATCTCAGAGTCCTATTTTTATTTTCACCTAGCGGTCTCTCAATTTTAGCATGCCACAAACTGGTTTTGTTTTGGCTTGATGTGCTGCTTCCCAAGGCACGTTTTAACCTAAACTTTGAGAAGGTGTTTGTGCCTATCCAGCTGTTTGTGAGCTGTGCGGTCCCAACGTGGTGGGACTCAGAGCGCAATTTTCGCCACTACAAGGGCACATAAGTATTGTAATGTATGAAGATGTATTCTTGTCAATAATCTCAGAAGAAAATCACATGCAGGATGAATGCATGCATGAGACAAATATTGGGCTATTGATGATGTCTGTTCAAGGAGAGGAGATGGACTGTTCCAGGGTCACCTGCATGACTGCTCCTGTGCGTGATCAGTATTTGGCTCTGTTCGAAGACCTGCTTCGGCAAAATAAAATCTCTGTGGCCCAGCCCAAGTAAGCAGAACAAGCAAAATAAAAACTTAAGAAGTCTGTGAGCTATGAAAACAACTGATAAATCCTACGCTTCAGGAAGTCTGGTAGTGCTTTACTGAATTGGGAGTGGGGAAAGGCGTGGAAAGGATTTGTGTGGAGTTCATCAGTGCCTGTTCGTAGAGGCACCATCTATCATCCTTCCAAGCGCCTCTCAGGCACTGGGTTCTGTGCATCCCATTCCCTCCAGAGAGACTCAAACATGGTCCTGGAGAAAAGATTGAGTAATGGGAATCCTTGGAAAAGAACAAAGGCACTTGTGCAGTTTTCCACACTATAAAAGGTCTAAACACTAATAAAATAACTTCTAGTGCGGTGATCATCCTCCAGAACTCATTGCTACAGGCTACTGTTAAGGCTGTGAACTTAGCAGGGTTTTAAAAAAAAAATTAAAAAACTTTCAGGGGATTTAGAGAATCCCTTTATATTAGATGGAGTTATCAGTGCCATACTTGAGGGAATAAACCAATAAGTAAGTGGCAAGGAAAGTTATGACTCCTAAAGGAAGTTTTGCACCTAGTTTGGAAAAGCATATTTGCTGGCAGTGAGATAAAATACTAGAAGAGAGAGACAGCTTCTATAATTTAGCCGTGTGATGTTTGTATTTTTAGTTTTTATGCCGGGTACAGCTTCATATATCCGTGGAACATACCTAGTCTATGGTGGAGCAAAGCTATACCACAGGTCCTTGCTTTTGTGCTTCTTATTGCAGTTAGAGGAAGCACTTGTTCAGCTTTCTCAACCTGTGAATTGTAGAATGGGTTGGGGTTTTTGAATGAATTTTCAGCTTTGGGAATGCTGTGTGACTAACGGGTGTCATCAAGGCCCAGTAATGCCATTTTTTGGCTGTATCATCTTTGGAAAGCACATTTCAGCAGAGCAGTACTGTCAAGTGGGTAAAGAAATGCTCTAGAAATGACTGGTATTGGCTCACTTGAGACAAATAACAGGGATTTTGTTTTCTGCTCATTGCTGCCTGTTGGTCTCATGAGCTATTTATAACTTTACCAAGCAGGGAGGCTGAGGGAGTCAGGAGTCCGTGTCTCCCTGCTCTGCTGCGGAGCAGCGGCGGGGGCTCGGCGGGTGGTTTCTTGCAGGGGCCGGCACCAGACAGCCCTGCTCGCTTGCTGGGGCCTGGTTACTCGCCAAGAGCAACGAGTACGTAGGATTTAATTTGCACAAAGTCGCAACGAAGATTAGGTTTGATCCAGTATCAGTCTGTTTTGTATTCCTGGTGTATACAGTGCCCTAGACAAGGGAGCAGAGATGCATTTAAGTAGTACATGGTTATAGTCAACTTGAATTTGGAAGTAAAAAGGAGGGGGAAAAAATATCTCAGGCGATATAATTAACTATTAACAAGAAGGGAAGTTTTCTTGTGCAAACTGAAAACAAGACCGTACCTCACAAAAGCAGAATCATTTCATACAGCCCAAGACAGCTTAGGTTTGTTTAAAAGAGAAGACCAAGACTGTCTCTTTGCCCATTTTTTTCCCCATGTAACTGAAGTCTCTTTTGTTCTGTCTGAAAGTGGGAACGTGTTCAGTTATACAATAGCTATTTTATTTAGCAAAATTGTGGCTTCGGGAGATTGCCTTGTCTTGCCTTTTTTCTTCTTTTCAGACAAAAATTCCAAGTGCTTTTCAATATATGAATTGTGAAATATTGAGCTTTTCTGCAGGATCACTTGAAAATCTATTTCAAGGTCCAGAGCAACAGCTATCCCGATCAATGTGTGCTCTTCTGAATATGTTCCCTTATAAAAACAGGTAGAGAAATTAGAAAGTGACCGATAACTTAGATAGCAGTAGGTAAGGTATAGCAATAAAAATGAAGTTAATAAAATAAAGCCCTGAAATGTACAAAATGTCATTCTACACCCAGAATAAATTAGTTTGTGATTCAACTTGGCTGGAAGAAAAAGTGTGTCCCTTAAGTGAGCTGGCACATATGCAGTTTGTTTTGCTTTGCTTTGGTGTGAAATCGTATTGCCATTAGTAAAGCTGGGTATTGATTTTATATTTTTTTTTCCCCTCTTCTTCCCCCCCCCTTAATCTTGGGCAGTTTATGCTTTCTCTCATCACCTCTGTTATCTTGGGGGGGTTAATTCTTCCTTCTCTCCTATGCCCTGGCCAGTTTGTCATTTGGCCAGCGCTTTTCTATTTGACATCATGTTGTTTGCTAGTTTTGGGGGTTCATTCCCTTACTCCTCTTCCTCAGATCTGACACCCACTTTGATCTTTTTTAGAAGCACTTTATCAGCACTTGCTTATGGTAGAAATTGCCTCCTTTCTGTTCAGAAAACATTATTAGTGTTCTAGCAATGCTGGGACGGCTTTTATCTCCCTGTGGAATCTCGTTAGCGTTATGTTACAATAGGAACAGCATATGTGCAACTTTGCCAAAGTGGCCAGTCAATTTAAATTTGTTAATAGCAGTATTTTTTTAAGCAACTTTCTTCAGTGCCAAGAGAAAACAACTTTGTTGTTCAGGAAAAAAAAAAATACAATTTGTTAGAAGTAGAAATACAGCAGAAGGAGAGCGGCTGCTCATAAATATCTTCAGAACTTTCTATTCTTTGACATGTCTGGTACTAGCTTAGAAAAGCACCATCTTAAAAAAATTCACGTAGCTACTAGGGCTTGGATTACAGTCATTTCTAAAAGCTACATGAGATGTGTTTAAAAGAAATGTCTGATTTGAGTTATGCGGCGCTATTAATGCACTGTTAATCACTTTGTTTCTTTTTTTTTTTAATATGGTAACATATAAATGGCTTAAGAAGGTTGAGGTCCATTTTGTGAATATTTTTGCAAACCAGCCAGAATGTGCACAGTCCCAAAAGTTCTCCCTTCCAAATGTCGGAATCGCGTGTCCTTATTCACGCTGAATGGAGCTGCTTTTGGAGTGAGTTGTGCACGAATGATGGGGAGCAGAATCTGTTTCTAAAATTGTAGTATAACTTAAAACTGTATTCAGTGTAGGACAGACTGATTTGATGTAGTGTTCTGCGGAGGAAGTTTGTATGGTGTGAATTAGAGCCTGTCTGTAGATGGATTTATTCAGGAATACATCTTCTACGGATTCACCTCCCTGAATAGCTTCAAGCACGAGCCTCTCTTTCTCCAGTGAAAGTTTGGAGTGCTTCAGCACAATTCACGTTGCAGAATTAGACTAAATACAAATCAGGAACAAGTGGAGATTGCTGGGAATAGCAATTGTCATTTCAGTTCACACTTTGTCTTACTCAAAATTTACTGTAGTATCTAGATAAGCCCTGGGAAATATATAGACAAGCCCTGAGAAGAGCACTACTTCTCCATGTTAAAACTAGAAAATACAATTTAGTCACTCAGTAGACAATTACGTAGTTTGTTGGATGCTTTGATATTACTCATGAGGATCATTAATAGACTTAAAAGTTACAAGATGTGAAAGAGCTCCTGTGGTTGTGTTGTCTTCAGTTCTTTAATAGTCCAGCCCAAAGAATTTTGCTAATAATTTCTGCATTAAGCCTAGAACTTCTCGGAAGCAGCAAGCTGTTGCCTGTGCTAAGAACTTAGGACGGTGACAGGCTGCATACCGTTAGTGAATTGTACCATAGCTGTCAGAAAGTGCCCCCTTCCAGAATAATTTAAAAATCGTAGTGATTGAAAAAAAAAAAAAAATCTTGTCAAAGCATTGGTTGGTTTTCCTGATTTTTTTTTTTCCTTCAAATATTCTTGTTATTATTAATGCACATTTTATATGTATTCTGTCTAGCTGTAATTCCCAGACGTAAGATATTGTTATGGCTCTGTCTGGGCAACTAAAAGGCTTTCTATCAGAAATCTTTTACTAATGCAAGTATTTATAAACGGTAATCATATTAATTGATTCCTTGTTTCAGAGGAAATGAAACAGAGAGCTCGATTCTTGTTTGTTGAACATAAGCAACCTGAAATAAGACTACAAAAGTTAAATATTTTCAGTTTTCCCATTAAAAATAAAGAGAGTGTACTCATTTCTCCTGTAAAAATGCAGTTTCAATTCAGGGTATTTTATCCTATTGGGAGAGGGTGTTGTTTTGTTTTGGGTTTGAGGTTTTGGGGGGTTTTTGTCACTAAAACAGACCAAAACCAAAGCTTTGGAGTTTTTTTTAAGTCTTAACCTCTGTTCTTATAAGTTAGTCTTCCAGAATTATTTAATTTTACTACATTATTGACAATGTTTTTTCTTTTGTTGAGCAAATCAGCATAGATTAAGGGACTATATTCTCTATAAAAAATGACCAAAGAAAAAATGGGAACATTTAAAGAGAAAACCTGATGTGATTTGTTTTGTGACTTTGCTTGTTTATGCTGTCACATGGGATTCCAAGCACAGAAGCACAGATTCTGCTCTTATGCTGTAGACATTTGAAAGCTAGGCAAATTATTTGCTATGGATGCTTTTTACTTTATATGGTAAAGACGACTCTTTTTTTTTTTTTTTTCCTTTTTACAGCTGGGTTGGTAGTCCAAAGTGGGAAGCGAAGCATGTTAGTTTAGTGCTGTTCCTTAGGGCACAGAGCTGGATGCTGTCCTCATCACTTGGCTCCCATTAGCCACTAATCTAGATTCTTTTACCAATGCTATTTGCTTTTACCATGTTTTTGAACTTCCAAAGGTGTGTTTGATTTTACTGTATGCATACACAGTTATTTATCATGATTGCTTCAGCTGATTCTTATATGAAGTTGGCAGAGGGAATGGAAGCCAGCTGTCAAAAGCTACCCCAAATTACTTTGAGAATGTCTTCACGGTCATGTAATCCTTGGTTTGCTACTTCCACATGGAGTTTGTACTGCTGCCCTGCAGATTAACACTGCTGTGTCTGAAATGCAGAATGAATAAAGGTATATTCTCCTTTTGTCTGATACAGGTGACGGACCATGCGACCACTGCTCTATTGCACTACCAGCTGCCTCAAATGCCAGATGTGGTAGTCAGATCTTTCATGGTAAGTGTATTGGAAAATACGTTTTTCCAGATGGACTTCAGCATGCTGACAGTGATTGACATGAGGCAGTTCTGATGCAGTTGTAATTTCCCCTGTTTAAACAAGCTAGACAGTAGAGACTGACTGTAATTCTTTGTTTCTCATACCTGGACAAGGATGAAGAGCTTATTCTCATTACCCTGGGATAAGTGGTGTTGCCAGACTGAGCTGTATACGGTTCTTCGGTCACAGGTCTCAGTATTAGCTTGATGATGCCTATTTGCAAAGCTAGTTTGGGTCATCTCTAAAGAGAGCCGGAAGAACTCTCTCAACCCAAGTCTTTGTTATGGCCCAGCCCTGTCACACTGTTCACACTGTGCAAGGAGTCGAGTTCTGGATGTAGGAAGTCTGCTCCGCTGGAAGTTCCCCAGTAAGAGGAAACTCCTAGGTAGTGTGTTCCAGCTTGCTTGTCAGCTTGTCCAGAGATGCGTGTTACTTGAAGAATGATGAGAGGCAGGAACATGATCAGGAAGAGTCCATTTTGCTGTATCCACTTTCAGGCCAAACTTTGTTCCTAAGGAACTGCATGTACTTGCCCAGCGCAGCAGCAGGTGATATTGGGAATCAAGGAAATGTTTACTGAAACATTCCACTGTTTTCTTACCGAATAAAATTAATCGAATACTGCTCTACTTTGATATGCAGATTTAAATTTATAACCTTTAATTCTGCTTGTATTTAGAATTTTATTTGTAAACTAAACTTGTATGTAAGCATCGCGGTTAATCAGAGGGTGAGAACAAGGGTTTACGATTCAGAATTCCTTCTACCAAGATGAATTTTGGCATTGGAGACTCTTCCTATTCTCTCCGCTGCAGCCTCCCAAAGGAGGCTTGTGGGAGACATTTTCTCTGCAATTCAGGCTTTTTACTTCATTTGCTTCCATTACGTTACGCCTTCACCTGGAGCAATGTAACTGAGACTTTTAAAAACAAACATGTAATTTTGCCATTCACAATCTTCAAGTGTGTATGGTAGCATTAGGTCTTTCATGTCTTTAATTTCCGCTGTGTAATTTCAGATCAGTCAGGCTCCCTTCCCCGCTGTGCTGGTTTGTTTATTTAATAAAAAGGCCACTAAGATGAGAGATTTGCAAAGGTCTCTTCTCTTGGAGTGCATCTTACAATAATACGTTTTGAAAGGTGAAAGCAACTCTTACTGGTCAAATCCATGTTTCAACATGTTTCTGAAAATTAATGTTTAATAGAATGGGCAGCACATTTGTTTAAGCCATGGACCCGCCTTATTGATTTGATAAAACACTACTAAAACTTCTAACAAAGCAAAACCAGATGTACACCAGAAGTATCAATATGTTGGTCCTTTCGCATGTCAGTTGTGCAATCCACATGACAGGATGTAGCAAAGCCCTAATTTTCTAATGGAAATGAAGAACATTTTTTTTTTTTCTTCTTTCAACACATGTCTCAAGTGCACAATTTAACTTCATTTACCTATTTTTGTGTTATGGTTCAGAAAATTCGATTTCTCTGTAGTGCAAGCAAAGCCCATCCAAGCTGAAGTAAATAACAGCAATTTACTTGTAGTGTTCTGTTGCCCTTGTCCCCATATTTACTGCTAAACCCAGAGAAGATCTAGTTCTTTTGGAGGAGAGTTATTGACGGCTGAAGGTTTGGTTGCTATAGAGAAGGCTCTGATGAAGATGGAAGGATTTGTTTCAATAAACTCGGCTGACCTCTTCTTCAGAGAACAATTTTCTCTTATCGATGTAATTCAATAGGACTTTAAATGACAAGATTCATGTGCATCCTTCACAGTATAAATCTGCTGGTCTAGGTGTTTTTTAGTTGTGTATCTCCTTGGGTTGGGAATTGAGTTATGTAATGCTCATGGCTATGTATGACGGTGGGAACAATCCGCTTCAGGGGCAGGAACTTCACCAAACAACACCTGAACTTACTCTGTGTTGCTCAGCACTAGCCCTTATACATATGTTTATCAGTGTAATCAGATTTTAAATGGCACGGTATTTTTATGACCAATGAGTATTGATCTTAAAATCACATTAGAGAGGAAGTTAGTTAGTTAGCTTGCTGTGAAAGTCCTTCTATCTTCAGCTCTGAAGAGTTCCGACCGTTGCAGTATGATTGCAGCAGGGGTGTGATAGATGATCATAGGAAGAGACAAACCAATATTCGGTTGAAGAAGGTACCCATCAAGAACAATTACATTCCAGAAAAAATATGAGAAGCGTTACAACACTTGCCATCCATCGTGATTCTTTAGCTGTGAATACCTCCTGCTCAGAGTGCATGAATTTCTATTAACAAATTTGCTTAAGTGACTAAAAAAGCCAAAGATGATTAATAAAGTGGGAATTCAGCTATACAGTGACCTTGTAATCTTCTGCATGTTTCTGTTTATAAAATCACTGTATACCTCACTGGGGCCTCGCCAAAGTACATTCTCTGTCCTTGCTATTGCTTTTTGACAAGAATGATGACAAAGGGGAATGTCCATATCCAGTTTTCTTAATTTCTCTCCCTTTTCCTTATAGACCTGGTTAAGAAGTTACATAAAGCTGTTCCAGGCTCCATGCCAGCGCTGCGGAAAGTTTCTGCAGGATGGCCTGCCACCCACATGGAGGGATTTCCGAACACTTGAAGCTTTTCATGACACTTGCAGGCAATAGTAGCCCAGCCGTTGATAACGCGAGGGGTGAACAATCTGTCAGGCTTGGAAGAGAGCTGATGGTTTAATAGGTGGTTCCATTTCTGAACCTTTCATCCTGTCCTAAGGAGTGAGGTTGCACTAATACATTTGACTCTTTAAAAGCCATCAGTCTGCAAGGCGCATGGGAGACTAATGTATTTTGAAGAAGATGGTAAGAAGCTGTGTGTGATCACTTGATGCTTCTGAGCTGAAATGATACGTCTGGGGAGATCTGATGGTAATAATCATTATTCTAAACCTTAATGAAAATATCTGTGTACAGTTTGTGTTTTGTGACAGATTTTGCAATGTTGAAGACTTTTATAAGCTTGAAATAAATTTTGTATTCCAGAATTTGTGCTATTTATTTCATTATTTGATCAACAAAATCCTTGGGTTTGGTGTGGATTTTTCAGTGCTGCTCTTTTCTTTAGAAAAACTGGAAACATTTAAACATGCGTGCTGATATGATGGGGACTGGTGGTTGTTGCAAGGCTGCTTATCTGAGTGCTGGGGTTTTTTCGTGGAAGAGATTATGGCGTTGATTAAACATGGAATTTCAAAGGCATGTGGCAGCTTGGAAGATGCAATGTACTTTCTGAGGCGGGGGGAAGCAGATGTTTCCCTTTACTAAAATTGTAATGAAAAATGTTAGCAAAACCTGCATGTATTAAGTGGTTAGAAAACATGTGATGAGCAGTGACAGTGTATAATTCGTCATGTTTTAGAACTGAAAGTAGCAAAATAATTCAGCCCTAAAGCACAGCTTCTGCAGCGCAGACACGTACAGCATGTTTCCTAAATGACTCAAAATTTACATGCAACACGCAGCGAAGAGTAAGATCCCTCCCAGCAATCGCTGCACTCGGAATGGATGGGAGTGTTCAGCTCCTGCGAGCCTCGGCCATTTTTTCTTCACCCAAAGACCGGGAAGGTCCCTGGTCCTGCCCCGGCTGAATGCTCACTGGCCTGGGGCTGCAGCGCCTTAAGTGCCTTCTCTGGTGTTTTCTTGAGGATGGTCCGTTCCATCTGTCATCTCCTGATAGCCCATTTGATTGATTCTACTGTCATTCCCACCAGCGCACCCTTGTTTCCTTTACAAGCCACAAAGGCTCCGGTAATAAGCTTGCTTTGGGGAGCGGGTACGGGGAGGTCTGGAGAAGCTTTGTCACTCAGTCAATTTTCACATAAATTGACATTAAGGTATAGTGCTGCAGACTAATTTTTTGCGGTTCCTTCTGCCTGTGTGAAAAGCTGCTGTTGCAGAAAGAAAAGACGGCCCTCTCGGAGGCTTTGGGGTGGCAAAGTTTGGTTTGGCTTGGTTTTCAGCAAGGAATGTTGAGTGAAGTTAATCACATGTAATAAAAAGAAGGGGATGGGGAGGACCCTGATTTTGCAGCCAATTGAAATAAGGTGTTCAGAGGTTTTAAAGCACTTGTTTACTTTAATTTGAACCTACAGCATTTATGAAACGGCCCATTTCATAGCTGTGGAAACTGAAAAATGAAGAAACTTGAGTATTGCCCTGCACTTGTGTGGTACTAAATTAACTGTGTTTGCTGGTAACATAAAAGACTGAGCTCCCACGACCGCCGCTCCTTCCTGCGAGGACAGCGTGTGGTGTGGGAATTTCAGCTTTCTAGGTACAGAAATCCGCGCAAGACTGGCTCGTATAAAAGAGACAGGAACTTGAAAGAACATACGCATTATGACTTCCTTTGGAGGCACGACATTGTGTATGAAGAACGAGCGTATATTTGTGTGAGGATGTTGGTAAGTGAGATCTGATTCTTTTTTTTTTAACTTTATTATTCGCACTCACCAAACAGAAACATTGCCATGGCAGTGGGCTAATGGCTGTTTCAAATCCAGCTGCAGCTGAACTACCTAATGAAAACTTTTCATGCTATTATTTGACCCAAGTAGCCTTCTCAGTACAAAGATCACCCAAGACAGAACAATGTGTGCATCTTAGATGAGAGAGAGCCTTGTAAATAAGCAGCCCTGCTCTCCGTCCCGTTACTGTACTAATTAGAAGGCCTGGGTTTCTCATAGTGTAAGCATTTTTTTTTGTTAATAAGAAGGTCATAATATGGTATCCAACCTGCATTAGGCGCTGCTGTCTGCTCCGTTCTGTTTGTACTTAAATAATGGTGTAGAAAGCAAATCCTGAAGTTCACAGAAGTATTATATGTGGAATCATGTCTTGGCACTTGGAGATAATTAGTTGCAGAAAACAGCATCAGCCAGTCTGTGTGTTAATTGAGCCTGAGATTTTAAACCTGTAATTGGCGAGCCTGACAGAGTCATAAAATTCACTGTAGGTACCTTGGTACAGAAATAATTGTCTTACAGAAGTGCAATGCAAACCTTTTTGTCACGTTCCTTCCCCCAGAAAACCGCAGGAGGAGGGAATCTTCTCCCCTCGTAGAGGCCCTGGGAGAAACAGGGATTTGTACCCCTGCAAGCCTTTAAGTGCCACAGGTGGGAGTATTTCCGTTGTGGGGAGTGGAATTCAACTGTCCAAATTCTTCTAAAGCTCAGGAATTTCAGCGGTTTGGATACAGCATGTGCTGGTCTTTGCTTACTGTCCTGGAGGCCCGAGTGCTCGGGGGCCAGTGCCTGGTTATTGCCGAGACGCGGATTTCCGAGGCAAGCAGAAGCTCGCTCGGAGTTTCGAATGCGAGGAATAGAAACAGAGATTCTAACGAAAAAGCTGTTCTGACAATACAGCATTTTGGTGTTCTTCCTCAGCTTTGTCTCTTGGATACTGGACATCATTATTTTTCTTTTCCGCCCTTAGTTAAAAGGGATGGGTGGCCAAAAGCGGGTTAACGGCAGGGTGAGCAGCCTTGTTGCAGATTTAAAAACCGCTCATATCATTAAGGCAAACAGCAAGGACCGTGATCCCTGAAGAGTGGTTGGCTCTCGCCTCTTCTAGAGCATCTTCTAGAACTGCATTCCTCCTGAGGCTTGTTTCTGCAAGGGAAGCACAACCGCAGCATCACTCGCAGCCAAATTTAACGGAGAGAGAGAAAAGGAACCTAATCTACATGCAGAAACAGCAGTGCTGCGTTCAGAGGCTCGGGCTGTATGTGTTACAGAGCTGCATCGTCCCAGCGTCGTTGTTCGTAGTGCAATGATACATTGATCTCGCCAAATACTGCAGGAGAAGCGCGTTCCCTCACCCTCTTTAGTATCATCTTGGTACCGCTTACCCTACTCGGAACACTCGCTCTTCTATTGCATCCCCGATGTGAAGAAATCCCATTTCATTTTCCCGTGTGCTAAACCCCACCTACTGTGCTTGTGGCTCTTGCAAGTGCTAAAGGTTACAAAATCCATCTTTTTGCTAAGAAAGCAACTTAATTAATGTGAAAGTTTCTCTCGTGAAGGGAACCCGCAGCAGATAGGCAGTGCACATTGCAGCTGGCTCCCCTCTTCCCTCCCGGCACCCCTCCCCAAACCACTTTAATTTCTCTGCCAATATTGGACAAATGTAACAGGCTGACTTTTTAATTTTCTACTCCCAGGTCTCCCTTGTCCCCTCATGCATTTTTCATCACAGCTCATGGCTCCCTCCCTGCCTGCCCTGTGAACAATATCGATCGACTGATTAAGCCATCAAGCCATGGCAAACAACTTTAATTTTCTAACCAAAGCCTTTTAGTTCTCTTCCCTTTCTTGTATATTTGTTACCTTCTTATGAAGTTTTTAATGTCTACTTGGAAACAAATACGTTTTTTTAATTAGTCCCTAGGTTAATTGGGAGCTACGCGCCGCTGAGAGCAGTCCACACTAAAATGGTCCCCTGTTTCAAAGCCAGAATCATTCCTGCCCAAGCTTTTGGAGAAGGGCTTAAAGAAGACTTTTCTCTTTGGTCTCTCCCAGTAGTCGCCTTATAAATTTTACTGGGAAGAGAGGAAGCCCCCGCAGCAGTACAGCACCCCCGGCCACACCTGCAGCGCTTGGGCGCTGGGTACCGGGCTGTGCTTCTGCAAGTTCTTGGACCACAAATTAACCTCCTCAGCTAAACCCACCGAAGGCTCGTCAGCTTTCGTACACCCCGCTGCCTGCGTGCTCTGAAAACCACGAGTGTTCCTCCAAGTGCACGTGAGACCTGGTTTGTCTTGAAGAACAATTTTAAGCCATGATGATGATAAAGTGAAAGGAGATTCATCTGACCTGCATCCCAGGGCTGGCAGGTGGGTAAAAGCATCTTTCTTGCAAACTCGGTACATGTGGTTTCAGTGAGGCTTGTCAGAATCGCTCTGTGGGTTTGCAAATTGTTTTTCAAGGTAAAAATGCAGCTTAAATAGCAGGATATTTGTCTCTCGCTGGAAGCCTTAGAGCTCTGCGTTGTGCAGTGATGCTGCAGGGTCTATCTCAGGTGCTGGTCCCTGAGGTAGCACCGAGCCGAGAGAGCACAAACGGTGAACGAGGATGTGCCGAGGATCCTCGTTCTGAGCGTTGGCTCGACCGCTTGTTCTGGCGTCTCCAGATCTGTGAATTCCGAAGACGAACAAAACCTTCCAAAGGAACTGGGCCGCTGTCAGTGGTGGGTTTGCATAAAGGCAATGTCAGGACCAGCACCTTTACGCCCCTGTAACTGCCCCATGACCAGCCTTTCTACTGGTATTTAGCTGGGAACCAGTCGCCCCTGGCTCTGCACCAACACGCGCGAAGCCGAGCCCCTGGAGGCGGGAGATGCGGCTCCCCGCGCCCTCGGCGAGGTGGTTAAGCAGGAGGCTCAGTTGTCCGATTCAATAGCTGTTACCCACCGCTGCGTGGAAACCTGAAACGTGTCTGTTGCTGCCTGCACCTCTGCCTGTGTGACCTTACTGCAGATTCAGGCTATAGATTCAGTGCAAATCCATGCAATAGGGTGACAGATCAACCTCACGGCTGGCTCTCAACACGGGTTTCATCAGTGAATTTAGCACTTTAATCTGTGCCCCGGACTCCCTCCCCCAGCTCTGCGTGGGAACCGGCTCCTCCATCAGGTTTGAACCCCCCAGCCCGTGCCGAAGTCTCCGGTTCCCCCATTTATCACAAACGCAGCATTGCTGGGCAGGGCTTTTGTCCTCCTAAACTCACCTGGTGTCCTTCAGCAGAGGAGATATTTCTGCAAGTAAACGGGGAAGTGTTGGCTTCATCTGGGCTTCTCTGCATCAGAAGTCGGCTGTTTTGCCCGTGGCCGTTTGTCAGTCGGAAGCAGCCGGGGTACGGGTGGAGTTGGCTGTTCTGTGAGCAACAGCCCCCAAACACAGCTGGCTTGGAGTCGTTGGGGTTTGTGTCCCCTCTCTTGCTTTGAGGGACTCTGATTTCAGTATCGGATAATTAGCTCCTATAAAGACATGTACGTGTCACAAACTTGTTAGAATTTTTGAGGTCGTCTTTTTTCCTGTCCTTTTAAAACCAAGTGATCAAAACAAGAGACATCTCCAGACGTGCTCCTTGTTAGCACGAGCGGAGCGGTGAACCCTCTGGGAGGTCAGGGGGCCTTTCCAACACCCGGGGGTTTTTTATCTCCTGTAAAGCTCAACAGTGGCACTAATACCTGATTACCAGGTTTGTGTCGTAAAAATGAAAGGGGGGGGGGGAAGTATGGCATAGGAATGTAAATGGTCTTTTATTGTATGTTGAATTGTGAGAACCCGGGGACAGCTGAGCATTTCTCACTTTATTTACTTTTTTATGTTAGTAAGGAGGCTAATTTAAAAAGTCCTTGTAGTTGGTAATAGAGGGGGTTGTGCTGATCAAAAAGTTGCTCTGAAAACCAGAGGGCTGGGCTCAAGGACGGGGATGTTTCGTTATTCAGATGCCGAGAGTAGTCGCTTGGGGTTCAGAGATGCCTGTGCACCACGCTTGGGTCTGTCGTCGTTCAACAGCTCCAACAAGTGCCCGCAAATCAGCTGAGGAATATTTCCAGAAAACAACAAATATGTGAAAAATACGAATGGTGAGATAATTGTGAATTTATGAGAACAAATATTTGCATGGCGAACGTGATTATGAGCGTTACACTCGTGAAACAGTAACGCAGGCTGGGGTTTATGTACCCAGTTACAATTAACCCATGGTATCAACATTTCAGCTATTGAGTTTTCACGACAAGCTGCTCATTCGACATCTGCAGGTGAAGAATTATTAGCAGGAAATTTCACCGTAGCCTTGGTATAAAAATAAAATTGATAGCAGGGAGAAGCAGCCTGTGCTTGTGCAGCGCTGCCATGCCCTTGTCTCTCACCATCTGCACTTCCTGCGTGCGTTTTGGTTTTATTAAGGTATTTTTAGCCCTTTTTCTTTCCTTATAGCCTCGCTACTGTTGACGATCCCTCTTTAAAATGCTAAGAAGAAAGCAAGGGCCTTTTTTTTTAAAGGCGCTGAAGTCCCATCAGCCAGGGCTCGGGGCTGACAATGGGGCCGTGGCTTCCCCTTGGTTCAGAACAATCTATCGAGCGGCTACGGGGAGAGGTGACCTGTGGGCGCCGTTCGTTTTCTGCCAGATGAAAAAGTCACCAGTCGCCGGTTCCTAGAGCTGAAGAGGCTGGAACCCGCTGGGGGACCTGAAGGAAAGCGAAATGTCAGATGAGAATGGCAACTCGGGAGGGCTCTGCCGAGGGGCTGGGTGTCGTCTGCATCCCGCTGCGGGGAATAAAGCCGGTCCCCGGGGGGCTGAAAGGGCCTGTCCAGCCCCCGGGGTCGGGGTGAGCCGGGGGCAGGTGAGGTCCCAAAATGCCGGATTTGAGCAAGAATCGCTAAAACGGGACCTTAATAGGAGGCTTAGTTACATTTTGTTTTCTTTCCCCGAGTTTTTACCCCGCTCTTGTATAAATCCTGCTCTTGTCATAAATTCCTCCCGAGCCAAGACGTGACTGTTCCGATGAAACGCGCTCTCACTTCCAAAACGCTTCTTCCGACATTTCCCAAAACCTGGTTTTCTGACTCAGACGTGCCCCCAGCTGAGGGGAGGGAGAGACGCCGTACCGGTCCTCCACGTAAAGGTCTGCTCTGCCCAGGCACCGTGTGAATTCACCTCTGAGTTTCGGACGACAATTCCCCCTCTGCAACTCCGGAGGGAAGCGATTGATGCCGATGTACGACGTGCTCGTGATCTTACCCTCCCACTCAATTCAATTTCCACCACTGCACATGGTTTTGAGGCAACAGCCGTGGAAGATTACAGCCAAATTAGATTCTTTGTATTAAATATTTTTCTGCTGCTGAAAAACATGAGGAAATGAAACCGAGAGTATTTAACAAAACATGCCAAAAAGTAAAGCTGCTAAGCTCTGAAGATTTTCTTTTTGTTTTTACTGTGCACCTCGCTATAGTCCCGTAATTACAGACATCCGTGAAATTAAAACTGCAAATTGCTGATGCAGGAGAGTGGAGAAGCTGCGCTATCAAACATTTCCGATGACTGCGATAGGATGTGTTTCCATCCTTAAAGGAGCAGCGGGTGATCAGTAAGGAAGAAAAGTCCTGCTCAGGCTCTGCCGTTAATTGTGCTGGGAAACCAGCGGCGAGCTCGCAGGTATCGCTGCCGCTGACACCAGCGGAGTTTGGAGGTGTGCAGGGGATACTGCCCTCTGCAAGAAAGGAACCCCCGCGCTCGCTCAAAAGGCTTTAAAACTGTACATTTTCCTTGCAAATTTAGCTCTAATCCTCGGGTATAGTCCCGCCTTTGACAGCTGTTTCCAAACCAATTTGTTTGCTGCTGTTAATAATTCTTTTGCTTATTTTACTCTTAATGGACCGTTACAAAATTCAGCAGAAAGGTTTGTATTTATTTCTCCCCTAAGAACATTTTTAAAGGGTTTTCCTGGGGAGGGGGGAGGGAGGGGGTTCACCACTACGTAAAAAGCAGTCAAACACGGGCCTTTTCCTCGCAGGCTCCGAACTAGAAAAGAGCTGAGTTACCTCTTCTTTAATACAAGCCACCTTACAGCACAAGGAAGAGAAACCGATACGGCCTCACCCGGGTTATCAGAAGCACTGAAAATATTTATCATTAAATAGTGGTGATATAAATAAAAGTAACACCTTCAGCCGTTGAGATTAAAAGTGGATTTACTTTATTTTTCCCAAATAAGGTGCTGTAAGAGCTCTGTGCAACACTGTGTGAATACTGCTTGGTAGAGATGCAGCATGGAAAAAGTAAAGCTTTTCAAGGGCATTCAGAAAGCAAAGTAATTAAGTAAAAAAACAACAAAAAACAAAACCCAGAAATTAAAGCCCCACCTCTAAGTCACTGGTTTGTCAACTGCATTTTAAATTGGTGCTGCCAACCAAAACTTTCTCTTGAAGGACTGTTAGCACAGAGTAACGTGCCATTTAATGCTATTTTAATTCTGTTGTTTTACCAGCTTCCAATAAAGCTGTTCCTTGTTAGGCTCCTATTCCAAAGAAATAACCGACACATTCGGGTACCTGGCGTTTTGTCCTCGACTGTTTCGAGGAAGCTGCCAACCCCAGGGTTTATTTGCTGTTCGTTCTTGTTGCACTCAAGGCCGTCAGTGCTGAAGAGTCTCCTGGCTTGTAGCATTCTTCGGTGGCACGCGGGCTCCACTCCGTCCTCCAAGCCTGAGCTTAGGTTTCAGCAGCTTTCCCCTTGTGCTCGGTGTCTGCAGGACGAGAACGATTCCCTGATTTTCATTACAACGGGCAATGCTGTTTTTTATTGGCCACGGAAACTCGGATTTCTTTAAAATGTAAATTTTGAAAACAGTAATATTTTTATCTTTCATCCCTGAGGTATCACAGGCTTCACAAACCCTTTTTAATCTTGGATTGATTGATGTCAATGGGAGTTTTCCACTGGCTTCGATAGATCTTGGACCGGTCCCAGGGTGCAGCAATGCAACGATCTCCGGGAGGGAGCGTGGCAGCTGTTAAACCTCACGAGGTGATGCTCTAGGACAAGCAGAGGTGCTTTATCAGGCTGAATAAAATGGAGGTAGCTCAGGGGTAGGCATCTGTGAGCCCCCGGAACAGTAAGAGGTTGGAGACGGGTCTGGGCAAAGAGCCTGGATCCCGCTGTGGGTTTAATACCACCTCCAGGGATGTCACCTGCGGTCTGCGCCCGAGCGCGGGGCGTGCCGGAGGAGCGGGGCTCAGCAGAAGCGGGGTGCCTGGCACCCCAGGGTGGCATAGGGACGCTGCAGAGGCGGCGTGCTCCGAGGGGCGTCCGAGGGGCCTGGGGTGAGGGGTGCTCGATGAGAAGGGGTGAACCTGTTCAATGCTCATCTCCCAGTTGCATTGCGTGGGAAGAGGAAAGGAAGCCGGGGATCGCTGGGGGAGAAAGAGAGAGAAGGGGGTCCAGACCTCAAGGAGAGGGATGTGGGGGTGACTCCATGGGGAGAGCCGACAGCCCCCACGTTGCCCCCGGTGCGGCACTGGGCAGGGGAGGTCTCGGGTCCCCAGTAGAGCTGGACTGTCCTCTCTTCCACTGTTTGTAGGAAGGTGTTTCTCCCACCAGGATTTAATTACATCCCATTAAATGTCTCCACACCACGTTTACACAGCTAGTTACAGAAACAATGCCGTCGTGTGTGGGGCACGCACTTGTATTTGCTCAGGGACAGGCTTAAAGAAATATCCCAATATGTGGTGTAATATAGACATAAATCATCATTTTTTTGTAACGTGCTTGACCAACCTGTGCTACGGATCCCCCCGCCTCCCCCATTCATAATGATCTGTCCGTCTGCGGTGTAAGATTAATAGTAGCCAGTTGGAGAACATTAAGATGACATTATCTCGAAGGAGAGCAAACACCATTTGAATTAAGGATTGCAATGGGATTGACATTCCCAGCTTCTGTGGGAAAAGGTGACTGACTGCTTGTGCCCGCGGAAAAGCCCCTGATGCAGAGACTGGCGTTAAACCTGGCCCGCAGCAAAGCGCGGGCACGTGTGTTTTGCTCAGAGAGACGGTGCTTCAACCTCGGGGCCAGGATGGCACCGAAGGGCCAAACACTGGCCCGGGAAACGCTGAAGATTATCAAGCGCATCACCCGGGGTTTCTGAACACCGAGATTTCACACGCGTGGGACTAACAGGTACCTTCCCACACCCAGCCCTGCGCGAAGAGCCGATCGATTTTCTTTTAAAGATCTAAAAGCCAAGGGGTGAGACCCCAGGAGACGCTTTAAAGCCACCATCCTCCTTTCACACGCTTTCAAGAAGCTCAGCACAAGAAGCAGCCACACTCGCCGCGACCTTCTCTCTTCTCCTCAGCTCCCTCTTCGTTCCCCGGCTCTGCTTTGAGGACCTTTGCACAAAGGTAACTCCACGACACGCAGGTGTCCTCTACTTGTCCTGCTCCGAACTATTCGGTCGCATCTTTTTCTCCCAAGCTCAGTGCTAAAAAGACTTTAAAGGTAAACCCTGGGGTGGCTCTTTCCACCGATTCATTCTCCTCCTGCCTCCTCCTTCCCAGGCAGTTTCTCCCGCAGCCGAGCTGGCTCTTTTATCCCAGTGGAAACTCGGTATTGATCTCACCACTTTACAAAGGGAGGGGAAACACGGCCCCTTTCATCTTCTCCTTGCACAGACTGATCCCCTTGTCCGGTTTGCGTTTGATGACAGGAGGATTTTAATCCAGAAGGATTGGAAATCTTTACCTGATCAAAGAGTCCCCCTGCATGGCAAAGGCTTCAGACGGGAGCTGCAGCTGCAGCAAGCAGGTGGGAAAACAGGGAAGCAGAAGGGATGCCCGGCTCCGGAACCGGTCTAAGGTGTTTCTGGGGATGTAACTGCAAAACAAGCTCAGCCGAGCATTGTGTAGCATAAACCCTCGCGCGGGACGGCTGCTGCCACCTCCTCCAACGAAATCCAAACTCTTGTGTGTTTGTTTTAATCCCCCCCCCTTCTGCTTCTTCATTAACTCCGTCATTTTTAAGCGTGAACACCCAAGCTGTAAATCTGTGGCCATTTAGCAGGTGAGGTGAACTGTGAAAAGCAGATTTGCACAATTTGCAGATTGCTTGTTGAGGTGAGAGCTAATGCTGCTGACTCACAAGCTGATCTGATGCTGTTGGCAATCCCTCCCCGGTCTCCAGCTATTTCTATCCAGCCCTTCACCCCTCTCGGCTTTTGGCAGCATCCGAAGTTTATTCCAAGAACAGAAGTTTTCTGGATCCAGCAAAGCCACCTGTTTTTCCCCCAAATGGTGCGAATACACCATTGCCTCTTCCAGACCCTGGCCCCAAAGCTGCATTTAAGTGGTCTCGGCTTAGGCTGGCAATTAGTATTCAGGCAGGAGAGCCGGCTGCCGGCAGGAGCGGGAGGGACGCCTCGGCTCGATCTTTATTCATAATCTGAAAGGCGTGTTTGCTCTCCAGGCTTGGGCTGCTGCAGTGCCGGAGGAGCCGGCTCCGGCCGAGCTGCAGAGAATCTCTTGGGCACTCCGAGGCTCTGCTGGTTTTTAGCATTTCTGGATCGTTTCTGGGCTCAGGCTCTCTCCCAGCCCAGGAGGGGCAGAAAATCCCCCCGGCTCCCCCCGGGGCTGGCGCCGGCAGCGCTCACGCGGGGCAGCCCTCGCCTCGCCGGCTGAGCGGCCGCGGGCACCTCCCTTTATGTCCTTCTGCTTGGTTTGCTCTCCCCATCACAGCCACCTCTTGTCAGTCCTCATCTCCTCCACACGCTGACATAAAACCGCCTCCAGGTACGAGCTTTGTGGTGGTTTCCATTGATCGCTTGGAAATCTGTTTCAGCGGCTGGGCAGGGGAGAAGGGTTTCCCTGCCCTGAGCATCGCTCCCGCTGACCCTTCGGCTCCAGGGCCTCTCAGGTGGGGGAAAACCACTTGCTCTTCCAGCCCAAGGGCCTTTAGGCTGAGCTTTGTGCGGGAATGGAGATTATTTTTTTAATCCTACTCGTCACCGCGGTTTGCATCCTTCTCCCAGAGGATCACAAGCTCTGGAAGCTTAGCAACATCTCCCAGGGTGAAGCCTGCACCCGCTCTGCCTGGGGCTGGGATTTGTGGGGAGAAGGGGGTGAGGGATGCGATGCTCTCGGGGAGCAGGTTTTCGGCCACGTCTCGCTGGCTGGAGACACCACGGTGTCCTCAGCAGCCGCAAAACAGCCGCCACGAGACAAACCTCTCGCGAGCTCCGTCCTCACGCTGCCCAGGGAAAGGCAGTGATAGATTAATCTGAACAAAGATTAATCAATAATTTATGCTGGTGTTTTCACTCACCTGGGGCTTAGACAGACTTTGATATGATTTGATGGGGTTGGACCCACCTTGCTTTAATTAAACGTGATGCTGAAAATTAAAAGGAAAACCTATTGGCTACTGGAACTGAAATCAATCTGTGATCAGTAACGAGAGACTGATTAAAGAGGTGATGCCCAGGAACGAAAGGACAGATTAGCGGGACATATTGAATGTAAATACCCCTATTGGCGTTTTGTCATGGCGTGGCCTTTAGCGAGCGAGCTGCTTGTACGCGGTGATAAATGGCTTTGTGCCGGGGAAGGTGCTGCGGGGATTCAGGGCTGCACCGGAGGCTCTCCCGGAGCGTCGCGGGGGTGTTGGCTGGGGACAGCGTGGAGCGGGGGGAGCCGGGGCAGCGTCTGGTAGAAGAGCTGAGCCCCGTGCACCCACCGCCCCTTGCTCGGCGGGGTACAGGCAGGTTAAGGCAGCGGGAAATGCAGTTTGTCTGGTTTTTTGGCGGCGAGTTGCCTGCCAGTGGGCTTGTGCAAAGGCAAACTCAGGCAGGACCGCGGGCACGGCAGGGGATGGGTCTGGGCGCAGCCGGCTCCCGCGCCTGCTCTTGCCGTTCTCTCTGGCTGCCGAGCTGCGGTTGGGCTTTGCAGAAGCGGAGCTGCAGAGGCGTCGCAAAACACGCTCCGGACTGAGAGCAGGAGGGTGGTTAACGATGGACCCGGCGCTTTGCAGGGGCTAATTAAGCAGCGTTGCGTCCGCCCGGGGAAACGGAGATGCTCCAGGAGAGATGCTGTCGGAAGGAGGTTGAGGCCAGAGCTCTGACAGCACAAGGCTCAGGGAGGGGAAGACAGAGAGACCAAAACCAGTGCTTTCAGGAGGAGAGGTCTTCCCCCTGAGAATGGGGCAGGATTTGGGGACCCCCAGTGAATGAGGGCTGGTTTGGGGAGCTCATGGGAGCAGGTCTGGGAGCAGATACTGCACTGGGCTCTTTGCTGCTGTCAGTAAAGACATGGAATGTCCTGAAATTCAGAAATGACGTCGGGGAGGGATGATTTCCTCTCACCTATCTCCAAAGTAACCAGGCAAGGCATCGAGTTAGCACATCGGGGTGCTTTGCTGCGGCGTGCTGGGCTACGGGTTCGCGAGCGGCTCTGCCGTCCTGCCCAGCGCCCTGGCACCAGCATCGCCTCGTCCGCTCCCCCGCCAGCCCTCCCGCCGGAGCCGACCCTGTGCAACCCCTCCTGCGAGAGCCGCCTTGCTGGCATGACGAGGCAAGAGCCTGGAAGCGCTCCCGGTCGCCGTGCAAAGCCTGGAGCGTCCCTGCGTGCAGGGAGGTTGCCCATCTCTCTTGCCAGGGCTGGATTTTTCCTCTGAAAAGCAAAGAGAAAAATAGGCTGAAACGTTTCTTCTCTCTCCATCCCACCCTCGGCCCTGTTCCGTACCAGGCAGGGAGGATGAGCGGTATTTTTCCAGTCCCCGCGTGCCCCTGTGCTCCGCTCTCCTCTGCATCTGCAGCTCCATGAAAGGCACCTGCAGAGCCCTGAAGAGACAGGGGACGGTGGGGATGGGGATGGGGATGGGGACGGGGACGGGGATGGGGACGGGGATGGTTCCTTCCCTCGGCTCCTGCAATTGCTCTTTTTTAACTTCCCTGTCACTTTGCAGGGGGAAGAGCCAGCGGGGCGGCAGGCGCTGGCTGCAGCGAGAGGATTTTAAGAGTTTCGGAGGCTGCAGGCAGGAGATGGAGACACCGTGGGACAAGGCAGAGCCCTCGATTAGTGCCGTGCTGGTGGAAATAGGCTGGATTTGGGGGTGAGGGGGAGAAGCCCCCCAGGGAACAAGGTGACTTACGTGCATTAAAATAAGCTTTTGCCATCAATTATTAATACGCAAGGTCTTGGAAGGAGCTCGGAAACAGGGCGCGTGTGCGGGGCTCCTGCCGGCACAGGCACTGCGGCCGCACGGGCACGGGCACGGGGATGGGGACGGGGACCGGGACGGGGAGGGAAGCGGGCGAGGTGCGGCACGCGAGCCGATGGACCCGCCGGCCGCTCGGGGGGGTGGGAAGCCGCTTCCCTCCCCTGCCTGCCTTGTTGGGGCTTTGATTCCTCGCTGACAGCACGCTGAAGGATTGATCTGAGCGGGGATAAATAATTCATGAGCTTTTTTTTTTCCTGAGCAGCTGTGAATTTTGAGACGCGAGCTCTGCACAGCAGACGCTGTTGGGACTAAAAGAACAGTTTGAGGAGAAAGCTGTATATTTTTGTTGTTGTTGTTGTCTGTTGCCGTTTATAATTTCTAATCTCCTTTTTCTTCTTCTTCTTTTTTTTTTTTTTTAATTGTTTTCTCCCCACACAGGCCTGGTTTGTTCCTCTGGCTCTCGGCAGGTGGCTGTGGCAGAGGCAGCATCCCACCGTGAGCGAATGGCTCCACCAGCCACGCTGTGCCAGGGCACGCTCCGACGTCTCGGCGCCGGGTGAAACTATCACCTCTGCCTGAAGGGAGACGCTTCCCAAGGGCACCCCCCGCTCATGCGTGCCCGGGGAGCACCTCCGAGCCGCCTCTGACCGCTGGCATCTGCAAAGCCCGTGCTGCTCCAAGCCCTGAAGTTAAGGGGGTTTGAATAACACCCCGGTTTCTGCCTCACCATCCTGGGAACCGAGGCTGCAGCACAGCTCCTCCGCTGCCTTCTGCTCCCGACGGGCAGCACACGGATCCCCTTGGAAAACGAGGGTCGGAGCAGCTCTGTGCACAGCGGCACGGGTGGGAGAGGGGATGGCTGGGGCTGTTGGCAAAAAACGCCTGGGGAGGCTCAGCGGGGGCTGAGGACCTTCCCTGGGCGGTGTCTGGGCAGGGGGCAGGGGCGCGTGGCTAGAAAAGCTGGGCTGCAAACCCCCGGGAGCAGCTGCCCGGCGCCGAAACTGCCCCCGGCCCCTGGGCTAAACCCCTGTGACCACATACGGGCGCTTTAACCGGCATTTAACATTTCCCAGGTTATCTGGTAGCATTTGTTAGCTGAGCCCCCTGGCTGGATCTTTACCAACAGCTTAAAATCAACCGTGCAAAGCCGCGAACGTCGTGAGAAGAGCTTCCAGCTTAACCCCGCTGATCAGCACGCGCTGCGGAGCCGGCTGCTGTAGAACCGCGCTGAACACCCACGCGCTGACTCCGGGAGATCCCAGGAATGGAAAACGTGGTTCAAAAGATTTCATAAGGAAAAATTAACGATAAAAATATTCTGTTGCAAGTCAGCCAGAAGTCGCGGACTCAGACTCCTGCGTTGCTTTGCAGGTGGGCTCGCGGCGGCGGCGGAGGCAGGCGGTGCAGGGGGGCATCCTGCAGCTGCAGCCGACTCTGGGGGGACCCGCTCACGCTGATACCGATCGGTGCAGACAAATCTTTGCTGTAGCGAAGTTTATTTAGGAAAATGGGAACGAGAGGCAGCCCCTGCACTGCTGAGGTCTGTGTGAAGCCATCTGAGAGCCCTCGAGGGCAGCGTGCACCGATGCTGCCGTCAGCCTGCCCCGGAGAGGAGGAGGGAGGCGAGACGGGAGCTCTTCGCCTTCCTGCCCCCCAAATCGCCCCCAAACGCTGCTGTCCGAGCCCTGAGAGCCCCTTCCCGCTGAGCGGGGTTTGCAGCTGGGCGAGGCAGAGCTGGGGGCTCCCGCAGCCCCGCGGAGAGGGAAGAGCCGAGACCGGAGACGCGTCCGTCGCAGCCCCAGTGTCCTCCAGGGGTGCGGGGACAGCCCCTCGCTCTGCCCCGGGAAGGGGCTGGGGCTGGGGCTGGACCCTCGGTGGCTCCACAGGCCCCTGTTTCGTGGCTTTCGCTCCAGGGTGGGATTTTCTTTGTCACCCCAAACCGCTCTTGATGAATGGGGGGTTGGGTTTTGTGTCAAAATGTTTCTTCATAATACTTAAGAAATGGAGTATCTTGACTCTTTGTTTTGAAATGATGGTAAAATATGAAATTAGTGTTGGCCCAATTGAGTTAACGAGGAGGAACACCTAAACAGCGTGAGACGTTGGGGTTGGTGGCGAAACATTTTCAGTATTTTTTTTTCATTAGTTTATTTTGACAAGGGAAGGAAAGAGGGAGCTGGGGGGTGTGTGGTTTTTTTTTCTGAAGGCCACGGCAGTTTTTATAACCCTGCTTTTTGCCACTTGGGTGGAGGGGGTAGGGGACAGCAGAGCAATATTTGCTGTTTAATTCTTGGCCTGTTTTACATAGAGAAGGAAGAGATTTAAACAACAGTAAGTTATCTCCACTGTGCCGAGCACACGAGGGCTTTTCTGCCTTCCCCCCTGCACGCGGCGAGCGTGTCTGCCATGCCGGCACCCTCCTGCGCACCCCGGGCCCCTCGCTGGCGAGCAAAGCGATGCTGAAGCCGCCCGCATTGGGCACGAGGGTGCTTAATCAGCTAATTAATAAATCGGTCTCTGGGATCCCGCTGCCAACCCAATTTAGCTGGGTTTCGTTTCTCTCTTTGGTGGCTTAACGATGTTCACGACAACTTTCCCTTTGGACCGGGAGATGGACCCGCAGCAGCGAAAACTTTACGTCAAGAGCTTGATCTGCTCAGTCACACCCGCCTGCCACGAAGGAGGCACAGCTGCGCCGAGAGAAGGAGATAAACACTTGAAACGCAGGATGAAGGAGGCTTCAAACATCTCTGCTGCCTGCAAAATAGATTTCTGTTTCCAATTCCCTTTCTGCAAGCCACAGAGATCACAGGGAGACGCTCGGAACAGGAGGAAATCCGTGGCGAGACATTACTTATTCATAAAATAATGTGTAATCGTTCCTATAAAGTGGCGGGATTGGAAGGGTCACTGTAATTCAGATCAATCCTGCTTACTTCTTTCCGTTTCAGGGGCGTGGAGCCCGGCGCTGAGTGGGACGCGGCTCCTGCGGCACTGGAGGGGAGCGGGGGCACTCGCCTTCCTCGCAGCTGGAAAAACACAGGGAAAGCTTGGGAAGGTTTTTTCTCGAGAAAAAAGCTGCTTGAAACACGGTCCCTGTCGATCAGGTGAAGAGCAGAGCAACGTTCCGCTCTGTCCCGCCGCAGAGGGGGCGAAGCGAGCGCCTTGTCTCGGAGCCGTATCCGCAGGGACCGGCAGCGTCGCTGTGCTACCCCCGTGCCAGCCGCGCGGCCAGGACGCCTCGGAGGTGCCTCCTCGGGGCTCAACAGCCAAAAAGCTCTTGAGGGGAGGGAGCAGGGCTCTGTCCCACGTTTCCTGGGGTACCTGTAGGAGCTGAGAGGTGCTGCGGGATGCGCGCGGTCCCGGGGTGCCCTCCTCTCCCCCCACGGCCGCCGCGAGCGCCGGGGTGACCAGCGTCACCAGCTCCGTCCCTGCGCTGCGGCTCTTCATCGCTCAAGTTACTGCTCTTCAAAAACGGTGGGACGAAAGCCAGTGGGAACCGAGACATCTTGTGAAAGGGGGAAACCTGTTTCGTTAATGGCTAAGAAAGGCTCCTCGCCGGAGCACTGCGGTGCAGTTACAGTTATGAGATTTGCAGGTAGTTATCACATCGCTGCTAATTAATTTGCTGCGTTAGAGTATCCGGCAAAGGGCTGAACGCAGACTGCCGGCACGGAGGCTCCCGCAATAATTCACCCAACATAGAAAACGAACCGTAATGAGAGCTGATGGACAGCATCGACGTGGAGGACTTCATCCCAAGTGGGAATATCGCTGCAGCCAAGGCTGGAGCCGGCAGCTTCATGCAGCAACGCCCCAAACGGCAGCGAGGAAGCAAGGAAACCTCTTTTTTTTTTTGCCAAATCTGTGCTGATTATTTGGGAAACCAGAATTTATTTGCTGTTAGCAGCTTTTGCTTTGAAAACACATCATAAACCTGAACAGCACCCACGGTGCTGCTGTCAGTCAGCCACGGGCACCTCCATCCTGCAGATGGGGAAGGCACGGTGGTGAAGGGGGGATCCCCACATCCCCCCAGCACAGCAAGGGCACCCGGTGTTGTCCAGCCCGTGCTGGTTCCTGGCATGGTTGTCCCAGCCGGGCACGGGGTCTCCATGCCCGAATGCCACATCCTGGGGACAACTGTCCTGCGCAAGGTCATCTGTGCCGCACACGTGGGGCCTCCAGCATCCCAGCTCCTCATAACTCTCACTGCACATCAGATTTTTAAAACAAAAAAATAGGAGAGAACTGATCCTGGATGCTCAAAGGATGTCTGAGAACACACTTTCCCAACGATCCCACTCTTGTACGTGTGGCCATGACCCGCCTGGGGCTCCCGGCCGGGACCCTCGGGCTGGCTGCTGGTGCTGAGTCCTCCTGGACGGCCCCGGGCGCTTAACGGGGCCTTGGAAAAACACCCGGTCTGCCTCTGCCCAACGCCAGGATTTCGTTAGCTTGCAGTCAAATATTAGGGCTGGTGCTGCGTGTTTAATTGCATTTCTAGTGCTCCTGCCCTCCCTGGGGCTGGGAATCGCTTCTCCACCTGAAAGCGGAGGATGCACAGGGACTCCTGTGCAAATCGGTTCAGAGAAGAGCCTGAAAGTCCCAGAAGGGACCGAGGTGCTTCCAGGGATGGGGCTGGAGCTTGGCTCGGGGTGAGCGTCACGCTGTGGGGCAGCAGCTATCCCAGGTCTCTGGATGAAGCTGCTCCTTCCACCCACTCCCAGGGGCTTGTCCTTGGTCCTTTGATCAAACTGAAATACTTTCCGTGTCCCCTCAGATGCCGATAGCAGAGCTGTGATGTGCCGCAGCCCCGGGCTTCAGGACAAACCCAGGTTATTCTGCAAAGCCCGGCGCTGGGGGCTCTCCATCCCCTCGCCGCGACCCGCTGCCCGTTTGGTACCAGGCTGGACCAGGCTCGTCGCTGCCGGTTGTCTCCTGACCTTGGGTAAGTCATTCCCGGGGTGGGTCCTGGGGAGAGTCAGGCTGGACGGGGCCTCGGGAACAGCCCAGGCTCCTCTCCCTTTCTTTTGTGTGCAAAACTTATAAAGAAAAAAAAAAAAAAACCCAAGCCCCTAACAAATCAAGCCCAACTAGTTCTCCAGCTTCATTTGGACGGAGGCCCAAAACACAGTCTGGCGAGGCCTCGCACAGCGCAGATGGAAATCCTATATGGGGCTACTGACTCACGGCACTAAAAAAAAAACCTGTTAGTCAACGTTCAAAAGGGCTGGAGCTCCCGAAGAAACCCTCCACGGTCCCCACAGGGGATGCTCCGCTTGGGGAGCGCTACGGGCAGGGGCCCGCGCCCCAGGAGCTGCATCCCCCTGCGATGCTCTGGGGCTGATGGGTGTCGGGCGCCCGAGGCCTCGATGGGGTAATGAGGAGGATGTTATCGACCGGGGTTTTCGCCTCCCCCTCTCATATTTACTGATTTCCCATCCCTCCTCGGCGCACTGCGCTTTTTAATCCATCCAGGTCACGGCCCGCTCAAGCGGGGCCAGCCACGGGGTCAGCACTAACGATATGCTAATGAGGCTGGGGCAATCAATTCCCCCTAATCAGGCAATCGATCCCCACTGCACGTGTTTCTGATCTTGGGCTGTGTGGGAGCAGCATCCGATTTTAATGTGGAGGGGCTCTTTGAAGCCACTTGTCACAGCGGGACTGGGCTTGAAGGAGACTTATAGGGCTTATAATAAAAAAAAAATATAAAAAAAAAAAATTTAGAAGAGGTTTTGGGGATTGGAGCATCCTTCTGAATCCAAGTGCTGCTCACTGGTCTGGTAGTGAATAAAAGCTCGTTGGCAGCAGCGGGTCGGGGCACACGGGGGTCTGGTCCGGGTGGAGGGGATGGGGATGGGGATGGGGATGGGGATGCTGCAGCAGCACCCAGAGCCCAGGGGAGGGCGAAGGCTCCTCCCTGCTCGGCTTCGCGCCATCGGCGAGGTCTCGCAGCCGCGGCACTTTGTGCGTGCCCACGTGCACCCTCACATCTGCCTCGGCGATTCCCGTATCTCCCTCGGCAGCAGCCCCAGCGCCTTCCTCGCAGGCGATGTCCCGCCTGCAGGTCCATTCCTCCACCGTGGGGCACTTTGTCGCTCGGGACGTCGGGAAAACACCACCAGCACTGCCCAAGCAGAGCTTTCCCCAAAGGATGCTAGAAAGGTAAGAGGTTTCTGGGGGCTTCTCTTCTGCTGCCGGTCTGGCAGAGCCTCGAGCATGGAGGTGCTCGGAGGGACGGACACGGCCCATCCTGCACCCGCTGCATCCCCAGGGGATGCACAAGGATAACATCGGTGGGACAGATCTGTGATCCCCTCCTCGGTCATTGCCTTTTTCCTGCAAGAAGAGCACCGTTTACTTTCCCCTTCCCTCCTGTTTCCTCCGTGGCTGGTGAAACGGAATCATTTGCTCCCAGCCCTCCGTGTTGAGGGGGCACCTTCTCCAGCACGATGCGTTCGGGAGCTCTCACGCCACCGCCGTCTGCGCCGCCGCGTTTGAGGCCATGGGGAGAGGCTTTCCAGGATGGGCTCTGCTGCGCGGACATGAAGGCGAGTAGCGAAGCCTCTTCTACAGTATAATTTCCCCTTATTAGCCATGCAGCTTTGGGATGTTTACGCGCCTCTCTGATTTAGTTGAGGCAATTGCTTTTAAGGGCTGATTATTTATGGATCTATAGTACACAGTGCCAGCAGGAATAAATTTCCCCATCTAAATCAGTTATTTTCCCAGCACGACGCGCTCATCTCAAAATAGATGCGCCCACCCCCTCATCACCCAGCCCAGGCGCGCGGCGGCGGGCGCCCACCGGCACGGCACAGCCCGGTGCAGCTCCCACCGCCGCCTCCGGCTGCTCCGCCGCACCGGCTCGCCCGGCCGGGGTTTCCCACGCGCCTCCCCCCTGGGGTTCGCTGGAGGTGCCTGCCGCAAACCAGCGGCTTTTCAGTGGGTTTTTTGCTGTCCTGTCTCCCGTAGTGGCCATAAGCAGATGCACAAGAGCGGGCAGGAACAGATCAGGGTGTTTGATCCCCCCTAATATTTTGTGTTTGAGCCCTCTAATAGTTTTTTTAGTGTCAATTGGTTTTGGCTCAGGGAATTTCCTGACCCTGATGCGGTTTGCCCGCCTCTCTCTGAGCTCCTCATCCACTCTCTTCAGCCCACATGAGGTTTTTTTCCACCTGCATCACCCTTGGGTAAGGATTTCAGCAGCTCGGCTGACCCCTACATGGGAAAACCCATTTAACTGCCTTTAGCCCTTGGACTGGGAAAGCCTCTCTTCCTTGCAAAGGGGACTTAAAATCCCTCTGTGTTGCCTGAATCCTCCCCTCCGCACCTGGAAAAGGAGGTGGCGATGGGAGGGCGGCTCCGCCGCCTGCAAACCCTGCACACGCTTTGCGGTCGGTGGGTTTCAGTGTCTCGTTGCATCTGGAAAGGCTGGAATTGAAGTTGCTTGTGTCACGTCGCACGGTCCCAGCGTGGGTGTACAGACGTGCATCCACCCCGGGCCTCCAGCGCGCGGCTTCAACGAGAAACGCTCTTACACCGAACCCAAACCGCTCCTGCGCGGCCCCGCGGCGATGCACAGCTCTTGGCACAGTCCCGCTCAGCCAAGCAAAGCAAGGACGTGGCAGGGCCAGACCCGTTCCTCGGCCCAGCCGGGACTGTCGGCGTTCCCACCCGGCAGGCTCGTTGGGTTAATTAGAGGTGTTGGGATTTATGCTTTTGCTGCGGGCAAAACCCTCTCTCCAAAACAGCCCTGCCCCGCATTAACCCGGGCTGCGCTCAGAGCCCTCTGCGGATCCACGCAGCCGAGTTAACCGGGGCTTGGATCCGGTATTCTCACTCGGTCATGCCCAGTTACTCCAAGGAGAGTAAAATAAAGATCAAAAGAGCAAGAAATGCGCTTAAAAAATGACCAGCATCCCTGAAGTGACAGCGCCTGGGAGCAGAAGGAGCAAACCAATCTCTGGGAGGAAAAAGTGCTGGCGGCACCGAATGGAGATTGGGAGCAGGGGATGGCCGGGGGTCCCGCAAATAAGATGATCGAGGAGCCGCTCGCTCGAATAACGTGGCTGGCGGCAGAGATGGAGACGGCTCTCAGGGCCCATTAGGAAGTCATCAGTATTGCCCGCGGCGCGGCTGTGCCAGCACCCGGCGCTCGGGCTCGCCGGCAGCGTTTGCCCCGCGTTTGGCTGGGGGGCGGCAGGGGGGTGTTTGCATCGTGGAGGGGCTGGGTGTGCGGGGGGCGTGAATCTCGTGGGACACGTTTTCTGGCAGGTCAATTAGTTCTGCACCCTTTTTTTCCTGATCTGCCTGTCAGTCCCAATATTATTGTTAATTAGAGCGTGCATCCAGAGGCAGCTAACGCAGCGTGAGCGGCGGCTGTCCTGTCATGGGCCGCGCTCGTGGTAGAGGCCAGGGCTGGTCTGGTTATGTATCCCGGCGTCCTCACCGGCACAGCCCGCGCCGAGGGTCACGCTCGTGCCTGCGGTGCTCAGGCACCGGTAACCATGGGCTGCTGTGGGTGCTGCTGGCGTTATGCAGAGGCTCCTGCCAGCACCGGCTCTGCTGAGTCAGCAGGTTCCTCGCTCCGGCTGAGTCAGCGAAAAGCACCATCCCACCCACGCACCGGTGCCGGGCTGTGCCCCGGGGAAGACCGGCGCTGTCAGACGTGTTCCCCAGGCACCTCTCCGGCAAACGAAGCAGCAAATGCAACGTTACGTTTCTCCCAGTTTGACGCCATCTGCGGCCAGACGCTGATCCCGGTGTCACGCCAGCACAGGGGCGGCCAGGGAAGAATTTGGCCCCGCAGGCAGACGACGGCAGGTCAGTGACTTCCATGGTGACGTTCCAGCAGTTTTGGTCCTGTAATCGCAGCCCTGGGGCTGGATTTGCTGCTGCCTTGCTGGGCTCTGAGGTCCTCAGCTGCAGACCCGGCGGGTGCCACCCCACCAGAAGCTGTAGGGCTTCGTGGACCAAAGCCGCTTCCCCAGGTGGGGCGTGGGGTTCCCCAAACATGGGGGTCGCTGTAGCCTTCAAGCTTTCCCAGCCCACCGGGCTCATCCGCACAGAGCTGCAGCCCCTGCCTTGGCCGGAGAGCGCTGGGGCATTTGGGACGCTGAGCTGGGCACCATCACCTCCCCTCCAGCAGCCCCCTGTGCCAGCCCCTCCTCGTGTCCGTCCCCTCCCGCTTCCCTCCAGCATCCTTCTCCCGGGACTGGCATGTCCCCGGTCCCGGCTGCAGCCTCTCACTGGCACCGGTTACAGCCCAGAGCTGGCATCACCCGTCTCAAGGTCAGGAGGAGCTTTGGGGTTATCTCTGTGCTCTGCCCAGGCTCCGCTTTCCCACCAGCCTGCTCCCTTCATCAGCAAGAAAACTGTCTTTTCTTAACACTTATTAAGCCCTAATTTTCATCTTATTCATTACTACCAACTCATTAAGCTGGCAAGGAATTAAATGAGGTGAAATGAAAAGAATTGAAAAAAGACTGAAGGGTTTAGGGTGGTGGTTTTTTTTTTTAAAAGAGACCAGAAAATAATCTCCCAGGATTAAGCAGGTGAGAGCAGCTAACCCTGTGGAAGGGCACGTAAGACTTAAAGACGAGGTTTCTAATTAGGAAGAGGCACCGAAGGACCCCGAGGGGCGTCCGTCCGCTCGTCCCTGCCCGCCGAGGTGACAGTAAGGACAGACGGGCACCGGCGGCTCCCAGCCGGCGAAGCCGCTCATTGTTAATGTCGCTGCTCAAATAAAAGACGCTGCAGTGAGAAATGGGGGGCCCAGTGGACATTTGTGAGGCGTCCAAAAATAGTCGCTGCCAAAGTCACTGCTGTCGGTGCCAGACGAAGGCCCTGAGCTTAGATAGAGAGATAGATGGGGGGGTGGGGTGTATATTTAGGGATATTATTTAATATATTCATGTTAAATATAAACATACTAATATATTAATATGTTTAGGGTATATATTTAAATATATGTCTGTATATATAAAGCCATTGCTTTCAGAAAACAATCTTCTGCCCATAGGGTTATCGACCGGCCCGTGCTGGGGGTTTTCTCCAAGGATGGCTCTCCGTCAGCCGCGCTGGGTGTGCATACGGCATTTATGAAATGCTTTGAAATCAAACGTGGTAAGCGTCTGTCCGTCTGTCTGTCCCTGCTCTCCTCTCCATGCATTCAATCTCCCGCTGCCCGCGTGCCCCCAGGGCTCCTGGCACAGCCGGGAACAGCCCCGGGGCAGCTCCTGGCTCGGTCTCCCCGGTGAGCAGCCGGGAGGTGCTCACTGCCCGGCTTTGGGGCGACCTGAGCTTCCCCACGGGTGACCTGAGCATCCTGTCCCTCGAGGAGCTCATTTCATCCCCGTTCCCAAACCCATCGCCCACCTGGGCTCCGCAGCCGCCGGGCAAACCGGAGGGATCGGCTGCCGCCCGGGCATGTCGCACCGGTGCGTGGCTTTTTTGTTTTTATTGTTGTTTCCTCAGACTGGATTAAAACAAGGGTTGTACAGCACAATGTCAGCCCTGCCGAAGGAATCCCAACTCTCTGGTGACTTCATTAGCGCCAGCGCCTCCAGCCAGCAAAGTCACGGGGCTTTATTAGCGCACGGTGGGTTTTCTTCTCTCGCCCTCGCGCATGCAGAAACCTCATTAGTGGGGAAGACAGAGCACTTAAGAGTCCCGTTAAGCTTCTGTCCCGCCTTGTTTCATCTCCTCCTTCCTGACACGCTGCCCCGTCACCTCCGGTTTCACCGGCAGAGCGAGCGAGGCCCTGCCACAGCCACGGGGATTTGGGACCCAGCATCCCCCCAGCACCGCGGTGCTCGTGGCCTGCCGGGGCCCTGGGTCACCCCCTGCTCCCCCTGCCCACCCGTGGGGACCCCACCGATGTCTCCAGCCCCACGTTAGGGCTGTGCTCGCATCGCTCAGCAGCAGATGTGCACCGAGCTGGCCGGCCTCTGCTAGTGCCGTCCCTGCCGGGAGCATCCCAGCTCTCGGGCAACGGGAGGCAAGGAGACCACAAGACCAAGGTGCGTGCAGCACATCTCTCTTCCTGGCCTGAACTGGTGTTACTGGTTTTAAACCCACCCGGGTGGGAAGGACTGCGTTCCCGGAGCCCTGATTTACCCGGTACCCGCCGTGCCGGGGTTCGTTGCCGTCCCGCCGCTTACAGCCCTGCTTCACATTCAACACGTCCCTGGTTGCATTGCGACCCCGCCGATCTCCCGTTCATTTTGATGCATTCAGGATCGTAAGAGGCTGTTATTTTATGATGGATTAACGACGCTGTATTTGCTTTTAGCCTGTTTTATGGTGCCCCGAGTGCCTTGGCTATAACTCTTCTGTTTATTTGTTTTATTATCCCAACAGGCTGCTCAGAGAGATTACTCGACAACACCCGCTTTCCCCACCGCGGGCTCCCACGGAGAGGCTGGAGGAGATATCCCAGCCCAGGTGAGGCACAGGCCCACGGCTCAGCCCGCCCGTGCACGGGAACGCAGCTTTGAAGCTGGGTTTTGCCGGTCGCGGGCTGGCTGCGAGGCAGGGGGCTGCCTGGGGAGGGACGGAGGGAGGGGGTGCAGGAAGCCAAAGCTGCTTTAGTTCAGTGTCTGTCTCAATGCATCCACCCGCTTGCACGAAGGGCTTGGCGTGGGCACCACCCTGGAGCAAGAGGAGCTGGAGCAAGGAGCCAAGGGCTGAGGACAGGAGGTGTGGGGCCATCACGGCTGCAGGGGGTCACATCAGATTGGATATTCGTAAAAATTTCTTCACCGAAAGGGTTGTTGGGCATTGGACCAGGCTGCCCAGGGAGGTGGTGGAGTCCCCATCCCTGGAGGTATTCAAAAGACGTTTAGATGATGCCCTAAGGGATACGATTTAGTGGGGGACTTGCTAATGCTGGGTTAATGGTTGGACCCGATGATCTTGGAGGTCTCTTTAAACCAGAACGATTCTATGATCCCTCTCCCCTTCGTTCTCACTGCTGGGGCCCTTCTCCATCCCCGCCTGGGTGCAGGTGTGCTGCTCCTGAGACGAGCTGTGCAGGCCAGTAAGGTTTGGCTGGAAGGCAAACACAGGCTCAGGGCTCTCCCCACATTTGGGGATGACTCCCCAAGCCCCGTACCTGCTCACCACCCCAGCTCCTCGCCCACCTCCCCTCCCCGGATGGCGCCAGCAGTATCTCCCCTCTTCTCCCCAGGGGTTGGTATATTTGCGGTGAAGTACTCGAGTGCTAATAACTCACATTAGCACCTTTGCCTGACGGATGTCAGCACCAAGGGCCAGATTCCATTTCAGCTGAAAGCCCGGCTGCTAATTTCCAGTAGCAAAGATCAACCAGGAGCTTCGGGGATTAGAGCAGTGAGTGGAGGGGGAAACGAGAAATGAAAGAGGAAGATAAACATAAAAGTCATACAAAACAAATAGCTGGCAGGAACTCCATTAAATCAGACGTTTTTAAAAGGAAATATTAAAATATTAACTATGTAATTAAGTATTTATTAATTAAAAAGGAAGCCAAGCCGCATTAAGCCTAGCAAAGCCCTAATCATGTGCAAATTCTTGTTTAGCTCAGCTGCCAATTCAATGGACCATGTGTCTGGCTTTGCGGGGCCTTGGGCTCAGGTCTATCGAAGCGATGGGGAAGCAGATTCCTGCTGAAGTTAGAAGGAGCAAAATCACTTCAACGTTTCCCTTTTCCCTGCCCTCCTGAGCCTCTTCCAGCGGCTCCTTCTTGCGGAACCCCGGAGCTGCCCGGGGAGCTCGGCCAGCAGCGGGGCAGCAGGCAAGGGCAGGGGCGACGGTTTCCCCGGCTGTGCATCGCTACCGTCCCTCCAACTTTTTGGCAATTCCTCCTTTGACGACACCCGAGCATGCCGGGACCCGTGCGCTGTTGTCTTGACCTCCCGAACCACAGGAGCCGGGTATGGAGGTGAATCACTCAGCACGGACTGGGATGTCTTAGCAACTGGTTTGAGGGAGACCTCGGTGTCCCCGTGCGAGGAGCCGGTGGCACCGGAGCTGTGACTCGTGTGGCGATGCTGGAGCCGGCACCGGGGTCACATTGAGCTCTCCCAGCCCCGTCCCAAGGAGGTCGAGCTGTCTGGTGCCTCTGACAAACTCATCTGTCAGGGAGCGAGGGCCATCGGCTGCGAGACACTGCAGAAGAGGGAGAATTAAAGGAGGGAGAGAGAAAGAGCAATCAATACATTATTTAACAGCAGGAATGCAAATGACAAAAAATTAATGAGGCCTCTCCCCCCCAGCACCCCTCCCCCAGCCCTCCTTTGCTGTAAGATTGCTGACAAATTCTCTGGAAAATATCAAAACAGCCGGAGGGTGTAACCTGCCAGAGTGATGCACCATTATCTATTATTGATGGAAACCTTGACAAGTTCCCTTTAAAAAAGGAGAGAAAAGGGGGGGGGGGGGAAATTGCATCTAATCTTTGTTTTAAAGCTACAGTTGCTCATTTTCTCTTCCCCGAGGGCGGCTGAGCGACAGAAGCCGTCACGGAGGTGGCACCGTGGTGTGATGCTCCCTGAGCCCCAGCACGGCCGGGTGCCTCCGGGCTGGTGGGGAATCAGCACGGGGGGGGCCAGCATGCGTATGGAGGAAGAATAGTTGTTTTTCCCCCCGATACCCCTGTAAAGAGTCTTTTAAGCCTCATTTAAAGATGAAATAGGGCTGAGCTGGCAGAGACAGCACTGGGGATTGTGTCTGGGGAGGAGAGATGTTGGGGGCCCGGAGTAGAAGGGAGGGAGCAGAGGATCAAAGCAAACCACGCTGTAAATCCAGGAGGACAGACCGGCTGCAGGACAAGAGGAGGAGGAACTCCTGGTAGAAAAAGTGACTAGGGGAAAAAAATATCCAGCAAGTCCCTGAAGCATAACAAAACCATTCCCGAGCGGCAGAGAGGCGAGAGACCACGGGAGCCAGCACAGAGCCACTATCAAACACGCTGGCGAGAGACACACTGCAGGGATTAATACTTTATAAATGTCATTGGCCTCCTGACAGGCTCCTGTATAATCCTCTTCTTTGGCCTCTCGCAGCACAACCCTCCGAACAAACCAGGTGGAGCAGGTGGTCCCTGCTGCTCCCGTTATCCCAGAGCCCCGAGCCAGGCGTGACCCGTCCCTCCTCCCGCCGGTGCCACCGTCCCCCTCGCTACGCAGGAGCTGCTTTGGCCGCAGACCCCGCTGTCCCCACGCCGCCCTGGGGATGCCGTGTGCTGCAGGGCAGCGGGGCAAGCCGATGCAGCTGATGCCCCAGGAGCCCCCAGCACGCCAGCGTCCTCCCCTCCATCCCCGAGCCCTCCTCGCGTAGCCACCTGATCCGGAATTTATAACCTGCTTTTCTTTGTTTGCAGCGCCCATCTTTACATACCCTGCTGCCGACCGGGCGTGCGGCTCTAGGGAGGGAAAGCTGTCGGTGCGTCGCACACGCGTGCGGGAGCCGTGGGCTTTTGGCTGAGCTGCCGTACGTGTGCCCATGTTTCACCGTGCCTCAGTTTCTCGAGGCAGACGTGGGAGACGGTCACAGGCACTCACTTTGAGATCCAGGGATGAAGGGCATGCCGTAGGTGCCAAGTATTATTATTCACTGTTGCTTTTTTTATAGGTCCTCAAATGTATTTCTCTCATCTCACGGCCAAGTCCCTCAAGGACGCTTACGGGATCTGTTCCAGGCAGACGCTGAAATCCGGCTCCTGTTTCCCCACCAGTAGCTCTGGGCCTGTCCTCGGGCTATTTAACATGAGGCTGTTGGAGGTGTAGGAATTACCCCCGGAGGTTTGTTTCCCCATCCCACCGTCCTGTCCTCAGCAGACACCATGCCAGAGACCTCAAAGAAGGTAGAAAATCCTGGACAGGACAGGACAGTTTATATCTTATTTGATTTAACCCTGGCAAACACCAGTGTTCTGGTTTATGCGCACTGGCGTTGTGGATCCTGCTGAACTCCACGTTCCCGTGAGACCTCATGGCAGGGAGTCCTGCAGTTCTGCCTGTCGGTATTCCCTGCTCTTGGTTTGAAAGGTATCGTCCTCTAATTGCTCCTGTTTTGGTGCTGCAGGGGCAAGTCTGTGCTCCCAGGCATCTTCTCTACACCAGCCGTTGCTTTGTATGCCTCTGCCATGCCCTCCTTATCTTCACCTCTACCCCATCCCCTCTTCTTCTTAAACTAAATAGTCCTAAATCTTTTTAATCTCTTCTCATGGATTATTGATACTATTTGTTGCACTTCTTTGGATCTTTTCCATTTCTGCTCTATCTTTGCTGAGATGAGAGGGTGATGAGAGCGGACTCCCAGTGAAGGTGAAGTTTATAAAGTCGCGGCAGCGTTTGCAGGTTTGCTGCCTCTCCCTGAGTTGCCCAAAGCGCTGGGGAAGGGGCTGCTCCTGCCCATGGCGTTGCACGCTCCTGGACCTGCCCGCAGCAATCCCCAGGCTGCTTCCCTGAGCGTTTATCACCCAGTAGGACCCCATCCACCAGCAGAAGGATCTGTGTTTTTCTCCCGGTGTGTCTGCAGTGGAGTTGTCACAGCAGGTGAGATCCGCAGTCGTGCTGCCCAGCCCCTGCTCTTTTTCTGAGTTCTCCCTAGCCCTGCTCGGCCGTCGCTGGGACTCAGATAGCTATTTGGAGTCCCCCACGGGCCTTGCTGCTGCACGGTCCAGAGCCCCTCCAGACCCTCCGGACACAGAAGCGATGCCGCTGCTGCGCACGGTACCTTAGCAGCATCCCCGCGTGATGGGGAGCAACCGTGTTCCCCCTCCCCGGCTCGCTCCTGCCCGGCCTCCGCCGAGCTCCAGCTCTCTCCCAGCACATCTGCAGCCTCAGCAGCTTCTTGTGTTTGCAAATCCAAACCCGCCGGGGGGGAGGCAGGCAGTGCACAGGCTCCCGTTTAACTGGGGAGGTGGCCCAGTTTATACAAAATTATTTGGGCCCTTGGGAGACCGTGTAAGCGGGGTGGTGGCAGGCAGCGCTCCCCACTGCCTGCGCTGGGTGTCCTGCTCTTGGGGTGTCTGGGGGGGGCAATCCCCTTCGCCAAGGGGTTGTCCCTGCTCACCATGCTCACCTGGGTACTTTATTAGTGAAATCAGTTTGTTTTCTTGTTATTGGAAAGTGACTGGTCTATGATTCCCTGATTTAATCCCTCGGGTCTCCTTCAGGTTGGGGCTTGGCTTTTACCGCTTTCCCGGCTTGCTGGGGGGGGCTAATGAGAGGGTTATTTTCTTCCTGTCACAGCTGCAAGGAAATGGGTCTTAACGTCCATCTGAAATGTGCTGCATGCTGCGTTTTCTGCCATCCCGACCGCAGCTGTGTCAGTTTTATCAGAAATGGAGCTAAATCCCAGCCACCTTTAAGCTGGGGACAAAACAGGATTTGGCCCCGTGGGAATAGGAATGAGGGTGAGTGACCTGCAGGAGTCCGGGGCTGCTCTTGCTGAGGAGCTCGTCTGTGCTGCTTCTTCAGGCAGGAGATGGCAGGAGCACCCGGGCCGGCTGCGCCCACCCATCGCCTCCCCGCCGGACCACGCCGTCACCCCGTGCCCGGCTCCAGCCCGGGGACACGGGCAGCCGGGAGAGCCAGGAGGCCGGGGCTGACCGGCTGCTTCGAGGGGCTCCAGTTAGACATGCAGAGATAGACGGGGAGAATTCAGATCTGTGCGCTTTATACCTTCTCTTCAGTGCCCCCACCTCACCACACTTTTTACTTTCTCTCCTTATTCCTCGGTTAAATCCAGCCACTCCTAAGGACACAGGAGACATCCCCCAGCTACCCCAGCCTGCAGGGAAGCACTGAAGTCCAAAAGAAGCGAAACAAGATAATGAAGCTGGAGACACAATTGCTGAGACGGGGCTGCCAAACAGCCGAGAAGCTCCGGCTCCTGTGGCGGGACTCCTCAGCCTGGGTAGGCAGGCACACAGCCGACAAGGAGATCAGCCTTTCATGGAGCTGAAGGTCACCCCTGGGCTGGCTGCGGGGGACAGAGAGCCGCCGCCACGGTCACCATGGTGCTGGAAATGTCGTGTCCAGCCAGAGCATCGGTTTTGCTTTTCCATTGTCTGTTCTGCTAAAGAAAGCTTTGTTGGCAAAGGGACTTCGTGGGAAGTTTATCTCCCTGCTGCTAACTTTGTGCAAAAAAAGAGAAAAAAAAAAAAAAAGCGCAATAATAAAAAGAATCCATCATAAATTCTGAGGCAGAATCAGGAGGTCAAGTTTTAAAAAAAAAAAAAAAGGGAAGGAGGAAAAAACTACACTAAACAACCCATCAGCTCTGACTTGACGACGAAGAGAAGCGCTCTGGGCTGAGAAATAATGGTTTGGAGTTTGCATCATTATCAGGGCTGCGTGCCCCACATTTACGATGCTGTCTGAAATGTGTGCAAGCTGGGACTTGTGCGGCGTAACGGAAGCGGCGTGGGGGTGGGCCAGTCCCGGCTTCAGGGACAGACCAGCCGAAATAGAGACTTGCGTGAGACGTTGCAGCTCGTCACCCCGCACGCTTCTGAGAGGGACCTCGGAGGGGCTGGGTGAGACCCGCTGGTTCATCTTCGTACAGGCTGCCAGGCCGGCCGCTCTGCTCATAAATGAGGTCCAGAGGAGTCTGTGCCTTTCTTGTCTAATTGCAAAGGTGAAAGGGCCCTTTTACGAAGGGGGAAGCTGAAGCACAGAGAGGCCTGCCTGCCCCAAGTTAGCTTTCTGCACCAAACGATGCCCTTCCACAAGCAAACGGGGCTCCTCTCTCCTGTGCGCATCCTCTGTGCCGGTGCCGCTCGGGGAGGGAGCGCCGCGTTTCCCCAGCCCGCATCCCTTGCTCTCATGCAGTCTTCAGGATTCAGCACATCTCAGTCCTGATCTGCCGCAGCCTCTTGTATTCAGTGCTGGGCTCCCCAGGCGGGTTTGCCAACACGGCTCATTTCTGCTCTGCAAGACCTCTGCTATTTCAAACTACGACCCTCTGCATCTCGCCCAGCTCCCTCAGGTCTCTCCCCCATCCCTCCAGGTCTGCGTGCCTGCTGTCAGCTGTACAAACCGGACGGTGCTTCAGCAACGCGGGCAGGTGACACTTTGGCTTGGGCACGAGGCCGTCCCACCCGGGATCGGCAGCGGGAGGAAATCAGAGAGCTGGGCTGTCACATCCGATTACATTTTTCTCTGGGTGACCTCTGTTTCCACAACACAATTTTTATTATTTGACTTTGGAATATTGATTTTTATTTCCTTTTTTTGATTCATTTTGGTTTCACTCTTTCCTGCAGGGAGTGACTTGGGTCACCTTCAACTTCTCCTCGCTCTGGAGCGTAAGGCAGGAAGGGTCACTCATCCACGGAAAATGACCTGGAAGAAAAGCGGGGTTTTAAAGAGTGCTTGTGTATGGAGCGGTCATGTGGAGGGGGGCTGGGTTTGCGTATGATGCTCTGAATTGGGCCCCTCCACCCTGTCCCTCCTGAATACCCCCAGCCAACGTGGTGACTTGTCTCCCTCTCCAGGAGGTTCTTCATGGATGTGGACGTGAACTGCACTGCGATGAAGCAGGTCTGGATGTGGAGCTCCTCCGATCTTCGCAGGCAGCAGGACCAGCTTCTCATCAAAAGGGAGGGTTTGCCACAGAAGTGTGTCCATCTCCTTGCATCCCGTCTTTGGCAGTGACCCGTAACGATGCTTCAGATGAAGGAAAAATGCAGTTGTACCAGGCAGAGTCCAAGGTAAATTGCCCGCAGAGCCGATGCGCCCGGCAGCCCGTGCCATGATACGACAAACTTCCCTGTCCTCTGCTTGCTCGGAGCACAGAGGCTGGTCGAGGTCTGTGAGAGCTGGTGGCCGCTGGCTGTGGGCACACACACAGCGGCTGTTTTCAGTGCGTCGAGTTATTTCTCTTTCGGTTTTGCTGCCAGTGGGCCTCTGCGACACAGGGAAATGCCGCCCAGCCCATCCCCTTTGCAACAGCAGCAGCTGGTGGTCTGAGAAAAACCTCCACATTTTCTTTTCCTTTTTTGTTTTTTTTTTTTTCCATTTAATTCTGCAGCTCCAGCTCCAGCGCCTGTCTACGGGCTCCGTGATGCTGAGTGGCACTTGCTGATGCGCAAGCCAGCCTACGGGGACGGACATCGGACCATCTGTGTCTCTGGGAAGATGCCCTCAGAGTCTGCAAGTGGAAAGGACGGCCCAGGATATACTGTCCTCTGGACTCCGAAGGCAAAGGGGGGTCTTCCCACCTTTCCTGTCCTCAGCAACGCAGACTCCAGAGCCAGAAGGTAACCCACAGCACACGGGTCAGGACAGGCTCCAGGGTCCCTGCTCGGAGCCGCTTTCGCTCTTCAGGGACAGCAAGGATGGACACAAGATTTGGTCAGCAAAGTCAGCAGCCGAGATCCACCCACGCACAGCAAAGATCTTTATTGAATTACCTGCCACTATCTCAATAAAGCCCAAGAGGATGAGCTATCGACGCGAACCTCTGCGCGCGGTGAGGTGAAAGGACAGCCAGACGTCTGACCACTAAGGAGGTGCTGACAGAAACACCTCGGGGTGCCAGACGGCTTGTTAGCCTCTCCCTTCGGAGTTAGCCAATATATATTTTGGTGGTGATTCACATGCTTATTTTTCCACCGTGAAATATAGTCCCCAGTAGAGGGATAAGATTAAGCCAGAGAAAGAACCTTTATAGCCTTTTCTCCTTCCACTCTCACCTTCCTAATTACTTTAAATGTACAAGGGGGTTGTTGAAAGTTGTTAATCTCTCTCTCTCTCTTTCTGTTTTTCTTTTTCATAACCCCAGGGCCTGAAGTTCTTCTCAGCCTTCCTCCTCGAATCCACCTCATCCTCCTTCAGCAGCATGAGGCCAAAAAATTGCTTCCTATTATTTACTCACTTTCACAAAAGACTAAGAGAGGGACCGCAAAAAGCTTCACTTGAAGTTGCTACTTTAAGGCATCTGAAAGTGCAGTTTATTTATTTTCGGGTTAAACCACCCAGCGCCAGTGACCTAAGCATCGTTGGGTCTCTGCCCTCCTGCCCGCGTGGGCTGTGTTTTACAGGTGAGGAGCCCTGAAACAGCGAGCGACGCATCTCAAGCAGCCAAAGGATCTGTCGGTCTTGGGCTCCTGAAGCCAGCGATGGGCCCGAGGCAGGGGGTCTGCGGCTGCAGAGCCCTGCCTGGGCAGGGGCGTGCGCTCGCGGGGCTCAGCAGCAGCCGGGGATTTGGGCTGAGATGTTCCGTGTTTGGTTTTAGCGCCTCGTCCCTTTCGGAGATTTGTCTGGGGAACAAAAAAAACCAAACAAACCAAAAGTCTGTGACCAAGCAGGGAAGGGACCAAGGTGTTTCAGGGTTGGGATGTCCCACCTGCAGCCAGAGATAAACCCACTCACCGCCCACTCCGGTGTCTCCCTGCCTCCTGGTCCCCCTTTGCTGTGCTCAGATGCTCAGAGGACAGCGTGAGCCTTTGGTGAGCATCCTCACTCCGGTGTCCCCCTGCCCTCCTGGTCCCCCTTTGCTGTGCTCAGATGCTCAGAGGATGCGCCTTTGGTGAGCGTCCTCACGGCTGCTGCCCCGGGACAACGAGCGCCGGGCTTGTTCCCAGCTCCCTGCCCCGGGGGGTTTCTCGGCTCCGGCGGGCGGGTGGCGGCGGGCGGCCCCAGCCCCATGTGCCGGCATATGCTGCCCTCTAGAGTCAGCACCCAAACTGCCTTTTTTTTAAAGGAGAAAGCTGGTGGAAAGCAAGTCCTGTCAATCATGTGTCAGAGCGGCTGAACCAGAGAAAATTCCCCTCGGGGCTCGGCAGTGTGAGGGTGCAGGGTGAGACCCCCACGGGGGACCAGCCCACACGGCCGCGGACGGCAGCGAAAGCGGGGGTCTGCAGGGGGAAACCGCGTCTCCGCCTGCCCTGTCTGCCCAGGCCACCGGCTTTCCAAACAACAGCTTGTCTCTCGCTCCAGCACGTAGCGCACCAGGGTCTGGCCCGCAGCGGGGGCCACCAGGCAGGAACCGTGAGCTGTTGCACCCAAAACCCCTGCAAAACACTGAGGCTGCCTCAGGGAGGTGAAAGCCGGGATGTACCAAACCCAAGGTCTCCCATTTGCGCTTTTTTGCTCATAGGAAGTTCCATGCAGCCCACATCACGTGTATGTTTTTCCAGGGGACTGATACAGAAGCTCTGTCCTTGCCTACTTCAGCTCCCAGCTCTGTCCCCTTCTGCATCGCTCTGCTGAGTCTCCCACCCAGAGCCTGTCCCCTGTGATCATGCTATCCTCTTCTTCCCTGAACAATTCCTCTCCTCCCCCCTACACTGGCATCTCACTGCTATTTTTTCCACCGCTGAAGACCACTGAAGTTGCATCCGTTAACAGGAGGTGAGAATCTTGCCCTTTTGCTTGAGGTGCTTCCGCAAAATTCTTTTTCACCCCTTCCCAGCTGCAAAGCTTTCCACCCCGAGGGCTGAGCGCGTGCGGTGGCAGCGGCACAGCGGGTCACGGTGGTCTGTCTGTCACTTGGGGATCCTCGTGCCTGTTGAGTAAGGTCTTTACAGGGAGCTGGTTGTGTCTTAACCAAATTGCAACCACACTGACCAACAAACGTTATCATCAAGGCCAGTGCTGGTCCGGAAGCAAGAAGGTCGTTGGCTAAATTGCATTTCCCTATGTAATCCCAGTTATTCCCAGCTACTGAAACCCACTTGGAGAGCTGCGTTTGGGGGTGAAGGGCCGCTCTCTCCTGGCATTTCTGGGGACAGACAGTGCATCACCCCAGCCCGGCCCCACAGGCCGGGGAGCGCGGGAGCGCCCAGGCTGGGCTGGGGCGAAGCCGCCCGGGAGGGGCAATGGCACTAGAGGGCAGGAGAGCTCTTTTCTACCGGCACATCTCAGTAATTCTGTCGGCATTTCTTGCACAACTTCCCCTGTTCAGTGGGTCAGTTGTGAAGTTCAGTGACTCATCGCAGGAAATGACCCTGTGGGGCTGCAGTTGATGTCTGCTGGCCTTCCCTGGCTGCTGGCAGCCCAGGCGGCAGGGCTGAAGCCGACTCAGTCGGAGGGGTTCGCACGCAGAGAGCCGCCGTCTGCCGCGTGTTGCTGGCAGGTTTGCTGCCAGGTAGTTTCTGCCAGCGAAGAACATTTGGGGAAGGAGGCTGTGGTTGTTGCCCCCCCCCCCCCCCCCCCCCCCCAGCATGGCTCTTGCCGCAAGGCGAACTTTAGCACTGCTCCCTCACCTGATAGCAAAGCAGGTATCACATTGGTACCAGACCCAACACATCCTTCTCTTCTTCCTCCTGTAGCATCGGCACCTGAAAAACTGGCTCTTTGCAAGGTGCTCCAGAATTGCTCCCTCTTGAAGGTAACCACCTACCGTCATCCCCTTTCCTCTCTCCCCAGCTTGCAGCACGAAACGTCCCCGCAGGACCTCACGCCGCTCTGCAACAGCGTGAAAAGTCACATCTCTCTTCACCGCTCTCCTCCCGCTCTCCTGGCCCCGGCTCTGCCCATATAGCAACACATTCACACTGACGCAATCGGCTCTGGGGCGTTTTTTCCCAGCCGATTCAATGGAATATTTAGAAGCATCAGGTTTTCCCAGCGTTGTGAGTTACATCTTAACGCAGAAAGCACAAGAGAAACTCCAGCATCCCCCGAAGGCAATACATCATGGGCAGAACGGGGCTTTTTATATCAGAGACTATGAAAAGACCTTCCAATTTAGTAGCTGTTCCGTTCGTATCGCACATTATTGCACGCACGCTCCTTCTTCCTTGCCTGAGTCTGAAAACGGAGGGTGTAAGCACGGCAGCTTCTTACTTCATCATCTGTCTGCTTCCTGTGTGTGCTCAGAGTCGGGGCCGCGCGCATCAGCGTCGCCCACTCTGGCTCCTAGTTACTATCGCGCGCTAATGCGAGTGAGTCAGCACAGCTCAGCGTGGCCACAAGACACCTTTTACGTCTGTGTAAGTGTGAGAAGAATCTGTCCCTAAATCCTTTTTGGTTAGATTTATTAAGCAAACGCACTCAGGAACTCTCCACAAGCCTCTCTCAAAAAAAAAAAAAGAGAGAAAAACGCATACTCTCCCTCTCAGAGATTTCCTCCTATAGCTCGTGCCCAGCCCCAGGTGTGAGATGTTTAAACAAGCTGATGAAGTCACTCTAGAAGTTGTGTGTAAAGCTTATAAAAATAGCAGCCTCGTGAATGATTTATTTGATAGAGGGGGAAGTAAACAGCCTCTGACGGCTCACCACGCTTCGGAGATTTATTGGCCTCTAGCACAGGGCACTACCTGCAAGTCAAGGTACTGCTGTGACGTTTGTCCCTAATTAAGCCGTACAAACGAGTTAATTTTCAAATAGGACCATAATCCTTTTATTGTTGCCTGGGGCCATCCCCAGCAGCTCTGCGGTCGCTTCCCGCTAGAGGGAACCCGCTTCTCCCCAGGGAGCAGATCAGCCACCGCTCCCTGGGCTCAAATTAGAACAAGCGCGTAGGCCAGGACGGGAAACCCAGAGCTGCGGGTGTAAGGCTGGAGCACAGCGCTTGTCTGCGGCTCCTGCCGGGCTTCCAGCAGCGGTGCTGGGCGACCCTGGGCTTAGCCGAGGTTGCCGCGTGTGCTGGAGTTGGGGAATGCAGAGGATGCTGCGAGGATGCTCTGCGGCGGCAGCACCGGTCTGAGTTAAAAAACATGTCGGGGGTTGTGCAAACCCCACCCTCGATCCCCTTTGGTTAGTTGTAATTTTGCTGCTGACTCCTCTAAGGAAAGATTCTGCCATAGCAGCAAATTTGGAAAAACGCAGCGCACCGGCGAGGCCGGACGAGATCCTGAAGGGCTGGGAGCGTGGGCAGGACGTGTCCTGGGCAGCGCAGGACGGCAGGTCCCAACCCCCCGTACAGAGGGTTGCATTTTGGGGGGAAAACCGCCCAAGGGGCCCAGGGCTGCCCCCAGGGACGTCTCTTTCTTTCAGGTTTCCCCCATCCCCTCGGTGGAGGCCTGGGGAGAGGGGCTGGGCCCGCAGCAGCCCTCCGGGCACCCCCGCCGCGCTGCCCGCGGCTCCACGGCCTCCCGAGCGCCGCTCCTTGCCCCGCCACGCTGACAGCCCCGGGGACACGGGCGAGGGCTGCCCTGAGGACGGTGCCCATCGCTGCCAGCACCCGCTGCGGCCCTGCCTGTCGCCTGTCAGCGCTCCCGGGGAGCGCTGCCGAGGGCACCGCCTGTCCCGCCCAGTGCCGCCGCCTCCGAGACGCCGCCGCTCCCCAACAGGATCCCCTGAGGCGCCGCCGCTTCCCCGTGCCAGAGCCCCCGGCGCGCCCGGAGAGAAGCGGGGCGCTGCCCGAGGCCCTGCCCGCCCCGCCGCCGGCCCCGCCCGGCGGGCCGTGGCGGCGGTTCCCCGGCGCGGGCGGCAGGCGGCGCTGCGGCCCGGGGGGACGCGTGTGCCTGTGCGGCGGGAGCCCCGGGCCGCCTCTTCCCCTCGCGGCCCGGCGGAGCGGGCGGGGGGGGGGGGGGGCGCGCTGCCTGCGCCGCCGCCGCCGCGCTCCACAGGCCGCCGCCGCAGCGCCTCTCCCGGATCGCGGCCGGCCGGCAGCAGGCGGGAGGCGGCGGCGGCTGGCAGCCCCGCGCCGCGGCCGCTCAGCCGGCTACCTGCGCGGCCGGGCCTGAGCGCCGAGCCCGGCTCCGACATGTCCGGCAAGATCGAGAAAGCAGGTGAGCGGGCCGGGCGCCGCGGGAGGCCCGGGGGGAGCCCGCCGGGGCGGCCGCGCTCGCCGCCCTCCCCTCCGCGCCGCCCCGCCGCCGCTGCGGCCCGCCGGGGCTGCCGGGGCTGGCGGCCGCGGGCCTGGCGCGGCCCGGCGGGGCTGGGGGAGGCGGGCAGGGCCCCCTGCGCCCGGTGGGTTTCGGCGCCCCGGGCCGGCGGGAGGCTCCTGTCAAGGCGGCGCGGGGCCGGGGCCGGGGCCGGGGCCGGGGCTGGGCCCGGAGCGGCGGGGGGATGCTCTGCCCGGCGCCGCCGCGCTGCCAAGGGCTGGTCCTGGGCTGCCCGGGCGCCGTTTGGGTCAGGCTTTTTGTCTTCTCCTCCGCTTTTTCCTTTTTTTTCCCCTTTTTTTCCTTTTTTTTTTTTTTTTAAATTCTATTTTCTTGCACCCCTGCCGTCCTCTCCATGTAGCAAAGCATCAGCAAAGCCGGGGCACTGCAATGCTTTGGGGCCTACACGCAATGATTAATTGCAACTTCTCCAACTTTCCTCTTCTGGTGTTTGTGCAAGATCAGAAATGATGAGTCCGTGGGCAAATGTCAGAGGGAACTTGCTCATTTTTTCCTCTCTCTTGCAAAGGTCTCCCCTCAGCCTGGGGTGCTCACCTAGAGCCAGAGCCGGGGGAGGCTGCTGAGATCTCTCCTGCTCTCGCAAGGAAACGCTCAAGCACGGATCATATTGTCTCTCTGTGCTTCTGGAGTCGTGTCTGGTTCTCAGTTGTCACTTTAGATGGCTGAATGCCCCTGTTTTTCTGTGTAGCGGGAGTAGTATGTTTAAAGATTCAATTAGTGTTTTGCAAATCAAGCAGTGAAGTTATTTAGTTTAATTATGTTGCATTTAATTAGCAGAGAAGAATCAATGCTGTTTTGTATTTTTTATTGTAAGGCATAGCTAGGCAGTTTCCTGCTGGGGAACACAGGGCAGCAGTCTGAGTCGGGATGTGCGAAGCAGAGCGTTCAGGCTTTCCAGGACAGCAGCCACCGATTTAGGAAAGATTCCTGTTTCAAAGGAGTAAAGTTGGTAGCAGTGCTTTCTGGTTTTGATCATACGATCCTGGTTTGTTCTGGCCTCTCCGCTGCACTGTATGTGAATACGTTCTCCAGTGATACGGTTCTGGAGCGGCCTCCAGGGATAAGCAGGCTGGCTGCCTGGCAGCCGGCTTTTAAGCACAGTCCGTAGGCATGTTTCCAGCTCTTAGCGCTAAGTTACTGTCTAACAAGTGTGCATCGCATCATGGGACAAATGTTATTCCAGAAATATCATGGGTTAATCTGATGCACGATCCCTTACATAGTACCGCAACATAACGCTTTGCTTTGGGATTCTGGCTATGTCTTTCCAATGCTTACTGGTGTATCGCTGCAACTGTTTGTCCGGGAAGCGGGTAACTGAGTAAGGAAGGTGTTAGCGGCATATATAGACCTGGGGCCAGCTCTAAAATAATTGCCACTTGTTTATGCTAGAATTGAATTTGGCTTGGGCTTTTAGTAAATGCTGATAGCGCTGTAGACAGTAATTACAGATGTATAAATAAGTGATCACGTTTTGTTTATTCGCGTGCAGTAAATAACCCTGTGAGAATAGTAAATATAACTCCACACCAGCGAAGCAGCGTGAAGAGTTCAAACGCGGGAAGATGACTCTGTAGACACACACAAACGCAGTGCGGTTCCATAAACAATAGAACAGAAAGGCCAAAAATACCATACAAAATTCATACGCTGCGCAACCTAGAGACCCGACCTTCCAACACACTGAACTCCCTTGAAGATCTCAAGACATCATGCAGGATCCATCCCCAGGTCAGTGCTGTAAATGTACAGTTTTGCAGATGCAATGGGTGACGCCTTGATGTGGAGGCATTCTTTCTGGTGGGTGTGTATCGTAGTGATGATTTGCTGAACAAGAGAAACTGTAAATCTGGGAAACTGTCCTCTTTCAACTGCTTGTACTTTCATTTCTTTAAGAAGGGTATTTAAAAAAAAAAAATTAAATCCAGTCCAAATATAAACTGGAGGAGAAGAGACGGGGAAGGGGAGGGAAGGAGGGCTGGAAGCCAGCTGTTTCAGCGCGGTACAGTCTTGATCACTGTTTCTGAGTGTTTGAACTTCTGATTGACACAAACAGTTCAGTTAATAGCGTCACCAAATAAACACAGTCTGTAATACCACAGTAATTCTGGGACAATATTTGTCAAAATGTATACAGTAGCAGAACAAAGGATACGGAGTCACGAAACAAATGCTCTGAGGTCTAAGGGCTGCGTATTTGTGTACATTTTAATTTGTTTTTTTCTTATGGGAATGGAAATACATGCAAAACCCATTACGTTGTAAATAAAATAGGCTGTTGCCTGATAACAAGCCATCTTGACAAACTTCGGAGTGGGCTTGGGCTTTGGTTTGACTCTCATGTTCATCTAGTCAGGCTGCTGGGAAAAAAGGTGTTACCTTATAGGGTTAGATCCCTAGAGATCTTACATACATCTGCTCCCTAGGTCCTTAAATGAAACACCTTGTCGGCACTTAATAAAAAACAATAATAAATGATTAGAGATAACAGCTACCATCCTGGCCACCAAGAAGAGCGGACAAGGCTCCCTCTGGAGCTTCTCTGTGCTGTTGTTTAATCCACAGAAGGGTGACTGTGGAGCGATTCAGAGCACTGCTCTGGAGTGAAGGGGAGCCATCTGGTAATGCAGAATAAACCGGTATATTTTGTTTTCACTGGTATTAGACTGCCTGTTTCATTAGGGTCCAGCCAGGAGACTTCCAAATACCTTTTGGAAGCAGAACCCCCATTGACTTGAAGAGAAGGAATGGCATCCAACGTTGGTTTTTTGTTACTGTAGAACTGTGACTTTTGTCTTCACTTTCAGGAGATATTTGCTCTCACCCTAGTTAGTCTTACAGTTTTGATCTAAAATCCGAAATAGGGGTGCCAAGAAAGAGTGGAGAAGGTTGCAGATTGTGCTTGGGTTTCCTGTTACCAGGGCAATACATGAATCCTTGTATTTATTTACCTGATGGATTACGCGCTCCAGGGAGTTGAACTATTCTGCATCAATTCAGGGAGAATAAGGGAGCAGTTAGACACCATCAGGTCTAAAAACAAAGGCTCTTCCATGAAGCAGGTCCATTCAAGAATGCCCTTTATTAAAACCAAAGAACATATGGGTGCCATACTTGGAAGGTTTATACCACTTGATGTTTTCAATCTTAATCTTGTAATTTCTTATAGGGTTTTCGTATCCCATGTAAGCTTGCTTTTTCAATAGCTGTCTGCTAAAGGTTGGTTGAGATAACTGTTTCAAGCGGTAGCTACCTGGAGTGCAGTCAGTTATCTCTATTCTGCTCAGGACTCAACTGGATGTATTTATTCTCAGCAGACTGAAAATGCTGTTGTCTTCACCTTTTACTCATAAGCATTTGCCTGATAAGCAAATTCATCTCCGAAGTCTCATCCTTTAGTATTGGTGGTATAAACATCCAGGGGTAATCCCAGGAGAGCTCTGTTCTTAAGGAAAATGGCAAAACAGAAGAAACAATTCAGGAGGCCAGATTATTCCCACCTTTACAGGAACTTAATGCTTGTCCTTCACGCCAATTTACATGATTCTGAATTGTGCATCTGTGAATGTTTTTGTATTAACGGGAAGTTTCCCAGGGATCTTACGTTTGGGGAGGATATATTTTGAACTGTAATCATCTCTTGGATCATTCTGTGGGAATTAGCCTGCATATTTTTTACACCTGTACAGTTTTCTGCAGTTTCTCTTTGTCTAAGGCATGCTTAGGTGAGTTACTAGGCAGAACTGTTTCTTGGTTCAGTCGTGCGTTCACCACTGTACCGTGTTCTTCAGTGTAAGTGAGGGCTTTCAAGTTAGAAGTTTTGCAGTCGACCAGTGTAAGTGCTGCTCTACTGGTGGTTTTCAAATGAAGTAAAAATCCTCTGTGAAATGTCTTATCCTGGAATCTGAAACTTAAACTCTTGTAAAGACTCACTTAACCCTAAAGGCAACTCAGTTCCAATTCTTCCTTACTTGGGCTTTTAGCAGCTACTGCATTTCCTACTATACGCTGCTCGGACAGTGACATCGCATGTGTGTTTTATTGTAACTTGTTTAAAAAGCATCAACAATCCAGTCTAGTTTTGCGTAGAGGCAAAATAACAGGTACAAGATGATCGCTGTTTAGTGTTTCCTACAACATGGCACAAAGAATTTTGCATCTTTTATAAGTCGGCGTAGGCTTGACAGGTGTTCTGTTCCATAGCTTCGAGGCTGGAGCGTTCAGAAATGCAGCTTGTGGGGTAACTGCTGCAAGACTGAGATGGTCATAGCAGTTGTAAGAAGGAAGTGGGACAAGGAGTGGAGAAAAAAGACAGCTGAAGTCTGCTGGAATGTGAAGCAGCTGGGTTGTGCCTTAGTCAGTGAAAAGGCAGAAACTGGAAAACAATTGCTAAATTTATTTTCAGGGCAAGCAATCGTTTTCCTTGAACCGCAATGACTAAATATATCTACTGGTGTGATTTTTATGTGGTGGTAACTCTTACTGGCTCTTGCTAACCTCCTGGCAAGCAGAGAGATGAGTGGAAGGTCACTGTCAGTCAAGATCGTACCACAAATATCCATCGTCCAGGTCCGTTGCTTCACTTGCAGAGAACATTTCCTATTTGTAAGGGACCTGTAGTCTGTCAGCACGGCTTTACTTGTTGCATTGTAAAATGTAAATATATACATTAACCCCTTATTTATTCCCAAGTTCCAGTCTGTATTCTTTGTCTGAAGACTTGACTTTATGTGGAGAAAAACCTGTGGATGGAGAGGGATCCTTCAGCTTCTCCAATTTGTGACACAATAGGCTTTTGTCTCTGAAAACAATTCAAAATTCATTGTTCTGTAAGTGCCTGAATATTTGGGAGATTCTGCTTTGGTGTTACATCTGTCTTGTTTTCTTGATTAACATTAGCAAACTATAGGATTCAGCCATTGTCATGGAAGCAGCATGGAAGGAGTATTAAAATCACCTAGCCATTGCAAGAATACTAGCTTTGTTATTTGTCAGTTTTGTCTAAATAACCAAAGCTTGGCTTTCATGGTGTACAGTTGAGAAATACTGGAGAACATAACGGGATGAGGGGCTAGTAATTGAGAACAGCGTGTCATTCTCAGTGCTTTAGCAGAGATTAGAGGAAAAGGGAGAGCTGGTTGGAGGAAAACCAGATTTATTCACCTCTGCAAGTTTGAATTTGCAGCCCCAGAACTTGAAGGTATATAAAAAAGGAGGCCAGAGAGGGAAAAAGGGACATCACGAGTGGAGCTGTTGATGGAATGGTTGGAAAGACCAGAAGAGAAGTGAGAGGATGCCCAACCCACGGATGCTAGAAGAGGAGGGAATGGTGGGCTAAATTGCGTGCAAGTAGAGCAGATAGGAAAAGACAGACGGATGACAAAAAGGGAAAGCGGACAAGGAGGAGGCTCCCGGCAGCTTTTACAGGAGTCTGTTCCAAGGCAAGGAGACAGAAGATGAATTTCAGCAATCCGGAAAAGCTGCAGGAATCCTGCAGGTTGGGACGTGCTGCCAAAGGAATGTTCTGCAGTTCTGCTATTGATGTTACTGCAGCCTGACAAATTTACAGCTACATTACCTGACCCATAGCATCCACTCTTAAAAATACATTTCCGATCTCTTCTTGTGGTGTGTGACATTGATGCTGATAGAGGAAATAATTTCATCTATGTGAGAGAGAAATGATGTTCCCACATATTATGTAAAGCAACCTGAGAAAGCTGATGGATCAGATTATTGGTCTACTTTTATTTGCGTTGCATATTTCAGTTAAAGCTCTTCAGCTTTGAAACAGTCTCTTTATCTTAAATCTGTTTGCTGTTTTAGTTGCTACCTTAGCTCATCTTCTCTGGAGTTTGTAACATAATGTTTTCATGTTGAGAGCAAGGAAGAAGTGAATAGAAACAAGTATAAGAAAGAGATGGTCTGTATCAGAGCGTTCACTTACTTAGTGTTGTGGGAGATACGATATTGATGGTATTTGGGAGAACTGGTTCTCCTACACTTGCTTTCTATTTTATCATATTTAGGAAAGTAATCTAAAGGATCTGAGAATTGACAAGAGCTGTATGGAGATTCTAAGCCTTGGCCTTGGCTAGTGTTTTGGTTTCACATTTCTTTCATTTTTTTCATTCCCCTTTCATACCACTGAGAGGGTCAATTGAGCGCGGATGGCACCCGAAGAAGAGATTTGTTCATTACGGGGCTGAGGCTCTTTGAATTAAGCAAATGCATATTTTGTATTATCTTACTTTACCTGGGTGACAGTCTCTGCTGCTTTGTGTAGAGTTTTTCTGGTGTCATGGAAATACTGTGCATTTTGTGATTCAAGTTAACATCTTGGTATGGCCATCAGTGCCTCTAAGGAAATATTAATTCATTATTCTGCTGAGGGAGAAAGGTTAAAGCTTGCTTGCACTCTCATGCGCTCATTCTTTCTCTCTGAAGGCTTCATGTGGGGATGCCCTTTGTTGTGTACTTAACATATTCACTGAACCAGTCCCATTTATATTCTAAACAAGGTCTTTAATTTCATCCCTCACATGTACAAAATTCTTGGGTTTTGAAAGAAAATAGATGAGAATTTTCTTTTTAGGCTTCTGGAAAGAAAGGAAAAAATCAGTAGAAGTTAAAATCCAACAATAGTTACCCATAGCTGGTAAAGTTGGAGTAAGCAGATGCTGCAACTTGGTTGGTTGATTAAACCTTGATAGAATTTTACCAAGAGACTGAATGTGTAGTTCTAGATCTGTTAAACTGCAGTTTGTAGATAGTCTTTAATAATTAAAATGGGAGCAAAAGGAGTGTGTTCACAAGGTACAGCCTGCGTTGTTTTATCCAGTACCTTTTGATGGTTTTATCGTGCTTCTCAGTCTACCAATCTGTCCTGTCCATACTGCCCAAGAGGTGGTAAAATAGCCTCAGGAATTAATTCCATAGTTAGAAAGTTTCCTTTACAAACCAAACATCATGTCATAAAGGACACCCAGGGAAATCAATATTTTAGTTCTGGTTGTTTAGTACATTCCAACCAATTCTAGATAGCAGTGCTCAGTGAATCTGTCCAACGGTGGGCTTCAGTTAGCAGGACAATACTGTTTAAAACACAGTTTTCCTTGGGTGATATATTATCCTTTCATTTTGTGCTCTAACTATATTAACTTTGTCAGTTTGAGTATGGGGAGATAAAGTGCGGATGGCTCCCATCCACTTTTTGCTTGTCAATGCAACCTCGCATTTCATTGTTGGGAGTGATGTGTGCTGCAACTTTCATATATAAAGAAATTAAATATCCCTGTTTGGGTATATTTTTTCCATCTTATTTTTTTTAAGTGTATGTTTTCTGCTCCTCTCATTAGAAGCGGCTTTAAACTGAATTATATCCAAGAATAGTTAGTTTGAGGAACTAGGGAGGTCTACCAACAGGTTTAGGTAGAGCTCATCTATGAATTTACAGGGATTTACAGAAAATGTAGAGCACTGGTTTGTGCAGGAGGTGGTTTGTCTGTATAAATATCCTTGCAAAGGTCACATGAAATCATATATATGTTGAGTCTGGTGCCAGATTTTTGATGGAGCATGGTAAGAGTGGTGCAGGCGTTGAGTTCACTCTTTTGCTGCTTGGAATTGCTTCTCCAGGGCTACTGTATGGGAGACACCTGCAGTACCCAAACCATCACGCGTCCGAAAGTCACAGGACTTTTTTTTAAAAAAATCTTGTCTCTTTATGAGCAATACCTAGGAAAACATAACTGACAGAAACTGAGGCGGGGAGTTTCTCTGTTTTCAGCTTAGTTTTTCTATTGGCGCTGTCAATAGCTGTTTGCTCTTTGTCGCTGGAAACAGCGGCACTTCTGTCTCCTGCTCTGTCAGTCTGGTCTGCTTAGTTTACAGGAGAGACGCTTCGGGAAGTTGTAGAACCGCCCTGTTAAAATGTTCTAATGAATATATGGAATGGTATTTAAAGTACATTTGTTTACAATGAGCTGGCGCTCTCAAATATGGCCAATTTTGTGATATTCGGGTGTACAATATCCCTTTGAAGAAGAACCACTGAGTCTTGACGCATAACTTGGTGCATCTGCTCAGAGGTAAGCTGCTGCTTCTGGCTGTACCTCTCTTACTTAAGCTGTAGCATTCTTTTCATAAGGAAATGGTGATGGCTCATCCATCCTCTGTTTGAGCTCTTGGACCTATTGGCCAATTTCAGTCAAACTTTGCAGGGGAATCCATATTAGAAATTTATTTAAATTTCTGCACGTTTTGCGAAGCAGACTGAGTAGAACACCACAAGTAGTGCCTTCAGTATGGCAAAAGGGAAAATGTAGCTGTCCCATGCTCCGTTTGGCCATCCCGTGTCAACTGGTACACACGCCGTTCCAGAATCACTGACACACGTGGTGCTTCTTGGTCAGAGGAGTGCCAAGGGAGGTGCGAGGAAGCTGGATTTCTTGTGTTGGGAGAAGAACCGATAGAGTTTTACTAGTTTTGCTGCTCATAGAAAAAGACTTTTTTTTCTTTAATAAGCCCTGGATGATGCAGTTTGCTGTTTGATGATTTAACTAAGGTTATGATCTTATGCTCATTCAGTTGTGTAAGCATTTTGTCAGTCTAAACTTGTCTCATATTAGTTTATCTTGCACTGTAAAATTCACAGGCATGAGATAAATTTGACTGTATTTTGAAAAAATACGAGAAAATTGTGCAGTGAGCTACTCTAGTTTAACATCAGCTGGATTAATTGATGCAAGCTTCATGTGTAGGCAAGGTCTAAGAAAGAACAGATATAAATTCTTTATTGCCTAGAAACTTCTCCTTGTTTTTCCACTTAACTTCTTGCACCAGCACACTTCTATTAGTTAAAAACTGATTGCGTCATTTAAGCTTTTGCCTCTAAGTTTATGAAAGTGAGATAAATTCATAAAAGAGAGATTTATGGTGATTTGAGAATATCCTTGCTCAGAACTAGTCAATTTTGTGAAGCTGGCTCAAAATTGCACCTATATTGAAATAGATACAATTTTGTGTATACAAGTTCTAAAATATTTTTTATTTATATATAATTTTTATTCTAATAATTTCTAGTCCCTTGTGGATTCCAGCAGTTGTCAAAAGGATTTAATACTGGTTATATTGGTTTGGAAATGCCCATCTTTCACCAGACACTATAGGCAAAGCCTGTGCTGACCGTGACTAGCGTAGACCCTAATGCCCAGCATTTACCCAGCTAAGTTTGGGGGAGATGAATCCCAGCCTTGGGCAGATTTCTGTCCTGTTGGGAAACTGTTCAAAGAGATTTTTAGATATTGCTTGATACTATAGTTGTGTGAAGCTGAATGCGTTGATTTAGCCAACTGCTTGCTGCACCTTTGGTTGCGGCAGAGCCGGGGAAGGCATTTCTTCGCTGCCACCCTCGCTTGGGGATGCCCGTTTCTCGCAGCGCTAAAGCAAACGTGTGTTTGGCCGTGGTGCTCACCCCTCAGACTGTGTGACTCTCCGGGGACGAAACCCGGGTTAGGAGAAGACCCCTTGCCTCTGAAAAAATCCCGTCTCACGTGCACGTCACTGCTGGGAGAACTAACGACAGAACCTACGTACCACAAAGGGGATACCTGCAAGAGCTCACTTAATACTAACCCCGCTGCTGGTGGTGGGTCTGTGAGCTGGCAACATTTTTATCTAATTTACTGTTAGTTCCCAAAGATGAAACAGACACTAGACCTTTTAAAGTTGAATTTCTTTGCTGTCTCTTGCGCTGCTCAGCCCAGGGAGACACAAGGTATTGCGTTCCATCAGATGATGATTTGGCATCAGGCTGAAAGGTAAAAACACTGATAAAAAATATGGTTTCCTTTGCTGCTAGAACAAAGACTACTTGAATTGTGAACTGGTTGGCCTGGAATGGGGAATGCCAAGGAAAAGCAAAATCCTTTGGAACAGAGCAAATACGTGTGTCTTCTGGGGACAGCTCAGAGGAGCCAATCGAGGGCAGTGAAGGGTGCGTTGCTCTTAAAAGCCCGAGTATCATCGTAAAAATGGCATGGCAAATGAACCGTTAAAAACTGTGTGAAGAGAAAATTTGGTTCTCATTACTGTGTGTATATTTCCAGGTAGACTTTAAACAAACCTCGTTTTGCTCCTGTATGTCTCGGGTGAAAGCACTTGTATAAATGCTTTAAATATGCATTGGCAGCTCTTCCTCTTAGGTTTTATCCTGAATTACAGCCTTGTTCATTAGACCTCAAATCTGAGGTGTACATTTCACTGTAATACTTCTAGGGCTCCCTGGAGACATCAGGTGTACCGCAAGCGATACACAGGAGAACTTCTCTGAGCTTCCATTTGGCTGGCAGCCTGGGGAGTGCCAAGGTCCAAGGGATCAAGCCCGTCATTCAGACCAGACGTTGGTGTAACTCGTGTTGTTGCCTGGGGTTGTTGGGATTGTTGTGGCTTTTTACTGTGTGTGTAAGGAAAAAATGCTTACCTGGCAGTGGACCACAATTATACAGATAATCTACAGGTTCAGGGGTACCACCCGAATGTGTATTTTACACTTTTCTGGCTGAAGTTAACATGATAGAGAAGGGAAAACTAAGGAAACACCTGAAGGACTGTTTCTGGCAGCTGGGCAGATGAGTTTATCTATAAATCCTGAGAGTCTCTGGCAACAAGGTGTGTAAGAGTGTTGGTAACAACAAAAACGACATTGGAAGGTTGTTGATTGCTTATGTCATTGTTTTGATACTTCTCAAGTTCTGTAATTACTTGGGGCTGGTAGAAATAATAGCATCTAAGGTTACAGCCATTGGTCATCCAGTCTGTTGGAGCTCCACTGGCAATATCCGAAAAAAATTCCCCCATCAAGTGAGAGCATAACTGATTCTGAAATCATCCCCAGCGTGCATGTGCTGTTAACACGGCTGTTGATCGAGGTCCTGATCTGAGGCTGACACCCGAAGTTGGTAACTCATGGAAAACACCGTTCTCGGCAATGTTACCAGTGCTGTGGCTTGTCCTGTGAGGAGAGCTAACAGGCTGTGGGGTTTATTATTACTATTATTTTAATTTATTTTTATCATTTAATACTTCTCAGATGAGGTACTTCACATCTAAAAGCTTTGGCAACATAGTATCCGAGGTTTCAAATATTATCATAATGGAGAAAAAAAATCACGCTAGAAATATTAGTAGTCAGTAGTATACATTTAATGAAATTGTTATTCAAAGCCTTTGTATCCAGAAAAGTAACACTGGTTTGTGTTGATGCTGCACACTGTGATCTTAACCTTTGGGGTGATAAGAAAGCACAAAAACTGGCTCCTCCTGCAATCCTGTGCCCTTGAAGGAGTCATTTAGTTAAATTCCTTAATATTTTTGCAGCTGTGGTTGTGGTTTATTAACTGATGCTGCCTTGAAGAAGAGCCTGTGTCTGCAGCAGAGTTTTCATTACTCATCTGTCAATACTTGCAGAGTAAAACAAATGGGTCTGGGTAGAGAGGATTCTGCTCTTCTGTGTAAATGGTTTCTTTTTCTCCATCCCTGCTATTTTACCCAAGGAGAGGGTAGAGAATAATTTTGCTGCAGTACATGGTTATACTGTATTGGACAGGAAGGTCTGGCCTGCTTTGTCTGTCAGGATTATTTTAAGCTATGATGTTTAGATTTTATTAAATGAACTAGAGGGAATTAAAAACATCTCTCTTTCCCAAAATAGTCTCACTTGTACAGCTGTAAAATGCCCTTTATCCTGAATCATACCAGCTGAAGAATCTCCAGAATTTCTCTTTTGCAGTGGGTAAAATATGATTTTTGGCCAATTCAACAATTTGCTTGTCAGGAGAAATCCAGTTGAGTTTTGTTTGGGTTTGCTTTTGTTTTTACATAGTCCTCAAAATTGAAAATGAGATAAACCAAAATTATGACGTTGCTGTGTTTACTGATGCAAACTGCAAGTTTTGCAGTAATTGCCTTGGCTTCCGGGTGAAATGCAGGAGGCAACTTATCTGCCTGGATTTTGGGGTTTTTTGCATGATAATAGCAAATGAAGGGCACATCTTATTTTGAAGCCCCTGCAGAACAGGAATATCTACTCTGGGAGATGGAGATGTAAATGCATTTCGTGCTGGTACATAGTATGGGCGAGTGAACGGAACAAACCACTTTCATAGCAAATGAGCAGTCGATACGAAATGCTTTGCTGGAATGGGGCAGGGCTGTAGCAAAAGGATGAGCTGTAATAAGGAGGGGAGAAGGACTTGCAGAACCCGGGGTATTGACTCACTTGACCACATGCTTCTCTTGAGTTTCACGCTTGACTGTGACAAACACTGAACAGAATAGCGGCCAGGCTAGTGAGCAGGTGTGCTTAAGAGCCAAAAGTCAGTGCTGACCTCTTTCCGTGCACGTGTATTTTGGGGGAAATACTGGAGTCCTTACCTCCTTTTCCTGTTTTGCATTCTAGTTTTGCTTACTTTTTATCCTACTTCAAAAAATCATGGTGGGGCAAAACCACACGCAGCAGTTCCCTGTGCAAGAAGATGTAAAGAACTAAGGCCCAGCCCCGTAAAAGCGATTCATAACTTGAAGCCTTGCTTTGTGCCTCTGTACATTGGCTACGTGAAGTGTCAGCTGGCAAACTGGTGCCAATTTCTTTAGCGCAGACCTGCCTTTTGCTATGGAGTTGCCATCAAATGTATTTCAAAGCCTGTCCTGTGGGAGACTATTCTGTGTTACCGTGGCCTCTGGTGAGAGCGGAGGGAACCAAAACCTCTGCCAGACTGAGCTCTTGACTAGCTGCAAGCATGAGGACCTAGTTTGGAGATAAAAACTGATTAGTGGATAATTCCCCCAGAATGAATAATCTCAGCCTTAAAAGATGAATTGCAGACGGTTTTGGATGAGAGAGAGATCAGGTTTAAAATGTCATTCTTTCAGTAACCTGAATCTGCTGACCTTACGTGGCATTGCAGAGATCATTTCAGCCGAGCGAGAATGGAAGGAGCGACTTGCCTGTGGCGTGCGGCCAGTGCTTCTTGGATTGGTCTGACCCCCGAGCCCCCAGTGTTCCATTCGCCTGTTGGTTTGAAAGGTCTTTCACTCCACAAGGTCAAGGAAAGCTTCCAAAATACAGAGGAGAGCCATTGTAAACTCCCCAAGTGAGAAGGATTAATATCTAATACGACTTTTAGAACTATTTTCACATTGGTTACACATCTTGACCCATCTTTCACCTCTGCAAAGGTAACAGTACATGTGTGTTTGCCCAGCTTTGACTGGCAAGCTTCAAAAAAACAAGACTGAAGCATAAAACCAAGTTAAGGACTGTATGAGCAAGCTATGCCAATAAAGACCATCATTTTGGGTAGCTGAGCAGCTTATCAAATTACTCCAGTGAGAGTCTCCTTACAAATGCTTTTGTATTTTATCTGTTGACTCATCCATCTCAACACTTACAGTAACATTTCAGTACTGTCTTATAAAGCCTGTGATTGAAACAAGGCTGTTCTTGGGCTGGTTAATCAACAGATGCAATTAATACAATGATGTTTGTCTTGACACCCTGTCTGACTGTGGCGGCATTGTAAGCAGCACTGCTACACGAGCAGATCTCTGTGGTTGAGGACTCACTGTACAGGCAGATCACTCAACATTCGTATTCAGCATAAAGTCAACAGTGAAAGAGTTTCAGACCTCTCCTTAGCTGGCAAACGGTCTCACTGGCGCTACACGTGATGTTAACAGAAGGTTAAAACGTTATCTGCAGCACTTCTAATTTATTTAGCAGTTTTACAAAATGCTGGGATTTCGTTCTGTTGCAGAGCACCAGAAGTGTAAAAGGAAAGCTCAGATGGATTTTCTTCTTGTGTGAGTCTGGGAAGGTGGTGAAGGAAATATGATTTGGACTCAGGTATTTATTCTTTCAGTAGAACAATGTCGGTCCCAGACCAGTGCTTCTCAGATGCGTTTTACCCTGGGAACTTGTATAAAACGTCTTCCCTTTCAGCTATTTCATTTTTAGCTGTATAGAGGGTGTAACCATTGTTTAAGGGAGTGTCGGTGGCATGTAGCCAGTTAATATCTAAACCCTATCATGAATTGTTTTAAATGAGAGTATGATTTTCTGTACTGAGATATATTGATGACTTTTTTTCAAGGCAGGAAGTACATGCTGACTCCAGCAGTTGCCAGAGCAGCTGTTCATTATGAGTAAGCCATATGAAAAATCTTGTGAAAACCTTAATATCAATAGGAAGCAGCGCGAGCTTAAATGATCAGCACCAAAGTGTGGTTAAGCTGTATCAAGAACTGCTTTCATATTTTCACTTGCTCGGAATTTTATATTGGAAAAAGTTTCTGATTCTTACGGACTCAAAGTCTGTAGGATAGTTTACAGAGAGGTATTTAACTTCAGGCTAGTTAACATTTGCAGTCTTGTCTGGACACTCCCCAGACTTTTGCTCCAGTGTACAAATTTATTTGCTTTATCCCGTGTTGAGTTGATGTAGCAGTTTCTGTCTCTGTAAGTAGGCATCTCGGCTGGCTCCGTGGCTTTTAGCATTTCCTAGCATTGTAGCACCAGTAGACTGGGTTTCTGCCAAGGCCTGTATTAGGCAGGGCGCACACTTGAAATGCAGTCCTCTGCCTGTCCCGAGTTTCCTAATCAGTAAGTTGGGGCTTTTTTTGTTATAGTCTGTCTCTGTTTTTAATCACAGAGCTGACTTTTGTCGAGCCTGATACATAGATTTCCATAGCTTTCCACCAAAAAGTTTGTTTTGAATTAATGGACATTTCCGTGAACTTCTGTAGTTGACATTTTCTAGAAAAAGAAATTATTATTTTGGTGCAAGAACCTCTGAGCCATGCCAGCTGTGAGCAGCAGAGGAGGCACGGGCTCCGGTGGACTCTTCCTGGGAGCGGGTGGCTGCAGCAGAACTGCTGACCTTTGGCTCCTGGGAAGTGCTGTGCTCCAAACCCAAACCTGGCTGGAAGCTGAGTATGCAGAGATAAGCCGCTGAAAGGGAAAACCCTTTCCCGCATAGCTGATGCATCGTACCAGTGAACCCAGTGTAATAGTTTCCTAGCTCAGCTTCTGAGAATACTTCCAACCCAAGTTCAGTTACTTCCTTCATTCCACATTTGAGCTCTGCGTTTGAATTGCTTTTCATTTTGTATTGTTCCTTGTTGTCTTTGATACCAGGCTACCATGATTTCTTCTTTGTCACCTCTCACTGCCCTTTGTTTCTCTTAGTTTACAGTTTTTTTGACACGTACCCTCGTGTTCCTTGTAGTGCATCCTGCCTAAGAGCCTGTGTCGCAGGGTTTTGATTCAGCGGGGTTGTCCTGGAGATGTATTTGCTGGATGTGCCAGCAAACAGTGGTACGTATGTCACAGCAAAGGAACATACATACGCATCTTGCCCAAGCTGCAGAGCTTCTCTTGCTGCTGAATGTGGTTCTCAGGCCATGGCTCATGAGGGTGGTAGCAAGGGGAAATGTGGGATGTTCTGGCTTATTTTGAGAACAAAATTCAGTTTCCCTTGATGCAATAATTTCATGAATCAAAAAGGAAAATGTGTAATGCTTAGTGTTTATCTAGAGCTTTACATTTTTAGAGCGTTGTGCAAGCATTTATTCTGTATTTTTGACTTCATGATGGGTGGGGATGGAGAGTGCTGTCTGTAGTGAGGTGAGAATAGCGAGTACAACTTCTGCCCTTGTTTCATATACTGGTATGATTTAACTTGTTACTTTGGTCAGATGATGTCTACTTCTCCATAAGCTTCTGTGGGCTTTTCAGTTTATTGCTAGAGCTGGACACCCTGTGAGTGGGTTGTTAGCTCATGTTTTTAAGGCATTTGAGATCTCATTGGGTAGTGAGAGTGGAAGACTAGTGCTGTGTAGTGGTGGCATCTCTCCATTTGTGGGAAGATGCAGGTAATATTGTGTGCACAGAGCATGCCACCTAGAGGAACGGAGCGGGCCGGCAAGGCTGTAGCCATGATTTGCTGGCAAAATTTAGGTGGCTGTGCAAAGGGCTATGTTGAGACCTTCTCCAAGCAGTGCCCTTTGTGACCCCGCCTCTAGTACATTCACCAAGTCAAGTGTGAGAAGGTCCATGCACCGCTAGCTTTCCATCAACTCTTCCCAACAAACATTTCCCAACTTTTTACATGAGACTACTGTTCGTGATTTAGCCTCCTGGTGATGTTGATCCTAATCTTTCACAGAGGCTCAAGAATCTGAAATTAAGTTGTGGATCTCACCTCGTGTTCTCCAGGAATTAGGATAAGGAATCTAGTACAAGGTGTGATTTGATGGGCTAACACTCTCCAAGCACTGTGCTTTTTTTGGCTTGTATGTTGCAATTTCTTTTGCGGGAGACTAATAAATTTCCCAGAAGATTATCCTAATTTCCAGAGTCTCAAAGTCTGAGTTGTAATTAAGCACTTAATTTGATGAGGGTTTTTAAATGTGTTGCTAGTCTACTGGCAGCTTGGGGAAACGCTTCCGTCTTCAGCCCAGCTTCCCTTGTGTAGGTTCAAGCTCAGAAAGCCGGTATATATTTAGAACCGGCAGAACTGCAGCCTGCCAGACAGGCCTCAGAAAACGGCTCCAAATCTATGCTTTCCGGGTAGGCTAAAGCCAAATTTGAAAGAAGCCTGGCTCTTTCGAAGAAGTTGAAGTTAGGGTGATGGCAATCTTTCGTTAACAAATGGGCAGTGGGAAATTTTAATAATACATTTTATTGTTTACAATTGCATTGAGTTCCCTTATTGCCGCAAATGACAGTAATTAGGATGCCCAACAGGGAAGCTATTCTTTTATTTCTTGATCTTCCAGAGACTCACGATCACCCAGAGAGTTGGGGAGTTGTGTTGTCAGATAAGCACATGGCTTGACCAGAGGGTATCACCTTTTTAGGACAGAAATTTCTTTTTGATCCACATTAGTCTAATATGTGGCACAATAAGGTCATAACCAATGACTTGGGCTCGTAGGATTTAATACACAAATAGTAATGACTGAGTAGCGGTTTTTTCTTTTGTGCTGTTTGAGGTTATGGCTTCTAGTTGTCTCTGATTAAGTTTGTATCTTCTGCTAAAGTTTCTCTCTGCTGTTTAAGTAAAACATCTTTTCTAGCCTTCTCTCCCGTGCTTCAACTTTTATGTTTAAAACCTCAGGAACAGTCTTGAAGACTTTATAACGCTGTGCCTTTGAATTGACCCCCATGTATTTCCATCAAGACATTAGGACGGCCTTCCCATTTCCTTCTATTCTCAGTTTAAATTTTCCTGTTATGAGAATACTAAAAAAAATTGAATTGCAATTAGTCATATGTTAAAACAACCAGACTAAAGGCAGCAGGAAGAGCATCCTCTCGGTGTCAGTGTGCGAGGCCGTGTGTCAGTATGCCAGTTCGGCTGCGGCCGGGTCTCTTGCGTGTATTGACCACTCACGCGTTTAACAGACCCGTTCGGTGGCTGCCCCCATGTCTCTCTCCTTAACACGTACCCTTTTTTGCTGATAACTTTCTGGCCTCCAGGCTACTGACAGCTGTTGTCCACTTGCTGCTAATTAAGAAAGCAGCATGAGCGATGGGAATGTGGATTGGAGAGATTGAACCCCCTCTCTGCGGCAAAGCGCTTCAGCCTGATTAAAAAGAGTCTGACTGATGACTGATCGGCCTCTTTTTTCCTTCTGTCTGTTGAGCCTCTCTGTAGATAGCCTGTTTGCCATCCAAACTCGCGTGTTAGACGCTCTCTGTGTCTCCGTGTTTTTTAGATCCTGTAACAATAAGCAACGTCAGAACAGATTTACCGTTGAAATAGGGGGCACGTGTGAAATTTAAGCCACTATAAAGCCACATATTTAACATGCAAAGCATTGTGTACATCTGTGCTCTTATGTAGAAATTCAAATGTAGGTCGTATTTTTTAAATAAAATGACACATACTTTGTTGAAAATTTAGAACTAGCTATAAGAATCAAGATCATCATGAATTAACAGCACTTAAGTGGATGGACTGATGATTTCAAAGATTTTCCTTCTTTGTTTAAGGATTTTCCTTGTTTGTTTTGTTTCCTTGTTTGGTTTCCTTGTTTTGTTTTTCCTTGTTTTGCATCAGGCCCCAGTGGGTGACCTTTTGTGTGATGATTACGCTGTGATTTTTATGATCCAGCAAGAGTATGGGCTTGAACTCTGGAATTCCCTTTCTGGCTTGTGCTTCTGTGGAGGTGAAATGATAGGCTGAGGTTAAGATAATACAAGACTGTTGCGTTAATGCACAACCAGAAGATGTGAATTCAAGTCAGAGTGATGGTAATTTGGTAGAAGCCGCCTCCTCCTGTAACACTGATGCTCTCTGGAGCTGTTTACCCCCAGGAATATTATGACTGTCTGTATTTCAGATTAGACCTCCAAAATTCAATCTGAATTCTTATCTGCAATAAGTGGGCTCTGTATAGCCCCTAGCATGCTTTGAAAGCTGTGTCTCTCGCTCTCATATCTGGAATATAATTTCTCTTCTTCCTGTTGTGATTTTTCTCATGCTTGGCTGTTACCTTTTACCTCGGAGATGATCGTTTCTTTACATAGTAATTCAGCACAATTGGAGCTCCTCTTTAAAAGCACAATGTATATATAGGAGTAAAATGTTTATTTAAATAAAAAAAAAAATCACTGCCAGACTTGGCTCCTTAGGTGTGTGAAAATCCTTTAACAAACCATGTCTACCGCAGTATAATTGAACAGTAGGAACATGTCTAGGGGAGAGGAGGATGTACTTTTGACTGTATTTATTGGTGTTCACCTTGTATGCTCATCATTTTGCTGCATGATCACTTTCTGAAAGAAGCCTTGGAGCATTTGACTTCAGCTTTTCAAATAAAGAAGTGTTTTATATTTGTTTGAAGTTGAACAAGAGCGGGCTCTACCAGTCAGTGTTATCATATTTTCACCTAAACACTTTCAATACTAAAATGGTAGGAAATGCAAAATGTAGTGTGCTGATAACTAACTGAACTAGGCAGAGTCTCTGGGCTATGGGTGGTTCAGGGTGTGAAAGTGCTATAATGTCCTTGGGCAGCTTTTTGTTTTCACATGAAGAGAGCAGATGCTGACATGGTGCAAACAGAAGAGAAATCCTATCACTAGATTGGCCCCGAGTCCCCAGGCTGTAGTCTGTAAATAAGTGATTTATGGGTATTATAGAGGAAAACGGTGTTTCTTTTTTTTCCTCCAAGCAAAATATTATTTCCAAATAGATCATCTCATTATTGTACTCTGGTTTGGCTAGTAATTTTATAAAATAAGCCTGGTAGACTTAATGTTAGAAAATTAATGGCATGATTTCTCTACTAGTAAGAATTTATGGAGACTCCAAATCCCCACCTATCTTGCTGTGGGAGGCAATTAAGAATACGAGGGAGTGGTTTCTTGGTTCGAAATGTTGAAAGTGACTGTACGCATTCGTACTGTTACATCTGGAGAGCTTGTTAGGGATGGTGAGATTGGTTATGCTGGGTCATTTGCTGTGAATATTGGTCATTTCTTTCACAGTAGCCTGATTATTGCTTGGACAGCTTTGCCAAACTGTTTCCTATCTGCTGCCTGTTGACTGGCAGTGCATTTCAAGCCGATTATAGGAATATTATGTGGCTTCAGGATCACGGTTAGTCCCTTTTGTCCTTTAATGCCACTCACGGTGACATCAAGAATTGAGCTGCCGCCATCCAGGTAGGTCCTCCGCCAATATCGCCGTGTTTGTGTGTCTGTTCTGCATTAGCTTTTCATGTGACTGATGGCAGGTGTCACTTGCTCTGAATCCCCACCTCTTACCCATTTGTGCCCTGAATTTCTGGCTGTGTAAAATGAAAACCCATCACACAGTCCTTTCAGAGGCACAGAGATGGCAGGTTTGACATTAAAGGGGCAAAAGAAACATTCTGCAAATTCCTCTGTAAGAACTAGATGCCTGTTTGGTGCTAGGTTAGGCTTTGCTTAGACTGTTGTCTAAATGTAAGCCTAGAGCTTTGCTGCTAGACCTACAGTCGACTTCCCTTCCACTGAGTTCGTGAATGGCAAAGTATTTAGTGGAGCTGGCGCTTCTTTGTTGGGTTGTTTTGCAAATGCAGACCCAGTTCTTAACAGGAGAGCACAAAACAGGATTTTCTGCTTTACAAGGGAAAATGTTGGGTTTATGTTGTTGGAGGAACAGGTTTAGTTCCTCAGCTTTCCTGATTCCTTACAGTACCACAGGAGTGTCCTTTAAATAAATAAAAATGACAAAATAAAATCACTCCTACCAACTGGGAAAAAAGAAATATACACAAACAATTTTAAGAACAGGCCGCTGGATTATAGAGTTCCTACAAGAAAAATCTCCTCCTTGGAGGTTTGTCATCTACTTTTGTTCAACAAAGCTAGATTCCATCTTTTTATCGTTGAGAACCAGCTTCCCATATATATGAGAACTATCCCTAAATATTGCCCGTGATTAATAGTCAATTTGACTTCTAATTAGCTAAAACCACTTTGCAAGCAGACAGTCTTATTCCAAACTAAAACTGTGTAGGGAGTTAATTGGGAATAATGTGTGTGAGTTTCCAACCTTCACCTTAATTTGAATTAACTTTCCTGGATGCAAAAGCCCTCTCATTATAAAGTCTGAGCTATAAGGTTCTTGTGGCTTTGAATGTTGCTATGTTTTATCATGGTAAATACTGGCGTATTATAGTTTCAGGCGATTTCCCTAAAAGTATAGATTCGTACAGCTGCCAGAAAACCAGCTCAGCTCTTCACCTGCTCTGTGCTCTGCCAACAAATAGCAAATTAACTTGACTGTACTTGAAGTATTGAAGTATTTTCTATCTATTTTTTATTTTTCTTTTATAAGCGATTTGAATTGCTGTTGAAAATGTCTTCTGTGAGGGGCATCTTTCAAAGCTTCCATATGAGTGGGTTCAGTTTCATGATTTAACAGCGACTGCTATATATAGTGTTGGGTTTTTATCGAATAGCAACGATCAAGCCGTTATGGGTGGTTTGTACCTTTAGCTTGCGTGTAATACCAGGATAGACATGGAAATGGTATTGTTTAAAGTCATATAGACTGGAGGAGCCTTCTGTGGAGGAACTCGGGACTCTCAACACATTTTAATGAAGCAGGTTTTCCCAAATCAAATGCCTTTTCCAAGATTTGTTTGAGACATGTTCCGGTTTTGCACTCTTTGCAATAGATAAATAGCTGGTTTTCAGGTTAATGAGGAATGATGGCACATGTAGCGTATTCAGACTTTCCTGACTGCAGAGTTGCCAAAAATGAAGCAGGAGAGGGATCTTCCACCTGTCATTCTTCTACAGAAATCAGCAGTTTAGAAGTAGATGTAGCTGAGAGTTTATTTGCTGAGCTTCAGAGTAGAGTTCATGAGTACACAGAGGAGAAAAAAGGCAAAATTTATTTGTTTGTTTGGAGAGGGAGGCAGATTGATTTTGTTGTGTACATTTGTAGATGGGGTAGAAAGGAACGGGAAGTTTCCCCAAAGCACATGCTAAAATAAATGAAGTCCAAGCTCAGATTGGAAACCTCCTTGCGAAGTTGTGTGGGGCGTCGTCGGAGGGTGCTCCCCGTGGGGAGCCGATGTTTGCTGAGGTCCTTATGTTTGCTGAGGTCCTGCAGTCAATGGCTGCAGCGTTCAACTCCTCTCAACCCCTCCCACGACACACGGGTGTTTCTGCCGAGCAGCACCCCGTCTCCTCTTCCTCCTTTTTTTTTCCTCCCATCCCTTCCCGTGAGTTTTCAGATAAGTGTAGAGAAAATAAAGGTCTGTGGGGCCACCAGTTTGCCACTTTTTTTTTGATATTGCAGAGTCTCAGACACATATGCTCCTGGGCATAAGTATTTTTTGGCTCATGTGATGCTAGATAGCAATTACAAAACTATTTTTTTTAACTCGGCTGCCACAAAGCTTAGTACTAGATGCTTCTTATACTGCAAAATAATATTAATAAACATGGTTCATATATACCAAGTCAGTTCTGTGTTTGCAACATTATAGGTGGTTGTTCATTAGTTGAAAGATGGTTTACAGCCTTCCTTGTTGGTTTCCGGCAGCGTAATTTTTTTGACTCATTAGCTGGACCCGGTTGAAGACTCTCGAAACCCGACAGGGATGAAGCTTGTGCAGGGTGGTTGTGCATTACCAGTTGATACCATTAAGCACAGAAGGTCTGGGAGGTATTTACCCGTGTAATGATGCCACCGAAGGTGTTTTTATAGACATGTCTTCATGTCTTTCTGAACCCAGCTGCTATGAAATACTAAACCCGCTGCAGAAATCCATAGGTTATTGAATGTTTTTCAGCCCCAGCCCACCCGCAGCCCTCCCGGGGCTGCCAGACCCCCGCCGCACGTCTCGAGGCCTCGCGGAGCTGAAGTTTCTCCTTACGGACGAGTTGTTGTTTTCCAAACGGACCTCCTAAGCTCCCAAAGTATTGCTCAGTGCACCACAAGCTGAAATTAGTATTGATTCACCTTTCAGGGCTGGGTGACAGGATCGCCACACATACTGCGTCGCAGAGGCTTAAATAGCTTTGGCAGTTGTGGTTTTGCTGCGTTGTCAAAACCAAATTAAATATAAATACTGTACGAAATTATTTCTTATTTATAGAATCCTAAGGTCTCTCTGCCACAGAATCTGGGCAGGGGGGGTTAAAACGTGCTTTTTCGCGTGGAGTGGATCGTGGTCTTTGAATGCATTCGTGTGGCACGCTGTGCCCTCCTGGCAGGTATGGCTCTCGGGCAGGATCTCGCTTTTGAAACCTGATGCCGTGCTCCGCATGGGATGCGATATGATAAGGGAATGGGCTGTTAGTAAAACCTCACTCAAGTAGCTGTTAATTCACCAAGATTTATTTGGTGATAAAAGAATTGTTTCAGCAGGATTGTGAAGAGATGCTGAGATAAGGTTCAACTTTGGTAAAATACAGGCTCAGTTTAGCTCCCTTTAGCTATCGCCCCGTTGAAGGTGTTTCTTCTTGAAATGTAGGCCAGCTTCCTGTATCAGTAAACTGGAAGCTCATTAAAAAATAGAAACCGATTCTTAGCAGGGCCCACTTTTGGTAATTTCCATAAAAGATAACAGGAACTGTTTAAATACAAATAGCCAGGGTGACACAAGAAACAACATTGCACGCCAGCCAAGAAATAAGCTCCAAAGCAATCAGGCTCAGCTATCCCCTTAAGTGGGTTTCCAAACCTGTCACTGCATTAGGCTACATAATATTCTGAAATAGCTGGGGAATAGCCGCTTTTTCTTCAGCATTAAATTAACAAGTAAAATTTTAGTGACTGTTTCCATGCTACTGAAGCCTCAAATCGTCAGTAGGCTCGGTTGTGTTAGCATGGCTTCCTTCGGATTCCCGTTGTGTTTCTGGCGATGCTTGTACAGATCTGCTAGAGTTTGCTTCTGTAGAAGTTTGTTGTTCTATATCTTTTTAAAGATTTTTTTGTTTCTTTTAAAGACGGGATTTGCCGAGAGGATGGGCGTTCGTGGCAGTATGCCTTCTCCTTGAAACCTGTCGTCTGTAGGAGCGATGTAACCAGGCGGTTTTAATTCAGGCGTGAGGAGACAGGATAAAATAGAGAGTTGTCACAAGTAATTGTTTACTGCTGAAGTAACTTCTAATGCTTACGTGCAGTAGAGTAAAAGATAGACAGCTCACTTAGACTCCGTAAGCTACCTCGTGTTTCCTGCCGTGATGGTATAGGGATGTGCTAATCCTACAGCTAACAAAGACGAGGGCTAGTATTTCCTCTCCCTCCTGGGCTGTGCAGTTCAATTAACATCTCGGTTTCCCCTTGCTGGAGGCGCTGATATTTCAAATTGTGCTTATAGAAGACTAAAATTTCCTACTGCCTGTAGGCAGGCAATAAAACTGGTGGTTTGGTTGCAGATCCTATCAGGTATAGAACAGGGTATGGAATTGAGGATATGGCCTGCAGCTTCTTAACCCTTTCTGCAAGCAGCACAACAATAATGTGAAAGCAGCTTCTGACCCGATTACATCAGAAATTTCACACCTGCGGTGCCGCTGTATCGCTTTGCACACATGCTCGTCTGTGTATGTGAGACAGAGCTGGCCCTTGGGGGCAAGAGTATAGTAGTACTTCAAAGTTTGGTGATTTGCATAGCCCTCCTGTGATGCCTTGTTTTATTGAGTAAGCAATATTAGGGAAGTTTACGCTGGTATTGCAGTGCCTCTCTAGGAGATAGTGCTGGCCTGGTTCCTGAAATTCATTTTTCTTTCTCTTGCAGAGATGTGAGCCCCCAGCATGGTGCACTGGAGTTGTGCAGACATGTTTAATCTTACCGAACCGAATATCTGCTTTTCAGCATCTGAGCCCCGAGGATACAGTGCTAGTCAGAACAGTGAGAAATGAGGCTTCCTTGCAGAGCAGTTAGCTCATCTCTTAACATGCATGGAAAAGAGCTTACATCACACCCTCACCTGGACTGCTGCCCTTAAACTATGGCACTTGCTAAAGAAGGAAATAAAATTGAGCATGTTTAAGCAAATGCTTTCCATGTTTTGATCTTATTTCTTGTGCTCAGCTCAGATGAGTGTGGGCGGTGGCTTTTGGGCAGGGTATAAGGTTCCTCCCAAGCCTACTAGAAAAGAGGGGTTAGCTTTGCAATTCAGCCTGAATGTGCAAAGAGTCTGTAATCAGAGGTCAAAAATAAAGATGACTATAATTAGTAATGTCCAAAGCAACTGGAAATTGTGTCAGGCAGATCCGAGCCAGCTTCTCTTTTTTTCCATCGCCTAATGAATGAGAGCTGAGGTTACTCTCCGAGGATGAAAGAGGGCTGAGTTTTTCCCATTCAAAACTAGTGCTGTGGGGCAGATGCAAAGTCAAGACTCTCATTTACAACCTTGTTTTTCAGCTGTTGAACCTGTAGGCAGGTTGCGAGCAATTAGACTTTTCCCCAAAGCATCTAAAATAATGTGTTTCTGCTTGCTGTCCTGCAGAGCGCCAGTGACGACATTCTGTCACCTTGGAGATGGATAAATAGCTTCAGCAACATCAGGTTATAATCTTTCAGGTCTGAGTTTCAAAGCTGACAGCCGTATGACTGAAACCCAAGCCTAGCAAAGCTTTTTCAACGTGGAAAGAGTCTAAATGTGCTCAAGTAAAATGAGAGGAGGGGAGAAGGAGTTTAAGCGGAGCTCAGTGACAAGGCTTTTTGCTTGGCCAGGGCAGTAGCGTGAATGAAACGAATTAGCTTTGGCTCACATGCTCCCTACAGCCTGGAGTGACTCAGGTAGTGTGCACGCATACTTGTGCCTGCAGGACTTTATTTTTAGATGTCTGAATCACTGTCATGACTGTATCCTCATAAAGCCGCTAGACGAGTGGGGATGCCCACGGACCCCATATTAAGTCATGTTTGGTGAACAGAGAAATTCAACAGATTCCTTCGCAACCGTTGCGATTTCTGTGCTCAGAGCTGTTTGCTGAAGTAACGCAGAGGCTATGCCTTGTAGCTGGATTATTTTTTTCCATTTAAAATTAAATGTTTAGTTAACAACCTTGGTGGTTTTTATGTGTAGAGCAGGGTGAGCACGGACCAGAGCAGTCATGTTGATGTTGGAGGCTACTTGACTCTCTTGTTGTTTTAGTGTTGCTGGCACAGGGGGAGTTACGAGTCATGTTACCAGTGTTGTAATCCCATTAGTTCTCTCGGGCTCGCAGGGCTGTGCAAAATCAGTACTTAAATGGGAAATTACCAGAGACTCACCAGATGCCGCACAAAGGTTTGCTAGTGATTCGGTAAACGGCAGCATTTCTGCTTGTGAGTTGATATGGGACCAATCTGCTGGAGCGGCTTTCTTTCAGATAAAACAGAGCAAAAGTCCTGTCTGCTGCTTATCAATAAATTATAGTATCTTTTTCAAAAAGAAGTCTCAAAGCTAGCTTTGGTGTGCTGGAGGAAACTGAACTTGGGTAGCAAAGTTCTACTCCCTTAAATCCCTCCTTGTTCAATTAATTGTACCTTCCCCCCCCCCCCCCCGTAGATCGGTTGGGTGGCATTGCTGCAGTTTTCAGCAGCTAAAGGATTCCTGGTTTATGTGTCTGCACACAAGGAGATTTCTCTCTTCTGTGAAATACTTCAGGCTAAAAGAGGACTAGGAGGGAGCCTGGTCAGCTGCTCTGAACTTGCTGCATGGTCTGGTGCATCTTCTCTTCCTCGCAGCCTGAAGATTTGCTTCCCAATATGAAGCTGGAAGGAAGAAGAGCTGTAGTACTAATGCACCATAAAATTAATGATGTTGTTGACTGACCCAATCCTTTTTGCTGCAGTCTGGAGACGTGGCTGAATTGATAAGTTGCCCTCTGTGCCTCCCAATTCCCTCGCAAACACTGTGAGCTCTTTCCACATGAGGTTGCTGCAGCTGGAGATGCCTCATTCATGGTTGCTTAGAAAGAAAAAAAAATCAAAATAAAAATGTGCTCTCTGACAAATAAAAATGTTTTGCTTCCTCTGGAGGCCCCAGAGGGCGGCATAAAAAATAATGAAGCCTGTGAGTCAGTGAGCATTGCCTGGCCAGCTGAGAGGGAACTGAGCCTCCCTTTTCCATAGGAGTTTGTGTGCTGTCATTGCACATCATTAATGCTCGCTGGTTTATGCTCATTCACTGTAATGTTGCCAAAAAAGAAAAAGGGCAGTCGGTCTTTCCGCTCCCAAATGCTGGCTGCTTCGAAGGTGACGTGATGTTAAAGGAAAAGTTTCTTTAGCGCTCAAGAATGATTGTTTGATTCTCGAGCTGCCCTTCCTCTGTCGTTTTCCTCTAAAACCTGGCGGCTCTCCTAGCAAACGGATTCCCTGGAGAGGGACTTGGAGCAGCTTACAAACAGCTCCACCTAAGGTACAAAGGTTAGGGTGGGCAAACTTCCTGATTGACACAGGACCCTCCCTTTTTTTCCTTTCTGGATCCCCTACCGGATCTTTTTTTTGTTTGTTTCTGAATAAATTCTCTTTGCTTCAGTCTCTGGGGGTAATGGCAAAGTTGAGAAAAGTAAACTCATGGAGATGGAAGCGGTGGGTCTGAGGCTGCTGTAGCGCCCGTGATGCAGCAGTGATACGCTCAGATGTTTAAAAGGGGTATTTTTAATTCTGTTCTGTCACGTTCTGTCTTTTCTGTATTCAGGATCCCAGTTCATCTTTTTGAGAACATACAGCATCGCACAAGTGCTGCATATCAGCATTTTTAGACTTCTAAACATCCCCAGGACTTCTGGAGAAAGAGGGCACGAAACGTAGCAGAAGGCTGTTTGCTGCGTAATGCGAGAGCCGAGTTACACACTGCAGGTGTGAAAGGGCCGAGAACGTATCTGGCGTCTCCTCATCTGTTTCTTCAACCCTCCTTGAAAGCCTAGTGCTTCCTCTCCATCCTCATACGTACACACTGGCGGGCTTGAACGTTTTGTCACAAGAGAGAGATGCCCTCAACCACAAAATTATTAAAAATTATTTTTAAAAGCGCCCCTGCGGTAGCTTTCCGTTGCCTACAGCCCCCTGGTGAGCTTCACATCGTTCCTCCTGCATCGGCTCTGCCAGCTCTTCTGCGGAGGAACTTGGCTGTTGGGAGAGGCTGTTTGAGTTTCAGGTTAGAGCAACATTTCTGCAACGCTCAAAGGCTTCGATTTTCTGTCAATCACTATTATTTTAATGCTTGCATTACAGGAGAGCCCAAAAGCTTTAGCCAGGGCAAAGGCTCCACAGATCTGTGTACTTAGGAGGATGTAGTAGATAACGGCCCTTGCCTTAAGGCAAAGGGAGAGGGTGGAAGGAAGACGGTTGGGAATTCTAGTAATAGACATATAAAATCTTGAAAGATCTGTGCTTTGCAGCATACTTCATGATTGTCGTGGGAAGCTCTCATGTGCCCGTGAGTCTGTCCTGAATCGCCTGTTCTCCCGCGTTTCTGACAGCAGAACGGGGTCTGGAGGAGCCAGAGCTGCAGCCCCGGCCCCGTAGCCTCTCGCAGGGTAGCGCGTTGCAGCGCCGAACGGACAGCCCCAGCGGAAAGGTCGTTTTGAACTATAGCTCATTATTTTTTCCTTTTGCTTCTGAACTCTTAAAGTCCCTGTCAGCTAGGGTTTAGCTGAAGCCTTGCAACTTGCCTTTTGTCTTCCACAACTGATGGAGCTGAGCCCAAGGGAACAAATGCCATTTTAATGGGCATCGTTGTGTAACTCATTACATAAGTCACCTCTGCCTTCAAAGGACCCGTGGCATAAATGGCAGGAGCGGTTGATTAAAAATGTGCACAATAGCTTCATTATGACACGGGGAGAGATGTCCGCTGTTATTTTTAATCTGATAGCTTTTAAATATGTGCATCCAGCAGAGACCCAAATGGCCTTTAAAAAGGGAACCATTTGTGGGATAAGATTTTTAGACTCCACTTCGTTCTTTCTAACGAGCTGCAAGAGTCAGTTCAAGCTGGAAAATGAACTATAACCCTTTTTTAAGGCTTTGTCTCCTCTAAAGCTGCAGGGGTTTGGTGTGTGAACGCATACAGAGAGAAGATGGAGGGTTTAGGTTTTCAGGTGAAGGAAAGAAAAGATACCGTATTCTAAAGTTTTTTGGGTTTGTTTGGGTTTTTTTTAATTAAAAAAAGAAGTATTTTCAATTTGTTTGGTATGATCCAAGCACTAGACAAGTTTGAACAGTTAAATTGCACACCCCTGCTGCCGAAGCCTGCTTGGCATTGAGCTGCGCCGCGGTGACTGAAACATGACGAGGAGGTCCAGAAGCAGCCGCGGGGTGTATTTCCCATCTCTGACGCCTCCCGTGTGCTGGCTGCGCGCTGCCGGCGTGGGAGGCGGCCAGCGAGGAGGACCCCGGAGCTGGAAAGTCTGCCGTGACTGAGCTCTGTAAAAGGCTGAACTTTCACTTTGACTTTAAAGTAAATAATTTGCGGCTGGGTTAGGGTGGTGGAATTCACCAGCGTGCCCGTGTTTCGACTTAATTTCTGGCGTTCGTTTGAACCCAAGTGGAAAGTGACCGTTTGACTATGGCAGCGGTGGACGTTGGGCTTTGACTTGCCGGCTTTCTCCTAAGCAGCCTAGTTTCTTCACCCACAAGCACATAAGCTGATTTATCTGCCTTCCCTTGTGCCTCTTAATCCGCTGTCGTTTAAAATCTGCAGTTCTTTCCTCACCAGATTTAGCTTTCTGTCAGCAAACTGGCAGGCAGCACCGCTTTGCTAGAGCTGGTGGAGCTGCCGGGGGACGAGGCGGCTCTCGGCCGGCCGTGGCCTCCCCGGCCCGGGGTGCTGGGCTCGGGGGGCTCATGGGTACCGACAAAACCCTCCGGCCGCACCTGGCAGCGGGGCTGCTTGGAGCAGGCTCGTAACGTGAGCTTTCTCGTGTTGTGTGGGTGGTCGGACCCCAGACGCGTGCCGGCCAGGGGAGACGAGGCTGAGAGCTGAGCGAGGCCGTGACTCAACAGCTGGAGCGCGTTCAAGCACAACGGAGCGGGAGCCTCATTAATAGGGGTGTGGAATTAGCAATGAAACGAGTGACGTATTAAAACTTCCAGTGAGAAATCAAGAAACTCAAATCCATAGTAAAGTAATTTTGAAGGGATTTTTTTTTCCAGTTGTGTGCAGCAGCAGAGCATCCAGACAGATGAAATACGAGGGGACGGAAAGTCAGAGGTTCCTTTGAGACAGAAATGCTTTGATACAACGGTATTTTTTTTTTTCCCCTTCCAATTGAAATCACTCCATCGAGTTTATTACCCTGTCTTTTCCCATTCATCTTATAAATATTTGGACACTGCATGGAAGTAACTACGGGGTACCCTCCTGCTGCGCGCCAGAAAGGAGAAAGAGAAGTTGAGAAAGCCGGTGCTGAGACTCCAGTTAAACACTGCCGGTTATTCATCAATACGAGGCGAGGGTAATACGATAGAACAGTTTCCAGCGGGCAGACTACCAAGCTCAGGAGCCACCTCAATGCTGCATTAAGGGGTTTGGTTACTGTAGACAGGCAGGAAGGCGCAGAGGGACAGAAGTGGTTTGAGCACTGCCATGGCTCTGTTTTCTGCTGCTCTCTCTATGTTATCAAATTACTTGATCTGTAAAGGCATGCTGTGCTGTTTGAACTTTTTAACTGGACAGAAATAGGACATGTTAGATATTTAAATTAAGATACAGTGTAAAGAAAGTGACTTTCTCAAAGCAGACCAGTGCTATGGTAACCAGTCTAGGAAGTCTTGCTCAGCTGTGCTTTTTGCAGGAGAGTTTCAGTCTTCATCTGTAACGGTTTAGGTAACTTACACCTTTGAGCTAGAATACCCTCCTATTTAAGTGTAACTTCTCTTTTATACGACTTCATCCAGATTCATTAAAAAGCAAATTCTGTTTATAACGCTTGAATGATGTATCTGCTTGAAAAAGCATAAAGCCCATCGTCCCGAATAATGTCTGTTGGCATTCACTGAATATAATCACAGTAGCTCCACTGCTTGATTCGTGAATATGGGGAGAGGGACGAGGGCCTGCGGCTTGATGGAGATGCTGTACTGGAGTCACTGACTCACCCTCTGCTCTGTTTAGACAAGTTGCTTTACCTTTGTGCCTCCTTCCCATCTGCAGAGTAAGGTTAAGACCTAACTGTTTAAGAATGAGAAAGATAGGTTCGTAATGTGCTTGGAACAAGAAAAGTGCTATTTTAAGTGCTAAATGTAATTGAGTGTAAGAGAATATTGGTTTGTGACTCATTTGTTTAACTGCAAATGCATCAGAAACTTATGAGCAGATGAGATCTGGAAAATGCTTGTTGTAGATGGAAAGACATGGTAGTAAAAAGCCGCATTAATTTGTGATCTTCAAAGTAGGACTTAGCAGGGCTGTTCAAACAATGATGTTTATTTTTTTGCAAATGTCAGCTGGTTTACTTCATTAGTACTATTTTAAGAAGTTCCTGTTCTGCTCCAGCCACTTGCTCCTGTCCTCGCTCTGTAGGTCCGTGTCCCCTCGGAGCGTGGCGTGCAAATGATTCAGCGTTTGATGTGACAGGAGGGTAAAGAGAGCGAAGGGCAATGGTTAGGCTGGTGGTGGTGGCGAAGGGAATCTGCTGCCAGCAGAAGAGAAACTTTCTCTGCTAACAAGACATCTCCTTTTAGAGGTTCCAGACCATGCACACACATTGGTTCAGCTGTCCGTGTGCTTGCCCCATAAAGGTGGGTAGAGATGTCTGGTGGGAAGGAGAAAAGGAAATTGTAGTCTTCTGAATCTTTCTCCCTTCCAAATTTCTTGTCCCTACAAGGCAAAATTATCACCATAAGCAACCAAGGGGTTTGGAGGTATTGAACGTTTTCTTAGTCAGACTAGCAGTTTGGATCTTACTGCAGTGCATGGAGGAGCTAGACGCAATTTGTTGCTGCTACCATTATTTCCCTGTAGATTAATTATTGTAATTGTTTGCCAGTTCTTGAAAAAAAATAAATTCAGAGCCATGACTTCTCTTGGCAAGCGTGCATATGCGCGCATGTATAGAAATTCTCATATGGTGTACGAAATAAATACGAATTATTTGGGAGGGGAGGGGAGTGCAAGAGCATTATCACAGCAGCCAGGAACCATTTTCAGTAGTGACCTTCAGGACCCTGTGGAGCCAGAGAGGTTTTGAAGGTTTGGAGATCCCCTTGTGGATGTAAAGCAATGACGTAAATTGTTGCTAAGTTAGGGTGCCAGCTGCTGTAAATGATTCTTCAGAGGCCAGCTGATATGTCTGGATTTATCTGCAGTGACCGAGGTTTTTAGTGCCTGCCTCATCAGTGCATTAAACAGGACTTTATGATACAAAGAAAACTTTGAAAAACATTTACTCCTGTAAACAGAGAACAGGTCTGCAGCCAGACTAGATTAGGATCGGTGCTGATGCAGCTTCCATTAAGCTTCCATGCCTGCAAAATTTTCATCTAGAGGACATAACTAACCGGAGTTTTGGCTCTGGTGAAGGTGTTAATAGCAGGGTCTTAACATGCTACCAGGAAACCAAGTTTAAAGGGAGACAGCCCTTACGGGGCGGCAAGCGCAGGTTCCTTCCCTTGAGTTGTGGTTAGGTAATTTCTGAGTATGAGGAGTGGTGTTTGCGCTGCAGTGTGGTATTTAGCGTCTGGGTGCTAGATTTGACTCAGCAGCCTTTTCTGTTTGCAGTCTGCATGCTAACAAGGTGGTGCAGTGCTGCATGCATGGGACTGTGTCGTTTTGACTCATTGCAGCTAGTGCAGTCAATTCCCAAATAATCTAAAAGAAAAATGAAACATACAGCAAAACTGCTTCCTTTTCTTGATAATGTAGTTAAAGACAAGTTTGGTATCTTCTGCTGAATTATCTGGGTCACTAGAGAACAATTCAGACTTTCATTTATTAAAGTGCTCTTTGCTCAAAATACATTCTAAATTGCTCTCTACAAGGAAGCTTAGTTTTATTTAGCTTTGTGGCTAAACAGATAAAAATACATTTCAACAGTAAGTTTGCATATGGCATGATTGCACACCTTTTGAGACTTCTGCTTTTAGATAGCAAAAAACCCATGAAAATACAATTTTTAAAAGGGTTGAGCAGTTCTGTAATTAAACTTCTTCAAGGATGCCTCGGTAGTGAAGCGGTTCCCCTGTCCTCTGCTTTGTCTGGTTCATTTGAAGTGAAACCCCTTGCGAATGACAAGGGCTGGCATTGTTGTTCAGATTATCCATGGAGCCACATTCAAAGGTGATGCTACCAAGTGGGTAGAGGTAGGGATGAGCAGCCTGGGAAGGGCGTTACATCTGACTGGGTTTTCCTTTCCTGAAGCAGCTGCCAGACGTGGGTACCAGGCAGAGCCCTGCCTGCGCACCCACGGTGGTCACGGACCCTCAGCCAGGACGCGGACAGGAGCTCTGCTCTGCCAGAGGTCTCTGAACAAGTCACTTCATCCCCTTGGCTCAGTTGCTCATCTGCAAAAGGGAGACGATGATTAAGCTCCTTTGTAAAGTACTTTGGGATCTGCTGGAGAGAAGTGCTTTTAAGAGGTGGCTTCCCTCTCCGAGGCCCAGAGCAGTAGCAATCCCGCTATTCCTGCCTTTGCACTGCAGCGTTGCTGCCTCCAAGGGGAAGCAGGAAATGATGGTGATATTGCGGTTGCAAACATAATAGAGAGCCACAGTTTTGTTTTTTTGTTTTATCCTGTTCCACTCAATAAATTTACATGGCTGCAATGTTTTTCATAGGCTGGTCTTCCAGATAATGCTGTAACATAACTTCCCTGGTTTCAACAAATTTACCCTAATCCAGTAATGCATTTCTGTGTCTTTCTAGATTCTGAGCGTTCCCATCTCTCCTCGTTCACTATGAAGTTGAAGGGCAAGTTTCATTCACCAAAAATAAAGAGAACCCCTTCAAAGAAAGGAAAGCAAGCTGACCTGACAGTGAAAACACCAGAGAAGTCAGCGAACAAAGTAAGCAGATGAAGGACATGTTCTGTTAGTCTTGCTGGTTTCTTGCTTGTGGGTACTCAGTCTGTCAAAATCCGCAGCGCTGCTTTTGGTGTGTGACTTTGTCCTCTGCAGAATTCTGCAGATTTTTCAGGGATCCTCAGGGTTGCTTCATGGTTAGTTATAAACTGCGCTGTGCAATAGAAAATAAGAGCAACCAAAGCATGTAATTCCCTTTGGAGAGCCTGATGAGACCTCCTTCCATAAGCGTTTAAATATCTCATTATGGAATGTAGTGTATGGCCTGACACATCCTCCCCACGTGCACACCCTATGGTTATGCTTACAGCTTGCAAATAACTGCCTGGTTTTGGGGTGTGATCCTTTTAAAAACCCCAAAACCCAGACGAGCAAATCCTTGAAGCTGGTCCAAAGATGTGCTCAATCTCTGACGGCGTCAGCAGGGAGAGTCAGACAGATGTGTTCAAGCAGCTGCTGATTCCAGCACACCGTTCCTCAGACCCAACGTACTTCAGGTCCTCTAAGAGCTGAGGTCACCGCTCGTTCCCAGCACAAACCTACCGAAGGATTATCATCTCCTCTGCTGCTGTGACCTGGTTACGTAGACTGGAGACTATCTCTGTGACAGCACCGTTGCAGTCAGTTTTCAAGTATAAATCTAAGCCAAAAGTTAAGAACAGTCGAGGTTATTTATGATAATTCAAAATCTTTCGCAGTTGTTGTTGAAAGTCTCATCCAATGTGCAGTGCCAGACATGCAAACTTTTTTAGATTATCTCTGCTGAGGCTTGTTGTAGTGTTACTGAGAGCAGTCAGCAAGATACAGTTATCTTATGCTGCGTGATGTGTTTAACACCCAGAGAAGTCGCTGCAGGGCTTCCTAGCTCTATTCTGCACCATCAGGTGGAAGATGATGAGGCTTTTATTTCCCAGGCTGTAGGTTTTTTTTCCCCAGGAGGCTATGGATATGCTTTCTAGGGAGCCGGGTGCTTTGTATTGCTGACTACTACTAAAAAATAAAAATTAAAAAAAAAAAAAATCTGGGAGTACTCCTTGAAGGCGTTTAATTCCAACAATGTTTCAGGATGGTATGTTGAGATAATTTAGAGGCCTTCCTTTAAATTGACATGTGACCACATATTAAATAAATTAGAAAATAAAGAGCCTTTTTCAAAATGCAAATATATATTAGCATGTTAATAATAGGTGAAGTTTTTGCTTTTCTTTCTTTTCTCTAAAAGACAATGCAAGAGGATTTACTGATAAGACATGCTAAACCTTTTTGTACAGATTGGGATTTTTTTATTGGGAAACAAAACTCAATAATTTTAATTATTGTATTATTTAAGCTGTATACATTTTTATACTGTGAAATATTGTTGATTTCTGGCTCATTCCTTATCTATTTTAATAGCTACGGTCAACTAATCAATTATTCGGATGTAGTCAGCTCATTAGCTTTGTGAGGAGGGAGTGGAGGAGAGGATACGCCTGGATTGTCACCAGGTTCTCTCACTGGCATACAGCCATCAGTTGACAAACAGGAGATTTTCTGTCAGAAGACACACTTGATACACCAAATATCATCCTTTCCTCCCTCTTAAGTACTTAAGATGCTATTTTTAGACTCTTGAAGTAGATAATCACTGTAGAGCAGAAATAGCAATACCAAAAATTAATGTAAAATCACGACGCGTAACCTGAAGGTTATGCTCAACCCATGCAGACACCTTCTTCTCCTCTTCCCCTTTACACCCAGATGTGGGCAATGCAGGGGAACTTTTTTCAGAGCCTCCTTTTGTCCCCTGGACCCTGTCTTTGATTCTTATCATAGGGTATATTGTAGGAACAGTTGTGTCCTTCAACACTATGTGCAAAGTTATGGTAGGTTTTTCACTGCCAAAATACAGGAAAAAAGGGACTTTTCCAGCTTCTGAAATCAGATGTATTCTGTACAGCTCGCTGTAACCCTTTCTGGGTCAGCTGTATCTCATACGCGATGCATTTCTAATGATTATTTAAGAAAAAGCATTGAAAACCATGCGAAAAGATCAGTATGTGTCAGGCAGGCAGGGGAGTGGCGAGGAGATGCTGTTTTGCCTGAATGTTAAGTTTATCTCATTTAATGCCCAAAAGGGAAATGGGTGAAGCGAGTGGTCCTGCCGCTTGAGCAGCTCCCACAGTTACCGATCTGCTCTCTCGCTGGGGCGAGGCTGGGGCAAGTTCACCTCTGCTGAGAAATGAAATGAGAGATTAGTTCAGGTCCTCTCTGCCAGCCCAGAGAGGTACCACTGCGTGTTTACTTTGGCTTTAGGGACACACTAAAATGTTTGGTGGAACAGCTTAATATCATTAGTCTTGTGAGATGCAGACACTGGAATATATTAATATCCATCCATCCACCCCACTGGGTTATTACTCCTTTCTCCAGATTTATTGCTGCTGTTCTCAGGCCTCAGTGAGTAAAGCACTGAACACCAGAAACTTCAGCCTTGTAGCAACAGCGGACATTGCTATATCTGAGCTCTGTAGCAGAACCCGCACTCCCGTGCAGGATGCACACGCCTGCTTTGGGTGTGTTTGTGTGCATGTGTGTGCACACATATATATGATGCCTTTGGACCTCAAAAGGGGATTCTTAAAAAGTGCTCTTATGGGATTCTTACCCAAAGAGCTAACGGGGAAGTTGCAAAAAAAGGGCTGTGTCCCAGATAGTGTCCGGTGGCTGGATTTGCTTTGATGTGCTCAGCGGAAGGATTTGTGTTTCCACTTGCCATTCTCAGCCCTGAACTCTCAGAGTCAAGCCCATCCCTCCTCTGCGCCAGGAGAGTGTTTAAGCTATTAAGTCGCAAGCCTTTCTACAGGAAACAGTTGTTGAATGAAATACATAAACAGCCAGCAGAGCAGGAACTGCAATCCACATTTTTTCACTTCTGTTTGAGAGCTCTGACCATTAGGCCATGGTCATACTCACTCGGGGAATATACGGGCTCTCTCAACCCTGAAACGTGCGATCATATGAAGTGCAAAACCTTCATGGGACAGACTGAGCCCCTCCATATCCTGGAATAAGCTGTGCAGTGGTGAGGGCACATGCCTGAAAAATGGGAAATGTCATTTTTGACATCAGCAAGTTGCCAGGATGCTCCTCAGGAAGGGAGTTTGGGGTGCTGTGGGCTGCAGAGCAGAACTTGAGGTGCTTGGCAAGCAATACAGTCAAAAAGAGGAAGCAGCAGCAGAGTTTGGGCACTTCCCAGATGAGATGGAAAATGACAGGGTGGTTTGCAGATCTTGGATTGGGACTTAGACTTCTGAAGTTGGAGCTAGATGGGACTTGGGACTCTAATCCTTTTATGCAACTGGCCCCAAATTACTAACCAGTGCTGTCTATAAATTATTCTTCCTAAAACCTTTTGGGCTGCTGGCCTGATTTTGCAGAAAAGCAGCAGTTTAACAGCTGACAAGAGTATGGGGAGCACACAATGCCCATAGGTCATTAATTCTTGAAGCTGAATTTACTGAGGAGATAATGGGTGAAACCTGACTCTGCTAAGCTCTCTGCTCCTTTTCTAGCAGTGTTCAGTAGTTAATTTAAATCTCACTTAGGAACTACTTGTGGCATTAAAAGTCCTCCAGGCATACTCTGGTAAACTTTTTAAAAATATCCCTGTCCAGAATGCCATTAAGATATCATGTATCACTTCTGAATTTCCTCTTCTAGCGTTGGTGGTGGCACGGAAGCTGGTGACCACAACTCGGCTTTATTCCAATGAATTGTTCCCTTCTGCAACATTCATTCACCGATGCCAAACCTTAGCTTTCCCAGTCCATCCCCATAGGACGCGCGCGAGTTCCCTTGTTCTAGCAGCATCACAAAATGACTTAGGTTGGAGGCTGATCGGAAAGGAGTTTTTTATTTGTGAATGGGGAGACAAGACTGTAGCCCACTTTCATACAAATAGGCATATTGGAGTCAGCAGAATTACTCAGAATAATAAGGGTGAACACCGTGTGTGTCATTGAAACTGTCAGTGATGGGTAAAAAAAAATTGGAGGCATCTTGTTTGGATTGTTCTGGAGTTTGGAAGTTTTTCTTATTGTGGTTTGTTTTTCTCTTTCCCTTTGGCTGATCCACTGCATTTACTGATTGAAAAGACCTTTTGATAGTGAGATGTGCTTAAGGTAAAAGGATTTTGATTGCATCAGAGGGGCAACTCTATTTAAAACCAGTAGTTGTTGCTTCCTTTCTTGCATTGTCATTACTACCTGCACTTGGTATATTTTATTTCTTTTGCCCTCCCAGTTTGGCGTGTGGGTTTCAAAGCAGTGCCCTTCATGTCATCAGTAGTGTTAATCTTGGCCTAAACCTGATCAAGATTAGCCTTCGGTTTGGAATGCACGTAATTCCGAAAGTTAAAGTGTGGGTGCAATTTTGCACTGACTGTTCTTTTGAAAGAGTAGTAATTCAATTTAAAAGTGTTTGTCGTAGAAGGGGGTTTCTCCAGGCCTCACAGAATGTACCTCATTCAGCGTCACCGTAAGTTAAAGTAACTTTGCCCTTAAAAATCCTGTGGTTTTAACATATATCTTCTTTTTTCCTCCTCTTTAGAATGTATCATGGCTAGAGGAGAAGGAGAAGGAGGTTGTCAGTGCATTGCGCTACTTTAAGACTATTGTGGACAAAATGGCAGTTGATGATAAGAAAGTACTAGAGATGCTGCCAGGCTCAGCAAGCCAAGTGCTGGAAGCCATCCTGCCCTTGGTGCAAACCGATCCACGCATCCAGCAAAGGTAAGTTTCCTTCTTGGGTTTTGGGACTATGACAGACCAGCAGGCTCCCAGATTCTTCCCTTCTTGTGCCTGAAGAATGACAGCGTGCAGGAGACGGGAAATGCTGCAGTGGCTAATGAAGTGACTGCTATTTTAATTACGTGGTATTTTTCAAACATAATTTAAAAGCCGATTCCCTGCTGCGAAGAAGCCCGTGCTGTGGAAAGATAAAGCAAATCAGAATGGTTTCAGAGAGGAGGAATGGCTGATTCTTGGCATAAACTTGGAAATCCATCATTTACTAGCAAGAGATTCTCCTCAGATGCCATACTGTTTCTGCAGTCCGTGATGGTATCCTAAAAGCTAACAAATCCAATAGCTTTTACCTGAAAAAGACTTCATCTTCAGAGTAATCCCTTTCTGTGTTCAGTTTATCCCCCCTGATATTAGAGAAGTCTGAGCCTGCACTCTAAACTGCTTTTTTGGATTTTACTGGATCAGACACAGAACAGAAGTAAACAGATGTACTTCAGTAGATTAACCAGCCCAAGTTCATTCCTGTGCACTCTCAACAGATTATTTGTTCTGTGTTTTAACAGATTTTGTGTATTATGTTTTAACCAGTTAGACAGTGGGTTTGAAGCCAGAAAAGAAGTAGAAATTTGCCAAAGGAATGCTCAGCATGGATTATAAGAATTTGTGGAGTTGTCAAGCCATAGAGATACAGCTGCTGTTCATCCTATAGATGCTGGAGCAATTGATTTACACAAAACAAGCAAACATTGTTGAATAATATGGAAAGAGCAAAATTAGCACAGGCAGAGAAAAGCACAAAACTAAGCAGAGAAATGCAGGTGTTTAGTTCCTGAAGTCCTGCCAGTTTTTGTGCTGTTCCTATTCGTTTTCCCATTATCTCCAAAATTTTTGTTTCAAGATGCTTATTTCAATTCTGGTGCAAGAAAGGTTTATAGTATGGTCGAGACAGCAGCAGGGTGCCAAATATTTTGCAAAAACAGAGGCGCTTAGCTGTGTTTGGTCCTAATGCATAGGCCAGGTTTGTATCTGACAGTACAAAATGAAGGAGGCAGTGGGTGAGTATCAGAGCTGTGGCTGGGACAGGAGAGATCCAATTCAGCTTAGATCCGTAGAACTATAAAGAGCAATAGCTGTTAGAATGGGAACATTCGTCAAGCTTCTGGATACAGACACAAAAGTATCTTCAGTTGCTATCAGGTTTCCCACAGCCATTAAATTCCTGACAAGCACCTGCTTTCACTTAATAAAAGAAAGAACGAACTTTCCCCTTAGACCAGGAGAACATGTAAAATGTCAGCAAATATTTTTAGGATAGAACATGTCATCTTTATAGTCGCTTGCTTTGATTTGTGTATCCACTGGGTGTTCGCTGGGTGATCTTTCCTTCCAAGAATATATCTGGAAATAAATATGAAGTAAGTGGTCTTCAGCAGCAGCAGTATTTCAGACAGTTCTGTTCTTCGCATTCCTTATACCCTCTCTCTTAGTAGTGAACTAGTGCAACCTTGACAGTTGGGTGTCCATATTTACCCCCATAAGCAGGATTTTCATAGTCAATAGTCAATGGAGTCCTCTACATAGGGATAAGTCTCTTTCTGGAAACGGTATGTATTACAGCACAGAACCCATACGTATGTTCTGCCTTGTTTGGCCTCACAGGAAAAAAGGGGATCTGGCATTCTTACAAAGCCATGTCCTTTCGTGCCTACCTATGCACTTTATTTCTTTTGAGTAGTGGCAGGACACAAAGGGGTGATTTTTGATAGCAAATCCCCCTCAAGAAAAGTGAGCAAGGCTTGTGTCCGTGTGGAAGAAAGCCCTACAATCATTGTTGGGCTTCTTTTTGCTTTAGGGGAAGCATTTGCATCAAGGAAAAAAGTAATTAAATCTAGCACAAAATGGGCTTTCAATTACCGCCTCCTTAGAAGGAAGCAGACTGAAGATTAATGGCAGAGAAATCAAAGCCTTGGAAAGAGATGGGGGAGGGCCCTATTTAGGAAATATCTCCTACCAAGCTAATTTCATTTGAAATTAGAACAAATGGCAAGCAGCATGCTTTAAAAAAAAAGCAAAAACAAAAACCAAAAAAACCCCGATCAAACAAAAAAATCCTTGCTGTTGTTTGTATCCCCCAATTGTAATTTGACAATAGTTCTTTCCCCAGTCCCGCAACCCTCATTCACCTGACTAATCTCATCGAAGCTGTGGGCTTGATTCTCTTCTCACAGATAATGAAATTACTGGAGTTAAGCCAGTGTAAAATGGATACCAAAGAGAAATGGGAAGATTTGGAACACTCCTATCAGTAGTGATTGCAAGATTACACCTTCTCTTACCTGTTTATGGTTTTGGTGCAGTTTGAAATTGATGTAACTTTGCACAGAATTGTTGAAGCGTTGCCATCAGCAGTGCTGTTAACACACCTTGTTTAGTAATGAAGTAAGTGTTTTCAGAATGGCCAGGAAAATGCCTGTGAGCACTGTTGTTACAGTTAACTTTTATTTAGAGTTGTCATCCTTCCAAAATTCTTTTTTTTTTCCTCTTCAGAACAATAGCTTCAATTCTGTTTCTCATTAAAAACAAAATAAAGCAACACCCTTCCTCTTCCAAACCTGAAATTCATTCAGTTCAATTTCTGTAAAGAGGCAGGTTTTAATTACAGGGTTTCAGGCATTATAAACAGTGAGGAAATGATTTGTAAAGGAATGAATACAGTCAGCTCTCGATTATCCAAGACATTTTTGGGGAGAGTTAATAAGGAAGAAGGAAAGCATGGATAATACTGAAGTAATATAACTTAGACTTAAATACAGGACTTAAATATTTACTTTTGAACTTAAGGCATAGGATGGAGCTGTAAATTAAAATGGAAAGCACATTCTTTTTAGCGTTGCTGTGTTAACTTGCAGCCCAGATAATTCATTCTGTTAACTGAGAATGAACTGTTGATTGTTTGTACCTTCATACTGTCGTCCCATTTGGTGCTGGAGAACGGGAGAGCAACTGCAACAGAGGGGACACCCGGGCTTTGGCACCGGCTAAACACAAATTCTGCATTTCAGAGAGAAAAGGAGAACAATCGCATTTTTAACGGTGTGAAATGCACTTTAAGTCAAGCACTCTCATAACATTTGATAGTATCTCTGTAATTTCATTTTGTTCTTTTTTTCTCAACTATTTTCTCCCCTGCCGCCCAGTTCTGCCATCTCGTCCTGCTATAGCCGGGTGTACCAGAGTCTGGCCAATCTAATTCGCTGGTCCGATCAAGTGATGCTGGAAGGTGTGAATTCGGAAGACAAGGAGATGATGACAACAGTGAAAGGTGTCATAAAAGCTGTTCTGGATGGAGTCAAGGTACATGAGACAAATATTGTAAATTCTATTATATAAAGTATATAATAATGTGTTTTAGAAGAGATCTAGTTGAAAGAGGTTTTTAAGTGCAGGTAAAATATAAAGATCCTATTCTTGCCTTCAGTAAACTACCTCTTAAATCAACTGCTCCGTAAGTGAACTGATCCTGCTCGGTGCGCTGGTTGAAGACTAGCACAAACGGTTTGGCTATTAGTGTGCGCTTCTGAAATGCTCACCCTGGCATTTGGATGAATTGGAAGAAACCATAAATCTTTATTGAGCATTGTATTAAATTTTCAGCAAGTCATTCCCAGTCTCCCAGTCGCCCATGCGGATTGCAAGACAGAGTTTGCATATTTTCTGTCTGGGCAAAATATAATGGAAAAGCCTCCTGTCAATGCCCACAGAGAATCAAAGACTCCAGTTCCATCTTTTAACATAAATTTCAAGGGATTTGTCAGTGATACATCACTGCTTTCAGCAGTTGGATTAGGGTGTGGAACAGGTGATGAGCTAAGCTCAGTTTTCTGGAGATTAATTTTACATAACTAATGGAAACGTTTAACAGAAACCTTTGTATCCTTTGTGAGACCTGCTTATAGCATCCCCTCCCTGCCCCACCCAGGGAAAGCTGTTGGCTTTTCTTCTACCTCCCGGTAAGCTTTTGGTACCCATTATTTCTGTTTCCCAGGCTTGTCTCTGGGCTGGTGGCTGCGGAGGCTGTTCACTCAGCTCTCCTACCGCTGCAGTTAAGAGTTTGCTTGTCCTGGGCCCAGGGCACCAGCAGAGAGACCGTCGTATCTCCTGGGAATCTTATTTTGCAAACTGTAGAGAAAGTTAAGCCTCTTTCAACAGCAGGGCTGAATCTAAAGGAGAATATTTAGATCAAGTACAGAAGGAAAGTTGGGGTAGAGTTTTAAGAACTGCAGCAGGTGTTTCACCTGGATTAGTGTATCAGGAACAGGCATCTTTCACTGTACTCAAACTCAGCTTAGTTTTTAGTAACTGAATGCAAAAACAAAGTGGATCTCCCAAGGTTTGGCGATCACGTTTTCAGGAATCTTGGTGTGGTGTTTGCATGCTCTGAATATCTCTTTAATGTTGCTCAAACACAGATACTAAAATCTACTATTATTTATCGAGCCTTTTAAACATATATCTTTGAAACAAAACATTCCCATCACCTAAAGAAGACAGATTTTCCAGGATTATTTTGCACAATATGCCCTTTAACTTTAAGCTCCAGATTTGAAAAGTAAAGCTGGTCTTAAATTTGCACAGCAGGATGGAGAAAAAGAGTTTAGCGTAAAGTCTCAGCTGCTGTTAGTGTTGGAATTCAGCAGCAATTTGCAGTACGTGAAAATCTGTGCTGTGGTATCTGAACTGTAATACCCCAGCAAATAGCGAGACAGTTCACTCTGTTATCACTTAATGAATCCGCACAATCCCGTGGAGAGCCGCGTTATCACCAGATCCAGGATAGAGTTGTGTAGTGTCGTTGCATGAGACTTGGACACGCGCTGTCCTTTCACATTAAGCAATATTTAAAGCCCCGGTACCTGTTGCCTTCCAGCCAAAGCAGCGTGCCTGCGCGGATGGGTGGAAGGTCTCGGATGCCTGCTCTGCCCGCGCTGCGAGCCAGCCTAGGCTGGATGCGATGCAGGCGTGTCCGTACAGTGCTAAGCCTGAGCTATTAAGCCCCGCTGAGCGGCATGGCTATATCAGTCTCTACTTTGTTGTTAGACTAAAAGTTATTTTGGCCTTCCAGTTGGAGCTGGCTTATGTCTGGTCAGCTTGGAGCATGGTTAGAGCAGATGTGTGGCTGTCTGGGTAGATGCGAATGCGTCTGCCCATCAACAGGTCAGCATTTGGAAGTGGCGTGCACTCATCTCCTACTGCACAGCGGGGAACGAGGTTTATTTTAGAACGGCCGAGCCAGCTTTCGGATCTGGAAGCAGAACTGAGAAGTTGGACACTTCTCTGCTGTGGAGAGCCTGTTTTGTTTTTCTGGCAGATCACACAAGATCCACTTCCACATTTCAGTGCTTACTTCCCCCTTTATTTCCAGAATTGAGCATAAAGGAGTCGCTTGTTCACTTGTGTTCCTTGCTGGTTTGATCTCAGGTTTTAGTGCCTGGCTAGGCATATATAAAAAGGGGAAAAAAAAAAAAATTCCCTGTTTTGATTATGTAACTTCTTAAAAATCCATGTCGTTTTGGAATTTCCAGCTTGCTGAAGTAGCATAAGTTTGTAGAGAGGCTTTAATTATCTCTAATTACTGCTGCAGGAATCTCTTCACTTGCTGATAAGGAATAGCATAATGTGCATCTGGCTCGGTTGCGTGCTGATTACTTCTGTGCGTACACTAAAGATCTTGGCTTGATTTTCAAACACTGGTTCTCATTTTGGGGTTAGTGGAGAGGAGAAAAAGTCAGGGTCCAGGGAATCTGGTGATATTTGTCAAAGTTTAGAGGAAAAAGTGATTGTCTGGGGTATTGTCAATCACGTGTTGTCTTGGTGTCTCTGGTGGGAGGTGTTTTGGGGCTTTTTCATAGCAGAAATGGCTTGAATCATTCTAAAGATACTTTTGAGCCAAATTGGATTGTTTTTCTACCCTGTTGTAACCTACGCTCCCAGACGGTGGACAAGCATGTGCCCGTTAAACTGGCAAAATCGGAAAACTGAGCAGTTCAGCCCCGAGTGCCAGGGGCTCGTGAGTGCTGCCGCGGCACAGCTGCCACCGCCGCAGCCTGCAGCCCTGCCCTTCGTTTGGTTTAAGGTGTTAAACATGGTGAAGAAAGGTGAAGGAAAGGAGACTTTACATTTTCCCTTCCATAAGCCTTTCAGAGGGATGTTTAAGGAGCATTTTGGCTTGTGGTTTGAATGCCCATGCATTTTATTTCCCTTATTGTGCTCTGACGCATTGTGTGGAGTCCCATTCTTGCTGGCGAGTCCCCGATAGCCCCGCGGGGTCCGACTCTGAGTCCACTGAAGTGCCTGAGAGTCTCCAGAAACCTCTTCAGCGGTGGAAGCTTGTCCAGAAGGCAGGAAGGTGGCAATCCGTTGTGTCATCACTCACTCCTGACGGTGTCTCGAACCATGGTGCCAGCTGCAGCCAGAATAGTCAAATGGTGTCACTGTGTCATTTCCAGACGGTCTGATTTACAGAAAAGCCTTATTTGGGGTTTGTAGGCTCCCAGGTCCTACAGTTGTTTTTCCTAGTGATGTTCTGTAAACTTTATAGGGGAATTTCTAGAGTCTAGAAGGAATAGCAAGTTTTTAATTAAAGATTGTTCATCCTGAAAGAGAGGATGAAACAGAGGAAAGTACATTTTTTTAAAGATAGTTTGTTGAGTAACTAGGGTCAGGCAGCAGAGAAGTCTTAGGTCAATTCAGTGTCTGTGTTACCACCGTATTTCTTCTGTGATTGAAGGGCCTTAATTATTTTACTTTTCTATATACTGTGTGATGTACATTACCACAGTGGAGCTGATAGATTGTCAAAAGCCCTGTTGGTCTGGTGCTCCTTCTTGCAGAGTATTTCCCCGTTGGGGGACGTGGCCGTGCTTGGAGGTGGGAGTTGGCCAGGCTGGTCAGCTGCAGTCGACTTGGTGCTGTGCTTTTTCTCGTCAGGACACTGCTCAGAAAATGCTGTTCCTCACCAGGGCTCTTGTCTGTCTGTCCCGGACAGGAACATCTTCATAGCATTAGCCCACATGGACATCTGTTTGTGCTCTCTCTTCCTTCCCCACGTGTGGGATTTTCCAGGACAGATTCTGGAAAGCTGAGTGTTTTGTCATGGTTTTGGTTGACGTGGTGTACATTATTTTTGAGTACCAGCTTGCACCAAGAATGTAAGTAGAACATCAAAATCAGCTGTGGTGGACACTTGGACTGCGTTTGCCATCCTTTGCACATCCAGTGCAGTACTTTATTCCTCTTCTTGTGTGTGTGTTGACCCATGGAAGTTCAGCTTTAAATAGAGCCTTATATAAAAACACGAGAACTAGAATATTTCCCTTCCTCAGAGGGATGACAATGAGGACATTCCAGTTGCAGTTGTTGCACTGAGAGAGCAATGATGGTTGTTTCCAAGCTCCACAGACATGGACATGAAGATGATACTGGAATGATGACAATGTACTTCAGGCTGCTTTAAAAAAAAAATTAAAAATTGATCCTATATAGTTTCCTTTGCATAATATGCTGGGAAGCCAATACTGTCAGGAAGCGCTGCCAGTTTTCCAGCCTGCCTGTAAGAGGGCATGTGTTTGTATCTGTGAGCAGTAGATCTATTTGTTGGCCTCAGACATCCATAAAATGTTCTCTCCATCTTTCTGGCATGAATGATTGTTGTTTTGACTGCTGGCAGGCTTGTGGTTCAGGATTATCATGCCCTTATCTCTTTATCCAGAGCCTTATCTGCCTATAACAGATACACTGCAGTAGTTCCTTGAATGATTAAGACTTTCATTGCTAACATGTTAAAAGATGGCTTCAGGGGAAGCAGGCCTTTTAATAAAGGTGTTCACTATTTAATATGTTGTTGGGCATCTTACAGAAAACTCGCTTTTTGAAACAAATACATGCTTGTTTATAAAATATAAAGCAATTATTTAATTTTTTTACTGGCTAGGTGAAGTACTCTGCTGTGTAAGACTTTTCTGTACTTACGTTTATGTAAAAAGTCAATTTGCCGTTATCTAGGGTGTTGTGGGGACTGGAACACATTTGTGACGATAGAGGAAAGAGGAAGCACAGCAAAAAGACACAGATGTGGGTTTGTGCAGAATCCCCATAGGGCCAGGGTTTGTGAACTTAACTCAAATATGGCTAAACTACTGCTGGGTGCAGGCTGGTCCTTAGAAGCAGTGCTGCATCATTTGTACGGCTCTGTACCAGACTTGCACCCAGCTCAGCTCTCTCTGTGCGTGTGCCATCGTTAATCCATAACCTGGGTAACCAAGAGCTTACTGCAGTAGCATCCCTTTCTGTCCTAGGATGTTTGAATGCAGCATTCAGCAAGTAATAATTATTCTCTTTTTCTTCTCTCCTCTCCATCCTCAGGAGCTGGTCAGACTCACGATTGAAAAGCAGGAGCATCCCTCTCCCACAAGCCCAGTTAAACCTAGTTTACCAGCATGTAAATCTGACAGGTGGGTCACTGACAAGGATTTCTTCTGTGTGCAGGACTAATATAGAAGGGATAATTTCTGACTCCTGGTAGTTGAATTAAAGCATTAAGTTATTCTTCATAGAGGGTAGCATAGTCTTCTTTATGTAGCCTTATCCATTACAGTGGGACCACTTAAAGAGAACAATATGCTGTGATAGGGAAAATACCAAAATCTGGCAACGAAACGTTGCTTGGCCATGACACATGCACATTGTATACATGGAAGTCCACCTGCAGATGCAAATTCTACCTACCTTCTGCTGTAGGTGCCTTTCATATTGCATATGATTTAAAATATGTATTAATCTGTCAGCCTGCTGCATTCCAACTGCGTTTTATGATCTAGAATCTATATTGTGTTTGTTGCAGCCCGTCAGAACTTCCCCTTACAGACCGAGAAATGGAGATCCTCAACAAAACAACTAATATGACTCAATCCAACGAGCTACTGACTGATTCCATGGACGAAGAAGTTGCACCTCCTAAACCCCCTCTGCCTAGCATTCGTGTGGCAGAAAACAGGTAATACTGGCCAACCGGCTGACGGAAGAATACCAGTGGCTCTTACCAGCTTCTTGGTTTTTAAACAACGTTGGCAAAATGTGCACAAGAGAGGTCATGAGGATGGTTAGTGATGCCTCTGAATTTCCAGTCCATCAGAGTAATTCTTCTCTGCTCCTGGACTGTGCTTATGACTCTGTGTTCTCTCTGTCAGGTTTTGAGCAGTACTCTTCGTTATCTGTGTTTTACTTTCCTTCTTTTTACGTGAGATCCGTGCATGAGAGGCATCACATAAATGTGTAAGAGCCTTATTTAAAACTATGTGAATACCACACTCTACAACAGTATCCTGTGCTGTTGTATCCAGTGGGAAATATTCTGTTAACCTCAGCTGGCAATTATCGATCTGTCCTGCACATCCAGGTAGTTCTGCATTGGTTATCAGCTTAAGAGTGAAAGGAGCCAGTAGTGCGTGAAAAAAATCTTTCACTTGGTTGTTCTTACCCCGTTCTACGAGTAACCACATCAAAGTTTCTATGTTCTATTTTGAGAAGGAAAAGAAAACCCCCAATTTACAGGTTTTTGGTCTGTGTGTATGATGTTTTTCTTCTTTAGTACAGGTGCTAATGGATGGTGTGAAAAATACATACTGTGCTAATTTGAGAGTGCGGCATCAAGGGCTGTGGCTGGTAAAAAGAATCACATTTCTATGTATTTGATGAATTCTCACAGGTTATGTAAAATTTTCCTGGTTTGTTCCAGGAACAGAATATATGTGCTCTTGGGAACCTTGCAAGCCTGATGATTAGCAGAATTGTGTGTCATTAGAAGCAAAAACTAAAAGTACAGTGGTTAAAATCTCACTAGTTACTGCTAATGTGTGTATCTGAAACAGATTTATGCCAAAACATGGTGAGAGCAACACTGATCATCTTGTTCCCTGAAGTTCACCAGGACAGTAAAAGGGCAGAAAAAGAATTTTCCTGTCCTGTAAATTTTTGAAACTTTGAATATTTCAAACCTGGAAGGTTTGAGGAGGAGGGACTTTGGTGAATGGAAACAATATTTGGGTCAACCAAAAATTTTAATTTGGATTTTCACCACTTCTTTTATTAAGAAATAATTACCGTGCTAATTAGCTCCATTAAAAACAATTTTTAAAACAAGAATTGTTTTTGTTTGAGAAATACCAACTCTTTTCCAACCTTAAAAAATAAGTCACTGAAGAGGACCTTACCTGTGAGAGTATTCTTAAATTGGTGTTTGTTAGTGGATACGCTTTGCTGAATAGCTCCTGGCCAGCTTTGGACAAGAACCTGTGAGCTCTGAGCCTGGCAAGTCAAAGGCTTTCTGGAAAACAAGCTCGTGAAGCCTCTAAAAGTCTTTTTGCTGAAAGAGTAATGGAAGCGTCGATGCCCGTTGTGTCTTGCAGCCCTCCACCAGCATTGCCCCCTAAAAAACGGCAGTCGGCACCTTCCCCAACCAGGGTGGCGGTTGTGGCCCCCATGAGTCGAGCCACCAGCGGGTCCAGTTTACCTGTTGGAATCAACAGACAGGTAATGGCGTAACCCCTTTGTGAAAGGCGCGGGAACCCTGCTGTGACCTGCAGCGAAAGCTCAGAGAGACGCTGCGACCTGCAGCCGCGCAGCTCCCTGCACGCCTCTGCTCGTCCCAAACAGCCCTGTACGGGAGGGCTCTGGCGCGGGAGTTTTAGCGGCCGGAACATCAGTACAATAAATAATGTGAACAGCTTAATTTTTTTTTCAGTGCTGTTGGATTTAATTAACAAATTGCTACAAACTTCGTTGCCTTGAGCTGTAGCAGAGTGTGAAGATGTGAGCGGCTGCGTGTTGCCTGGCTGAGCTTACCGAGGTCTCGCCAAGGTTCACTTACAGGCCAGGGGAGCCTGTGGCATATTGAGATCAGAAGTCTGTCTTCATCCAGTCACAATTTAAAACATCTTTTAACCCAAGCAGTAGTTTGAGCAGCTGCTCTGACCACTGCTGGTGCTTTGGGGAAATTTGTAAATTTTTTGGTAGAAAAATGGAAAACTTGGGCCTGTGTGTGCTAATCATATTATGATCGCTTGTGCTAGCCTGGGGTTTATGAGGTTGTAAGTGGCTGAGTTTGCTTTACACACTCGGGAGCTTACTAACTCAGCAGTGAGGACCTGAATCATATTTAATTGCACCAAAATCAAATTTTGTCCTCATCTCCAAAGCCTCAGCTCTGGCTTAGGGAGCCCCTGCTGTCGGCTGGCTGACCCGGACAAAGCTGTGGCAGTTCTTCGGTTACCAGTACAGTCACACGTAGGTTGTTTTGCAGGAGTGGGAATACTTTAGGGGTTCACTCACAGGTTAATAAGCTTGAGGTAATTTCTGAAATAGAAATGTAGTCATAGGCACAGAAAGTTGTATCTCACTACAGCTTATTCTCCCTTTGCATGCACCTAAGCTAACCAAATGTTTGCTAAAGCCCCGGTTATTTAATGAGGAGTCTTGCAGTCTAGTATCAACGTCTTGACAAGCAGTCATGAGACGTGTGTAGCGGTGAGGAACTCGGTCATCTTCTCAGCATCTTGTGAAGTCCACTGTGGGTCACAGCACGCCCTGGAAGCAAGAGCACACAGAGGTCCCTGGCGTGGGCCCTTTACCAAATCAGAGGTTTTCTGTGGTCCTGACACGCTTGTCTCACTAGAGAGGGCTAGCAGCACTGATCCTCTGCCCTCCTGGTTTTCTGCACGCAGCTGTGAGGTGTCTGCTCCTCGAGCTGCATCTTACTTTTGCTAGTGAGCTGCCGACAATGACGGTGATTTGGTTTTTTTGCTTAAGGATTTTGATGTTGACTGCTACGCCCAGAGAAGGTTGTCGGGTGGAAGCCACTCCTATGGGGGAGAATCTCCTCGCCTCTCGCCATGCAGTAGCATCGGCAAACTCAGCAAGTCTGACGAACAACTCTCTTCTCTGGACCGCGACAGTGGTCAGTGCTCCCGCAACACAAGCTGTGAAACGTTAGGTAAGCGGGGGGTTGTCCGGGGCCGCTGGAGGGGCCCCCGTCACTCTCATTCAGGAGCTGTCGTAGCTGTGATGCAGAAGTAAATGGATTGTGCTTGCAACTGTCATCTTGTAGTTGCTGCAGGCAGTTCTCTGCAGAATTATATTCTGTCGGATAGGAAAAAGCCCAGGGGAATGTGTTTCCCTAGCTATAGATGATTGTGTTCAAACTCAATTCAGCTCTCAAGTGGAATGTTTTCTTGATTTCAGCCTTGTCTGCAGACATCAGTAGGAAACGACAGTCCTGGTAGACTAAAACAATGTTGGTTCTACATACTAGGAAAGAAAATTAAAATATAAATATGAAACATAAATAATCTCAGCAATGATTTACCTATTGAATTTTTGTTATTTGTTTGCTAGTGTAAAGAAATAATGATAAGAGTTTTATTAAGGCTGGACGTTACAGAAGGTGTAGCAAGATGGTCCCTGCTGCAAGGAAGTACCACTCTGATTAAATGAACTGATTAATTAACTGATGGAATGGGAGGGGCAGAATTGAGAAGGGCTAAACAGTAAAAGAGAGAAACTAATGCATCATTCTTCTGTCCTTCTGTTTAACCAGATCAATCAGATCACTATGATCCGGACTATGAATTCCTGCAGCAGGACCTCTCCAACGCTGATCAGATACCTCAGCAGGTGCCAGGTATCCTCAGCCCGTTGCCAGAGTCCTTGGGTGAGTCTGGCTCCCCTTTCCATGGACATGCTTTCCAGCTCCCGCAGGGCAGCTCTCCTCCACTGGAATTCTGCAGCCTCTCGGGAGCAGCGCAGCCAACAGAGACTCCTCCAGCTTTACCAGAGAAGAAGAGGAGGAGCGCAGCCTCTCAGACTTCAGATAACTCTGGCTGCAGGGTGTCCTATGAGAGGCACCCTTCCCAATATGATAACATCTCGGAGGATGACATGCAGAATGCAGCGCCTGTCCCATCAGTACCCGTCACGCCGTTTGCTGCTGTTTTGCCTTTCCAGCAAGGAAACTCTTCAGGACCGGTTGAATTCATTGCTGACTTTGCTGCTCCAGATTCTAACAGTGACCCAGAGAAGCCACCACCTCTGCCAGAGAAGAAAAACAAACACAGTAAGCAAGTTCTTGTGTTTGGGTCTTACTTTTACCTTTCCTTGCAGTTGTTGTACCCCAAGTAATGGTGACACCAAGGTAATGCCCTTGCTTACGTGAGGCGGAGTGTCAAAATCAGTTAGTGTCAAAGGCATGGAAGGGAAGCGTCAGTCCTTTGGCGGGCAGGGAGTGACTCTTGGAGCCAGGAACGATCCAGGCCCAGGGGGGCTGGCATCATGCAGCATCTTCATTACAATAGTGAGACCATTTTACTTCTCTGTTTACCTGAGTGCGAATCTTTGAGGCACTCTGCCTTGCAGATCTTCCTGGTTTATCCTCCCTTTTAATGTCCATTCCTTCCCCCCTGCCCCCATTTTATGGATGTTTTCACACTGCAGAAAAGAATTGGGTATTCTCCAAGAGCTCTGAGAAAGGGCTGCTTTTCTGTCCAAAACGGAGCGTTGCCAGAGCAGTTATTTGGCAATAGGAACATAGTCACCCACATAGCTGTGCAAGACAACCCTATTAACCTAGTGTCCAGTACTGCTGTTTTGCTACAGGATCTCATTTCCTTTGGATGCCTAAGAATTTCCCACATCGTTAAAATGAGCAGCCTCTAAATGCGAAGGCTCGCCATCCCCAGCCAGACTCCTGGCTCACCAGTGCTGACTGCGACTCGAGCTCGCGACCTTATTCTGATTTCCTTAATGTTCATGGCTGAAAACACGTGAAACCTCTTGCCAAAAAAGCAGCCGTACTGAGCTGCCAAGGCAGGCTGTGGACTACCTAGTGAGATCCAGCAGATGTTCGTTTACTAGTCACTGGCTTGCTTTGCAGTTGTAGGTTGCATGAGGAGGTAGCGTATACAAGATCTGGATCAAGAGCGTTGCATTGTAGGGCTGGCAGCCCCAGCGAAGAGCTGATTCAAAAGTGCTGAGTCGGCCTTCTGACTCAATTCTGCAGTTTATGGTCTTTTCACTGAGAATAAGGTGGAAGTGAGATCGGTGCGTCATGCGGCAGGGTCAGTATTCTGTCCATTTCTACGATAGTTTACTGGGCCAGTCACGTTGTTTTAAAAAGTGCATTGGCTAAAAGCATTCGGTTACCCCTAAGTGACCAGTCCACATCTGTAACCCTCTGGGATTTTAGACCACCAGGCTTGACCCACCTGAAAGTGAGGGTCTTGTAGTGCAGTGGCCCCGTACGTAGGAAATCGCTTTTCTCTCTCTCTGGTAAGCAAACAGTTAAAAGATACTGAAAGCAGCTAAAAAGGAGCTGAGATGTTTGTTTGTAGAAACCAGAAAGGAAATAAATGCTGGCACAGGGCATAGCCGGGGTTGTTTGTTATGGCTTCTGCTGTTCAAAATACTCACTGGCAGTACCAGCTGCAAGGGGGTGTGATACAGAGCCTCCTTACTGTAGGATCAGGTCCTTGTGGGCTCTGCATATTAATGACGAGGGCTGGGTCCATATTAATGACCATGCAGGCTGGGATGGACGCAGGGAAGTGCACCTCTGTACACGTAGGCAGCTTTAGCAGGGGGAGACGCCTGCGTGAATCTTGGGTAAGAGGCAATTTGACAGTTGAAAGAGAGACCTGGGCTGTTTGCTTTTCTCTTTACGCCTCATGTCTTTGTTTTCTGTTATCATATGAGATGTCGAGGAGTTATTTAAAAACAATTTTAAAAGCTATCTTCTCCATTATTTCCCATGCACACTTTTAACCTCAATACCAAGGCCTTGTATGTGAATTTTCCTTGATGTTAGAATAGAGTTAATTGTCATCTGTCACTCTCAGAAGCTCTCGGAGTATTGATCAGATTGCATTGTTAGGAAGGGTAGAAGCTGTTATCTAAAATGTTGTCAGCTCTGATGGTTTGATAAAGCATCCTTGCTGCAAAGCTTGTAGTAGTATTTGGGCTGATACCTGACTGCTGCGGATTTTTTAATTGCATTCATGTGACAGGGAGAACTTGTTTTAGGTTGTCTTTACTCCACAGTATATCACACCACAGATCTGTGGTTGTTAGTTTTACTTTTATTTTCAACATTAAAAGGGCAGTAAAACATTACTCAGGCTGTATGGTAGCACCCAGGATTTTTTTGCCTGGAGGCTGATGCATGTAGATACTCTTGTGTAATCACATAGGTGAGGCAGTGCTGCTTCCACAGCCCCAACAAACCCCTGGATCCAGAGGAGATGCATGAGTTTATTAAGAAGATCTAGAGCTCTCACAGATGGGACTTGGTTGTAGTCCCTTTGTCGTGGGTCATCTTTTGGTAGATGGCAGGAAATGTTGCAGCAGAGACTTTGAAGGTATTTTTATACAGCAATAGATACCTTCTTACAATATACAGCAAATCCTGCTTCAGTTAACCATGTGTATTGCTGTGAGCTGTGCTCAGAGGGACCTCCAAGAGTTGACTTCTGTATAATTTAAACAGAGGAGTGATAAGCCTTTTAGTCTGGCATGAATTATTGTTATTTTACTGTCCTTTAAGAGTACATGTTACTGTGCTGAGGGCAAATTACTCCAGACTTCTGCTTGAGCACCAGCATCGTGCTCCTGCTGTACAAGACAGATAGGGAGCAGCTTCTGCCATGAAGAGCCCAGAGTTAGAAATAACAAGATCCTTCCCCTAAACAGCTTGCAAACTAGAAGCGAGGCACTTATTCATGTTTCCCTCCGTGTCAGTGGGAACAAAACGCAGCCTGGTGCCCTGTAAGCAGCTGGTATTTAACTGCAGGAACCATGCTGAGGGCAGTCTGGGCTTAGCCAGCGGATAATGCGAGCTCTTTGAAAAACAGCTCTCCTCCCAGAGGTGACAGCGAAGACTGGCTTATTTGACCTTGACTTCTTCAGTGAGTTGACGTGCGGTATAGCTTAAGAATTTCCATTATTTTGGCTCTTGCCCATGCACACAAATCTGTTGCACTTGTTCGGGGCCAGTCGTAGTACAGGCTGCTGACATGGCGCCAGGAGTCAGGCTAGACTTTCGTGAGTCCTCCTCATCGGGTACTTACCTGTACTTACCTATATTGCAGACATGCCTTATTGCTGATAATCTTCTAGCAGTTCCTTGCAGCTTCCAGGGCCGGCAGCTGCACGGCGAGCTGGCTCGGGTGCTGCTGGCGCACTCTGAGCAATACCTGTGCCTTCTACCGTGTGGGCAGAACTGGTGTGTGACAGAAATCCCTGAGCAGCTTTAGCTCCTGCAGAAATGACAGCCGAAGCACTGCCGGCAGATTGCTGGGAAGGTGTTCCTAGCCCCAGTCTGAGATTTTTTTTTTTTTTTTAATTTCAAATATTTTCTGTCTGGGTTCAGAACTGACATAAGCTGGGCACGGTACTGTGATGGGAGAGGTTTCTCTCTCACGCCTCCCTTCTCTCCCGGGGTGCTGCCTTGAGACTGTGTCACTCCACCCCAGCTGCTCGCCGTGGAGGTTGCAGCCCCCATCCCTCCCTCCGCAGAGTCGCTGCAGGGCGTGCAGCCTGAGCTGAGCTGGTGATGTAATTTCCCATCTGCTTTTTAAATTTCTGCCTTGTTAAATACCACAGCAGAGAGGAGAAGGGATGGAGGGAGAGGGGGGAGAGAAGACCCTTTGCAAACAGCAGTCTCAGGAGTGGTCCCGCTCCCTTACCCTCCTGTTCAAGATTGGCAGCATTTTAATGATGCCCATTTTAATTTGCACTCTGCAGTCTCTACTCCTGAGCCAGGTTTGTATTTCACCATCCCAACTGTTTTTCACTTCACCTAAAACCAGAGAAGACGACAAAGTAGAAGCAGAGACATGCTCACCCGCCCTGGACTAGTTGTAACAAGCAAGGCAGGGGAGCTGCCATGGCGATGGGATGCATTAGCCTCATAAAGAGCTGAGATAAAAGAGCTCTTCATTATTCCCTTGCAGATTGAGTTAAGGCTCTCAACAGCATTCAGGCTTACTACCTTGAGTTACAGTAATTTAATTTTACGCAAGTGTCTAATGTGATACTCTTTTCGCCAACACTTCCCGAGTTGTAGTGTCATACAGACGTCTGAACCCAGGAACTCACAGCTATCGATCCCGAGTGTCGCCTTCAGATCTGGACGTTCAGTGAAGCACTGTTTTTGTAGGTAACTCCACATGAAGGGTTGGTCTGAATTTAGCAATGTCAGCTGCACTATACCAGGACTGCCAAGCTGACTTCTTGGCTTTTCTCCTGCTCAGTTGATGAGCTCTCAAAATGTGGTCTTTTCCCTCAAGCTCTTGTCCTCTACACTGCTCCAAGGAGTCTTGATCCTTAGTTCACTTTTGCTGCTAGAGAAATATCTTTCATAAGCCTTCTTTAGATCTTATCCTCTAAAGTTGTTGTATGATACCAAGGCGTTTTTCAGAGCATGAGTATTAATAGCAGTACCTTGGTCAACTGAATCGCTGATATTTGAAAACAGTATTTTAGCAATTCTGTATTTTCTACACCAAGACTCCTTCACCATGATTTCAAATAAGAGAATATTGCCAGAATGTACTACTTTGCACTGTTGGGACTCAGGCTGAAATTCACATGCACGAGCAAATTTGATCTTGGCTTTAACATGAGTGCCGACACCAGCAGATGAGGGGGCACAAACGTGCCAACACGCGTGTGCCTGCAGTGCGAAACCTCTGTCGCGCTCCCTTCCAAAAGGAGAGGTCTGAACCAGCAAGGGCGGTGACTTACGCCTGTGAAGTGGTGCTGGGAAGGCAGGAGGGCGGCTGGGGGAGGAAGAGGAGCAAGGCTCGGGTGGCAGGGGCTGTTGGAGGTGAGAATTGCAGCAGCCTTGGCAGAGCTGTGCAGGAGCTGGCAGGACTGCGGGACACGAACAGGTTGTCCACTGGCAGCACCGTGGGGGGTCACGGGATGGGGACAGCAGGTGTTACCGGTTGGGATTGAAATCCATCAGCTGAGGTTTCCTGCGCTCCGATTGCCACCACCTTTTTTTTTTCTTTTTTCCCGTTACTCTATTTTTTGGAGGAGGGTTATCATTCTATGGGAAGGGGCAGCTGCGTTAGCTCCATTTCTAAATGGTGTTTAAAATATTAGAGGAAATCTGAAAAAAGGTGCAAAAGACAAGAGCAAAGCAACTCCTTCCTGCCGACACATTTGCACGGCTGCATCCTGTTTGAAATAGGCTGGCCCGTAGATCTGCATTGGCAGGTGAACAGAGGGCTTTGCCTTGCCGCTAGTGTGGGAACCGGCTTCACGATGTGCAAATACTGCATTGTGATCGTTGTATTTATAGCTTTCACTGAAGTCATCCATTCATTTCAGCTGTACAACTGAAATGCCAGCAGAAGCTGAATAATTGCCACCTAATGACCAGATTTACAAAATCTGACAGCTGCTTGTTTATCAGGAAGAAGGGAGGAATGATCACAGAGTATCTTGTGCATGACAGCGTATTTACAAAAAGGCCTTGGTTACTCCTTTTTATGGCACTTAAATACATCTGTTGCTCCTGTTCTCAGGTATATAGAAAAGAGTTTTTTATTTATTTTGCATTTATTAAGAACACTTCTGATCCTTAATAATTCTGGGGGTTTGTAGTCTTTCTGTGATACAGGGTGTCATTCTGCCCCTCCAACACTAAAATATTGCAGCAGTAACTAATGCTCTGTCAGAGCTGCATAGGCAGACCTGTGTGGTATTTTTCATAGATTTTGGAAGGATATTGTACAGATGGAAGGGTCCCCTAAATGAGATTTGATCCCATTTAATATTTCCATTGAACCACATCTCAGAAAAGCTTTTGAATCAGCTGGATTCAAGAACTGGAGATGATAAGATGCTTTAAAAAGGGATGGGAGTGAAGGGTGTTGGATTTGAGCTAAGGAGGTAGGAAGGCACGGTCTGTGGCACTTTTAAAAGGTAAGTTTCTTGTGCCAGCATTGGCAGTGGCATACAAAGAGCTGAGGGAGAGGTACACCCGGTCTCACAAGTAGGTGTTTTCTGATAACGGTTTTATCAGTTTGCTAGAATGGAGAAAGGCTGTCAGCCTCCTCATTCTAGAAATCTTGCTGACTGCAGCTATGAGACTTATTACAGGCATCAGAATTATTATAGATTTATTGTCAAGGTTGCATCTTTGTACGAGATGATTTATGCCTCCTAGAAAGCAGACTGAAGTTATTCTGATTTTTTGGTGACTTTGGGTGTTAGCTGTTGAGGAACATTCTGAAAATTGCCATGGGTTACGTGAGGAAGGGATTTGGGCTAAGAGTCAGTGAATCAGGCTTCTCAAGTAGCTGTTTGGAGACCTCACTGCTTCCTTAAGCTGCTGTCAGGCGTGTTTGTGGCCTGTGACTATGTTTGTTGTGCGCTGGCTTGCAGGACGGGATATTCAGATCCTTTCCTGCAAGGCGGATGGGAACTGACTGTGAGAGCTGCCTGCGAACAGAGCGCGGATGCCTTGCTGCTCCCAAAGCCCGACTGGCAGTGGCACGGCCTTACTCTTACTTTATTTCGAGAATGAGCACCCTGCCTGCTTGTTGCAGCTGCAGCATGCAGACCCGGAGCAGTGATGGGACCTTTTTTTTGCAGTGATGGCGTATATGCAGTTTGTGGAAGACTACTCAGAGCCGCAGCCGTCCATGTTCTACCAGACCCCTCAGAACGAACACATCTACCAGCAGAAGAACAAGCACCTCATGGAAGTCTATGGGTTCAATGACTCCTTTATCAGCTTAGACCCCTCTCAAGATCTGGCACCTCCTCCTGCTCTCCCACCGAAACAGCGGCAGCTGGTGAGTGACACCCGCGGTGCCCTCCCCGGCAGGGCGTACCAGCCTCCCAGGAGCAGCTCTATTCTTGCTCCTCCTGTTCCTGACAGGCTGCGGTGGTGGGAGGATGTCTCGTTGGTGCTACCACAGAACGCTCCTTGTCATCTTGTTAACCTGTTTTTAGGCATTTTACATCATCTGCTTTGAGCTCCTGTGCTCCTTTCTAACCCCACGTTCAGACTATTCCCCATAAGCTCTGAAAGTCTTAAAATGCCCTAAAAATGAAGCGTTAGTCTTCCGCATGGCATGACTGAATCGGTGCCAGACTACAGGCTTGTGTAACAACAACTGCTTTGAAGATTTTGACACGCTGGGCGACACGATTTTCAAGAGATTGCTGCACTGTTGTTCCCAGCGCTGTTTTGAAACTGCTGTCAAGGATGCCACTAATAATAACCGTTTAAACATAATAACTGCTTTTATGGCTCATTCTTTGCCAGAGTCACAGAACTTTGGTATAGCCATTATTTAACTTGTGCGTGTTTTCTCCACGTTAGACCCCTTGCGTGATAAAGGATTTTACCTGTTTTTCAATGTTCTGCTAGTCCTCCCAGACTGTCAGCACAAAAAGGCACATCCACAAGTGTATGTGTGTCGGGTGGTGGGTTTAACAGTACAGCAAGTGCCATTTTCCACGTGGGGGATGAAATCCTGGCCTCAGTCATGGCAGCAGCAGTTTTGTTTCCAACCTCAGTGGAGGTGGGATTTTGTCCTGTTTCTTTTTAAGGCTCTTCCTTTCTTTTTCTCTTTTTTTTAAACTCCAGCCTTAGGGGTTTTGTTTATATTAATTATCTGATTTGCTCTATTTAAAAAAAAATGCATCTTTTGTGCTGATGTAGCTAACTTAAATTGGCTGTGGCTTTAACAAAACAGGAGGAAATGTGGGAACAGAGCCATGGTCTTACCATCGTGAGGGCGACTGTTGCAATATTTCTTCATGCTATCTATGCTAAAGTTTGACTGTCCCAGGGTGTTAATTTTTAATCAAGTGGGAAATGCAACCGAGAACTCTAATTTTGGGATTTGCATTGCTACATTCCCGTGATGCAGGTAGGGGTCCTAAAAAGATAAAGTGACGTTTCCAGCTAAGCTGAACTGAGTGTTACGCATTATTGCTTTGGGGGGATGAGACTTTAAACGCCCATGTCCCATCTGCTTTGCAGGGACACTGAAGAGTCTACAGGACTCCTCTCTGAAGGATCAGGCAGCTCTCCAGAGTCTGTGGTCCCCTTGTCAGTGTGATCCTTGCACCGCCACTTGTACCTTGTAGTCCCTTGCCCTGCCTCCTCCTTCTAGAGGTGGCCACACTCTAGTGATAGTTTCCAGTGGTGACTTGGTCTACACAGTCGTGAGAGAGGATGTGTAAAGCACAGATTTACTGTAGCCATTGGGCAGAAGGGAAATTCTGCTCCTTTTCTGAATTTATCAGCTGAAGCAAAGCACTTCTTTGCTGCCCTTTAGTCATTATCTGGGCAGCCAAGTTGTCACTGGTTTGCCTGCTAGGCATTCTTGTAGTCTTGCAAGCTGATACCATCAAGGTGTTGCTTGCAGTTCCCCTGAAGCAAAGGTTTCTTCAAGTGCAGCCTCCCACCCTTACCTCCATCTCTCTGTTGGGAAAGTGGTGCAAGCAGACGATGGCTCATTCAACAATCATTGTGAAAGCCACCAGACTCTTGTTCCTCTGCTTCTGCTGCCGTGAGAGTTTCCGAAACAGCAAATCACATGGGCATCAGCTGCTCTAGCAGTAGGCAAGTTTTGCTGCATGGACTCCTCTATAAAGTAATAATTAGGAAGTCCTTTCTTGTGAGCTTCAGCTCTTATTTATGAAACGTTATACTTCATATTCAACAAGTCAGAGCTGAGAAAGCCTGGATATACCTTAGCCTCCCTCAGACTCCTTACTATAGTGGAATTCAGGAGAAATTCCTTAATAGTATTTGTTACTTACAGTGTAATATCTCCCTCTTGTGCAAATGATATATAATTTTGGATTGGACTGAAAAATGGCTGGACATCACTGTTACCCAGTATCTCAGCAGTACCAGTGAGGGCCCATAGATCACACTGGAGAGACCAAGTTCCCAGTCTGCAGGTTGCCCCAAAAAATAGTTGTCTGCAAGAGTCGGCTGCTTAACAGCCCGAAGCAATAGCCAGTTCCTCCTTTGGGCATCTGCCCCCCACGCCGTGGGGAGAAAAGGGCAGCGAGGAACAGCTTGCCTCTCCCCACAGCAGCTGTGTCCACGGGTGAACTGGAAGGGGGAGGCGGCGGGAGTTTATGTTTAAGGGATTTGTGAAACAAAGAAGATTTGAACTGTGATTTTTGTCATGCCTCTTGAGCTCAAGAGAGGCGTATTGGTGTGTCTGGCTCTGATGAACTGTATGAATAGCTGTTTGTTTAGCAAGCCATTATATGCATTGTTTTACAGTTAGCATTTCTTATCCTTTATTCATAGCCTTTTCTGTGCTCTCTTTCTTTGTGTCTTCTGTCTCTTGCTTTCTTCCCCCTATTCAGCAGGCCTCCTATGCTGCCTCTTCTTTCTCTTCTGTCTCCTACTGTGTCCAGCAAACTAAAGTGCCCTTCACCCCCGAGGACACCGGTGCCACTCAGGGCCTCACTATGTCAGTCTCTAACTCCTTTCTCAACCGGCACAGCTCCTTTCCTGTGCATTCGGTGAGTTGCTCTCCGCACTTTAACACGTGTGCGTTTTTGTGTCGGTGTATTTTGCTTGTGTGCAAGTTCTGTGCTTACGCTCTCGGTTGCAGGTAAAGGTGAAGGTTCTTTTGGGGGCTTTTCAACTCATGTAGTAATCAGCCAGGTGAGAAAAACTGTGTGTAAATCTTACTAAATGAAGCACAGGGGAAGTGTGGCTTTCGTTACTTTATATACACATCGGTATTGACATTTGTGGTGAGGGACTGACGAAGGAGAGCTGGCTGCCTGTCCAGGCACACTCCTTTGACCTGCGTCTTCCCCAGGCTGCACGATGGAGCTGCAAAGCCTTTTTGTTCCTTTGCATAATGTCAGCGATGTGGATGAGTCGATAAAAGGCTGCTGTGTGAATCTGGCCTTTGGAGAAATAACGAGATGCTGTCCCCGAAATACATGGATTTAGTCAAATGTATGGAACGGTGGCTGCAGCTCCTTAATTTTTTTCCTAGAAAACGGCCAGATCTTTCATCTCGTATTTGCTTGTCTGCTTCCCTTCATGTCTCCGTGGTCCCAAACAAGCTCACTAAGCTTGTATGATTTGCTGACGAATGAGCCGGGTTTTCTCTCCTACAGCGCTTGTGAGCAGTCTGAAGGGAGAATGGCAGGAGGAGCTGAGAATGGTTTAAATCAGAATAAGAATAATCTTAGAGCACTGCTTAAATCTGTGATCAGCTGCTTCCATTAAATGGTAGCAATAACAAAATGTTAATGTAATGAAATTAAATCTAACCATGGGATTCCAACAGCTCATCAGTATAGGACTCGTTTGCATGTAAAACTATGTGGTTATGCTCTGATTGCCGTGTGATGACAACTGAGAATAGACTATTTTTTAACAGTGACCTGGATATTTAGTAAATTAGACTTCTTCTGGAGAAGAAATTAGCAGACAAGACTTGAGAAAACTCAGAAGTGTTCAATTAGTTTAATATTAAATATTTGAAAATGGTATCCTCCCACTGTGCCACTGCTATCTTCCCATTTCAACACTTACTCATTCTCTAAAAATTAGTGATAATCGTGGGTCCAAAGAACAAGAAAGTATTCAAGTACTTTACAAGTAGCACTACTTCACAAGCGATGAATTAAAGCTTTTGGCTTCCACTTGGCTGAGAGAGCAGTAGCATAGTTTTGCTGCGCAGATGAAAAGGCCGAGGTGTGGAAAGGTTAGTGCTTGCATAAATTTGTGCTAAACAGTTTTAAAATGTGAAGTAATGCAAAAGTTCTGAATTGTACAGCTCTCTTGTTTGATAGTGATCCTTGCAAGCAAAACACAGAACTGTAAGACCAGGGAAGAGCACTTCACTATTTTTGTTTTAACTGAGAGGCTATAAATATGATAGTATGATGTTCTGAAAGTATGTGGGCGCTTCCATTTTAAAAACCGTCCTGGTTGGATTAAATGGTTATTACCTACTTAATTGTTCTGACCTGTTCTCATCTCGCTTTGGACTACGTTATTGTGAATATATTATTTTATGAAATGTTAAAACTTCATTAAAAAATCCTTACTTGTTTTTGCAAGGATTTGGTGAGGGAAGGCTAAATGGCTGGAGCATGAGGAACAGTGAGAACAATTAGGCAGTGCACTGTCAAATGCACAGAGGAAATAAGCTGAATTAAAACCGGTGATTTTGCCATTAATGCCTTTAAATTATGATAATCTCATAGTTGCTCATGACTTTAGCTGGTCTATTGTTTCACAGGCAAAAATGAGATTTTCACTATGACAGTGTCTCATTGTCTCTGAGCTGCAAAATACCAATGTCCTTACATGCATCATAGCTGACCCATGTAATACCATAACCGTAGTTTATCCCATTTTCCCTGTCCCTAATAAGACAGCGATGTGAAACAGCTGTCAAGGTTTGGATCGTTCCCAGGGTGACACCCTGCATTTCAGCACTAAGAAGGACCAGAACCCCTCTGGCAATCTGCTCCCGAGCATTGGCTGGAAAGACCGTGCGGTTTCACGCGAGGGATGCCGTGAGCTGCACCAGTAGCACTTTAAACACATCACTCTGCTCCTCTTATTCTCATGTCTTCATTTTTTCCTCTCTCGCCAGAGAAAGGCCACTCAAGCGAGCACTGTGGTGAGCAATAAACCTGTTAAAAAATAAGCATTAGCTTTCCACCAGCCCCAGCAAAGGAGTTAGTGGTAGGGAGAGCACACCTTTCGCATGCCAGCCAGCTGAGGAGTTGGCCTCCTGTGTACCCACGTATCAGCGGTGATTATCAGATCACTTAAAATGCTACGTTTCCTACATTAATCGTTATCCATTCCGTACAGGAAGCAAAAACCTCCTTAGATCAATACCAGGAGGTCAGAGCTGATAAACGAAAGGGCTGTCCATTGACCCAACGTGGGCAATGCGCTGCTGGTTTGCCAAGCGTAGCCAATTTTCAGAAAGTGCCCTGTGCTTTTTTCCTTCCCTGGAGACTGGCCTGGGGTGGACAGCAGGAGTTGATCCCAGAGGGAAGCCCTGGCCCTGTACCCATCTGTTCGTGTGCCGGCAGCAGGAAAGTCCAGCCTAAACCATGTTTTGCATGTGAGCCCATTAGCTCTGTGCTCCAGGTGAAGGACTAGTGCCTTACTACTGATCTACAGGGCTTAAAAAGGCTGTTTTTAGACAGTGTTTTGAAGCAAAAAAGAGGTGAAGTTGTTCAGACCATCTTTACTCTTTTAATTTTTAATGTATGAATTTCTTTTCTAGAACCCTGACATTTTTCTTTCCGATCAGCGCTGCAGACGCTGCTGCAGTCCAGGAGCCACCGCTGCTCTGTCAACCCACTAATCGCGCTTTTCCCTTCTTTGCAGGAAATTGTGTCAGAGGTAATAGCTTTTACTGGATAGAGGCAGATCTTGAGCAACTAGATCAAACCTCATAGGTTTGGCAAGTTGAGCTTGTTTTTTACCGAGTCTGATTCGCGTCTAGCCTCTGTGCCAGCAAGGGTTGTGTTTGTAGTGTGGGCTGATATTTTAAGGAACTGCAGCATCGTATTCCCCATCCCATGCACAGTTAAACTGTTAAATCCCACATCGGTGGGACAACTGGATGGTACTGTCAAGAGTTATTTTAGGGATTCCCATCTCTTTTGAAAGTACTTTCTGTTGCTAAACAGTGGGAAAGGAGGCGTGCAATAAGAAAGCATCCTCCTTGGTAACTGTTGGCAGTATTTTTTCTCTAGCTGATCACCTCCCTCCCTTCTTCTTGTGAAGACAGAGATACTGTCCTTTGGTTTATTAACTCCTTCTGCTGTTGACTGAAATTGGGTGGGCAGGTATCTGAACAGCAGGAACCAAATCTCATTTCTTCCTGGCAGCTGGGGAACCCTGCACTGATAGAAGAAATCAGTCCGGTGACAAGCGATACTGCTGTCCATCCACATATTTTCCACCACAGACTGCAGGAAGTCTTGCATTCGGTTACAGCTCGGAACGTTTCCTCGCTGAAACAAGGAACGCAGTTGTTTCTCTGAGGCATGTACATGCCATTAGTGGAAATTTGGCTGCATCCTCCACTATGGAGAAATAGCTTGCCTTTCTCAAAATGTTGTTTTTTCTTATGTTTTCTTTTTAATTAAGAAACATTTCCAGTAATTTTCCAGAAACCAAATTGGCTGTCGGATTCCAGCAGAAGGCGCAAGTGATTTCCCTATGGAAGCTCCAGTTCAACGCTTCTGTTCTCACTTGTTCCCAGCGTTCTTGAGCAAATTGAGCAAGCGCACAGAAAATTCGCAGCAACTGTTTTTCTTTCTTGTGTGTGTGTGAACGTATGTTCAGGAAAAGGAGGGTCAGATAAGTGTTTAAAGACGCACACAATGCAGACATGTGTTTCGCATGTTTTCCCCGCCTCGCTCCTGTTCGTGTAGCTCATTTCCAGTCCGCGGCACACGCTGCAGCTCTGGCCCTCAGCAGAGACTGAGCTGTTTTGATTCATACGGTGGTCTGATGGTGGGAGCCTCGATCAAACCGGGACTGGGAAATCATAGTGTGTTAGTTCGTTTCTGTCCTAAGCAGGGTTTGGCTCCTTAATTTGGAGCAGAGGGAAGGGGACAAAAAAAGATTTGCATCCATTTAACCACCTGCTGAGTTCTAGGTATTGTTTTGCCTTTCCTGTTTAGCGTTCCTTCTGCGTTTGTGTTCATTTCCGCTGCCCATGGCAGGCCTGGCCGGTGGTATTAATAGTGGTGTTGCATGCTGGCATCACTGAATCCTGCTTCTGAGAACCACTTCCTCCGGTGGTTTATGCATTTTTCTTGCAGTTGGAGCACTACCTGTCTCTGTGTAGGTGTCTCTAAACAGTCCCCTGTTGACTTCATAGGCCACACACCCCACGTTTTTTGTGTGACTGGCTTTTGGGGAGTCTTGTCTTTGTCTCCAGGCTCTGCCTTTTAAAGATCTGCCTGCTAGATAAGGTGGTATTGTCTACAAGCTAAACAAGAGGTGACGCTGTAGGTGCGATCAGATTGAATTCTCCTGATATAGTTTCAAAAGAGATATGCATGATAGCATGGTTAATAAATCTTACAAATGTTTTCTTACTCCCCTGCCCCCGTCTTTGTTTTGTTGTAAAGTTATACAAGAATCTCTCTCACTTAAGGAGAAGTTTGGATCTTGTGTTTTCTCATGCAGAGGCCGGGAGACCCTTTCCCAAGGGAACAGCAAGCCCCGTCCATCCATCTGCTATGCTAACCATTGCTTAAAAACAGGGAGGTCAGCTGTGCAGCCAGGTCAGAGGCTTTGCTGAGAAATGTTCAAGCATGAGGAGCTGCTGCCTTTCCTGTGGCAGTGCTTGAAGCCATTCTGTTGGCAGCTTGTGTTTCCAGCCATTCATTGTAGGAGCATTTCCTTCCTCATTAGCAAAAGTACCTGGAAGCCCAGCATTGTGTCATGAGATAGGAAGTCTTTTCCAATAGTTGTCTGTGCAATTATGTTCTTAGGGTGTAGCAGTTTTGTGCAACACCCAGTATTTTGTGAACATAGTTCTCTACTGTTAGAATTTGGGCATCCAGTTCTGGCCTGTTGCCCACGTCGCTCTCTTAATAGCATTAGCAGAGGAGATCTAAAAGATTGATCCTTTCCTCTGATAGCTTCATGTTTTGGAAGTCTGCTGCTCTATCTGATCTGGGAGTGTCTGGCAGGATCGCAGATTAATTTGGCAGAAGTCTGTAGGGTAACTGAGAAGGCTGGGCTTAAAAGGTAAAGACTGTGTCTGCTGATGCTGCAGATGCTCTGACAGCCATATAATTGAATTCAACTTTGAATTTAGGATGGAGACTGCTGTTACTTGCAACCAGTAACTCCCTGCATATAAACACCCTGTCTCCCTGTTGCTTCTGGTCAGCCATGCCTAGTGAATGTAGAGAAGAGTCACTCTTAAAATAAGTTTTCTATTAGAATGCTTATCTCCTGCCATCTAATCCAAATAAACGGTCGTAATGTCATCGGCATTTGGGACATCCTGTAACACCACTGCTAATGATGGAAAGCTGTTCTAAAATATTGACCGTTGCAAAAAATCAAAGGCAGCAAATTGAAAACGTTGAAAGATGCCATGTCTGGAAGACCTCTGTGTGTCACGGTGTGTGGTAAACATTCAGATCCGGGCACGTTAGCTTCCTGCTGTTCCCAGGAGAGAAGATTGCTCCAAGCTCAAAGCACGCTTTGTGGAAGTACTTCCCAAGTGGCAGACAGGGGTTTTTTTTAAATCCACTCTACTGGTGAGAGGAGAGGGATCTCTCTTGTCTCCCTGTGTTGGCCATTTGCCGTCGTAGGTCAGGATCACTCGTGCTGGGAGACCATCATCTGGTCCTGTGGTGGGAGCCTGGCAGCATGACCGGAGTTTGGATAGAGGAAAGCATCCTTTCTCAAAGGATCTGCTTGCACCCCACTTTCTCACTTGCCCAGATTATTTTTAAGTACTTCACTTAAAGCAAAGCCATGGAGGAGGAGGTTGTGTCAGTACAGCCATAACCGAGGCCTTGCTGACCCTGCAAGAAACCTCTAAGAAGCAGATTAACACAAGCACCGATTTGTTTCCAAGATAAACTGTTGCCGGTGATTTCGTGGGGGGAGGACTAGAGAACTAGTTTGCTTGTGACAGTTCTGTTGAATGGACTGTCCCCTCCCAAAAAAAGTATGTCTTTTAAAGGATGACAGGGCTTCCAAGAGATGGACAACACCCAAGCCCCGTGGAAGCCGTTGCCGCAATTCCTGCTGCAGCTGCTGGCTGGGCTGGGCTGGGCCGGGCTGGGGAGCAGCAGGAATGGGTGCCATATGGACATCATCTCCACCGCAGGGTGGTTTTTTCCCCTTTAAAAGTATGCTTCATTCTTGGCTCTTGTCCCAGCACGGCTGCATAGCTGGAATTCCAGAGCTGCTTGCAGGCTCCAGAGGAAGGAGGGGGCTCCCTGGCTCACTTTCTGCAAGACGCAATGTTACAACAAGATTGGAAGTCGAGAGCAGCCTGGCTAATTAATGCCAGCACACCAAAGGCTTCTCTGCATTGTTCCCTTTGTTAACAGCATGCTGAGAGCACGTCTGCGTCGTTAAATGATTGTTCGCCGATCACATAATGAAGATTAATGCAATTTCCTGGGTGCCTGGGCCTTAAACGGGCATTTTCAACACATCTCATGCCAAGATATTGTTTTGAAAGGTGTATTGATGAGGCCAAGGAGAGATGAATGTATAGTGATTGTCAGTAGTAGCGTATCCACATTCACACTTTTCCAATTTATGCAATGGTATGTTATATTTAGGTCTAAATTGCCTTTGAATTGGGATTAATGTCTCTGAAACTCTGCAAGACAGAAGCCACGCAAATTTTCCTGCCCCAGAAGCAGTAACTCATGTCCCCGAGCTGCTGGCTCAGCCTGCAGGCAGTGTAGCCTCCCGGCCGGCGTTTGCCCTGAACTAACCCTGCCAGCACCATCGCACAGCACGAGAGCTTCGCAGGGTGCTGCCTGTCCCAGAGCGCCTTGATTGAGGACAGTAATTCCCTTTCACTCGTGCCCTGCATGAGGTCCACTGCTGCTTTGCAAAAGCCTGGCTTCTTCTCTGGGTTCAGCGGGTCAGAGACAAAACCCCTTGGGACTCCTCGATGGAGGGTGTCCGTCAGCTACAAAGTGAAGGACAGCATACGCTGCCCGTCTCGTGTGGGCGCAGGAAGCCCAGCTCTAGGGGAGCTGGCACACAGGGCCTATTTGAGCAAATTATTTCCTTTACTGGAGCAGAGGATCTCGTTACCGGGACTGCAATTTGCTGAGTGCCCTCTCGAGAGCCGCTGTGGCAGTGGTTCTCCATTTGCTTCTCTCGTGTTCTTTTTTGGGGTCTAGCCTGGGACTTGGGGCGATAGTTGGCATATTAGCACCGGTGAGATCATGAACAACCAGGGAGATGGGGCAGGCATAATGAATCTGCTGAGCCAAGATGATGTCATGAGCCTGGTGTCTTACGAGGGATTTAGTGTTTTGTGCCATGCAAGTGAAAATGAATAAATGTAGAGCATTTATCCAGGCAGAAAGTAAATACAGAGATTAGACTTGTCATTGTTACTGAGGCAGCACCAAAAGCCGACAGTGTCCCTGGAGCCAGGGCTGCTCATCCGGAAAGAAACGGGCAGGAAGAGAGAGGAGCCTGCCCTAGAGCCAGTCTCCTTTTAGCCACAGGCATGTGGTAGGGATTTGCATTTTAATTATTTTGCAGTAGTCTTTTAAGCTCTCTTTCCAAAGCATCTCCCTCTGCTCATCTGTATTATGGTCTGCAATTTGTTCTGGGCCCCGAGAATACACCCAGAGCACTGCCAGACTCCACGCATGGCGGAGGGCAACCCCTCGAGGATTAAGGTGGTGGAAGGTAAAGTCTAGCCATTGACCTTTACTTTTCCTTTCCTTTGTAGTGGAAAAAGCTTTTTTGCCCAGGCTTCTGGCCCGAGGCTGTTCTCAGTTTAGATTTTTAAGCTCATGTCTTTCCTATGTAGAAAAAAAATACCACTCCTGAACTGGATGCTGCTGCCGCGGCTCAGGTGACAGACTAAGCTTTGCTTTTTATCACCTGCTCAACTCTCCTGAGAAAATGTAGCCTGAATTCTCCGATTCGTGCCTTTCTTTCCCCTTCTCCTTTTTACATCACAGCGGTGTCACTTTGCAGCCTGGTTTGTGCAAGTTGTGTCTGTGCTTCTTGAGAGCTCTGTAACGCACCATCCTTCTGCAGCACATCTCTGAGGAGCAACCGCCACAGCTTCATTTCAGCGTGGGTTTTGGGGATGGTGTGATTCTTCCTTCGGTCCACTTGGCTACGACACAGAACTCGCTAGTGGTTGAGCTCTGCAGGATTTAAAATAAACTCCTCTCCAGCAGGTTTAGCATTATTGTCTTTTTTTTTTTTTTTGGTGGGTGTCAGCTTTGTTTTGGACTTTTACCCTGATGGCAAATTTTACTAGCACCAGATGTTAAAACACAGAGGGTTGCTCTTGTTTTTCTTGGCATAATATATTCCCACTGCACCCTGTTTAATATTATCTGAACAGTAATCTGATGATTAGGAGAGATAGTGAAATAAAGCTTTACGCAGATGATCTCTTTTCATCTCTTCAGCTGACTCTTCGAGGCACTGCATTAAAGGATTGGTTTGATAAGGAATTCATCGCTCCTGAGGGCGATTATCATTTTTACTCCCTATGTTTCTCAAATGGGAAGGAGTAGCAGCGTAATCTCCTTTATCCCTCAGTGTAACTTTGAAGACAGTATCCAGCCACTCCTCCCTGGGAGCTGTGTGTTCTGGAACAGACTTGACACAGTAGCTGTTAAATTACAGGGCTGGAGCAAACGGCATCTTAAATTTGGATCCTGTGGAAAATCCCAGAAAAGCAATAAGCACTCAGAGTACTTTTCTCTATCTAGATATTTCCAGCATGCTCACAGTCGCGGTTTCTGTATGCCTTCGCATCCTTTCACCCACTCAGATGATTTTCAGGGTGACTGTCAGTAGCAGTACGGAGATACCCCAGCTTTCCCCCTGCCCAGCGAAGGCTGGATGCCTGCAGGTAAACACCCTGGTGCCCACTTTCCCTCTGTGAGATGAGCAGCCGAGCTGCTGTTTGCGCAAGAACGTGCTTCTCCGTGGAAAAAACTGGCTCACGTGTCCCAGGTGGCAACTCCTGCTCTAGCATGTGGATGGTAAAATGGTGCTGCCTCTGTCAGAGAGGTGCCTGTGTTAGAAATGCCTTGTGCTGTCACTGCTACGCTGCTGCCGATCTAATTACTTTTTCTTTTGTCTGTCTCTTTCCTTTCCCCATCTTCCTTGTTGTTTGTGTCATACGTCTCTGCGTCCTGTAGTACAAATCTGTGTTTAGGTCCTACTCCCAGGACTTTGTGCCTCACAACCAAGTCTCCGTACCTCCTTTCCTCTCTTCTACCTCCTCCTCCTGCTCCACCCCACCTTTTCCGCCCGTCCATCCATCTCAGAGCTCTGACCTAGCGGTGCCTGCCGCAGCCAGCCAGTCACCCACCACTGTGGATGTGCCAAACTCCTCTTCTCAGGAGAGCAGCTTTAACGGGAATGCTCCTGTCTGCCTTCCTTCTGAAACCTCTTTCACTGATTCTCTCCAGACGCCTTCGGTGAGACTATCCAAAGAGATAATGCACCTTAACACAAGGCTGCGTTTATTTGTTTGTTTTAAAAGAAAATGTCTCTTGTATTAATACATGCTTAATATGTGATCTGGTTTCCAAACATGTGTGTGAATTGCAGAGAGGTAATTTCATATAAAAATGGGGGCTAGAAAAAATTAACGACCTCAGCAGGTCTGAGAAAATGTTAGCACATACGTAGGAAACATAAAATGTCAAATGCTGGTGAAGGGGAGCGGAGAAGTTACTGTAGCTTCCTGCAATTGTAATACAAAGCTGAGGAAGGTAAAGGAGTGTTTTGTGAGGCTGTTTTGTTCTAAACACGGGCTCCCAACGTTGGATCGCATCCTGCAGTTGCTGCCATGGCAGGATTTGGTGATTGCTGCCCTGCTCCCTCCTAAGTCGCTGTGAGCCCCAGAAGCGGTGGGTGCAGTTCAGCTCTGTCTCTCCTGTGCGTAAACCTGTTGCTGTCTCCAGGCTCCTGCTCCTTCCGCTTACCGGCAGCCCTAGCTGCGCGCTTGGTGGCAGTGCACGTCGGTGCAAAGCATCACGTCCTGGTGAAGTTAGACTAACGCAGTTCCCACACTGATACGGCACTGCCAGTTTAAGGTCCCAGATCAGTTTTGCAGATCACTTGGCAGGTTTGTGCATTACAGCTAGTTTTTTAAACACTTCGTTTTCAAGGCAGTTCCTCTTCTGTTTGCTGCCAAGCCTAGGGTTGATGGGATTAGCGCCGTCAGCACAGCGCGTGGTAGTGCTGCCTCTTCACAAAGTTTGGAAGAGGGACACTGATTGCAGAGTAAATGATCAGATTTTCACACTTTGGACCTGACCTTGCTGTTGCATCTTCCTTGTGTTGGGTCCTTGTTACAGCCCAGAAGCCCTCGAGTTTGCTTTAACCTGGCGTGATGGCTCTAGTCTGCGTTTGTAGCACAGTTTGGGAGATACATTTGCTACCCTCTGGGCTGCAGGGCTGATCTGCATTTAGCGGCAGGACTACCGCACGGGTAGGACAGGCACTTGTGCGTCAAGCTCTGAATGCTCAGCTTCCGTAACCCTGACATCTGCACGTGCGTATTGCACCTTCGCGGTCTCACGCGGATTCCATGGCAGCTCTTGCAAAGCAGTGCCTGCTGCTCTCCTGCTGCAGCTCAGGGCCTTCGGGATAGTCCCTAAGAACCAGAAAATTATTACCTCTGGGAAGGTACAGCCTCGGTGGCCGGTGTTGGCCGCTGAGCCGGAGGAAGGGCTCCCAGTTAGGTGACAGCAGCCACCGAGAGCGCTTCTCCTCCCAGCCCGTGGGCACGTTCTCTCACTAACGTTAAGTGCTGGCGGGGGGCACCATCACGTATTTCCTTTCATCCTGTTTCCCTTAGAGTGAAAACGCCAGTGAGGAAGCTGGTGAGGGTGAATACGTCAATCTGTATTCCTCTGGCCAGAGCAACGGGGAACTCCCTCGCTCTGAAGGAGTAAGTAACCTGGAGAGGGCCGGACACCGGGAAGGGGCTGCCTGGTGCATGCTGAGTTCACGCCGGGGCTGACGCGCTTGGCACCGGCCTCTTCTGCACACCGTGGAGCTCCTGTGTCCGTCCTGCTGTCCCGGCTCCCTTACTGGTGGTCCCTCTGCTTGCCCACTCCTGGCTTGCAGGCGTGGGATGCCTCCCGGTCTGGGTGGAGAGCAGGCGGTGCTTTCGGGGCCACGGTGAGCCCCGGCAGGAGGTAGGGACGGCTTTTCCTGCCACGCTGTTTCGTTTGTGCTTCGCTGTCTGTTTGGAGCTGCTTGCGTGAGGTTCCCTTCCAGAAAGCTGCACCCTGACCAGCGCCGTCCTGGGGCCGTGTCTATTCTTGTAACTGCTTTGGCTTCCCTATTTTAATACAGAAAGCCTTGTGCTCTAAATTTTCTCTTTTTCCTTCACCGTTTGGATACAAAGTAAGTGACTGATTTAGCATTGTAATCGCACGCTGTTTCTTCCTTTGCTCAAGCCTCGTATCTTAGATATTTCCTAGAGGAGACAGGGCGTTTTCCATTGCAGGGAGGTACCGTCTTCCTGTTGGGTCGTAGGAAACAGCGGCAGAGGTCTGTGGCAATCTTTTTGCCTGCCCGCATCTTGGGAGGCACATCTCCTGCAGGATGTCTCTGAGACCTTTATCCATGCCAGTGTTAAATATGCCAAGAGACAGAGCTCCCATCGCTTCCCTTCAGGAGACACATCTAGGCAGGCCTGTCCTTTTGAGCAGCTGCGAGCTGGTTCTCAACTTTGACGCAAAGGGCTTTACAGATGTAATCTGGAAAAATTCTGCAGACACCAAGAAGCCTGAGCTCATCGGTGTGTTTTCCAGGCTGAATGGATAGCGTGTAGGTGGTTTCAGTCCAGTCTGTTCAGTAGGTTGAATTTCCAAGTTTCAGTCTGCATGACGTTAAATAATTCTGAACTCCAGCACTGTTAGATTAATATTCCCATTTGCCATTCATGGCTATTTGTCTCCTTAATAAATGGCTAATTTAAAATGCTGTATCTTTGCTTTGAGCTCTCTACCTGCTGTTCCATGCCACGAGTTCAGATGGTTCTGCTTTTTCGCCTTAGCCCCATTTCCACAGATGTGAATTGTGAAGTGGAAATGTTGCGTCATTGCAAAACCTGTTCGGATGGGAGAGGAGGGAGGTAGGAACGGCAGTGTGCATCCACCCCCAGGACAGGCTGGTCTCTTGGGGGCTGTGACCAGGAGGGGAACTGAAACTGGAGAGCTTAGGGCTGGCTGTGTCCGTTTTGATTAAAGCAGAAGACGATAAGTGTTTTTCATCAGTAAGGGCTGTAGGAAAAAAAAAAAGTCATGAGAGGGTTAAAATCCAAGACAACAGCTGACTTGTGTTGTAACTTTCAGCATCATTTCACAATGTTAAAAGCAAACAGTACTAATTACGCTAGTCTCCAGAGAAGGTCCCAAATTTCCTGTCTAATTAACTTCTGTGTTTTCCTGGCATTTGGCATTAACTTGCATCAATCTTTAACCGCTCCGTAGGAATTTACAGTAAAGGGCCATTTAGAGGCAGTCAGACTGTAAATGCAAGGCTAGCTGTGGTGTAGGACCCCGTGTAATAATGAAACACTTCTTTCTCTTTGCAGGAATCTCCCTCTGTCAAAGACGGCCACTCCAAAGACTCCGCTTCCAACAGCAGTTCCATGGGGAAGGAAGGCAAGGACGGTGCTGAAAGGTGAGCCTGACTCCCGTGCTCCTCCTGCTTCCCAGCCTCCAAGGGTACAGAGTCTCACCGACGTCCCGTTAGCCCTGCCGTCCACCGATCCGTCCTTGGGGCTGCCTGTTCTGCCCTCAGCCTTCTCGATGTGCAAAAAAAAAAAGTGGGCTTAAAGTTTAGAGAACAACTGGTGAGTGACGGGATCCTGCTGAACAAGGAGGATCCCGGCAAGATGTCGTTACTTAACTCAGCGAGCCTGCAGGGGTTAATGCAGCCTGGGTTAGCCATCCGAAGTCCATCGAATTGGCAGTCCTGTCATTGACACTGCCTGCTCCCTCCTGCGTCAGGGAAACGTGCAAAAAAAGTCTGTATCGCTGTTGGGAAACAGTCTTCCAGAGGGGAATTTCTTCCTAACCCTGCTAGTTAGAGGCTGGCTGAGGCTCTGAAGCAGGAGGCTTTATATCCCTTCTAATGCTCTTAGCTATCATTTGTCTATGTAAATGAAGAGGTGCAGGCTGTAACAGATGGGCTTCAGGAGGAGTGGAGTGAGTGCTTCCCTGCTGCTTGAGATTGCTCTTCAATTGCATTTCTAAAGCAAAAATAGAGAACAGCATTGTTTTGTGTGTGACAGTCAACTTCCCTCCCCCATTTTCCCGCAGTTGGTTTGAGGGTTTTAATCCCTGCAGTGAAGGAGACAATGTGAGAGTGCTCTGCAAAGCTCACTATCTGCTGAAAGTGCGGACTGGTGCGCGGGATTTTGGCCTGTGCCTGGGGAAAGCTATAAAGAACACGCGTACTTTTTTTATTTAGGAATACAGGCACAAGAGTACCAGCCTTTGGGGGCAGGAATACTAGAGTTGTGGATGTACACCAAAAACGTGGTCAGAGCTTTCTGCTCTATCTTCCTGCAAAAAGAGAGTCTGTCATCTCCCCTTGTAGCAGCACAATGGGTCATGAGCTGACTAAGAGCTATATATATATGTAGAGTATGCTCAGTCTCTATACATTTGAAGAAGGGCTTAGATTTGTGTGCACTAAACATTTGGCAGATTAAGGAGACATGGAAGCGTGTACTCATGCAGGGCATAGTAAAATCCTGTCTGCCAGAAATACAGCCAGACAAGTGTTCAGGTCTTAAAGGTTCATCTTTCTCTTTTTCAAGAGATGCACAAAGCAACAGAATTAGAGCTGGACATTTGAGCTTGTTTGCAAAAGATTTACCTCCAGACTGTCTGTGTACTTACTGTCGTTTAACGAAGGTTTGTACACTGAGAGCTTGGGTGAACCCAGCATCTCTTCCCTGGGATGGATGATGAAACTGATGGGTATTTGCTTTTTTTTTTACAGGCAGCAGCAGTCACCAGATGCTTTGGAATCGTCACAGTTGGAGGAAGAGGTAGATGAGCTATCCCTTATCGACCACAGTGAAATTATGGCTAGGCTAACGCTGAAGCAAGAGGTAGGTGCATTCAGGGTTTGCTTTCATACTCTTTGGTTTATGCTGTATTGAAATCTGATTCTCTGTGTGCACAAGCAAGGCATCAGCTCTCATTTGACAGGAAAATCTAGATGGCAGCAGAAGTGGTATGCGGCTTTATGTGCACAGGCTGTTGTGAAAGTATGTGATGCTGGTACAGGCAGGGAGCATCAGCGCTGAGTGGGGGTTTAACAAGATGTGAGATGTCTCTCTAAAAACCAGCTCATCTTGTGCCCTTTTCCCAGTCTTCTCCTTCCCACCCCTTCAGCCTGCTACCGTCTGAAATGAAACACCTGAGAGCCTGAGCACAGTAAATCCAGGTGCAGGTTTATGGTGTTGGCCTTTCAGTCTGAAGGCAGGTTTAGGAGATTTCCCGAGCAGGACGTTGTATTACTGATGTGGAAGAGCAGCCGAAGTAACTGTTTCTGTGTTTGAGAAACGGCTTTGTTTCTAGCCTTGGGTGCACTCCCGGACAGCTTTGCTCACTATGCTCTTGAACCAAGCTGTCTCTGACATGCAGCTGGAGGGAATATGCAGGCTTTTGAAGCTTTCAGACTGTCAGGGGGCACGTCTGAAAAACAGAGAGAATGTATCATTTATTGGCACTTTAGGAGTGTTCTTTGGTCAGCCGAGATGCGCAGGAGAGAGTGAGGAGCTATTACTCATTCTTTAAGTAGTGTTTCATAAGTCTTGCCAGAGGGTCACCTGAAAAATTCAAATCTTAGACGTAGCTGCTCCGTGGCTGTAATCCATGTTTTTTTCAGTGTTTTGCATACTGAAATGACAAAGACTTTGCTAAGGGAAGGCAGACACGACTCCAGTCTCCTCTGCAGGAATATTTCCTTTAAAAAAACATATTAAAAATCAGTGATTCGTGAACATTTGGGACTAGCAGATCCGTGTCAACCCTTAACTTCTTTTTTCTTTCTTTTCTTTACGGTCTACATGTTTGAAACAGTATAGAACTGCCACTGCAAGCCATTTCCTGCAGCGTGGGAACCGCTGGCTGAGTGATAGATTGGTTTTGCATATTTTCAGTTGTGAATTGTAGTAGCTAGAAGAAAGATGTTTTTAGAGAGTGGTAAGGCAGGGGTCAAGCAGTTAGCAGGGCTGTTTTCTGCTCCTGGTTATTGGATCGCTTCAGGTGACCTCCAGCCAAATAGTTCCAGATTAGGGAATTAACTTGCTAGGTTTTGATGTTCCAGCAACATGCAAGTTGAATGCGTGACCTCTCGCCCCACAGCCGCTGTGGTACGTGATCCCACACTTTGAGACAGTTCTCACAGTGTTACTGCTCTGTTAATGGTCTTCTGGGAGCGTTTGGGAATCTGGGACATTTCTCTTCATTCTTCTGTGGGCAGAAGGTTCAGCTTTCACTGAGCTTCACAGCCTGGCCTTAAGGAGTCAGAGACCCCGAGTGAGGATCAGCCCAGAACCTTATCTGGGACATCAAATGTTTTAATCAAATTCCAGGATTAGCCCAGCGCTGAAGACCGTGTCCCAGCTTGCGCTGTGAGCAGTGCCAGGAACATTGCGTACTCTGCCAGTTGTTGCTGAGTTTGAACCCCAGAGATGGTAAACCGGGCCGAAGGGAGCTTGGGCCATGCCTAACGTTTTTCTGTTCTCATTGCAGGGAGATGATGGGCCAGATGTTCGTGGTGGATCCGGAGACATTTTGTTAGTGCATGCAACAGAGACCGACAGGAAAGGTACAGTGGATGCACCGAAACGGAGCTGAGGGGCGCAGCCTGGCGTGGCCTTTTGCTGCTTGTCTTTGGCATCTCTGTAGCGTGCGCAGTCACGACATGGCTGCAGGCAGCCGGGCCAGGGTGGAGAGGACTGTGTTCGTGATCCTCCGAGTGGCGGGGGGATTGTGCTTGTCTTTGGTGAAACGGAGGTAAGCTGGGTAAGCGCCTGTTCGCTCCATTTAGCAGCAGGGATGGTATTAACTCCTCATAGCCCTTGCCCAGATCTGGAAGGCAAGGCGCACCAGTGGAGCTGGTGACAGGCGCGTTGGTGTCTCCGTGCCTGCCGAGGTAGGCAACTGCAAATGCCGGTGTGACTGGCCCTGTTTTCAGAGGTGCTCCGTGCCCTTTGAGCGTCAGGGCAGTGGTGATGTAGGAGTTGCTGGAGTCACTCTTGCATCAAAGCAGGAGAGGAGGGACGTTGGTTTGGGTCTGATGCGGTACCCGTGGGCATTGGGCAAGCGGTCCAGGTGCTGGTCTACTGACACCCCTTATTTTCAGCTTACCGTGTCAGTGCCTAGTCCCGCTCTGTACCACTTGCATGCTGGTAGCCACCCAGGCCGGTTCAGAGAGGGAATGCACAGCACAAGAGAGGAGATGTGGGGGAGGAAAAGGGGAGCTGGCAACCCTTAGCTATAGATTTGTTAAAACCCCGCTTTATCTCTCCAAACCCAGTCACCACCCACATGAAGCAGCTCCTTTCCAAGACCTGTGGCAAAGACAGCCTTTGCAATGTTTCCAGAGAGTGATTTTGAACTTGCCAAACACATTTGTGCTGATGGCCTTAACCAGAATTGATCTCCTTATCTCCTGGGATGCAAGGCAAAATGGACTAACCCGCTGAACGACTCAGCACTCATATTTTAGAGGTTTGATAGTCAGAGGGGAAATATCTTTCATGTGCATTTTTAAATGGCAGGGGTTTTACTGTAGCATAAGGTGTTTGCAATTACTTACCAGCACCATTCAGCTAGCAAGAAAATCCTTCCCCTGACAGACATGTTTCCCTGTTTACATCAGGCATCGAATCCAGGCAGAAAGAACCGAAGTTAGGAACACACTAGAGAGGAGGAGGAGGCAATTGATTGCGCCAAGGCTAGATATGCGTATTTAAAAAAAAAAATAGTCTAAATGAGATGGTGGAAATACCCCTTATAAAAATGCTGAAACTGGAATAGGGAAGCTCTGATTTACTGCTGTTCTTACAAGCATCACATTAGAAGAACTTCCCTACTGTTCCTGTTGAAAGACAGCTACTCAGTAAAGGGATGTGTGCTCGACCTCCAGTTCATGAATGGGGAGCTCCGAGGATGCTGCAAGCAGTGAGGTGAAAGCCACGGAGAACCTCTCAAGACTAGGAAGAACTAGGGCAGGATTTTAAATGCCCAGCGGCGTGGACAGGGAGAGCAGCTGGGCGGAGGGAGCTCTGCGCAGTACGTTTCTCAGAATAGTCACAGAGCTTAGCCTCACAGGCGCTGCCAAGCCGCTGAGCTGAACGGAGCATGGAGGAATTTGTGCTATGCTAACCCAGTGTTTGGGTGACTGAGAGGGTTAATGAATTAAGCTTACAATGAGAAGAATTCAGGGCTTGTAAATCAATCAGCCAAACGGCACAGAGGGGTATAGTTAAGAGGCTTTCCTTTAAAGATGAATTTCTTGGCAGCTTCGAGTGCCAGAGCAGACCAGCTGTATTACCTCACGTTGCCTTTTGGGCAGATGGGAACCCAGAATAAATGTAACTCCACGCCCTGTTGCATGATGCTTCTTGTCCATTTGAGTTTTCTAAAAGACCTAAATGGAATAAGGGATAAAGAGAGACTTGTGGTCTTTAGGGATAAAATCCATGGTCAGTTAAGTGCTCACAGCCACAGGCGCTTGCTGTGAGTGCAGGATTACAGCTGGACGAGGCCTAGGACTCACCCCTGACATGACCACCCAGCCTCCGGCTTTAGAGCTTATGTCTGATTGTCTTTAACCAAAAGGCAGCGGTGCTCTCTGATTTAAGAGCAGGAGGAAGCGACGTCTCCGTGAGGCGCCTGCCAGGAGAATCACCGCAGGTAGAGAGGCACAACTATCGCACCGTGCCCTGCTCTTTCCCACCGTCCACGCACAATGGATGGATGTTACAGCACATGGGTGTGGGGTGATCCCTGTCCTGGCTAAAACAAGCTTTACAGGTACAGCCTAGCCTGGGCAGGCACGGCAGAAGCTTTTTCTCCCTGTCTGCCCTAACGAGGCTCTGCCAGCGGTCGCAGCGCACCGGGCAGGGGCAGTGTGCCATCCCGCTGCACGTGCTGCCTGCAGTGCTGCGTGGTTTTATGCTGGGGCTAATAAGTTTCCATTCTGACCGCTGCTGTCCGCAGCAACCAAGCCTTGCCGGGTCTGCGAGTGTACTGCAGTCTTGACCTGAAATCTTCCTTCCCATTTGCAGTTCCTGCTTTTTCAAATTCCGTCCTTTGTGCCCATGACGATGGCCAAAGCCTTTGCAGTTCTGAGGCAGGTAGGGCCCACTCCTGCACATTAATAAACAGAAGTTAACTGCGTGCTCCGCGTCAGCGTCCATGTTGTGGCAGGGTCATGGTCATGGTAGCGTCAGTTTTTTGCAGTGCAATTTACTCTTCTTCTGGCTGAAAATAGTCTTATATTTACACTGTCCCGGGGCAGATTTCCTGGAACATAGCAAGGGCAGAGGGTCTGCAGCACCATATCATCATGTCGCAACACACGCGTTCCTGATCAGGAGGGAAGAGTGACCATGTGTCTCTGCAGGGCTCTGTGCTGCCTGAGCAGTAAAGACAGAGAACAGGCACCCACCTCTCACCATCAGATCGTCTTTTATAAAGTATCCCCAAGGTCTAAACCACATTTTTCCTCGACCCAATATTGAAAGTTCTGTCCCACAAACAAAGTGTTTTTCACTGACCCCTTTGGTGGTCGCGTAAGTGAAGCAGCGGGTCTGAGTGCTGCAAATGGGAGCCAGGCCAGTGGGGACAGGGCAGTTGCCCGTTCCTCTTGTGCCATAGGGTCCATCTGCTGGTAAGAAACAACAGCACAGCATTTCTGCAAAGTCCATTCGTGTCAAAATGTGTCCGTGTCCTCTTCCTGTAAGACTGGATTCAACCTTACTAAGCTTCCTTTTTCTGAAAGCAGGGTTGACTGAGGCTTTCTTGTCTTTCTCTGTAGATCTGGTGCTCTACTGTGAAGCCTTTCTGACTACATACAGGACATTTATTACCCCTGAAGAGCTCATCAAGAAGCTGCAGTACAGATATCCTTTTGCATGAGTGGCAGTTCACCCCCACCAGGAATCAGAGCCGAGCACTCATCGTGGAGGGAGTTGGTGGCGAGTTGGTCAAAAGCCTGCTGACAACGTGGTCAGTAATGAGCTTGCCCTGGCGGTGTCCCAAGCAGGACTTTTTCACCTCTGCACGCTGCAAATGGGAAACGCTGCTGGGCAGGTCCAGGCAGAGTGGAGTGCTGGACCTGAAGTAGTCTCCTAAGAGCCCTGGCAGGGAGGAGAGGAGTTCAGATTTTCTGTACGTCACTGGGGAATTGGTCATTTGTTTGGGACATGTCGTTTGTAGAATGGGGATCACGCCACCGCCTGGCTTCCGGAGGGGCCGTGGGGATTGCCTGCTTGGGCAGGCGTAGTTTAATACTAGGCATGACTAAACCATCAACACCTACTCTTTCTTTTATGACAAGAAATGCAGCACAGAAGATAATGTCCTCTTGGCCTCCCAGTTCTGAACCGAGCTTGTAACTGCTAACAAGGCGAAGGCCCCTATATGGCAGGGTGAGCATTAGCGTTTCTGGCAGAGCACGGAGAAGGCTTCTTGTTGAGCACCCTGCCTGCGGTTCCTTCCCCTTGGCTCTGTTCCCATGGCTCCCTTTGCCGTCAGCTGAGCGGGTCAGTGTCTCGGTTTAGGCCTCGTGGGCTTTGGTCCTGTACACGCACGTCAAAGGGAGCCTGACGTCACCCTGTCCTGCGTCGCAGCTCATCACTGCCATCTGCAGCAGAGCCGCCGCTCCCCTTGCTCCTGCTGGGATCAGCGTGGCCAAGGACACGACAAATCTCACTGCAGCGCGGTTGTCAGTGAAAATACTGGCTGGGGCATTCCTGCGGGCCCTTGTCAATACTTGACTTACTGATAACCTTTTTCTCTTTCCCTTTGTCCACCTGGCAGAAGCTTTTTCAACCTGTGCCGTCTCCCCTGACGCCATTCTCCTTGCAGCAAATTGGGCAGTGAGGAAGGTAGAGGTGACATCTGAGATCTGTTGAGACCAGATGTCACAAACCAGTGGGGGAGATCACAGTAGAGGAGTGCTGCTCATTAAATTCCACCCCAGAGAGAACAGTTTCAGGGTACACCTGCTCTTCTAGCTTCAATTCTGCAAGGTGTAAGTACCTCCTCACACCCCTGCTACCTGCAGCTGGTGGCAGCTTAATACCGTGTTAATTAGAGCCACATCGGTGTCCCTTATCTCCTGGAAATTGAACACCAGCTTCAGTCAAGACAGAAAAGTATGCTGTTCTCATGTTCCTCCAGGCAGCTGCTAGTTGTGCTGATACTGGTCTGACCACATTAAGTTGATTCTTTAATTTGCAACCAACATATGAGAAGTTTTGCCACTTCCCAGACACGTTTAAGAAGCGAGTCAGTAAGAACACCTTCTTCGTGCTGGTGAGAGTGGTGGATGAGCTGTGGTGAGTTGCCGCCTTCGTTTCGGGATGGGAGATGTGGGGTCTGGCAGTTAGGAAGATGTGTTTTTTAAACCCCATCTATGATAAGAGCTGAAATCCCCTACCCTGACCAGCAAGACACCTACAGTGCTGAACCCTCTTGTTGGAAGAGCAGGTTCTCAGTGTGTCCTATCTGGGTCAGTGATTTTAAAATAACCAGTAAAGAGGAATCTGTAAGAAAGGAAGAGCTGGGAACAGGAGGAATTTTAGTCACTCGGTTCTGCTTGTAGGAAAGAGTGACAAGGCTCGGTACAGATACAAACTGTGGCTCAGAGTCGTAGCTCTGATGCCTTCCCCGGGTTTTCCGTCTTTCTCTCAGCTTAGTGGAGTTGACAGAGGAAATTCTCAAGCTGCTGATGGACCTGGTCTTCCGACTGGTCTGCAACGGGGAGCTGAGCCTCGCCAGAGTGTTACGCAAGAATATTCTTGATAAAGTGGATCAGAAGAAAATGCTGAGCTACACCAATTCCATCAAACCTCTTGCAGCCCGTGGGGTGGCAGCCAGGTGAGGGAAGATGCACGTAACCATATCTTGGTCCTTTGAGAGACAAAGCATCCCTTTCTTGTGGACACAAGAGTTTTCTCAGTTCAAAATGTAAGAAAGAGAAGAAAACAGGTCACATTTTCTGAGCCTTTATACTTCATCCTTGTTTCCTACAGGCCAGGGACCCTGCACGATTTCCACAGTCATGAAATAGCCGAGCAGCTGACCCTCCTAGATGCCGAACTCTTCTATAAAATTGAGGTACAGCGATGAGGATGGGGTAAGGGCGGTGGGAGGGATTCGAACACGTACCCTCTGCAATCTCTGGTATTCCCTGCCAGCTCTCCAAGCAACACCTGTTGGGTTGTAGGAGGCAGCTGAACTTGTGTCAGCAAGTGGCTCTGAACACAAACCGCGACTGGGAATCTGGAGGCAGAAATCCCATTTTAACGTGTGGTATTTTCCCACCCCTCTCCTCTTCTTCCTCGGCAGATCCCAGAAGTTTTACTTTGGGCAAAGGAGCAAAATGAAGAGAAAAGCCCCAACCTGACACAGTTCACAGAGCACTTTAATAACATGTCCTACTGGTAAGGAGCTCAGAACAACCATGCACTGACCTGTGCTTAACCTCCAGTGCCCTACAAATACTCAAAATACTCCTTGCAGAGTTGGGTTCCCTTGTTACAAGTGGGATAACATGTATTTTTGGCCAGGAGGTAGATGCAGGGCACTCATCAAAGACCCCAGAGCACACAAGAAAAAATCAGGAGGGTTGTGGAGGGCACTGTAACCTGGAGGAATTCTTGTCAGTGCCATTGAGTGCTTCAGACAAACATTGCCCTTGCAAATAAATGCACTCTGTGAGGGGTTATTGTGGTCATCCGTGAAATTGTTCTGTCTTTGTTGTGAATTCAAGTGCTCCATTTAAGTTGAAGGTCTCATGAACTTTTTGGTATTGTTGGCCCATCCTTATCAGTTACCAGTTCTTTAAACGAAACAAGAAGAAATCCGAGATCTGCTTAAGTGGGTTTATCTTTTTTTTCTGTCTCTTCTTCCAGGGTCCGTTCAATAATTATGCTACAAGAGAAAGCCCAAGACCGAGAGAGGCTGCTCCTTAAATTTATAAAGATTATGAAGGTATCGGCTTGGTTCTTGCTGTGAATCACACACACTGCTCCTTAAAGGAGCCAGGGGCGTGGGACCTTCTGGTTGGTAGAGCTGTTTGATGCTAGGCGGCTTTTTGGATCTCTAGAGTAACTGGAATATTCTCCCTCTTCACAGCACTTACGAAAGCTGAATAATTTTAATTCCTATCTGGCCATTCTTTCTGCACTGGATTCTGCACCCATCCGAAGGCTGGAGTGGCAGAAACAAACCTCAGAGGTGAGGAGCAGCGAGGGCTGTCATCTTCAGGGGAAAAAGATAACTGTGGTTACGGTACGAAACAGCTGGGTGGTTTTCACAGCTCGGCAACGTCCCAGGGTGGAGGGATGGCGGAGAGCTGCTCTCCGCGGGTGTAATGCCACGGTGCTGAAAGCCTGCAGCGTGGCTGGGCGTTCTGACAGCAGCAGGAGTGCCAGCGTAGGCACGGGTGAGAACAGCCTCCTCCTCCTCCCTGCAGACTGAAGGTTTGGTGAGGCTGAAGGCAGCGAGGCTCTGTGATACACGCTCGGGGTCAGGCTGAGTAAATCATGGAGGCGTTTGCAGGATGGCATTAACTCCCTGGCCTGCGTGGCTTTCTGGGGAGAGGTTACGGAGAGCAGGGGTTTGCAGCAGTGGTGCCACCGTGGGCTTTGTGTTCTGCCAGGGCCTGGCTGAGTACTGCACACTGATTGACAGCTCCTCGTCCTTCCGCGCCTACCGAGCAGCTCTGGCTGATGTGGAGCCTCCCTGCATACCTTACCTGTGAGTTGGTAGTTTCTTTCCTCTGCCGTTACTTCTGCACGTTAAAATGGTTCCTTCCAGGATTTCTCAGTGGCTTCTGCTCAGCTCAGCACTTGCCTTTTGCCCTGCGCGTAGAATAAGGTGGCAACGTGCCACATCAACCCACATGCCCTCTCTGGGGCAGTTTGCCCTGTAGCACGGGAAGGCAGGGCGGCAGCTAGCTTTTTGTAAAGAAGGCTTTTGTGAATTGGCTATGGCAAAGGAAAGATCAAGTGCCTGGGTCTTTAGTTGATGCTTTTTAACTGTATTTTCTTTGGGCTTTGTGCGCAGAGAGACAAATTTTCCCATGAGGTGCAATGGGTCCCACAGCTTCAAGCTGCTGCTTGCTCCTCTGCGACAGCTCTGGTTCTGCTGGTGCACGAGCTGGTAAATGGAGTCTGCCTTGTCAAACGTGCTGCTTCGTCCTCTTTCTACATGAAAGGTTGAAGCCATTGCCCTTCTCCATAAGGGCTTCTGATCTGGATACCAGATTTGCTCTGCGTTTACAGCAGTAAACTTCTCCTGGTCTTGCTTTCTTCCATGGGAAGAGTTCTGTAGGGAGAGGTTGCGTAGGCACATGGCGTCTCATCTGGCCGGGCACCGCAGCAGGACCGTGCAGACGTGGCTGAGGGGGCACAGACCCCCTTGCCGGGGAAGCCCTCTTGCGTAAAACTGGAGGGAAGGTTTAACCCCTGGCAGGCCCTTCCATTGCGACCTTCTTCCCGCCTGGTCCCCCCTTGCACGGAGCTGAAAGAGCCGCCTCGGCGCCCTTGCTGTGACCGCGAGCGCCTCGGCTCGGAGGCCCCTCAGCTGCGCGCGGTGGGCGCCTCGCACCTCTGCGCCTTTGGATCTGCTGCTGGGGGAACTTTTCCCTCTGGTTTAAAGTCACCCGCTGATGGTGGCAGCAGCGGGAGGCTGTTAGATTGCGACCGGCTGCCTTTTGGCCGGCCGGCCTGCCCCTGCGTGACTAACCTCTGTACTTGTTTGCCTACTCCCTGGCCTGCTGCCCCTTCCTCTCTTTCAGAGGCCTGATTCTGCAGGACCTGACCTTTGTTCATCTGGGAAACCCTGATTACATTGACAGCAAAGTGAACTTTTCCAAGCGCTGGCAGCAGTTTAACATCCTGGACAGCATGAGGTGCTTCCAACAAATGTAAGTGCAGCAACGGGGGGCAGAGCTGGCTTTGAGGCACCGCGGTGGGGATTGGGGGGGGGTCGTGGCTGGGGCGCGGGAGCCCCCCGGAAGGGGAAGGGAGTCTGAAGTCAAAGCGTCGGGATGGGGATGTAAGGAGACCTGGGAACGACAGGCTCTGGTCAGTCTCCTTCCCCCTCTTGGTTAGACATGACTAAAAGTTGTGAAGGCATTTTTCCGATATTAGTTTAGAGATCCAGTGCAGTGAAGTTTTCCCACTGCTCTCTTTCAGACAACAGTTTTTCCTCCAGGTTTTGCTGTTGCTGGTTCCTCTGTTCTCCAGGTCATGGAGGGTGTTCTTCAATGCTGTCCTGCAGCAGAGGCAGCAGATCTAACTGCTGATTTTCCCCCAATTCAGCGATGGGCATGACGGTTTTTCCCCTTTTTGGCGTCACACCCCAGTCAGGCGTGTTGGGCTCGGGCAATGCAGACCCCACAGCGCTGGATGTCCCTTAGGGGGGACCCTTAGAGGAGGGCAGGGGTGGCTCAAAGCTGGGAGAGGTCCCCAGGTAGCCCCTTGTTTAACTGCCGCTCTACTCTGTGGTTTTCCAGACGTTACGACATCAAAAGAAACGACGACATAGTGTCATTCTTCAACGATTTCAGCGACCACCTGGCTGAGGAGGCCTTGTGGGAACTGTCCCTCAAAATCAAACCTCGGAACATTACGAGGCGGAAAACAGACCGAGAAGAGAAGACCTAGGAGGAGGGGTTGTGCGAGCGAGGAGAATTGCTCCGCAGACGCACCGAGGGCAGCTATGAGACTGGAGTTCAATGTTTGTACCTGTTACTGGATGACGCACCCTCCCTCCCAGCTGGCAGCGATCCCTGGGTGTGTGAACGTCGGGCTCTCGCAGCAGGCGAGAAGCGACCGCGCGCGTCGGCCCCGAAGGGCAGAGATCAGCCGGTGCTCGCTGCGCTCGCCCTCCTTCTCCTCCCGTCCCTCTGTGCCATGAATCAGCTTTAAACCCGGGGAGAGAGCTTTGTGGAAGGAGGGTCCCACGCAAGCGTGTTGCTGGTTTGCTGACCGATTGCACCCGGGAATACCCGGGCTGTCGTTTTCATCCACAAAGGAGGGTCAGCAAGAGCTCGGCACCCACAAACTTGTCTCCGGAGTGGTGTTCAGCAGGCAGCAGCCGTGGAAGCCAAGGGTTTGAGTCTCCCCTGCAATGCCACCTCGAAACGTGTTCATCCCTAGGAGATGAGGATGGAAGAGTCTCCCGCTGCCTGCCAGAGGAGCTCTGCTTGTGTTTACAGGGGTCTTCGGTTTACCCCAGATCTCCGGCGCCTTCTTCGCGGGAGGAAGGCACCGGTCGCAGATACGGAAGAGGCACTGAAAATGTGGGCAGGGACCCACCATCTCCAGTCACGTATCCCCCTCCTCCTCTCAGATCTCGTTATTTAAGCAACAGTAATCCCTCTGAACCCTGGAAACATGGACTACCCGAGGTACTGCGGTTCACCTGTCCTGTGAACCCGTATCTTTTAGCGACGGTACTAGCTTTTGCACAGTAAATGCCACAGTATATGAGACTGTAAATATTAGTATTTAGAATCCATTGGGGGTTTTTTTGTTGCATGTCTGAATACCAATGGGTTTATAGGAAAAAAAGAGAACTGCAAAACAGTATATATAAAATTCACCACCAGTGACGACGTTGTTCCAAGTGCTGGAAGAAAGGAGGCTCGGGGCGGCCGTGGGCACTGGCTGCGGGGCAGGCGCAGGAGCCGGGCAAAGGAGCCAGCGGGCCCATTTCTGGGGTGGAAATGGGAACCGGGAAGAAGCCCTGTTCTCGGCCGAGCTGCCCCGTCCCCTCTGCCCCGCTCCTCTCTCCCCTCACTGTTGCCAAATGATTTTTTCGGGGGGTCCCCGTCTGGCTGCCCCTTGGTGCTGTGCTCTGTGATCCGTGCTTTGGCAGGAGCCCCAGCGGGTCCGTGTCCCCAGTCCCGCCATGCCGGGGCCAGCAGGGCAGGGGCAGCCTGGCATGGACGAGCGAAGGTGGGGGGTCTCATTTCCCACACACGCAGCGTTACCCCAATCTGTTTGGTGTGCCTTATTCAGCCCCTCTGTCCCCTCTCCGTGTCCCACCCGGCGCGTCCTCCCCAGTGCAGCCCCCGCCGGGCCATTTCACGTCCCTCTCCTCTGTCCTCCCCCGATGGTTTACGTGTGGATCGTGGATCTGAGCGTACGCTGTAGGTTTCAGCAGCCTCGCGAAGCCTTTCTCAGCACCCTGTCGCGCGGTCACAGGTTTTTTACAGATGTAACAAAATCCTGCGGTTTTAGGGCAGCGGCTCACAAGGAATACGGATGGGGTGTTTTGTGGAGCATCCTTAACTTATTCTCAATAGCAGCTCCGTGTTTGCTAAAGCCTCTGTTTATTCTGGGTGAATCAGAGTTGCGAGCACTTCCTTCTACAAACAGATTGCAAAGTCTTAGCCGGCCCCCTGCAGATGGGCAGCAGGAGGGAGCGACAGCGGCGTTGCCCAGTTCACAGGATTGTACCCAGCTTGATTATTTTTCTGAAGATTTAGGCAAAGGACTCGCGCAGCGGCCGAATGCTGACGCGCAGAGACACCCCCCCTGCCCGCGAGGGCGTCTTCTGGCGGAGGGGAGCGTGGGGTCCAACACGGGTTCGTGCTGTGCAACCCCGGAGCGGGAGGAGCGGGGATCTTCCTGCGCTGAAAGGCCATGTCTGAGCCAGAACACTTCAAAAACGGGTTATTTTTATGGCACTAAGGGCATTGGAGCCGTGTGTCGTGTCCAGCTGAGGCTTTGCAATCCCCAAAGGCTTCCCAGCCTTCCACGCAGGAAGGAATGCTTGTGTTTTCCTTTGTAAATAAGATTTAAAAAAAAAAAAATGCCACATGACAAGACTGTGAAAAGGCAAATACACCCCGTGTCTGGCGCAGGCTTCCCTGGCCGGCTCCGAGCACCTCCCTGGGCCGGTGTGCTGAGGCGTGGGCTGTTTCCAGGAGGGTCGTGTGTGGTGGTAGCGCTAAAGCCGCAGCCCATCGCTCCGCTTTCCCCGGCGGGGGCCCTGGGGGTGCAGTGTTCATGGCTGGGGCTCGATGCCACGGGGGGACAGGAGGGTGCACCCTGTCTTCAGCCCCGCCGGGATGCTCACCTCCTCTCCCACTTCTTGCCCTCGAGTGAAACCACGAGCCCTCTTAGCACCAAAGCGGGGTCTCTCTCCCCGCTCTCCGCCAGCCCCCCCGAAAGCCGGAGGCTCAGCCCGCGGCGTGGGGACGGGAGGTCTGCGCGGCCGCAGCGCCTCGTCCAGCGCCGTGGGGCCGAGCCCCCCGCTTTCCTCCCCCCTTCTCCCCTTTGCTCTGCGCCCTGCCAGCCGAGCAGGGTGTCCCGACCTCAGGCCAGGCTCGCAGGGCTGGGGGGCCCCTAAGGAAAGGTCTCCTGGCCCAGAGCAGCTTCAGGTTTGCTGTCCAGAGACCCCCTGCCCCTCTCCGGGAGCAGCACCCCTGGGGAGCAGAAGCCCGGAACAGCCCTTTGCCAGACTGGCCGTGAGCGTGTTCGTGTCTCTTGCAGGCAGCATCCTCGAGGCCATCACCCCTCTTTTTGGGGGGACGGAGGGGTCTCAAGCCCTCTCTGCACGGGGCAGGGAGCGGGGAGAAGCGATGCCCCCCGTCACCAGCCCCCTGCCCCGCTCCCAGGCCTCCCCCCCCAGCTGTTCAGTTGTATTATATATTTACCACTAACACGCTCCTGATGCCTGATGGTGGCATCTTCCTGCGAACATTTCAGACCTGTAACTTTTATATTAAAGACAAATAAACACCAATAACAAACCCGCCTGATGATCCTGTTTACAGTTACAGTGCATGCAGCAGTCTGTGGATTAAAGTGACAATCGAATCCGCTTCTGGCGCTGGTGTGGCCTCGTGTTTTCTCATGTGCCCCTCGGGCTTTTCCTCTGCCCTTCTCCCTTTTAGTTTTCCCTGTAAATCTCTTCCTTACTCCCAGCAAGATGGTCTCGCCCCAGTACAAGCCCTACACTTGGGGGGGGGATATCTGCTCCTGTCACCTTCCTCCGGGCACCGATGTCCCCCGTCTCGGGGGGTTTCCGCTCCCCAAAACCGGTGCTGGCAGGCGTGTGCCCGGCCGCAGCCCAGCCCGTGCAGCAGCCGCGTGCCGGGCGGCCGAGGGCTATAAATAACCCCTGCGGTGGCCTGGGCGGCCGAGCACGCTCCCGCGCTATTTCAGTCCTGGACGGGGTTCAAAATTCCTCTGGAAATAATCGGCATCAGCCAGCTCGGGAGGAGGATGCCCAGACACTGACCGAGCACATACCGCCCGCTCGCTCGCCGGGGCTGGACCGCGGTGCCGCATCCCACCGGCCCGGCAAAGCACGAGGGGGCTGCGGGGTTGGTCACAGCCCCCAGGACGGAGACACAAGCATGGCCGTGAGCAGAGCCCGGCACGGGACACACTTAAATCCCCGCTCGGCTCATCGGAGCCTTTGGAAAACCCAGCGGCTCGTCCTCCCCTTCCCGCAGCCACTCTGCAAGTGGCACCCCCGGACCTGGGGCCACTGCAGCCCCAGCACGGCCCCACGTGGGCTCCCTGTCCCCGGGGTCTCCCCGGGGTCCTGCTTGGGCTGGAGCCCCGGAACCCGCCTGCTTTTGGAGAAAACCCTGATTTGACCGATTACAGGAGAACCCTGAATTTTGTGGCGGTCAAAAGCCACGATGGGGGGGGAAGGTCCTTGGTGCGCAAAGAAAACAGAAGCTTTGGCTACACCTCTATTTAATTCAATCTGGAAGCAGTGAGAAGGTGGCGATACAGCGTGTGGGTGTATTTGTGTGTGCAGAATTACCATAGAAGCTAAATACGTGGGTTTGTATCTTCTCACATTATCAGCTCTCGGCGAGGGCTTCTCGCGCGCTTGGAGCAGCAGCTGCCGGCGGAGCGGCTGCACGCCTTGGCCTCTCCGTTACGCCTTGGCCGGTCGCTCCGTCTCCAGCCCCGATTCTGCCAGACGCTCCCCCTGCGCCAGAGTCCCGTTTTGCATCTCCCAAGTGACAGTTCGCGGTACCGGGATTCAACATCCCGCAGCAGAGCCTGATCCCATACGTGGTGCCGCTGCTCCGACACGGCTCCTTGCCCAGAGCTGGCTCCAGCGGGGCACGGCGCCGGCATCGCTTCGGTCTGGGTTCATCCTGCCCACGCCACGGCTCGGGGGCTGAGAGCGGGCGGGCGAAGGTGCGTGTGGCTCCAGAGCTGCTCCTTGCCCCGCCAGGAAGGACGGACGCTGCCCCTCGGCCCCCGATAACACTTTGTGGTCACTCGTCTCCCGCGGCAGCCCTGGCGATGCCACGCGGGGGCTGCGGCCGCTCCACCCCGGGCCGTGGTGAGCCGCAAGGAGCCCCCAGCACGCGCCGTGTCCGTGGGTCTCGGGATCCCTGTCAGAGGTACAGGGCCACCAGGACGTAGATGACCCAGCTGATGGAGGCGAACAACCCGAAGAGGAGGCTGAAGAGGACGAGAGACTGGGCCTTTTTGGACGCCACATTTGCCTGGGCCATGTCCCCACGGCCGAGCGCAGCCCGGGTCTGGCATGGGGGGAGAAGAGGAGAGGTTAGAAGAGACCCGCAGCACCAGGAGGGGGGATTCAATGTGCCGGGGGCGTTCGCTGTAAATCAGGACCGCGCCGCCCTTACCTCATGGGAGTAGACGAGGGCGACGACGCCGGTCAGCAGGCAGCAGAAGATGGTCACCAGCACCGACTCCACCATGTAGTCCTTGGGCAGGCGCTGCCCGTGGCCCGCAGGCGATGGCCTTGTGCTCGGCTGCCCGTCATACTGCGACATGGAGCGGGGGTTAGAGCTGCACACCCCCCCCTCTGCACCCCCCAGGTTGTGCTGCTCAAGCATCATTTGGGGTGCCGCTTGGGACCCCACAAACCCGGGAGGGGAGGGAAGGGGTGACTCCGCTGCAGAGCGGGGCAGGATCACGTCGGGGTGGGGGATACGTACGGCGGTGTAGGGCAGGGGTGCAGGCGGGATGCCCTGGGGCGCGAAGGGCGCCGGCCCCGGCTGGTAGATGACAGGCGCTGGCTGGGAGAACCCGGCCGGGAACGGCGGGTAGAGGAGGTGAACGCTCTTGGGGTCCGGGGGCGAGTAGGGTGGCGGGTCCCCCTCAAAGGCCACGTTGGTGACCGCCACCACCACCATGGGCCTGTCACCATGGCCCGTGGGGGGGTCCCAGCGGGTGCCGGGGCTGGGCAGCCCCCCGGCCGCCCCGCTGCCAGCCCCCTGCTCCGCTCCCTCGGCTGTGGGGCTGCAGCCCTGGGGCTCGGCTGGCGCGTTGCCCTCCATCCCGCGGAGACACCTGCGGGGACAGGGAGGCCGTGGGCTGCCCCGCTGTCCCCCCACCCCGCCAGCGATGGCCGGCGGCCGTGCAGGGCCGTGATGGGACGGGCACAGCCCCGGCCCACCGACCCCACACGTTCCCCCGTCATGAGGGTCGAGTCTGGGGCTGGAACGAGCTGCCTGCAGGAGCGGGTGAGGGGACCCCCCTTTGCCACCCCACTGTCACGGCGGGAGCCCCAAGCCCCGCAGCGCCCCGTCCCCTGCGCCACCCCCATGTCGTTGTCGTCGTCGTCGTCCCCCCCCCCGCCTCCGTCCCCGCCCGCGTCCCCACTCACGTCGGTGCCCGCGGGGTCCCCACCCGCCGGACGCTCGGGGCCTGGCCCCCCGCTACGGCCCCGCCGCGGCCGGGAGCGCAGCGCCGGCGGGCCGGGCGCGGGGCCGGGCGCGTTAATCATTGACCGGCTGTTTGCCCAGGGCCCTGCGCCGGCCAGGGCCGCACCCGGCGCGGCCGCCCCGGGCCCGGGGGGCTTCGGGCGGGGACGGGGACGGGGTCGCCCCCGCCGGGAGCGCGGGGCAGCAAGCGGGGGCGGCCCGGCTCGGGGGGCCGCTGCAGCGCAGCAGAGGAGCGGGGGGCGGCTCCGCGTGCGCGTTCGAACGGTTCGTGTGTAAATGAACCGTTTGGCTTTATTTTGAAACGCGACGGTTGCGTGCAGGAAGCGCCGTCTGTGTGCTCTGGCCCCATCTATTCATGTACAGAATGTAAATTAAAATGTGCGTGTTTTAGCCGTGTCTATTAGTATTTAACACGTGCGTATGTGCCCATACACATCTCTACCCATGCACATAGTGTGCGCGCGCGTCTGACGTACGCGCGTGTGTGCACACGTCCCTGTCCGTGGTACGTTCATCGGGTCCCTCACAGACGCGTTTCTGCACATCCGCACCTGCACGCGCATACACGGGGGCGCGCGTGCGCACGCGCCCGCACAAGGTATAGCGGGCTATGACGCGGCACAGGTGGCTGCACAGGCGCTCGCACCCGCTGACGCCCGTGCCCGTCACCACGGGCCCGCCCCGCCCCCCCCCCGCCGGCCCCGCCTCGCCCCCGCCGGCCCCGCCCCGTCACGTGGCCCCGCGGACTACACCTCCCGTCAGCCCCCGCGGCCGCGCCCCGGCTGCCCGCAGCCCCGCCATGGCCTCCGCCGGCGGCGCCGAGCCCGAGCGGCCGCACCCCAAGCCCTTCCTCATCGGCGTCAGCGGCGGCACCGCCAGCGGCAAGGTGAGACCCCGGGCGCCGCCGGCTCCGCCCGGGCCGCGGCCGCTGCTCCGCGGCGGGGGCCGGGGCCGAGCCCGCCGCCCGGCACAGCCCGCGGGGCATCGCCGGAGCCGGCCCCGGGGCAGCCGGCGGGGCGGGCTCGGGCTGCAGCGGCGAGCGCCGCTTCCTTCCTCCGCCCCGGCCCCGGGCGAAGGGGGGGGGGGGGTGGTCGGGCACCGGCTGGCCGGCGGGGCTCGGCTCGGTGCCGCGGCGGGGCGCGGGCGGGGGCGGTGGGTCCTCCCGCCCTGCCTGAGCCCCCCCCGCTCAGTCCACAGTCTGCGAGAAGATCATGGAGCTGCTGGGGCAGAACGAGGTGGACCACCGGCAGCGGAAGGTCCTCATCCTCAGCCAGGACAGCTTCTACAAGGTGCTGACCGCCGAGCAGAAGGCCAAGGCGCTGAAGGGCCAGTACAACTTCGACCACCCGGGTGAGGCGGCTCGCCGCAGCCGTGCCCCGCGGCCGCCCGGCAGCCCCTCTCCCGCCTCTGACGTGGCTGGGGACCGGCTGGGGTTGACTGAGAGGGCTCATAGAAAACGAGAAGTATTGGGTAACAGAAGTGCTCTTTTCCCTGCCAAAACATCTGTTTGTCGTGCACGTGTACGCGGTGTTATCACGCGAGCTACGTTGCTGCGGGTGGTAACTGCCGTTGTAGTGAAACTTTGCTGGAGGGCTGGAGAGCATCCCGGCTTGCACGGAGCTCTGTCTCCTCCTCCTTGGCCCTTTAGAGGCTCTGTGATAAATGACATCCTTTCCCGATATTTCTTGTCCACATGAACAGCTGCTCCCCTTGCTCAGGGCAGCGCTACGGATTGCGACGGGACCGTCATCTGCCCTTGGCTGAAGTCTAGTGCCTGCTGTTGGTTCACCCGCGTGGATAATGAAAAGCATTAAAGATGTCTGAGGTTTTCTAAATTACTCTTAGCTAACAAACTAAAAGAGTTGCACAAAATTATACAATTACCAAGTGGTTTGGTAAAATTACACAATTACCAGCTTCACATTTGGGCTCTTAATTTCATTGTATTGTAGTTGCTTATAAACAGCAAATTCTCCCTTCCCTCTCTCTGTAACGAAGTATAGCAATTATAGCTTAGGCGGGGAGCGTTGGACAGCTGCTGGTAGGAAAGAATAAGCTGTAAGTTCCTTTTTTCCTGGTGTAATATGGGACAGAGAGTCTTTGCTTTGGGTCTAGAAAACCTGAGCAGAACATTTGATACAGCAGCATCTGAACGTCTTCCTCTTTAAACCTTCCTCTTGCAGATGCTTTTGATAACGATTTGATGCATACAACCCTGAAAAATATTGTTGAGGGGAAAACGGTTGAGGTACCAACCTACGACTTCGTGACCCATTCTAGGTAGGTTTCAGTTCTGCGCGAAGTCTTGGGGTGTGTATGTGGGTGTCCCCAGCTGAGCCTGGGGACGGACGCCTTGGCTGTGGCGTGAGACCCGTTTAACAACATGCTCTGGGTGTTTTTTCCCGGCAGGCTGGCAGAGACGACAGTGGTCTATCCTGCTGACGTTGTTCTCTTTGAGGGGATCCTGGTTTTCTACAATCAAGACATCCGGGACATGTTCCACCTCCGGCTCTTTGTCGACACAGATTCCGACGTCCGGCTGTCCCGCAGAGGTAACGCTCTGCCGTCCTGGGCAGCGTCAGCCAGCTCGTGTTCCTTATCTGTCCTCCACTGTGTGGTGAAACCCATGGGTTTTATCTTCCCATCCCAGTTCTGCGAGACATGAAACGCGGGAGGGACCTTGAGCAGATCCTCACCCAGTACACCACGTTCGTCAAGCCTGCCTTTGAGGAGTTCTGCTTACCGGTACTGAACGCTTCAGTAATTTTATCTGTGTTTTTTGGGGAGGAGCAGGGCCGCCTGGGGGGTTAGCTGCGCTGTAGATGCAGCAGTGGTGGCTTTTGATATTTGTCTTTCACAAGCCCCCCCTCTGCCTCACCTATTTAACCATTACAAGCTGCTTGTTGAGGGAACTTAAACGGTTGGTCCCTTCTGCTTGCGAAGCACCACGAAGCCCCTGGAGGCTGTGCGCGTTTTCTCACTGCTCGCTGCCACGGCTATTCTAGCATGGGTCCCTTTGACTGAAACGCTCCCACCCTGCGCTTGGTCTCAAGTCTTGTGGGAAGAAAGAAGAGCTTGGTTTCCAGCAGACTCCCTCTCAACAGGGAACGCTGGTGAAAACCTGGGGCAGACCATTATAGCAGATGCTTGCTATGCCGTATAACACGGGGCCAATGTAGGTGCTCACATAATCAAATTAATTTGGAGAAAAGCCCTTTGAGAACAAAATCCTGTACGTGGATTAAATACGATGGAAAAGGCTAGCTCGGGCGCCTCTTGCTCTAGATCAAAGCAATGCTGGGATTGTAAAAGTACTCATTAGAAATGCTGAATTTGCCAGCCTTTTTTGTAAGTAGGGGGAAAAAAAAAAGCAGGGGCTCTATGGTGGTAAAAATCAATAAAATATCATCAGAGGCAGGAAGGAATTTCACATGCACATTGGGTACCTTGGCTTTCGGCAGAGATTTAGCAATGGCTTGTGAAATGCTGATTAGAACCAGCTCTTAGCAAACAAACCTCAGCCTCGCAGTGGGCCACCCATTTGAAGGCAGCGTACCCTTCAGAAGCGTAAAAGCAAGCACTCCACGCTCAACCTACTGCTTCTTCACTGCAAAGGGACAGTAAGAACAATCCCTGACCTTAAATCCAGGGCACGTTAGCCAGTATGACTTCTGAATTCATCCAGGTGTTACTGAGAGCTTTAGCTTGCAGCCCCAGAGCACAGAAACCCCTCCATCTCTGCCCCCAGCTTTCTGGCCTTTGGTAGCTTCTTCCTAGAATGAAGCTGCCTTTTCCCATTAACAGTCTCCACCACCGTTGCTGTTTTGCAGACAAAGAAGTATGCAGATGTGATCATCCCCCGAGGAGTTGACAACATGGGTAACAGGGAGTTCGGTTCTCTGCCCGATTTCGCTGGGGAGACCGCCGTTGGGGTTGGGAGGAGGGCAGGCGGCACACCGCTGCCTCGTTTGCCTGCTTCTAAGGAGAGGGGTTTTGCTGGAGGGCTGCAGGGGAGGGAGCTGCTCGGAGCCTGACTGGGATGGATGACCAGGGCTGGAAAAAGTGATATGCGATGGGAGACGCAGAGCAGGACACCAGTGTTAGAGCTGGTGTTGCAGTTGCTGGTTCCTGGTGAGGTGTGACCTCGCTGCAGAGGGCAGGCATAGTTTCACTGAAGGGCTTGTTGTTAAAACTTGAGCTGAACAGGGCTGGATGCTCCACATTTTCTAGATAGCTTGGCCAAGAAAGCCTACGTGTCCTGTATTTCCCATTCTTCTCTGCAGTTGCTATAAACCTCATAGTGCAGCACATTCAAGACATCCTAAACGGAGACATCTGCAAGTGGCAGCGAGGGGCAATGAACGGACACGGTCGGACCTACAAGCGCCCATTCCCCGAACAAACAGAGAGCAGCAGCGTGCTAGCGGCCGGCAAACGCTCCCACCTGGAGTCCAGCAGCCGCCCGCACTAACCTGTCAGCGTCTGAAGGATTTGCCTCTGGTCCAGACCAACACTGAAGACAACTTTGGGAAAGGACTTCAACAGAATGGTTGGTGAAGTGCCCTTTTAAATCATCCTAGCAGCGGAGGGGATACTGGTGTGAAACTTCTTGCGGAGGGGAGAGGAAGGAGTTGGCCTGCTGCCAAACCCCCTCCCTTTTCTCCCTACGATGTCTGGAGTTACGTTACTTGATGAACTGGTTAAAGGCAATGCTATTTGCCTTTTTTAATTTTCAAAATGAAATCTAATGCTGAATTCTCCCCATAAAATTAAGCGCTACCAGGTGATTAGCAAGATACCCCATTTCCCTGATGATGCTCTTCCTTAGCAGGAAAATTATCTGCCTGTTTTTTCAGAAGAAAAAAGAGTCTCTTTATCCAAGACTAGCTGACACCCTGTTCATGTAAACAAGCGGGTGCAGTCCTTACGCTTCTCCACCTTGTTGGCACCTTGAGTCCTGGCATTGCTCTCCCGCTGGGCAGCCTCCTTTTCAGCCTGTAGCAGCATGTGGGGCAGAAGGACTGACCTGTAGAGGAACCTCTCCCCTGAGATGGAGACGAAACAGAGACTGTGTGGGACAAATGGGAACTTGCAGTTCATCAGCGGGACAGGCCCAAGAGCTTGTGTGATTCTGGTTCCTAATTTATTCCTTTCTAAGCTCCGGAACCTTGCTACACTGTATGGTTATTTTTTGTACCCAAATAGTCTCCTTTACCACAGTTACTGTGAGCTCCAACTGGATTGAGTTGCTCATGAAAACAGAAACCTGACCTTGTCAGTATTACTGTCTTTTAGGGCATTTCTGTACTGCCGGCTGCGGATTCCGCTGGGCGGAATCCATGTGCTTCCAGAGCTGGGTGGTAAGGTCAGCAAGGGGGAAAGCTGGGAATTGCAAGAGCCTCCTTCTGACGGCACAAACAGCTCTCTGGACACGCATCTAACCTCAAACAGTCAAAGCGCTTGCCTTGCACTCGGGCAGTTTCAACTCAATGTCTGGTTTTCTAAAAAAGAGCAGACAAGAGGCTGGAAGTATAAACGGTGACATCCCAGTTTCTGTAGCTTACCCCAGATAAGTGATACTGCAGCAACATGAAGTTTCTGGAAGAAAATTCTGAAGCGAAGTGCCGGTTGGGCCTTTGAAAATGTCCTTGTGGTATCCTTCTTGAATCCGGACTTACGGTGTAATTTTAAGAATGGGGGTGGGGGAAAATATTAAGAGGAACTTTTTCATATTTGCTAGTTTTTTAAAACCAGGGTCTGGCTGTGTTGGTTGTGGGTGTGTTTTCCTTTAGCTAATAAACAAATGAACAAACAGTGAGCAGCAATGGCCATTTTATATAAAAGGTATTTGTGCTACTTGCACTACACCAGCACAAAGGTACAGAAGGGAACACTTCTGGAGATGCTTTTATACCCAACAGTTCTTTCTCCCCTCAGCTCAGAATTGTTAGCTTTAGTTCTGTAACAGCTGAAGCTTTAGAGAGAAAAAAATAACTTAAAAAATGCAGTCTGCACTGTCATCCCTATAGTCTTTTCAACACTGCAAATCGGCAAAGGTTCATTATCTATTCGAGACCACCACAGTTCAGTGGTATGCCTCTGTAATGCGGAGGAGATAGCAGCTCGTTTCCTAACTGCTGCTGGGTGCTGCTTAGCTCAGGGTGACAGACTTAGAGTATGAGCTACTGCACTGAAGCATTAGCTACCGGGGCCGATTTAAGTAGGAGCAAAATCGTCGCCAAAACCTACTTTGAATGACTGTGGTGTTTGATCATACCTTCCTCTGGGGGCGGGGGGAGCTCAAGGCAGCCTCGAATAGCATTTGTTAGAGCAGTAAGGAATTCTGCTGTAAAAAGCACCCCGGCCCGCCTAGGACTGCTGTTCTCGGTCAGCTTTGAGCTGTATTGAGCATTTGAGCTTAATTTAAGCAGCAATATCTTGCTGTTGCAGCCACATGAGGAAAAAGAAAAAAAATCAAACATGGCGTAGATACTATAACCCTTGTTGAATACCTGTACAGAGCTATTACAATTTCCCCACTGAGCGATCCCAGTGCTTCACTTGCACCTTCTCCTACCCTGTGAATTCCGCTGCTGGGCATGGGCTGAGTTACCTACAATGTTTTTACCCTGAACCCACATGTACAAGTTAGAGCAGCTTTCCTTGTCAGCATGATCAGTTCGATCTTGCTCAGAGTTCCTCTTCCTATGAGACTTGAGGTGTAACCCTGCAGCCCAGTAAATACAATACTGCTATTCCTAGTAACAGGCCACAGGCTTCACACGAACAAAGGATTCTTCTGGCTTTCCCTGACTTCTTGGCCTGCCCGAAGCTTTCTTTTAGCTTGTTTAGCTGTAACAGCATTTTTTAAATGTCTATGTGTTTTAATTTTGCTTAGCTTCATAAAAATTATGGTTATGCCAAATGATTATACATAGATAATAGTAACAAGTCATTATTCTATGCAGATTGAACTATTTATAAACTTTGCTTAATGCTGTAATGTAATGAAATAGGGATGATAGCAGAGCATTGAAAGTGAGGGCAAATAATGCATTGTTGAGGAATATAGTCATGGGATGATGCCGAAGGCTGCAGGGCCAATTACTGATAGTTAAAGATGTGTGAGCTTGAGAGTTGGGAAAACCCAGTTTTTAGGAGTAACAAAGAAAACAGAGAAAAGTTATCAGATATGTCGGAGAATATCCATTTATAGTAACTTGTAACATGGAATTGCAGACCAAGGTGCTAGGAAACATATAAAATAGCCCTAAGTGCAACGTAGTGCAAGGAGGAAGAAACCAGCGACATCATACTCCCAGGGAAGAGGAGGAAGAAACCCCTGCAGCATGCTCTTTGCCGCAAAGGACCTGGGATGCTGTTGACTGAAGTCAGCAACCTTCAGACCCCGAGGGGCAGTGGAAGGGTGAATGTAACAGGTAGAAACTGGGAATTGTGCTCGTAACAGCTACATTACTGACACCTTTTCTGTAACGGTATTCTTTTATTTTCTTTTCCTGTAATAATTAAATCTGGACTACTATCAATTACTTGATCAGACTGTTAAGATTTCAATTATACTAACAATAAATTCTTGGCTTTGCATAAAAGGCGTTTCCTTTTGCCTCTAACAAGATTGTAATTGTTACTGTTTTCGGATAAGGATGTTCCAGCTGTCCTTCCAGCGCAAGTCCTTGAGCTCAGGAACAGACAGCGAGGGCTCCCCGTAGGTCACAGGGCTGAATGTGCAATAGACAAAGTAAACTGAAGAGAACCAGGCTACGACCAATGCACTGAACATGCTCTTGAGAAGCAGAGATCTGGGATGAGAGAGGGAAAGAGCAGTCACGTTACATCAAGGCTGGACAAACACTCCATCCAAAAGGAAGACCTAAATATGTCCTATGTTCTCTAAAGGCAAATGACAAAGTATGGGCACCGATGGAAAAACCACTGCTTCCCAGGGTGGCAACTCTGGAGAAAAGAACTGTGTCACTTCTCTTGTTTATCTATCTGTTAAAAGCAAATACCTGCAGAGATGATCGCCGAGATGCTGTAATACGATGGGAATCAGGAGAATCTCGAATGTGAGGGCAGGCAGGTAGTGGTAGAGGAAAAGTGTTTTCTCCATTAGGAAAAAGGGCAGGTAATTCACAGCCCAGCCTCCAACACAGATCCCCCCGGCTGATACCCAGAGCTGCCATGCATCTGCAGGAGACAGGAGACATCTCAAAGCGCAGTCCCTGGAAACCTAAAGTCTCTAAGAGGTTGCCTGCTGTCATGGTTTGGGGTTTTTTCCCCACTCTCTACAGTTTTTGCTAATACAACTTTTAACTTAACCACACTCAACTGAGGGAAACGGTTATGTTTTGTCACACTTTTATAAAGTACCCATCAAGATGGATTACTGCCAACACGAAGCAGCTTCAGAGCATGACAACAAAATGGACTGCCAGAAAGGTCAGCGTAAAACTGCCCAGAGACATGGAGGAGATGGTACCTCGGCTGGAACAAACACACCTAAAATAAACCCCTTCCCACACAGCCACTATCTACCTCTTTTAAATCATCACAGAAGGGCTCACTAGAATCCAAATCTGAGGCCTGGACACTTCTTACATCCAGGGAATGACTCAAATAAATACTATGCTGGCTACTATATTGTCTCATGAGGTGATGGTCATATTGCAATAACTGTAATCAGGCTTCTCTAGATGTTTGTGTGTCCCTAATAAAAATTTCAGGGTTAGGGGGCAGGAAGAAGTGCTAGCATAGCCAAGCACATAGTTGCAAAAATGTGGCTTGGGGGCCATTAAAGCGCAGCGAACAAACAACACCCCCCCCCACCTTGACACACACATGCACAATGGAATCAGACCTTCAGGAATGTCGTAAATCTTTCTCCTTCGGCGTATCAGGTACCATAGGGATAGACACATGTAGACCAGAGCAGCAACGTTAGCTGAAGCCCAGGTGACAACATTCCCAAGGAGGTGGATCTGGGCCTGAAGGATAGAAGATGGTCTAAGCCAGAAGCAGGAACTTGCTGCAGTTCTTTTAGGTAAATTTAAATATTACTTACACATACTGCTAAATTAAACATCAGAATGTGCTTGGCTAGTAACCTGATCTTTCCTGGAACAATGCTAGTTGATAAACTTTGCTGCTTTAAGACTCTTTTGTAATGTAATGCATTTAAAAGACACTATTGGAGATGAACTCATCTTCTAAATGGAATCAATACTGGAAACTATTAAATTGCAGTTTTCCTTTACAAAAAAAAATAACGTGCAAGAAGACATGATTTAATTAAAAGCAACTACTGTCAAAGCTCTATCGCATGCCAAAAAAACCCAACAAACCCAACCCGCAGGGAAAATATATTCTTAACACAGGAAGAGTCCATCCTGGAGCAGCGCTGGAACTACAGCCCTGCTCTCACTCACGCTCACAGAGCTCACACCTGAACTGAAGTCTGCTTCCTTCACCAGATTCACCTTTACTTCTACCTCTCGTACTTACACCAGAGGTCGGGTGGAGCCAGTAGGCAATATTTGTGTCCATTGTGATCCAGTCAAGAGCAGAGGAGCTGTACTTATGTTCTGTGTCTTCATTTTTTAATGTGAGTATTTTCCACTAGGAAAAAAAAAGTAAACAAAAGGCTTTCAGAATTGGAACAGTGAGTGGGACAGCAGGCATGGGTGAACAGCTCCAGATGTACAATGGTAAGTAAGTAAGTTCTGAACCTGGGAGCGGAGAAAGATGATTGCTTATCCATCTCATACCGGACACTGATCAATACAATGAGTTTATTTTGTTATATCATGCACTTTCCTTAGTGAATTTCTGCAGTGTTGTTAGTAAGGGGCATCAATACTACTGATATTGCATATACAACATGTTAGAGCTCAGCTTCAGTCAGCTTCTGGGTGCCCAACTGATCTTCCTCTCTTTTTTTTTTTACACAATCACTTGGGTATTCATTACTGCATAGCATACTTGTGCAGTTCTCTAATGCCCTTATAAGTGCATTCAGAAATACTTTTTTTCAGTGAGGAAGCCAAACCACTCTATCAGCAAGGAATAAACAATGAAGCCTCAGGCTCAGAGTTTGCAGAAATGCTCAGGTTCCTGCTCTGCAGCAGAAGGAAAGACAAAGGGAGTAAGAAGACACTCACCTGCAATTCCATGAACTTTGCCATGAAGCTGAGGTTTTTACTTATGTCCATCTGCGTGGGAGAGTGGAGTTCCACTTCCCTCTCTTTTTGCTCTTGGCCTGGAAGAAAACAGCATAGCTCAGAAATAGCCACACAACAGGTAGAAAGCTGGAAAGGGGAGGGAGCACATATGATAAACCCCTGGCTCCTCACACTCCCGGGAGCCCTTCTCCAATACACAGTCCAACTGCAAGAGCGCTCTAAGGGGATTAGTAAGGATTCTGACACCATGCCAGAGCCAGAGCCTGCTGAACACACATACACACGATACCATCTTCCCACCAACGTGAAGCCTCCCCCAGTCGCAGAAATCTGCTTCGAGAACATGGCTGAGACATACTTTTCCCATATCTGTGCTCTTCCACGTTCCACACCATGCTCTGGTGGTAGCCTTTGGACAGCTTCTCTCCAACCACCTCCAGCTGCCGGTATCCCCACTCGGGTAAAGATGCTCCACTGAGCTGAAAGTGAAAGAAGACTGTAAACTTACAGTCCTGCCAATTTGAATTTCAGGATGGAAGTTCCTAGGCCCTGCCTGAGCAGTGGATCACAGCAAGGGACTGCTAGAAAGTATGTGAAGAGTCACCACGCAATACTGTCTCAACAAATGCTACAGCCATCAAGTCAGTGATTCTGGCAAACTCTGTGAAGAGATCCTTAACTGTTCCAGCTGCTGTCACACACTACGCACAGGCTCAGCATCAATTTTTGAGGCAGTATCTAAGGCCCAGTTGTGTTCAGTGGTCACAACTCCTGAGAAGCAGGACAGCTCTGCATGCTGAAAAGGAATGAAGTATGAGTATGACTACCTGAAACACATGCTGCCCTTTTATCACACTGAGCAAGTTTATTGTTTCCTTTTATTCACTTATTTGGTTATTCGTTTTAGTGGCTTAGGCATTTTGGAACAGAGAGGTAAGTAGTTTATGAGATTACGAGAGCTGTATGGAAGAAAACCTATAGGCAAATAAACATAAATCCACTTGCCTTTAGCACTGCAGAGGTGTTCACGTGAACAAACCTCACTTCTGACAGAATTGTCTTCCACACGTCTGTGTCAGACTCCCGATTTACAATCTCCTACAACAGAAAGATGTCTTTTGATCGTCATGTTGTCTCAGCTGTTTCTGCTGGAACACGATGGGCTCCTCCCTTCCCTTTGACCACTTACCACTCTCCAGAGGTTCTGTGCTGGCATGGAGATGTTATAATCAATATAGCAGGAAACTTCTTGGGAGTGGGGGCTAAGAGGGGCAGCAACATCATGCCTAGAAGACAAGTAAAGTAAGACCCTCCAACACCATTTCCCCAATTCATATAAAAAGCAAACCCATAAAGGTATTGAATTGGCTTAGACCAGATTCAGTAATAAAGCAAAACCAAGTAATTCATTTATACAGATTGCACTGTTTACTCTGAAAGAGAAGACACCCCACTACCAAGAGCTGCCAGGAACAGGCTCAGAGGAAGCCAACAGAGATGCCTGCTATGCCAGGCTGAAGGACAAGCACCGATTGTGACAAACAGAGATGCTGTTCACTGGGGTTTCCAATAATGAACAAATTAGGTTTGGAAGGGACATAGCAAAAACCCAAGCTCAGAACACCCCCCTTCCTCATCTGAGTGATATTCAAGTACAAGCAGATGCCCTTTGGGAAGCAGTCAGGAGGCAATTTCATACTGCAGTCTTTGCAAAACAGGCAAGAGTCTGTGGCAATCAGCCACAGCACGCTGCATTCTCCAACACTTCTTCCTAACTTTCAGAGCACAACCTTCACCCAGGAGCATGTCACCAAAGTCAGTGGAGCTGGTAGATGACTTTGGGTTAACAGTCACACAAAATACTAAATATCTGCACCTGCCTGGAGCGGAGGCAGTGAAAGGGCAAGGATGAAGACTCACCAAGGGGACTACGCAGAATCTGCAGAACTATCATGAACTGTGAACATGGGTGACATCACCATTAGCCCCTCTAAAGGCCACTAGCAGGAAGACCAGAACAGTTTGTGATTAGTATCAAATCCCACTGCCAAGTCAACTGCAAAAAATAACTAAGGATACAGCATCCTTTCTCTGGGCCGCAGGGATGGCTTACGTAACTAACCACGAGGTCCCTCCTAGCCCCACTGTTCCAAGAATCCATGAATAACGGGCAGTTTATAGCATATCTGAATGCAGGGGTCACTGCGCTCCAACCCCTGAACAGTTATTCTGAGAGACAACAAAGCAGAATGAGGCGGCAGGCTTGGCAGAGCAGAGGGTGAGGAAAGGACTTACGTGTTGAGGTACCGAGTCGTGATGCCATGGACCAGCTGCACGATGTGTCCGTGCCTGACAGGACGGGGTGGGTTACTCACCACCAGCTGCTGCCTGGTGGAGTGACACCCAAGAGGAAGTGATTACATTCTGCTTTTTATATAATGCAACCTTGTCATGACCAAACTGTTAGGTCAAGAAGCTGCAGGCAGGGACAGACATTTAGGCAGTAAGCTGAGAAATTCAAGCAATCTATAGGTTGTACCAGAATGGAAACAAAGCTCATCAAGACAAAGGTGAGTTAAGGGCAGAATGACTCAGAGGATTGGTAATGGGATACTGACACCCCAGCCATTAGGTCACTGGTCTGAATCCAGGTCAGTCAGGAGCGAGTTCAGATTGTTCCCACCCTACAGCTGTTCGGTGGCTTCTGTGAAATGAGTAAGTGCTTCAGTGAGGTCTCACGGGTGTTCGTACTACAACTGATGTCACTTTTGGCAGAATTACTAGAGAGATCAATGGCTATCTCCACCATGAAGACCAAACTCTCATCTTGCTTCTGGACAGGGCTAAGGCATGCTTTGGCAAGGGGGAACGCTGCAGTTCACCTTACTGCTGCCTGTATTTTACTGTTCTATAGAAGGACGCCACATCCCCCAGGGCTTGTAGGAGTCCTGAGTTTGAAGAATTTTAAGAAGATACTGGCTTTCTGTGGTTCTGGTAGAGTCCTTACTTGAAAGGTTTGCACTATGGACAACCTTTCCCAATGTGGGTATGATTTATAATGGCACACAGTCCTTCTGGTAGGACTCTTTATACAGTTCCCAGAGCAACATAAGAAACCTACAAAAGCAACTTTTTGATCATCATGAAACGATATCACACAAGGGCTTTTACTGGCAAAACTACAAGAACAAAGAGTCCCGCTCTCCACTGACAGTTACAACGGCAAAACAGTTCAGCAGGAACCAGGCCTCTCAGGCACAGGCACCCACTTGGAATTCCTCCCGATGTGGCAGATTCTACAGCTCATCCCACACTTTAAACACAAAGAAATACTCATTCTGCAAAAGTGATTTCTACTCTCTTCTGAGACTCATTCAAGTTTGATAAAATTCATCAAGGCACTCTAATGCCACGGCTCACACACTTCAAAAAGCAGAACTTCCCTTTCATGCAAAGCACCTGAAGAGTTCCCACCGGTCTCATGAGTCTTTAAAGTTCCCCTTGGGCACAGCACAGCCCATGTTCTGGCAGGAGCAGTTCAGACAGAATTTCAGAGTCCTCAATAATCCTTTTACCATATTGAGGAGGATTGTGCAAACAGCCGCCTTTACCAACTCTGCAGCTGAAATTACTTGCTCAGGATCACACATGGCCTCTACGCCCATAAGCAGAGAATAGTTATGTCCAATCCAAGCTATGCCCTGGTTACGTTTTGGAAGCATATAGAAGGTACGCTTACAGCAGCTTGGCATTTAAATCTCTTGCATACTTACATTCCAGGATCTTTGACAATCCACCAGTTGTTCACATCCTTGAAGGGATAGCAGGTCACTTGCTGTTGATGGGAACTACCTCGGCCATTCTCATACCTGTACAGAAGGTTAAAAAAACCCAGAGGTGTATAACAGTACGTTTCTGTGCTCAACAGAGTCACAGCAATACAAACCAGCACCAGATCACTGCCTCCATTCTTACAGAGCACAGAGAATCTGTGCACCTGCAGTGTGCTCTGAAGGATTAATGAAGAGATTGCCAGGATCCAAATTGAGACACTTGGACTGGCGGGTGAAGAACCAGAGTGTACCTTCACCCTAACAATACAGACCCAACCAGATTCCTCACCTGATGGGATAAGTGTTCGTGTGAGAATGGAGCCAACACTGCATGGGCTTGCCCAACACGTTCCGCAGAGTAATTTGAGAGCCATAGGCCACCTCTAAGGGCTGACCCTGAGTGATTCGAGCCAGCCCACCCTGAGAAGCATAATGATAGGATAAGTAGAAAGAAGAAGAAACAACCCAGAGGCTGTTTAAATTCTATTAACAGTCACCTGACACTTTAACATAGCAGTATCTTAGCACAATGTCTTCTCATTTAGGTGTATCTACAAAAATCAAGTCTTGCAGCACCATACTCACCAGAAAGTAAATACACCGATGCCTGAAAGACTACAGGGTCTTAGGGAATATCCCTAAAGCCCTGCTGTTCTAAAAGACAGACTAAGCACTCTTCTATGGAAAATCATACTATCATCCTGTAGTGTACAACCTCATCACTTAAGAGTTCAGTACTGTACTTCCGTGGAGTTTCTTGTAGGAAGGGACAAATGTCCAGCAGAAGAGTGAACATGTTGTTCTCGGTTCACTGGGAAAAGCTTTTCATCTGTTATTAGGATTTCAGTCATTATTGCTTCATCTTAAAGCAGTACTACAGCAGCAAAGTAGTTAAATGACATAAAAGGAACAAATATGCAGGATCAAAGGAACAAGACTGCACACCTTTCTTCTAATAGTGAACACAAAACAGATTTCCCCCTCTTCTCCCCTAATAAATCAGTTGCATGACCACATTTCCTTTACCTCTAAACTGGCTTGGAAAGCACTTGTCATAATCTGGTCATGAGGCCCAGAGCGATACAGCAAAGTCAAGTGAACGTAGAAGAAGGACAGGTACATTGCCACTGGGATGACGATGAGGGCCAGTCCCCTAGCTAGAAAATGGCACATCAAGGAAACCTAGAAGAACACAGAGAACTCACTGGTTTCATGCTCCAGATATTAAAAATATTAAAAATACCAGTGCAATTGTTTTGGTTTGCTTGTCTTTGTTAAGCTTCCCCAACCACCCTCATTCAGCTGTAACTTTGTGACCAGCTGGATAACTTCCACTGAGGATTTGAACTGGAGCCAGCAGGAGGTACGTGAAACAGAATAGGTTTTGAGCCACAAATCACCAAGACATGGATAAGAGCAGAAAAGCCAGCCACGCACACATGCTTATCTTAAATTTAACTCCATCTTCTCCAGCAACTGAGCTAGGAAACTGTTCTATGACACAAGGGTTTGCAGACTATGACAAGGAATTTTAGTACAAAACCCAGCTACAGATAGGCTTGCAAAGCTCCTAGCTGGCTCCTGTACTGAAAAGTTACACATAATATATTTTGCATGTTGTGCTACCTACATTTGACAAGTTCTGGTCTCCTATCATGTGCCAGAAGTGGAGTCCTGCGACGGCCAAGAGCAGCATATAGGTAAACAGGCCCATATATTTCACTCTGAGAAGAAAGTGCATAAATGAACACGGTTAAAAACTACACAATTACGTAACACAAGACATAAACATTCAAACTTTCTCTTGAACAGGATGCATTAAAGTCCAAGGACTTTGGTACAAGTTTGGTACAACAACATAAATAAGCTTCAAGGCTTTGACAGCAGAAGATATCATTTGTTTGCCAACTACATTAAACCACCGCAGTGACAGAGAATCTTCTTGATAACAAAGCAGCACATCATAAAGCACAGAGTCCCTAAATTCAGACTTACTGAAGCTTGAGGCAACTAGGAGGGAGAGGTGAAATGCAGATGCTAATTTATAACAGAAAGCCACCTCTGAAAAATGCATTTTGTTCTTCACTGGACAGTACCCTCTAGTGCCTGGTATTGCCCACTGTGAATTGACATCCTCTCTATAGAAACGACCTAACTCAGTAAAAAGTCATGGAGATGTCTGCTTAGAACAGCACCAAGAATCAGCCGTCAAAATCCAAAGCCCCACTGATACCTCAGACGGCAGGCAGGAAAGTCAGCTTACTAAAACAAAGACAGACGTCATCGCTTACCCAACTGCACAAGAACAAGCTACTCCAGTCAACAGAAGCCAAAACCACCAGCTTCCAGAGAAGGAACTTAAATAAAAGGACAAAGGAAAGGATGTTATGGTGAGATCTGGGCACCTTCTCAGGATCCTGAATTCAGGTAATTTAACTTGAAAAAAAAAATCCTGGACTCCACTATTCCTTATTCTACTCAGAGTTACCTCATTCCGAACCTCCCATGCCACCAACTCTCAGCTCTGACCTACAGGGTGTTGTCAAATGTACTTCTCTGTATCCTGAAAAGCAAAACTGAACACTACCTGCCTTCTGATACTACAGATAAAAGAAATGTATTAAACCCCTGGCTGGGCTCAGTTTAAAGATAATTTTACTTTGCTAAAGATTACTTTATCCTCTGCATGGATCAGAGAACATGTGAAGTCTCAAGAAAAGAGACAAAGATCTCTAAATTCAGTGCCTGTAAACAGTAACAAAGGAGCATTAAGTGTTTCTGTGCACAGAAGGAAATGCTCCAATAAAAAATCTGGGTGGACAAAGGAGTGCTCCCAAGGGATTTTATTTTTATTGTAAAATAAAAAAGACAACCTTGCTACCAGTTAAAACAGTCTTTAATGCTGCTCAGAAGAGAAAACTTCTGGGGCAGCCCTATGAGAGGTCAAAGCATTGGATTTTACAGACAGATGAACTGAGTTGCAGAATGGTGACGTGACTTACAGAAAAAAACCCCACACAGTCTGTCACAAAAAAAGAGTCACCACAAGAATATCCAAAAGGATGGGAGACAATCCAGCTTTACCTGTGCCTTTGCAAATTGTAGAACTTCAGGTAGGACAAAACTGCAAGTAGGATGAAAAAAATCAATATTGATTCCAGGAGCATGAACCTTGACTGAGTGATCAAAGAGTTCTCTGTTGGAAAAGAGAGACAGACACAAAATTAGAGAAACTTCTCTACAGGCAAGTGCTACCTCAATCACATCATTATCCGACAGAAGGACCTGCCCCTTTAAGGACAGCCAATTCATTTGCAATCTTATGAGCTGTAATAGGGAGGTGTTGGGTTTAAAGAGACAAAAACATTCCAGCAGGAGCAAAGTACATGGCCATAACCGTCTCCAAGGACAAAGAGGAGGGCAAGTAGTAAAGTCTGGCAGGAGGCAGATAAAGGTGCTGTGCTTGCCTACAAAGGCAAAGAAAATCAATGCTGGGAAATTCAGAGAGGTGCTTCTCAAGGCAAGGGAGTCAAGGCAGTGAGGCAATGAGCATGATGACAAATCTTCAAGAAAGGGAGCTGCCATGAGCTGCTTTGTGCAGGATTCCCTGAGCTAGAATCAGAGCAGCCGGTACCTAGGAGAGGTTTCTCTTATCAGACTGCTAAAGGGCTGTTGAGAGGCTCTTTCCCTTTCAGGCAGCTGCCAGCAGACCCTCAGAGAAAAAAAAACAACTGAGTCATACACACGAAAACAGTGTCAAATCATGGTGCTAAGGACACAGATTGGTTTGCTGCAGTTTGGAGATGAAGAAATTTGATGAGCTCTAACTGTAAGCAGGGTCGTCCTGCTGTTAAAAGCCAGTATGTTGTAACTCATCCTGTAAACCTCTGAGGAACAGCATACAGGCCTCCTTGGATGCAAGAAATGTGGTTTTCTGTGAGGCTGTTAAGGTGCCCACTTTGCTTAGCAATGAAATGAACTTGTATAAAGCCTCAGCCTAGAATGGCAGCCTGCTGCAGAGCTGTAAGGACAGAGGGGAGCAGAGAGGCTCAGCAGAGACCGATACAGGCCAGGGCTGAAAGCGGGCTCCAACGTGGTGTTAGCATTCTGTGGGGAGGTGCTACTCCAGCCTTTTATGTGCCTTAAAAGTTCACAAGGGGAAAAGGGATCCTTCTCCCCCTGTATGAAGAATGGGGCCCAGGGGAATAACCTTACCTAGGAGAATCAGAAGAGCAGCTCCAAGTGCAGCACAGTGGGAAAATTGGAGTTCTACCAAAATCTGGTATGCTAAAGGCACACAGAGAGCACCAGCCAGTGCTGGCAGGAGTCGCAAGGACCACACAGGAACGTTCACGCTATATTCTGAAACAGGAGGCAACAGTGACGTACAGATTTGGAAACTATTAATTGCAGAGAAGACGGATCAATACAGAACTCCTTATGACTACAACAAGTTGTTGAATCTAACTCCTACTCTTAGTAATTTGTTGTCCATCTTGTACTCCTTAAATTGTTTTAACCGATTTAAAAACTCTGTGCTATGGAATCATAATGCCTTATTTAAGAGGAGAAGTGAAGGTTTCAGATAAAGCATTATTTCTACTAGCCAGGTAAAAGGAATCTGTCAGCTGCTGAAACACAGCTTATTTTCTCAGAAGAATCAGACAGTTAAAATCGGCTCTTACCAGCTCCAATCCTGTTCCATAAGAAGTTTCCATCAAATCCTCCTAAGTAACCTACAACATAAGCAACAATTCAGAATTTCCAGTCTCAAAACAAGTATAAAAACTGGTGCTAAACTGGTCCTGGAACCGTTTCCCAAACACATAGGTTTTCCATGCATGAAAGCCCTCTTTCCCAAAAGGGTCCTCTTTGGTACTGTTTTGCCCACAGCAGCACTTGATAATGTGCAGGGGCACGAATAATATAAATTGGAAACAACAGATTCTCAGTGACAAAGTTACATGTATATTTAATCTCTCCTTCCCATCCAGACACTTTTATGTTGTGCACATCTCGGCTACAGAAAGGAACTCGGGCCTGAAAGTCTGCTTGTTGCGTACTATTTCTAGTCACCAGCAGTTCTCATCTTACCTTTCTCTTTATCCAAAGGATTGGACAACAATGAGGTAACAGACACATGGCTCCATCACCTCCCCAGTACTCATGCAATACCCCCTAACAACGCTAAATAAGGGAAATCCTAATTCTCTCTACACCAGAATCTCTCAGCTGCCTTGTGCTTTTTCCCAGTAACAGGATCTGACAACTCATTTCTAACCAGCTCTTCTCTCTTCCACAGCAACAGGCAACAGACACTTCTCAACTTCAGGAGCCGCCCTACCTCCCAAAGCTAGCAGCATATGGCCAAAAGGTGGGCCGCTGTCATCCACGAAGAAGATCCTCTTCATGTAGAGTGAAACGAATTGGCCATAATAAACTTCATCAAAACTGAAACACAAGAGGCAAAAATATGTCAACTCTAACTGGAAGTATCCTGCCGGCTACAGGGATACTGAGGAAGGAAACACTGATTTGTTGGCAGAAAGCGGAGAATACAATGAAGCACAGCGGCTTTGCCCCTCTACCTTCCCCTCAGGGGTTTCTAATACAGAAACACGATCACCATATTTGCAGAGGCTGACATCAGGCAAGCTCTGCTCTTCCACTCCTTGCATTCTTACTCACAAATGTTTAAAAACCAGAAGTCTGTGTCATTCAAGCAGAAAATAAACTATTCTACTCACACTACAGCCCGTGGACAGGAAAGCCCCCAAAGACGGCTTATTAATCCCATCACAGTCAATGCCACAAGGTTCATATTTATCTCCGCAGTAACCACAACCGGCTTCTTCAGAAATCCCAACATCCTGTCAGAGGTCTGTCCAAACCTCCGAGAGCAAACAGAGAAGAGCAGCAGTCACTCTTTCGCTCAAAGCTAGCTGAAGATCATTTGACAGAAAGCATGCATCACCACTGTCTGCTACTAGCAGCTCATGGTAACTGATCTCCCAAAGTTCTCTTGCTCTCCACACTTATGTGTTTTCTGCTGTATCTACAGTAGCAACTCTAAAAATGAAGTTACTAAACACACGTAAGTTTTCACCTGCCCTGCTTCTAGATGCATATGGTTCTCTGTCATCAGTAGTAAGGTAGAAACTTTGCTTATTCTTACACTGGTTCTGCAGAAACACAATAGCTTAATTCAAGCCTGTATTCTGCTTTGCGCTGAGCAAACCTCCCAGCCCAAACTCCGATGCTAGTGACAGGCAAACCACATGCTCAGGCACCAGGCTGCTCAGGTAGCTTTAAAAAAAAAAATTAGACAGTTACTTCCTCGCAAACTGAGCGTATTTCTTGGAGGGGCAGAACCCGCAAACATCCTCTGTCTTAAAAAGCTGGCTATCAGAGCGCGGGTGTAGGTGCTGTAAGGCTCTAGCGCAGCCTAGGGGGGAGTGCTGCAGAAAGCAGGACTGAAGTCTTCACTCCTGTAGGCAGAACTGCTAAAAGCTAGGTCAGAAAATAGTAGGGAATCAGTGTTGTATCTCCTCACCTCAATACGACTGAAAGTCACCGGAATAAATCCATCTGCGTGGCTTTGATCAGGGGAGAACAAAGCAAGACACGAGCACATCACCACCATCACGTGCGGTGCCACCGTCCTTGTTTCTCACTACCTACAAAACACAAGCGCTGCATGGAAGACTTTTTAAGAAGCCCCTTGCAAAGCTGTGCTCTGCACGGGCACTGGGGACGCCACACCACTGCCCCACCTGCAGGACCCAGGACAAGGGCAGGCCATCACCTCGCAGGCCCTAGGACCCCAAAGAACACCCCGATGGAGAGGACCCTGCTTCTCCCTGCAGGACCAGCAGGCCTTGAACCCTGGGGCAGGAGCACAGTGCTACCTCCCCCACCAGACCTCATACACCTCCTCAAAGAACCATTAAGCCCTCTGCCAGGCTCTGCATCCCCTTCTGTGAGCCTTACGAGGGAGCAGCAGGACCACTGACCCCCCCACCAGGCCTTGCTCCCCCTTTTGAGCTCTATGGGGGGCAGCAGGACCACTGACCCCACACCCAGGCCTCACCCTGAGGCTTAGAGGGTCCACAGGACCCACCAGCCACCCTGTATCCAGCCCTGTACCCCCCCTTGAGCATTTCTGGGGCAGCACAGGACCGCTAACCTGCCACCAGGCCTCTCACCCTCCCCTCGAGGCTTACGGGAGCAGCGGGGCCACCAGCCACTCCCCACCAGGCCTCGTACCCCCCCCCTTGAGCCTCGGGGCGGGGGGGGCAGCGGCGCCACTAACCCCGCCATCAGGCCTCGCCCCACCCCCCTGGAGCCTTACGGAGGTGAGGGGGGCGCAGGGCCACCAGCCCCCCACGCCCCGGGGGAGGTAGCGGGACCGGGACCCCCGGCCCTCAGGAGATGGCGCCCCCCCCCGCTCACCCCGCCACGCGCCGGGGGGAGGGGGCGGGACCATCCCGCGCGCCGCGCTCCACCCCCTGCCTCGCGACGCCGGATGTGGCGTCAGACGCACGCAGCGCAGTAAGGGCGGGGAAAAGGAAGAGCCCTCGTCCTGTTGCTACGGCAACGCCCGCGTGTGGCAAAGGGCCCGGCCCGCCCCGCCATGGCGGCCGCGAGGGCCCCGCCAGCGCCCGCCTCCGCGCCAGAACCCCAGCGCGGTCTGTGTGTCCCCGGTGTCCCTGCCATAAGCACGGCCACCCACAGCGGTGCTTGGCCACCTCCCTTCACGGACAAAAAAAAAAATATACGCAAGTGTTTTGGTTAAAGAACCAAACAATGGCGCTTTTTTTTTTTTTTTGAGAAAAGCATAATCTGCTTTATTTTTTAATTTTTTTTATTTAAATAAGGAGAATTCTTTCATATGGAAAGAGCTAATACAATCACATATTTGAAAGGAGAAACAATAGGTACTGAAACGAGGAAAAAGGGCAATAAAGAGTGTGCCGCAACTGGCCTGGTGATTCCGTGATTCGAGTTCCGGTCCAAGTAAAAGTTTCCAAAAAATATAAACAGGTTGCACGTTACACAATTATCCATCGTCTGCCCTTTCAAATATCTGGTCTACATGAAAAGACAAAGAGAGGAAAGGCCAAAAAAAATTTACTATACAGGTCATGAGGTTAAAAGCTTTAAGGAGTACAATATCCCCTTGAGAAACAACAAATGCAATTTATACAGAACCAGAGGAAGGATTCCAGCTAAGGACAACGCCTCGAGACATGCTAAAGGGTGAGCGCCTCACTGCTGCTGCTGTGATTCCCAGGGAACGGTCAAGGTTGTGGCTGCAAACATCTGGAGGAGCCGGGACAAGCCAGTAAACCCACAGGGATGTCTATGGCCACTAGGAAAATGTGGTGGTCTTTGGATTAAAACAAACAACAAAAAAAGTAGCTGGACTGCTGCTGCTCTTCACAGCCAGCAGTTCCGCTGCTTCGGCAAAATGCACCTTTTCTGTTGATGGGCCACAACTAAGTATCCCGATGCCTGTTGTAAATTCTTATTCACAAATGCATCTTTCTTACAAGGAAACTGGGCTCTGTACGCCAAAAATAACCCACACTACAAGGAACTAACCTGTGCTTAACCAGTCAGAAGCAAAAGGGAAGGTTAACAAAATGCAACAGAACAAGATCTTGGCATGCAGTGGTGCTCGCTTGAAAGTGAATATAGTAGCTTGCCAAAAAGTGAGACATAGCAAAAATGCTAGGCTCATTTTTTAATATATATCTATAAATACACAGGAACCACAGGGCAGCTTGTAGCTTTGCAGCATTCTTGCCAGGAAACTGTTAAATGGAGTGCCTCTGCGTGAACACAAACACGTATGGAGCTCAATGGGCTGCAAACACATTCAGAGTTACTGACGACCGACTGTACAGCTGCCACACGGCAGAGCCAGGAGCGAATTATGGAAGAACAATAATACCTGTTTCACCGGTGACTGTGCTGCTTCTGCTTGTCATTTAAAAATATACTGGAGCGCTCCCCCCCCCTTCCTTTTTTTCCTTCCCTAATCTCTTTTAATATATTTTTTTTAAATTAAGAGCTAAAAGCAGGCTGAACTGGAGAGGAAAGCAGCACTGAATGCAGCTGCTAAGGGCATGAATCACTGCGTACAACAGAACTGATTACACATGTGCTTCAGACCTTCAGCTCAACAAAAAGCAGCAAAGTCAGCCTCTGAATATTTCTGCTTCACCCATTGTTGCTGAAAATATGGATTCCACCTCTCCCTCCCACCGCACACCACACCTTTCCTAGCAGAAGGAGCCTGCAATTTGGTAGCCAATTTCCAGTCAAAGCAAAAGCAACTCACAAAGGAATAAAGCATTAGGGCCCAACTCTTCAGCAGTGGAGACGGCAAGCAGAATTATCCCCCTATAAGCCACATCCACGTTCTGTACATCTCCATTCTCCTCTTCCCCAAGCTGAATTTGTATCAGCGTACCAGCACCCTTGGCATTTCTGCACCTTGAGGATCAGAGACTTTCCTTTTGAGTCCAGAGCACCACAAACTGCACTAACCCTGTACTAGCTTTAAACAAAAAACCAAAAATATAGGCGAGAGAAGAAGGATATTGCACCTTAGAAGTTTGGGCTCTAAAACTGCTTTCCATCACACAAAACTCCATTAAGTGAAAGAGAGTCTTGCCAACTGCAGCTGACAGTCACGCAAAGGTGAGGAATGGAATGAAGCTCACATGCATTTCTTGGCCTTTCCTGCACAGAATAATTCAGACATAATATATAAATAGAGCAGTGAAACAATTACTTTTTCACCTAGACCTACAACATCAAATACGTATAAATAAATTCTAGTGTTTTATTCTGTTGGGGGAAGGAATGGAGGGGTTAAAAGAGAAAGAAGGGTAACCTTTTTCAACAGGAAGTATCGTAGTTCTGATGGCATTTACACCAGAGGGACTGCAATAACTTGAATCTAGCAATAACCCAGTTTCTCCTACACATTTGACCATTTTAAAGTCATATAGGTGGGAGGAAAGAGGTTAGTGTCTCTGTAAAGCTTAAGTAGTGTGTCTAGGGTAGGAAAGAGATGAGAAGAGGGGGGCTCGGATAAGTCTCTTTAGCCATTACAGTTAGATTCTGGGCTGATATTAGCTAGGGCCAGCTGGGCAGAAAGATAATAAAAAAAAAAAGAAAAAACAGACAATTCTGTTGTTCATGATATTCCAAGGAAAAAAACAGAAAGGGGGGTGGGATGACTTACTGGTGGAGCAATCTTTGGAAAATGTTGGGAGCAGGACTAGCAGATGAGGATGCAGGTCTGGGAGATGTCTGAAGGCTGGGGAAATATTTGTCGCTAAATCTCAAACCCTGTACTTTAAGGAGGATGCTAGAGAGATGCTGGCACACTCTGCTCTGAAGTTAAAAATCCGTAAAACATGAGGAAAAAAAAAGAGCTTTTATTTTTCTTAAAGTACCATCCTATCCCTTTCCCTTCGGGTTCTCTGTCATGGTCAATGGGGACACCTGTGGAGAGGGGACATTACTATGTCTAAGTTAGTTTAGGTTTCTAAGCTCTTTAAAGCTACTGTATAAAATTCTTATTTATACCTAGCTTAAAACTTCAAATGCATCCCTAGAAAGTTATGAAGGGTCTTTCCCAGAAAGAGGGGGAAAAAAGCAAACGAAGAAAGAAAAACACCTTTCAGATCCCTTCCCAAATACATTCTTTGTTCAAAATATCTTCTTTGGAACCACCAACAAATGACTTGCTGCCACCTAGCAGAGGCAGACGGCACAGCCAGTTAGCAAGCTATCATCTCCTGCAAAAATGAAGTTTTCTCTCCCTCACTTCAGAGTGACCAGCCTACCTTACATTTTGAAAGAGCTAAACAACACAAACCAAGTTAGCTGAAAGTAGTTGAGTTTACTTAAGACTACTGTCAGCTGAAGGACTCCAAGCACTTGCAGGAACTTGTAAGTCCATCCTAAAATCTACACACACACGCGCACACACACACACGCACATAAACCAAAACCAAACAACCAAAGAAATAAAAAACCCAACTCCCTCCCACTGGGACCTTCCTTTCATAGATCATCAAATATTGGTAAGAAAGTGTAAGGTGATGACACTGTATACACACTATATGCAACTGCATCAACAGTAAAGAATCCTCTGCTGTTCATCTGGGGAAGGCGGATGATTCCAAACTGCCTCTGTAACCATGCACTTCCAACACAAAAAAGGAGGTTCCAAGTGTGCTAAAATGGCTGCCTTGCAGAGCGGCTCCCTTACCGATGCATTTCTATGCAAATTTTACAAAAGGCCGTGAGTTAGAGGGACAGAAAGCAAGACGTAGGGAAAAGGGAGAAGAGCAAAGCTTAGGAGAACTGCCCCAAGGGGTGAACACAACACAGAACAAGTCTCAGGAGACATGAAGAATTAGAGCGGCCAAGGCAGGGAGCATAAGAGAGCATCACAACTACAAAAAGTAGTCCATACAGACCCGTTGGCTCTAGCCAACTCTTCTGACCCATGTGCGGTGAGATTTTTCTTAACAGATTTTACGTTTCTTAAATCTATGATTTGCATTTTGGTGTGTGTTTGGCAGTCACTAAAAAAATCCCAAACCCACAAAAAACCCCCCCACCTAGATTCAGATGAGCTTGCAACAGAAATTTGGTGGGGTTTTTTCCCTTAAAACGAAAATGCCACATTTTGTTGTGCACAAGGCACCCCAAAGCTACAACTAAAGTGGTGGAAGTTTCAAGGTCAATGCACTGATCTACTATATACCTTTAGTACACATTTACTTCTAACGCAAGCATTGCTTCTAGCATAAAACAAAAATACTGAAAAATTAATGAATGCCATAACTGTCCTGTTTTTTTTTTTTTAATCAAATAATCTGAAAGGCTAAATCATCTGGGGAAAATATATCCAAACAAATTCAATTTAGAAGAGTCATGATTCTCAACAAAGCACAGAACCATATATAAAACTAAGCAGAGTTTTGTCAGAACATAATTTTAGCTGAAGGGAATTCTTTTCTGGAAGGAATGAGGAAAGCAGAAAGAAGAGGGGGGAAATGAGAGAACATATAAAAGTTCTGCTATAAACAAAGATATAGCTTTTTTGTAAAAACCTCAGCTGCCTTTAAAATGAAAAACCTCAAACTATCCCCTCTCCCCCAGTTGCCACTCTGCTGAGACAGAAGTAGGGAAGGAGAAGGATGGGCTTTGCCAAGTGAGCAATTACAGCTACCTGTGGATGGGGCGTGGGTGGGGGGAACAAACAAAACAAAATAAGAAATGGCTCGAGCCACTTAAGTCACATGGTTGGTTTGTTTTAAAGCAAGCAGGTCAATGTTATATCCACTGTTTCAAACTGCTTTGTTGGGAGAGGGGCTTGGATGATGTCGCTGTAGTCAGTCAATGTGGGGTGGGGAGATCCGGCGAGATTTTCAGGAGATCCAGTGGGGTCCAGTCTAAGCTGCAGTGCCTCCCAGGCAGCAGGACCAGCCGGGCATCAGAGGTGCTCCTAGGCCTTGCTTTCCTCCACTTTGACTGCCTGAGGTTTGATCGCTCCTGTGCGCACTGGCTTCATCTGGTTTGCAGAGGCTGTTTCTTGCAGCTTTACTGCTCCCAGGTTGGCTTTATTTTCATCCACCCGCTGCTTTGCCTTTTGACATACAAAAACAAAGCATTAGCTAGTACAGAGACCTCTAGGCAGATATAAAAACCAAACTGTGACCATCATTCATGCAAGACATCAAATTTGCTCCAAAAATCAGGTATTTCTTCTGCTCTGTCACACTTTGTCCTAAAACACCTCACATGTAGGATCTCAAAGTGTCTCACGTCTGGCAATGCAAGTAACCCATAAAATCAACAATAAACAACACGGGCACTGTAAAACAGGTAATCCTCTAATCTCTCCTGACTTTCAAATCACACAGCATTACTCTTGGACTCAGTATAACACCCACCCACCCACTCTCCCTGCAGGGAAAATAACAGCTCCCACATATAGCTTCAGTACACAGGCCTGTCTGCCACTCCTCTGAGGTCCAAGGCACAAGCACGACAGTATAGAAGAGCAGATGCCGTTGGGTCAAACAAAGTCCCGCTGTACACTACCTGCTGTACATAGTGTCCTTGCACAGAGCCCATGCTAACTGCTGGTCCAGACGGCTTCCCGCTTGGGCTGGCAGAGCTAGGCCTGGAAATCGAAGAGTCGACAACATTCATGGAGTAAATTCTACAATGGAATGAGAACCTTATTCATGTGTGAAAAAAAAAAAAAAGACGGCAGAAAGCAGCAGTAGACAGGGCACGAGTCTGTACTGTACAGATCAGTGAGCTCCCCAGCCCAAAAGACAACACATGGATTGGTTAGGAGAAAAAAAAATTAAGTAATTGCATGTCCCCAAAGGCTCAATGACCTGAAGGTTTGGTATGTCTAGACATTAGCACCTCATCTTGAGAGGACCATGCCGGAAACTAAAACGTTTATTCAGTGTTCCTCAAATTTTCCACCTTAACAAGGAACACACAAAAGCACACACCAATTCCAATTTCTCTTTCAGACTCAGTAAACAAATAACTTTACGCACTTCCCACAAGCACAAAGGGCCAAGTCAGATACACACGGGCCCACACCCAAAAATGAAAGCCATGATCATGGATTTTGACACAAGTATTTGGACTACAGTAAGCACATTCTATAGGCAAAAACCCGAGTGAATCTTGTACAAGGATGATGCACGCACCATGCCACTGCAAATGGGGAACACTACTTCTTCCCCATTCTGGCTACAGAGGCTAAGTTCCGTAAACATTTTACCTGTATGTATGTGGTGATGGTACAGACCCTCCGGAGGACATATTCTGTTTACCATCGGAGAAATGAAACCCTTTCATTTCCATTTGGGAGGACTACAGAGGAAAACGAGTGAGAGAGAGTATCATCTTTGCATTCACAAATTACTCATTACTTCATATAAACACTTAAGCCAAATCTTTGCCCTTCTACCCATGGTGCCCATTAAAAGAAGAAACGTTTTTCAGGGGAAGAAACTGAGGCTTGTAAGTGAAATAATCTGCTTGTATTAAACCAACAAGCCAGCAGCACAAGCAAACACAGAACCTGGAAGTTAACTGCTGTGCTCTCTCTCCCCTATTATAGACAAACTTATGATACGAATCCATCAAACCAGACATGACATTAATATACCTACTCAAATGGACAAGCTTCACAACAGTGTGAAATATCTGGGCAGTATTCCAACTGTGTCTGGAGCTCACCACCCCTCAAGCACTCTGGGGAAACCTGTGTAAACATGTAATAAAACTGGAGACTCCAAACTGGATCAAGGCAGGATGTGGCTCCCTGGAAACAGAATGATGACCAGCAGCAAAACCTGAAAAACTGCTGGCCTGCGCTTTGGAGATGAGGGGAAAAGGGCTCCTTCAATTTAACACCAGTCCTTGGCTTTGATATTTAAGGATCCCAAACAAGCCAGTCTCCCCTTTAACAAGCAAGATCAAGGGGCAAAACTTCAATGCAGGAGGGGTTAATGAATGCCAAAAGGAGCACGCAGGAGTTAATCCTTACCTCCCTGCTGGTAGCGAGAACAGAAGGCTGGGATCCAGGAGGGAGGATTCTTCGGGGAGCTCCTACAGGCAGGTTTTGCCCCTGAGGGAGCTGGATGGACTGTGGTAGAATCAGGGGCTGCTGGCCAGAGCCGTAGCGGGGCAGAGGAAGCTGGGAGCCAGGCACAGGCATTGTTAGCTGTGTGATAAGGACATGTAGTTACTTAATGGCAACAAGAGTCTTGTGTTTGACACCCTGTCTCCTAATACCCTGCAGGCACAGCATTGCTAAAAGGAAGCTCACACACAGTGCAGTCTGGCACAGAATAAACGCAAATCAATGTGAACAGAGGAACTTTCACACCAAAACGCATGTTCTGGTGGTGTTGCCAACACTCTATCTGCTGGACTTTTAACATGGCATCGATTTAACATAACTGCACTCAGACATAGGGCTTTCCTCCTTGCCTAAAACCTTCATCCAGTTCTTCAGTCCTCCTCACAGTTGCTACATGAGTGTGTTTCCTCTTGGTATGATGGCAATGTCAGACAGCTCAGTGTCAGGCGTTTTGTTTGCAGCTTTGATACCCAAACCAGAAAGTCTGCTACACTTTCATGCCAAAGCATTTTGGGGACTGGACCTCTAGAGAAAGCGATGGTGACCTCAGCTCTACGTTCTGCAGTGAGCTTCAAACTGATGATAGCAATAATTAAGAGTAATTTAAAAAGAATGCAGCTCAGGACTCAAGAGCCTCCTGATCCCTCCGATTCATCTGGCAGTTCTCACAATTGCTGGATCTGGGAGGTTTTAGGACAACACTTTGTAATACATAAATAAAATAAATCTAAGGCTGGCACAAGAGACCAAGTTACTAGCTTATGATGGATAAAGTACTTCTTCAGATATTTAGTTTGCCTCTCTGTATTTTCCTCAGCTAAGTTACTTTCAAGATTAACTCCTTATTTTTATGTCAGTCACAACGTAAAAATCCTGCTTTAAACAAAAAATAAACCTTAACATGTTGCACAAAATAAATGTAAGATAAGTTTAATAAAAGTATCAAACTTCTCCAGAGAATCAGAACACATCTGACCATGAACACAGCCATGCTCACAGTAGGATTCAATGTCTTTATCTGAACCATGCTTTACAAAAAAAAGTTGCACGCTACCAAGACACACAGTGAAATTCTTGTTAAGATGTTGCCAAACAGATCAGCAGAAGTTGTAAATAAGACCTGGATAACAAATGAATTGAGAAGATATATGAGCTTTTAATAAGAGGTCCTAGTTACCCTGGAAGCCGAGTTAAATCTGGACAAGACTGGGCTTTGGCTCTCGTAAGAGGTACTTTTAGGACAACTATCCATCATGGCCTCCTATGCATGAAGCACTGCAAGGTTTGAGCTGCATGAAACATGTATATCGAGGGCGAGGACATCCAAGTTACAAAATGACACCTCATCAGGGACAGACAAGTAATTAGCAAGAATCTCATTAAATAAGGTGCTGCGTGTTTGAAACAATGGTTTACAGAACAGAATCTCTCGGGGAAATCTTTTGCCTCTTTACAGACAGCTTAGTTCACACAAACACATGACTCAGCACAAATACTAGTTTCAACCTAGTCTCAGAAACAAGTGGCTGTGAAAAAGCCTGCACAAGGGAGTGGCTTGCAAGCCCCGCTCCTAACCTGTGTAAGCTGAGAGTCCATCATCTGGGAAGCTCCCATACCAGCCGCCTGGTTTATCTGGCCCTCATAAACAAGCGCCTGGCTTCCATTCATGGGCTGATAGGGGGACCCAGACTGGGTTTTCACCACCTCCAAGGGCTGCATGCCTGGGAAGGCGGAATACGGAGGCTTCAGAGCAGTGCCTCCTGTCAGGACCATGGTGCTGGGCTGAGACAGACTGGGGTGCATATACACCTGAGACCTGGAGAAGAAAAACATGCTCAAATCATTACGCAGAAAACCTTTGGAGACTATACACACACACACACACTCCCCCCCCAAACGATACCTGGCCTGCAATCAGCAAGCAGTTCTCAGACTCTACTAAACTGCAGCTTAGAAATAAGCTGTGATGCCACTTTCCATTTTAGTTACAGGGGTTTTTACTTCCACTTCTAAGCCCTTACAACCACGTCCTTGTGTTGCAGGAACGTTCAACAGAATGACACTGTGTCCTATCCAAAGTTTATGTATCAATATCCTGCACAATAAACTCTGGATTAGTAGTAAGGGAGAATTCAGGTTACAAGTCTGCAGCAGTTTTGCAAAGCAGAAAATAATCAGAAGTTAGAGTCAAACAGCTCTAGCAAAATAAGGGTTTTTTTTTAAACATCAGTGTCTAGGTTTTTGAGGCCTTGAAGGACTATTCTGATCATTCACTCATCTCATGCAGGAAAGAGGGTACAGAGTACAACTCCCACAGCCAGTCCAACTCTGAAGTGGATGATTCCTTCAAGTCTAGTAAGCAGTTCCTGTAGCCAAGTACTGTTGCCGTTACACTTGAGTTTGATTTCCTAATTTGAATCTTACATTTTTTTTCTCCAACAAAGTGCAGGCATTTATTCTGTTCTTGTCTTGTAGTTTGTATCTAATAAAAAGAGTTACTTAATTTTGCTATGCAGGTACTCAGCTCTGATCAATCTGTCTCTTCATCTTCTCCCCAGTAGTAAGCCAAACAGAGTAAGGTGTAAGCTCTGGGTTTCTCACTAGTAAGTCTGCTTGCCAGCCCACAAACCTCTTCCTACATCAAGACTTGCCTCACCATTTGAGAGGGCAGGCAGAGCAACTGAATGTAATTTTCCAAGGATGGTCTTTGTCATTGTCCTACAAAGAAACACACTACAGAGAGCCTTATGCACCCCGATATCCTTGCTCTCCACCCCAGCAACGTTACTAGGGGAAGGAAGCAGGATGCCAACAAAGGGGGAAGAGAACACAACTGTGGAGTATCTGATCCATGTACCTTGCCATCAGGAACATAAGAGTTCAGACCACAAGGAAATGAAAAAATAGAAGCAGTTACCTGAAGGGCTGTATGGAGCTGTACATCTCCTGGGACTGGGAAACAGGCAGGCCACCCCTCAGCCCAAGCTGAGCTTGGGCCTGTAAGGATGTGTGGAGGGAAATCGGAATCTGTTGAGCAGCAGCAGCCTGCAGACGAAATTAAGATGACTGAGAGGTACAAGAGGAGCCAGAAAGTCTCCCACGCTGTTAAAAATCCATCAGTTTCCTCCGTGAGTCAATCTGCCATGACAATTACCTACACTGCGCCTTTACCAAGCCCCTGCATCATTCCACAGAACAGCAGCACACTGGCAGAGGAAGATACTGCATAGGCACCCAAGAGGGAAGACTGATGCCTGGAAGAGGCATTTGATGGACACGTGAGGGGACCAACGTGCTCCACACACACAACAGGCACTGACAATCCCAGCTCTCACTTGCCTGCGCTTGTACCTTAAAGGGGCTCTCCCCAACCCTATCAACACCTTACTTACTAAAGCTAGTGAAATTGCTCATCAGTATTGGCTGCCTGTGGAATTTACTGGACATCACTTTACCTCACACAGGTGCCTCAGCATCTGCTTCAGTTAAACCGAGCCCAAAGGCACTGGTACAAAAAGGGAAAAACCTCTCAATTCCCTCCCTTCGATTTCACTAACCTGTAACACCCACTGGGAAGCAGCATTCAAGGAACCTAAAGGGAGCCACATCTAAACTCCTTCGGGGTATCAGAGAGAGAAATGACTCCTGGTTTCTTAAATGCCACCCTGAAGACTCCTCGAGAAACCGCTAGCTAGTTGTATTTCTCCCTTACCTGTTGGTAGCTTTGCTGCTGAGGTATCGTCTGCGGGACCAGGCGGGGCTGACTTGCAAACACATGGCCATCCAGATACAGGGGTGGAATATGGTTACCTAAACATCAGAGAAGGCAGGTTGTAAATTCAAGGTGCAGGGGAGATACAGGCACAGTACACTGCAGAGACCTGCAGGTCAAGACTATTTCCTACATCTCAGCAACCGGCTCAGCAAATCAACACAAACACAGTACCCATTCAGAAGAGCCTGTAAAGCTCCTAAGTCCACGTACCAAAGCCAGCAGCTCACTTACAGCAGTAGGCTTGCTGAGAATTAATCATACTTTTCTGTAAGAGGCTAAATGTAAACCCAGGTTTCCCACCTCCACAAAAAGTCAGACACACTAACAGTTCAGGAATTGGTGAGCTGCACTCCAAACTGTTCCTAAATGCCAGAAACCTGCTTTGCAATCATCTCATCTTTGCAGCTAGGAGGGACAGAAAAGAGCAAACATAGTGTTTGAGACCTTCACACAAGAGATCTAAAAGCCATATTCACCTCAAGGGTGGCACCAAAGTGCTGTGCAGATCTGAACCACGGGATTTACAAGCAAAATCAGGGTGGGTGGAGAAGGAAATCACCCGACTTGGAACAATCTGTTTTCCAAGTGGCAGCTAGTAACAGAGTCACTACAGTGGCCCACTCGCTATCACTTCTGCCCAGTGTACTCCACTCCATTCTTGAATTGAGGAATAGGCAGTGCACGCGTCAGAGGTCCTTTAGGACCCAGGAGTCAGAGAATTCAAGTAAATTTCCTTTCTCCAGATGCTCTCCCTAATTATACAGACTATCTAACTTGACTGAACGTTTCCCTCTGACTCAAGGATAGCAACACCTTCCCATCTCCCAGAGTTTTGCAAACTGTAAGCAAGTTGTTGTTACCACGTACAAAGAGCAGATGGTGCTCAGAACCTGTGACTTAAATAGCAAAATGAGCACAGGAATGGTTGACGCTGATATTAGGACTGTTTAAGTCTCTCAGCCATAGGTTTCTTCACTTCCCTTCTATTCTATTGAGCACACAGTGAAGGGTAAGCAGGATCCTATTGAGACATCACGGAGACTTGCCGCTACAGAGGGAAAGTTGTCCTTGTGCTAAATTTATACCAGTCACACTCAAGTAACATTCTCCAAAGTGGGGAGATGGTCCCTCTTTCTGTCTTGCCTGAATTGTTGTTAAGAATCTGTTAAATACCAGCCAGCCAGTTAGTTTACATGGAAGCTCTTCTCACCGTGCTCTCCTCTACTAGAATCCAAGGATGATTCCTAGATACCCCCAGATAACGCAAACACTGCTGCCGCAGTTTGCAGGTACCTGGAATAGATGCAGAAGGTGCTACAGACGCCACAGGCATAGGAGGCATAGAAACTCCACCAAAAGAGCTGTAGCTGACACCGTTGGAAGCTCCAACACTGGAAGAAGGCTGGATGCCTGAGCCTGCGCCTCCTGGGGAGTTCTGTTCTGGTAAACTAGGAGAGTTTTCCCAAGCTTTACGAGCAGACTCCATCTATGGAAATGAAGGACAATAACTACAGACAGTTCAAATGGGGAGGACAATACTGAAGCCTAGAGTTGCTCATCTATGACCTACTACTTCAAATTCTATCTAGTCTAGTCATAGGGGAAGGCTGGCAGGTCTCAGGTCAAGGGGTTTCACACCAATTCCAAATGGGCAAGCATCCTTCACAAACACTCAATCCCCTTTGGTATTTGCTGAGCTTTTTGGGTTTGGGGTGCTGGTTTTTGTTTTGGTTTATTTTGAGGGGGTTTTGTTGTTGTTGTTGTTTGTATGTTTGGATTTTGGTTTGGGTTTGGGGGTTTTTTTCTTCTTTAAACCATCAGGCACCTAGGATCCCTGACCAGCCATCTGACCCAGCTACTGACACAGCAAGAAAGCTCTGTTGCTCTTGTTCTACAATTGGCGAGGACTTCAGCATCCAGGACTGTCGAAACACATGCCCTTTCACCCCTGCTGAATAGCATATAGGCAGAACTTGTACAGCAGTTCATTCAAGATTTAGCAGTACCTAAAACAACGCTCTGGGGAAGATCTCTGCATCCTCACTACTCTGGCCATGGAGACATGGCATCCACACCTAGGACAAACACACGTGCCAGCTTGCTTACCTTAAGAGTAAGGTCTGCAGTGGGGAAGGACATTGGGTTCAGGCCAATGCACCGCTGGAGGTGATGATCTCTTCGCAGAATGGGAATGGACTGCGTTAACCCCGCCTGAGGGGAGATTCGTAAACGATGAATATGAAGTCTTATGAGAATGTCATGAGCTACCAAGGCCGACAGAGCCTCAGCTAGCAGCTCTAGTAGCTACGCCTCAAAGGATTCAATCCTCAGTGGTACTGCAGCAGTTAAGTACCACGTTCAACCGTGATCCATTCTGCTGTTGGAATATACAAAGCTTCAGTGATGTGCAACGACACCCCCTATGTTGAGTTACACCAGCTTCCACTTAAGCATCAATTTGACCCAATAACTTCAATTCGCAGAAGAGTTCCCCCTCCTGCCCCGTATTTGGAATCTACCTAAATTTCAGACAAAACCTGTTTCTGAAAGAGCACTTCTGAAAAGAAACACCCTTTAAGACAAACCTCCAAAGTCAAACAGCCTACAAACTTGAAGACATTGCAAAAGCAGCTTTGCGAGTTTCTCACACTGCTGTCCACAGCAGAGCTACAAGTTGGGCTTTCAGTGTGCTCACACTTTCACATATAATAATGAAATACCCAGATGGCTGGAACAAGCTAGGAAACCTCCAAAAGGACCTGACTAACAAGTTACAGTTCTCTGCCTTGCTGTGGCAGATGAGACCTTCTGAGGAAGCTGGCGGTCCGGGCCTAAAAATGCCACTATCCACATCATGTCCATTACCAGAACTCTTTTGTGTCTCATGGGAGGAGAATGGTGATCTCCGAGATCTGCAATACCTCTTGCTTTACACAGGTCACTGAATGATAATGGAGCTGCTCCCTATGTCACTTCTGAGCTAATGATGCTCATTTTATCAAGGTACCTTGAGGGCACAGATTTCTGTTATGGATTTTAGTCACGTGTGCTGTTAAAGCATTAAGTGTGAAGTCAACTGCAAAGAAATATGCTTGCTCTCTTTGGAAGCATCTGAGGCTTAACTAAGGAGCATCTCCGATGAATCAATGCCAAAAGAAAAAAGAAATACTTACATTACTGGCCAAGGCATCCTGCAATTTCGTGACAGGGTTAGCTGCAGTGCCAGAGGCAGAACCAGGAGGCAAGCTGAAGTCAGAGTCCTGAAAAATCAAAACACACAAAATTCAAATCCAGGTCCAAGGGCCACCCATCTGCTTCTCATGGTTAATGACTTTAGCCTGAATCATGACACTAGAAACTAAAGCTTGTCCTCCAGTAAGCCTTGCTGGAAAAGAACAAAAAGACACTTCTCAGCACTCAGCAGCAGGCAACCCCCAGAGGCACACAAAGGCTTAGATGGCCATAATTATGTCCCTCACCTCTGTTACCACCCCAGCTGGTCCTTGGGACAGTATTTCCAAGAGGATATTACATGTTTGCCAAGACATCTTGAGTACCTGGTTTGTGTCAGTAATGAAATCTAAGGCAAATCTACAGCTGGAAGCTTCCTCTAAATAATCCTTCTGCCTCAAACCACCTTTCATATCTCAACAAGCTCAAATCACCAAGAAGATAAAATTAAATTCAATCCTCACTTTAGGATTTACTCCAAATTCAATGGGTGGCACAGGAAGTACAGAATCCACGTGAATTTCCACCCCGTTAACAGGGGGAATATTCCCTTCCAGCCGTTCCGTTCCCTCCGAACCCTTTCTGTTTTTCAGGGAGCGTTCGTTGCCGATTGGTCCAGGCTTGTGTTCCTTGTTCTGTCCTGAGCCTTGATCTGAATCCTTAACAGGAAAGCAGAGAGGCTGAGACACAAAGACTGAATAACCCAATCTCAAGCCTTAAAAATGCTATCAAGAACACCACCACCACTTCACAAGGTCTCTCACTATGTGCTCTGGCTTGGCTGCAAATCCAGATTACCTTTTTATCAGATTGCTTCTGCACTTGCTCCTTCTGGCAGTCAGGCTTTGGATCCACCAGGCCAGCCCCATTCATCTCCTCTGGTTTGAGGGTGCCATATGGAGAACTGCGCTGAGAGGAGGTAGCGGAGGATTCCCGAGACTCCGCGCTCAAGTCAATGCCACTATCCCCCTGGCTGCCTTTAAAACCCTGCTATGCAAAGCACGAAATGTGTTAAAGCCCCGGACTCCGACCCAGCTCCACAAAGGAGGAAAAAAATCCCAGAAAACAGCAAGACCACATCCCCTTTTCAAATCACATTCTTGGTTAACTGCAAAGGAGTTGGGCCTGACCTGCAGCATCCCTTGGCTGCTGCTTCAGCTCTACGCAACCCTGAGACAGGTTAACCAATGCACCAACCAGACCATGGCTTTAGAATAAGGAAAGAGTGTCCCACACAGCAACTAGGCTGAGATTGCCAAACTCATTTCACTTGTGACCCAAACCAGATCTGAACTCTGGTCTCCAGAGGTGAAGCATTCAGGAACCTCCTCCGCCCTCCCTGCTTTAAGGCTACAGCTACACACTGCTCACAGGCATGAGGCACACAAACATGACCGATGGGATTCCACCATCCTCAACCACACTCTGCATCCAGTTAGGAGCATAACCCTGGCATAGCTCTACCAGACAGTTACTCCACGTTTATACCCACAAGTAACACCAAGCAGCTCTTGGCCCCCTAGGTCAAGATTTGAGAAGCATCAAGCTCAAATCAGAACTGCAAAGAGACAGTTTAAAATTGCACAAGCAGAGCTGAGAGTTGCTAAGCACAGATGGAGCAATGAGAAGCATAAGCCACCTACGTTAATATTTTATACTCACAATACCTGAACGGCACATTAGGTGCCACTTACCTCAGTGGTGCTAGATTCAGTACCATTAAAGGTATTTACAGGCTTGCTCCAGGAATCACTGCCAGGAGACTGAACAGAAAGAGCTGGAAGAGAACAGAGGGCAGGGTTCATCTGCTTGAAACACAACTGCGAGCACACCTTGTACACCGGGCATGTTACACTACTAATTTTCCATTTCTGGACATAAGATATTTTCACGACCTCAGAAAGCTAGTGTTGCCCAATCAGCTGAGACATGATGCAGCACAGAGAATACAGGATATGGAGAGCGAGGGTAGAGAACAAGGAAGAGATTTCTTAAGGAACATGAAAACAACAGGAGAAAGAAAGGGCAGAAGCAGAAATAAGGGAGGCACTAGCTATTCAGTGCTAGAGGACGAGAAAACAGAGGAAGGCAAAATAAGAAAATGGCTGAAGTAGATCCAGCCCAATAGGCTAGAAAATGGTATATAGTAGGATCTTGATGTTACACAAAGACTCAAGAAGTAGATTAGGAGACCGATATGGTCAACAACAGGAGGAGGATGGTTCAACAGTACAGCTTTGAACAGATGCCGCTCCAGATGTCTGCTAGCTCCCCTCCCACTTCCAGCACCAGACAAGAGAGGGTCGTCTCCTCTTAAGCCCAGACACCCCGTCCTTCCTGCACACATCAGAGGTTTCTCCAGCTCTGTGAAACACTCCGGAACAGACCGACCCGAACTTACCTGGGCTGTTGCTCTCCCAGATCTCTGTGCCCAGGCTGTTTCCAGACACTGTTACATCACTTTGCTCCAAGCACAAGCTGTTCTGCTTCTTAGCAAATCGAGGAGGAATGCGAGACTGAAGGACACGGGCCTTAGCTGGTGCCTGAGAGAGAAAAGGCACAGGCCATAAGACCTTTCACGGCACTGGGCTAACACAGCTTGCTCCTGGCAAGTTCAAACCCTGGATTTCTAAATGCTGCAATGTGAAGAGTCCCCAACTCATGTAACAGAATCATACAAAGTAATTCTGATCTCCCACCCCCTCCCTTTTTTTTTTAAATGGACCCTGTGGCTACTGGGAGGTTGCCCCATTCTAACAAGACAGTGAAAAAAGCTGCCTTCAGCAACATGAGATTTTTTTCTTTTGGGGCAGTGGGGGGATAGGATACAAAGCAAAGCAAAATTAACGCTATAACAGACTTGCTCTGCTTAATTCCTCTCCTTTACTTCAGCTCAAGCAAGATCAATTAATAAATTTCACAATACAGAGCTGGCTCTTTCACAGAGCCAAGATCTGAAGAGAAAGAGAAGCATCTCTCTGCAATTGCAAGACCTTTCCCACTGCACATTCACACATTGTCTTCAGCTTAATTTTAAAGATGCCAAGCAACCAGGCTTTTAGAACTTTGTTTGCAAGACTCTCTGAACCTATCACGAGCCCTCCTTGTCAGGAAGCATTTCCCAGTGGTGCTTTTCGTTTGTATTTAGTCCTCCAGATTTCACTAAATCTCCTTTCATGTCAAAGTATTCTCTCACCCCCCTAGAATTTACAGTCTTCCAGTACATGTAGACAAATGTCCCCCTCCTGAACATGACTTAACTAAGCTATCCGCACTGCAGTCTTAAATCCCTCCTTGCAAATCAACTCCTTTATCCTATTATGAACACAAAATTGTCAGAGCTTCTTCCAGTTAGTTTCTTTCAGGTCAGGTGCCCAGACACAAACATGACACCTCCGGCAAGGAAGCTACCACATCCCGCTCTAGCAGTAACACACTGTTGACACAGCAAGAGTACAGAAGTCCTCCACTGCTCGCTGCTGCCCCACATCCCACCAACTACAGCCAGCAACTGGCTTAGTCAGCCAAGTTGCTTTGGACAAGGATCACTTTAGAAAACCCTCCTTAACTCACAATTAACAATTCTGCTAGAAAACAAGAACAGTCAGAAATCTAACCATCCTTTTCAGACCAATGGCCCCTGCCCACCAGAGCCAAAATACGTTCCTGGGCCTAATACAGGATCTGCACTGCTTTGGCCAACCGCATGTTTTTCTGCTCATCCAAACACTTTTTGGGGCCCTGTCCCTCTGACTGCAGTCCAAACAAGGTATCAGGTTAAGCTGCTTCTGCCTCCCATCCCTCACCTGAGCAGCCTGTTCCTTCTTCCTTCGCTCCTCTTCCAGCAAGCGACGCTGCTTTTTAGTAAGAACCTCAATGAAGCCTTCACCTGCCATAGATCCTACTTCATTTTCTTCGGCTGTGTTCGACACCCGATTATCAATGATAGTACCTGAACAAAGCATACACAGGGAAGAAATTGTGCATCTGTGCATTCCAAAGAGGATCCATGCTACAGGCAAATGAGTTCAGCCAGCAGCACTGCAGCTAAGCTTTGAAAACTAAGCCATGGTAGTCTGTTAACATCTACCAGCCACTTTATCCTGCAGGACTTTGCTCTCCTCTGCCTCAAGATGAGCATGCTCCAGCTGGGAATGTGAGGCAGGTGGTAACTAAGGTAACTTTAGGTGTCGTACCAGTTGAAACAAACCTCACGTATCTTTTCAAATATTAGCAAGGACAAAGCAGGCACAGGTACTTTTGAAAACAGACCCATCACTTCTGGATGTAAAACCTCAGTTCTACGATTGGCAAAAAGCTGAGTCATCGCCTAATGCCAATGGTTTCAGAGATACTCATTTCTTGCCTCCTTGCCATGAGCCCAAATTCCTCACTCTGGATGCTCTTTCAGCTTCCTTTGCACTACACAAGGTATTTTGGGCTCAAAACGTAACAGCTTAGATAGGGAGAAATGAGGCTTTTCCATATTTCTAAAATCAAACTTTCTATAGAAGAAACGTTAGAGACACTGTCACATCTAGCTGAAAGTTTGGGTTTAAAATTTAAAACCATTTTTGTCTTTCATGTTTTCCCTATTTAGATACACTGCAGTGTCTTCTTTGTGTAAACAAATGGAAAGTAATCTAACCTGGTATTTAACATTACACCGGATTGAATCAGCCTGACTTGAAGTCAGTCACAATGTCTTATCCCTTTAAAGAAACAAATGAATTAAGACACTCACTTCCATAACTCAGTTCAAACTGTGACAAGGCCTCTCCCTTCTCGCTTGCTCTTTGCGCAGTGGATTTGGGCTCCTTCTCTGGCTTTTTCCCTGGCCCCTCAGCACTCTCCGAGTTGGCATGGGAAGCCCTATCCAAGCTGTAAATGGAGTGGCTGCTCCCACCACTGGAGTTGCCAAGACCCCCTCCTTCTTCTGGAGATCTACAAGGAAAGAAGGGAAAGGAATTAGACTTGTCACTAGAAGATGAGTAAAAGTAGAAAGAAGAAAACATATAGGCTATATTTTGCCAGGTTTCTAATCACATCTCATCCTTTCCCAGCCTTTGCTCAACTGAAGCACACGTTAAATTCTGAGCACAAAGCCCATTACAAGGATGTTACTGGGGAAGTGGGATGAAAACAGAACAATACCTGTACTTATGTGTCAATCAACAGCCTGCCCCCGCAACAAAGCTAATACCCTAGCTTGTCCCCACGGGGAGGGCTCTGCGCTCCTGTTCCAGTGTCTCCTACCATCCTGTGAGACTGTTCTAACAGCTCCCCTGCTCTTCTTTGCAATTAACACACACTTCTTGGCAAGCACCAGGTGAGGGGAAGGGAGATGGGGAAAGGCTGACAAGATTAAGAAAATAAACACTGTTTTTCCATTTTGTTTCTCCCAGAATTTTTTTGCCCCTTTGACCACCATGCACACATCATTCCCCAGCGTACAACTCACAAAAGAGGCATGTTAAGGGGGGGTGGTGGGGAAGCTTCCCCCTTTCCCTTACTTTCCCTTTCTACCTGCATGCATCTTTCCAGACATCAGGTCTCCTCTCCCTTATTTCTATATAAACTACTATTAGTTACTACATCCAGGAGTTGGGGGACATAGGCCATAAGAGGACAGAAAACAAAGAACAAGTTGCCTATTTATCAGTGCTTTAAACCCAATACAATGCAGCTGCACATGACCCTTTTATCTTCTGGTCCTGTTAAAGAGTAACAAGGGAGTTGTCAAACTGGCCCAGGACCAAGGCCCACCTAATCCAGGGTCCGGTCAGTCATCAGATTCTTCACAAGACACTTGCGAGTCTTAAAATACTCACAGGAGGAACTCCTCCCACCAGGACAGGAACACAATGCTGCTTGCCATTCATCACTGGGCTCCAATAAGTCTAAAAAAATATTTGCCCAGGCATAGCTAGGACTGGCAATGTCACACGTTGAGCTCATGCCGCAACTACACTACTGGGAATCCAGGTTAGTGCTGCTCAACCTGCACAGCTCACCACAACTCATCCCAGGAAAACCCAAACCTCACTTCCGTACTCTGCTACACTCCATTGGGGTCCATGATAGGAGAGGAAGGACACAACGGGTTTGGAATTAAAGACCAGGATTTTCTTCACTATCTTTCATGCCTCTAGTGGGAGGGGAGAGCTGCCTTTGCCTGAAACTAAGGTAAAGAGCAGCAGCACGTCATGCCCACAGTGTCTCAGCAACTTCCATAAACCTGGATTCCCAGCACAGAAGCAAAGGCATCAATCGGTTGTAAAACAGACAATGATGAAACCCTTGGATGACATAAGGTTGGATAAATGGTGCTGGAAGTCACCTGCACTAGATGGAAAGAAACACAGCCAACAGCTCCCCACCCACAGTCCAGCCCTTCTCCACTCCTCCAATATCTGCACATCAGATGACAGATATCTGTACATCAGAAGGCAACTTTACCTTTTGTTTTTTATCAGTGTCCCGTTCTGCTGGCTCTCGTATCTGGAAGCTGCTCCCACACCAGTCCTGACGGACTGCTCCACAAACCCTGCTGGCTCGGCCTTGCGGCTCTGCCTGTCGACAAGCGGCCTTTGGCTTGAGAAGCTCCTCTTCGCTAGCTCCCTCTTCTCTCCCAAGCTCCCACTCCCCAGGCCACCCTCCAGCTGGCCTTCGCTCTCTGAAACTCCATCTCGCCTATCCCGCCGCTCGCTGAAGTCACTGCTTTCAGATGCTGTCTCCCACTCCTCGTTGGCGTGGTCCGACGAGTTCTGGTAGGACAGCTCAGGAGACCGTCTGCCCGAGATGCTGCTCTTCTCTGCGGTGGTCAGCTTGGGTCTTCCAGGCCACTGGCTGGGCAGCAGGTTGGGGCCTCCCTCCTCGGGGTTCCACTGGCCAACTGATTCCCTCTCTTGCCTGAGGCGCCTGAATCGCGGGGGCTTGTCTTGGCGGGGGGGACGTCGCCTCCTGAATGGCCTGTTCTCTATGTTCTCCTGATCCGCTGAGTAATCCTCCTGGAAAAAGTGCCTTTTGTCATCCAGATGACTCTCGTCAAAAACCCGGCTGGAGAAGGAATCCACATGTTTGTAAGAATCCTGAATGTAGTCCCTGTCAGACTGCTGCCTGCTCCCAAAAGTGTCCGATGGAGAGGTGTGGCTGTACTCCTGCCACCCTGCTCCCCCACTCCTGCCTTGCCACTGAGTGGGCTCTTTACCCATGAAACCCCTTCGCCCATAGCCAGAGTTGCTCAGTCTTGGTGGCAGTGATCTCCCAAAAGCTCTCGGAGCCCTCATCTTAGGATCTAGACTGGTGTGATCATCTGAATAGATTTTGTTGGACCTCCAAGACTCTTTGAAGTCCCCCTTTTTCAAATCACTGTCCTCCCTGTCCAGCACAGAGCCTTCATTGCTGTTTTCTGAGCCCCTCTGCCGGCGACGCTTGGGGAGCTCTTCATATTCTGACCCTTCACTGTGCGTCTCACTTGCAATCCGGCGCCTTGGCTTGCCTCTGGGGAAGTCCTCTGGCTGGTTGAACTCCCGAAGCCCTCGCCCTCGGCTGCTCCGTTGGTTGTTATAGACTCCCCGACTGCCCACAACAGTGCCTCGGCCTCTGAAAGTGAACTCTCTGAAGCCTCTTCCTCGCCCACGCCCTTGACCTCTCCCACCAAAGGCTTGTTCCTCATCGATGAAGATCCAGTTGTTTCTTTTTGTGGGAGGGAGATCACCGGACTCTCTGGACAGCTTATTCTCCCAGGTTCTTTCTGGCTTCTCTTCCTCCTCCTCTTCCTCTTCTTCCTCTTGGGACTTCTCAGCCTCTCGGGCAAGGCTGGCTTGGGAAGAACCTTTGTCATCCAGCAGATAGCGAGTGGAGTTCAGTAAGGCTGCAGAATCATCTGACTCATTTTCTACTTTCTGAACAGCCGCCTTCTCCTTCAGTGGGCGCGAGGTGTCCTCTCCCTCCAGTTTAACCTTCTCCATCTCCTTCTCCTTCTCTTCCACCTTGAGGGCTTTCAGGACTGGTTTTTTAATCGGGCCCGATCGCCGCGTCCTCCCCATTTGCTCCTGGTGCTGACCACTGGTGTTCCGGTTCTCAGGAGCCCACTCGGTTGTCTCTTCAGTGGGCTGTTTGGTATTAGCTCCTCCTTTCTTCCACGGGTCAGCACTGAATGACTGCTCATCCCTGGGCACTTCTTCAGCAACTTCTGCTGCAGTCTCTGCAGGTTTCTGATGGTGGCCGATATCCCAGCCGTTATATTCAGGCTTCTTCTCTGCTTGGATAAAATCAGGCTCCAGGGGCGAACACCTCAAGTTTGCATGGCGGTTGCCAGTAGGACAGGTTTCCTGCACGGTCTCCTGATGCTGAAACAACAGATCTTGGCCTATCCTCTGAGAAGACAGGCAGCTGTCAAAGTCTGCTTGGGCCTTCTTGTCAAAAGCATTCAAGTACTCCTCCCCCCTCTCCTCAAAGAGATCTCGCTGGGTGCTCAGACTCTCCGGCCTTCCAGGAGAAGCAGAGTAACTGTCATTCCTGAGAAGGCAACAAACAACAAACAAAAGAAAGTCAGCTAATGCAGAGCACAGCATGTCTCCAAGGGCCCGGGCTGGGTGCAAGAGGTGGAAACAAATAAATAAATTGGGGTTTGCTCTAAATCATGAGGCCGTGAGCCTATAAATACCTGAATGCTGGGCAGATCTGCTGGGGCCCCAGGCTGTACCGCCTGGTTTGTCAAATCAATGGATGATAAAGAAAGCAGTTCCTATGATGGGCAGCAAACTTAAGAAATAAAGGGAGATTCAGCCTCCAACATATGTGGAGATCTGAAAACAAGGAATTGGTTTCAGAAAGTCCCAAAGAATTAGGAGACAAACTAGAAAGTATCAGAATTTTTGACTCATTGTTTTCTGTACCTACCCATGTAGGTGACAAGTGCCTCTCTCCTACTGAACGGGCTCCAAGCCGGTCAGCCTCAGCTGGCACCAGACAGAAAAACTCTGAATAGCTCAGTCTGTAAGCACCTCCATGACATAAACACTCAACAGTGTAAGGGTGCTACCAAATCAGTACCTTGGCCTGTTCAGAGATATCTTTTGGGTCAACTTTACACCTGCTTTTCAGTAGGAGATGACTTATGGCAGCACCTCCCGTCACAGCACGCATGAGGACAGGGGAGTTCTGCACTCACCTGGCATGCAGCCCCTCCATGGTCATGTTGTCAGCCTGTTTCTGATGTGACAGGGAGTACCCTTTGCTCTGCAGAGACGTGTAACTCTCCTGGCCCCACACTGGCACAGGGTCCAAGGGAGTAGTTTTCCTTTCTGCCTGCCCGGCCTGACAGTTCTGATCTTCAGACCGACAGCTGCTCCCACCGATGGAGTCCTGCTGAATCATGGGCTTCATAATTCCTGGTCACAACAGAGTTCATACCATTAACGCTAGGATCTCATAGCCAAGAAGGATTGACAATCCACAGTTAGCTTGACTCCCTGTCCTTCCAGGGCAACAGGTGACTGCAGCCATGGAAACCTTTCTGGTAGAGGGGAGCCTGTGCTTGGGAAATACACAGCTGGGAAATACACCTGGAGTGATACAGGAGGTGACACAGCTTTCGGAGCCCAGCCTGCACAGAACACTACCCACTATCACTGGCTTGGAAGCAAGTAGGAGCATGAAAACAGACCACAAACTCAGGGGAATGATTTATACATCCTGATATTTATATTCACACCTCTGAAGATCAGTAACAAGGTAGGAAGGTGCTAGGAGCACACAACTCAGGAACCACAGGATTTCTCCATCACATTTCTTGAAGGGGGTCTATTAAGATTTCACATTACAGTAACTCCCAAACTGATCCTTCTCCTCCAAGGGGCAAGATCTGCTTTTACACCCGTTAAGGCTCAAAGCTGTTAGGGAAGGAAGATCTCCCATTGCAGTGCCGGGGATGGACAGGCAGGTGTCTTCCCTCCCAATCTCCTGTTCCCTCACCAGTTCTCACTGACCTAGAGAAGGTCAATCGCAGCCAGCCAGGACACAAAGTCTGGACAGAGGCAAGATGGGTGAAGCACAGCAACTTTCCAGATATGGACCAACTCAACAGCCATGATAAAGGGAAACACCGAAAACACCTTACCTGAAGGGTGAAGGGCTGAAGGGTAGAAGTCCACAGGGGTGCGACTCTGGGCCATGCGAGGGTCCATATAAGAAGGCATCATCATCCAGCGAGGATCAAAGCCAAGCATCTGGGGGTGCGGTGGGTAGAACGTCCGTTGGGGATGGGAATGGGATGGGGGAGGATAGACTTGCTGCTGCTGCCAGTGCTGCATCTTGTACAGCTGCTCCTGCTGGGAAGAGGGATGGGCCATTTGACACAAATGGTCATGGTGCCAGGAATCACACTTGCAAACCAGCCAGCCAAGGGAAAACACATTCCATGTGTTAGAGGCTCAAAAATAGATCAGACGGGAGGGCAGAGCAGATAAGGGCAATTCACTACCAACTGGGAACGTGGCAGTTGTTACTCTCTAAATACTCAGAAGAGCCAGAATATGTTGCAGCCAGAATCTCACATCACTACGGGCCACGCTACATGGCCAAATACAAGGGATCAGCTTCAAGACTGGAGTTTGCATTTTCTCAACGCTTCTATGAGATACAGGACAGCTTCCTGTCAAACCCAATTTCCTAATTGGAACCAAATACTTTAGAAGATGTTGCTCTTTGGAGGAAATGCAATTATGAGTTTAGTGTGCATATATATTAGTTCTGCTCCTGTTAGCCGAACAGATTAGATAAGAACATCCTAAACTCAATTAAGAGAGCTATTAATATTTTACAGTATTTCCTGTGCATCCTCCAGAGATGGGCTGACACCTTCGAGTTGTCTCCAACCTCCCACATGGCCAGTCCACCTTCCTTTAGCTGAAGACTGTCATGATGTTAACTTGATTTGACATTTAACTTCTGCTAAAGGTCCAAGAAGAATCTATATTTGAAGGGAGCTTTGTGTACCAAAGAAAGCTTTCAAAAGGTAAACAACTCCAATTAACATGAAATACATCTATTTACCTGTCAAACTTTCCACAATCTTTTCTTACTGAGCTTACAGTATCAGATACTGTAACTGTTTATAAAAAAAGCCAGTTCTCTACTGCAGAGCAAGAGAGACACCCTTAAATCTGAACCCGACACATCATTATGGCAAGAGAGAAACTCGGATAAATGCAAAGCTGATATCCAAGTTATCTGGTGTTCCAATACCTTGGAGAAAATATTTCATTAATGATACCAACACTATTTTTTATTTTGTTCTTTTCATAGAACCATTGCTACCAAAGCAGCAACACAAGCCAGCCAAAATACAAACTGCCTCATACATACTAACGAAACAGACGATAAGAGAAAATAAAACGAAAATTTCATGTCCTTCCAGCAGCAATGACCTGTGGTATTATTAGCATGACAGCAAAGACATCCAATTATTTTTAGTTTAAGAGCACCTCTTTTAAAGAGTAACATTAGCAGCGTTTGCTGCTGTACATTTGAATCATGAAAATGTCAACTGGCCAGTAACAAGCACAGGGGAACATCCATAAAAGAGCAATTACTGAGCTTCCAAGCAAAAGCCAAATGCGAGCTCTTCACTAAGGTTTGCAGCAGCGTTGATTATATCACATTTCAAGTGGTTATTCTGCAAAGAATGGCAATTAACTTTGCATTATCTCAAGCCTGGATATCCTGTCCTTTGCTTTGACTCTGCTGCCCTAAGGAGGCTCACTGCTTCTGGAAGAAGAGCTCAACACTATGTATGTATGGCACATACGGCCCTGTAAGGTCGGGCAAGATGAAAGACATATAAAGCCATTCAGGCTGGTCTCTCAGAGCCGCAGAAGAGAGTTTTCAATGAAACAAAATTGAAACAATTAAGACCAAACACGTTTATGGTACAAAGAAAATACTGATTTGAAAAAGCCTCACAGAAGAGAAGTTGGGTAGGTAGAAGATGAGAGCAGATGCAGAGGACCACCTCTCTGCAAAGGCAGGAGGGGGAATGAGAAGTGTGCCGCTGCACAACCCTCACGTTCGGCCCAGAAGCAGAGTCCAACCACCTGCCGACCTAAGCACAGTTTGCCCCTGGCAAGCAAACGGCCGCCCATACCTAACAGGGTAAGGGCACAGCAAGTGCCAAGTGAAATGGAAGCAGCTGATGCCCAAAGGTTTTCCTTTCCCTTGGCCTGTACGTTCAGCTCCCTGTCACCGCAGCAGTGCTGAAGAACAGCGGCTCTCATCTTGTGCCAGGGACTAAGAACAGTTGCTCACCAAGTTCCCTGCCAGCCAAAGGCATTAGAGACTTCACTGGAACAGGCCTACAGCAAGTACCTAAGGCAACCACTGCTGTTCTCGACTTTGGACATGGGAAGGGGACACCCCCAGCTTCTCCTGCATACACACATTCGCAAACCAGAGCTCTGCTACAAACCACAGAGTCCTGATTTCACATTGTCAGGAGACATCCAGACAACCGTGCAAGACAAGTCAACCTTTCTGACAGCAGTGTCTACTTTTCTCCCAGGCAAGTGACAAACTTGGCCTGCCCACGCCTCTCCCCAGCCACAGAAAGCCCTAACCACAACAGTTCCAGCATCGCAGGGTGCACATAAAATTCATGTAACCTATATAGAGCCCTTTTACCCCGGTCAGTCAGGATACATCTGTGATCAAAAGTACTGAAAAAGGCCAGGGTAAAACTCCCATTTATCACCTCCCAGCCCAAAGACAGTTGGTTAGTTGGTGCTGACTGTGTTGAGAACCAAGCAAACGCAACAGTTTGGGGGGGTCCAAAGGCAGAGGGGTGGAAGTGTCACACCTATTACCTGCTGCTGTTGCTGCTGCTGCCTCTGGAATCGTGGGGGAAGAGACTTCTGGTATTTGTTGAATTCCTGTGCTGGGGAGGGAGCTTCTCTGAGCTCCTCCTCACTGCTGCTTTGGGCTGCTGCTGCTGGGGCAGGAGTCTCCTCTTCCAGATAGCCAACAGAGACATCCTGTGTGTGAAACTCGGGGGTTGCTGCAGAGAAGAAAATAATCCTTAATGAGCCCTGCTCATGACAGGGCTTGTGCGTGCACCACCACACCACAACATATTCGGGTGTGGGCATGTCCTGACTGTGTTACGGGGTTGAACTTCATTACAATCATATACAGCAGCTCACACACCATCTCCCTGATTTGCCTTGACAGCTCTAGACTGCTTTGTCCATCTTATTTTAGTGATAAATTCCGAGATCCCCCTCTGCCACGAGCCTTCTGCTTAAGCACTGGGGGAAAAAGTCCATTTCCCCTGTTACTCCTTAAACCTGCCAGCACTTACTGATAACCAATTTTCTGACCTGTGGCCCATGAGCACTTTCTTAATATCGTCATCCAATCATGAGAAGATCAAGAGGCCCATTCCAACAGGTCTCTGCTAGCACAGCTGACTGAGCACAGATAAAGGCAACCAAGGAAGTTTGCATTTGTTTCAATAGTATTTTTTTTTTTAAATGAACCTTCACCACCAATCCAAAATACTCCACAGAATACGTGAAGCAGCTGATCTCTCAAGTGCAACTGAAGTATCCTCTGAACGCTCCCTCCCAGGAACTTCCCCACACTTCAGGCAAGAGATCGGCACAATAGCAAAAAAGCAGTTTTTACAAAGTAAGGCAAGCGATGTTTCTGTACCTCTACGGAAAGCGTGGCCATTCTCTTGCACAGCATTTTTTTCTGTGCTTGGGGGTCGCAGGTCTTCATTCTCTGTGTGTTTCTGGGTCTCCCCATTCTTCTGAGCCAATTTGCATTTCTGGTCAAGTTGCTTCAGCTTTGCAGCGCAGGCTGCCAGACGCTCCTCCCTGGCTCGCCGCTCCTCCTCCTCCCGTCGCCTCCTGGCTCTCTCGACAGCCTCCGAGATCTCAGAGTGCACAAACTTCTGTCTCAGTGGCACCTTTTCTTCTTTATCCTCGAGGGACTGCTGTCTGAGAATACTTCCCAGTGTGGGCTTCTGCCAAAGGAAAAGCATTCCTCAGTAAGCACGGCCCAAACATCTGTATCTTGAACTTTGCATCCCACGCTGAGCAAATGCCCCCTCCCGACTCCCTCTCCTCTACCCTCATGCACACAAATCCCCCTTTTGGTGGGAAGTCATTGCTATCTGGTTCAATATCTCAATTTTTTCACTGTCTGACAACCCCACTGCTCTGGACCAGCTTCAATTTCTCTTCTCTAGTGGGAGTGCTATGCAGATGGATTTCTCTTCAGCTGGATGTAAACAAAGAATTGAGAAATTGATCGGCATTCCATTCCCAATAAAATGTCAAACTAGCCTCTTAAGGACAGCGATGCATCACATCCAGCAGCACAAGCCCACTCACATGAGTTCAACCTACCTGGTATTCAGATGCAGAGCTCCAGCCATTCAGCTTCCTCGGAGGCTGCTGTGAATCCTGCACTTTCCGGACTGACCGGGACAAGCCAACTGAGTCGCCCCAATTCTTTCCTTCCTCCAAGGTGTGTTTGACATCTGCACTGTCTGCAGAGCTCAGGGACAACTGTCGCTGCCTTCTGGGATCCCAGCTGTTCCTGTCACATAAACAGCTTTGCTATTACATTTGCAACTTGCCTCAAAAAGCACTCGCAGTCTTATCAAGTGGCAAAGGCAATGGACTGTAACAGAAAGGAAAGATCCAAAACCCAAAAAAACCCCACCAGAACAAGCAATGCACTTTTCCTCCTAAGGTGGAAACTTTAGTTTGTGCAGTAGAATAAAGGTGAGACACAGAAAAGGAAGGAGGAAAAAAGCCTGGCATCCTGGCACTCAGCTCCAAGACCCACACACATCCTTGAGGCCCACTCAAGTGATGACCAGTGGAATCAACAAAGTCATAGTATGAGTCAGAGGATCAAGCCTCAACGTTTAGAACAAGTTTTTAAAAGATCCTGGTATTGTTTACTTTTATTGAAACAACTGTAGGTGTGAATACAGCCACTTCTTACCACTTCTGTCGTCCATCTTTAAGAGTTTCTTCCTCTTCTTCATCTTCACTAAACTTCAGCTTCTCAGAGTAATCCACTTCATCATGAATGCCTAAGAAGGCAGGATTGGAGAAGGGATATATGAGAGGAGAGAAACAGGTCCCTTGTCCTAATAAAGCTTATGCCTTCTCTGGCACTAAACTAGAGGATGCATAGGCTTGGCGTGAACTACTTGGAAAACCGAATGTCCACCACAGGTACTGGAAATGCCATGAGCAGTGTGGACCCACAGTGCTGAGCAGCTGGGCTCCCACGAGAGGGGCGATGAGCAGTCTGGGAACCAGAGGCTGCAAACGAGATGACAGCCACCAAGCTAGACTGTGTGTAACTGGATACTGAATGACATGACTGAAAAGGCAGGACTAACTCTCCTTCCCAGCAGCCATACTGCTATCCTCCTGCTGCTTGGTGTTGTCAGATTTTAGGAGTCTTCAGATCCGGTTCCTTGAATACAGTGTGATGGAAGGATCAGAAGGATCCATTGTGTCATCATTTACACCAACAGCAATTTCACAACTACACAGACCACTCTTTGCTTCCCCCCTCCTCCCTTCTGTGGCAGTGAAACAGAGCCACCAGAATATCCTGGCTATTTCATGCTTCAGGGAGGAGTAACTACTTTGCTTCACCTCCTAAGTTGTTGCCTGAAGCTAGAGAATAGAAGCACTTTACCTGCCCATCCATCATCCGCATCAGTGTCTAGTTCATCCAGCCCCTTTAGGTTCTCTGCATTGATAATAGTGGGCCGAGGCGCTCTCTCTATTTGCTGCCGAACTGGACGTGTTGGGCGAGACAGGCTGAGCCTGTTCTCTTTGCTACAGGGAAATGCAAAGAAATGGTTAGAAACAGGAAACGGTAAAGAAAAGAATGTAGAGCTGAGTTTGTAACAGTCAATCAATCCTTTTCTACCATGCACTTATATCGAAGGGCTCCAAGTTTCTCTCCCTGTCCAGCACAGTTTCTTTCCCTTCTCTACCTGGTACCCACTTCCTACAGCTTAGAGATCAGAGCTGCAACCCTTCCAGTCCAGGATCAGTCCTGCAACATTTCAGATGCTGCTGTAGTTGGAGCAAAGCACTGCTGCTTTGGGTAAAAATGAGGTTTCCCTCTGTGGCTGCCTGCAGCTTCACCCACACAGCTAGATCCTTGGCTCAAATTCTGGCATAGTTTAAGGTTCATGTCACACCCTGAACCTGCCTCTCAAGTGGGACAGTCGGGGCAGCCTTACCCATCCTGGTCATTCATCTGGTATTGTCTGAAAGGTACACGGGGCTCAAGCCGAAGCTGAGGAAGGGGGAAAGACCCTCGGTCCAGCGATGCAGGGGTCTCAGATGGCTGTTGTGGACACATCTGGAAGAAGGCAAAGCAGAAGAGTGTTTTTTCTCCTCCCCACAGGAAGGCTTACCCAGATGAGGTTACAACACGAGCATGGTAGTTGCATCCACACAAAGGCAAAACAAAGGGAAAACAAACATTTCACGTCTGGCTGCCTAACAGGCCACGTGCTCATGGTTACCCTCTCCCGCTCTAGCGGGAAAGCGGCAACTTTTCCTTGGGCTGAGCAAGGCTGTGCTACACTATTCTAGCATGAAAGGGTAAATGCACAACAGGGGAAACTAAAAATAGATGAAGAGAAGGATCCTCGAGCAAGCCCCGGGAACCAACTGAGAGTCCAGAAAACAGGTATCTCGGCTGACTTCAACTCCTCCACACATTATAAGCAGCAAGGATGTTACACAGCTGTGGGGAAAGGGCAACTTACAAAAGCAGGTAGCATGTCATGGTATGTAGGTGGTTGGTAGACATTTCCCATGAACTGCGAAGCCCCTTTGCGGACAGGCTGAGCTGGGCGAAGAGACGGCTCCTTCGAATCGCTGGCACTCACTGAGGAGGGGGCTCCGTCTCCGGTGCTAGATGTCTTGCTGCCCAGCTCAGCAGGGGAGGCGGTCAGAGATGTGGCAGAGGTTATGTTCCTCCCACCGCCCTCCCTCCAACTGGTGACATCTGGAAAGGAGGTAATAATTATGTTACCATTTGTAAATGCAGACAGTCACTCTGCCAAAAAGTCTCGCAACTCGAATACTCTGGTCAAGCCCTAATTATAGTGAGCGTGTAGAAAAACATCAAGGACCAAGGAAAATTTCCAAATGTGTTTATTCTCTTAAGAGACTAGCAGCATCAGTCATTACTAAGCAACTCCTGCACCAGTGGTGTCCTTAGTTGTCAATAAGCCTAAATTCCAACCAACTCCGCTCCCCATCTCCACAGTCCTTATCCTGCAGAATTAAGGCCAATTAGATCATGCACAAACACTCAGAGAAGCCACATTACACCACCCGCTCATTTCACTTGTGACTCTCCCTTAGCCCAGGGGGAAGGGCTTGCTTTGCAACAACACACAGCAATTTTTATGAAGCAATGTGCTAGATGACAGTCCGTACTCGGCTGTCTGGACCGCAGAACTCAAGCAGTGAACATCAGCACTACATGTGAATCTGTGGTCATTTGCTAAGCAGCTTGACACACGTGAGCTCATAAAAAGATAAAAGGAAATGTAGGGATGGAATATCCGATACTACTGTGGAACTGGCATTCCCCTGCCCAAAACACAGTCTATGGGGTTACGAGCTGGGATAAGGCAGAAAGACACAATCATTCACTTACTCTGGGGGCGGAGGCTTGGTCCTGGCCCATACGACGGATCTAAGGCGCCCTTTTCTTTGCCAACCTTGTCCTGCTCGCCAGCTGCTTTCAGCGTCGGAAATTCCTCGGGAGAGAAGGATAACAGTCGGCTTGAGGCCCTTGAACCTGTCAGACAAATAAGCGTGGGACTCAGAGAAGATCTTTCCACTCTTTCAATTCCCTTACAAGCTCAGCCTGGAAATGCGTTTCCCGAGAATCTGGGCCTCCATCATATTTAAACCCAAATTACTATCGTACCAGCACCTCAGCTCACATCCAAAACACTCTCAAACACTGTCACTAACACGACAACGCATGTCCTCACCCAGTACTCCCACACTCTTAACTTGGGATCTTCATTTAAATTCTCACGTTCAGCGAAGTCAGAGTGAACTTTCTCAGCTTCCAATTATTTTTGTAAAGTACAAAATTCAGACTGAGGCAGAGAGATAAATTCTGCAAGATCACTTATAGATGACACCCTGGTTATCAAGTATTTGACATTTCTATTCAGACTCTTTCTGCTCAGATCTCACTCTACCAGGGAAGTCTATTGTTAAGATTTCTGGCAATATACTCAGTGAAAGACCACAGATAAGGACCAAGCACTATATGCTATACCCCACTCTCCTCCCTGCTGCAGCATTTTTAAGATGCAGATCACTGGCCAGCTCAGGCCAGGTTCACTTCTTGTCACTGGCAAATTGTCTTGCCGAGTCATCAGCCACCCTAGACTGACAGCTTTCTGTCCATTCTAAAGATCTGCCAGTGACTGGAAAACAAAACACAGCAATTCTCCTAAATCTGCTGGCAAGATAACACTGAATAAAAGGAAATTGTCAGCATTATTGCACTACTAAACATTAAAAAAATCTGCTTTTTTGAGAACCGTTTCTTGGTGTTACTTGGCTAACGCTCTTTTTAAAAAGGGCATTTCAGAATTGTCACACTGGAAGTATCAGCAATGAGTACTGAAGACCTGACAAAAGAGTCTCATCTATCTTTATCCTTCCTTGCCCTAAAGAGTCAAGGAGGATTGGCTGCTTTAAGTCATTTTCACTTTCTGGAACTTGCACACTGCACAAGACCTCCCATCTGAAGATTTCCAGGGAAGGCACTGCAACTGCTGCACGTAACATCTTCAACTATTTTGGACAGACAAGAATACAGAAAAAGGACATTTCTCAAATACACCACAAAATACCCGAGATGTGCCGAGAGTTCCGATTTCTTCTGCATTATTCCACTGAACTAGAATGGCAATGGTAATATTAACAACATTTAAGTGTCCGTCAGGGGAGACTTCCGCCCCCCAGGTAATGCTGCACAATGTAACGACTGTTAATGTGCAGACGTTAACAATTTGCACTCTAACCCTAGGCAGCACCACACTGATAAAAGTTTGGTGCATCTTTTTTTTTTTTTTTTTTCCTCCAAATGCCCCTTATGCAGAAGAAACAGGCATGGAGCAGTTCATAATTAATTTACTAGACCACATTTCTTCAGAATATGCCCTCCAAAAAAGATTTTACAGCAGTAATACCTAAAAGAGAGCAAAAAGCAAGAGACCTTCTTCTTTGTCAACAACATCAGAAACTGCTGTATTAGCTTAGAAGGAAAAGCAACTGTTCAATGCCACTGGAGAAAGGGTGCGAGGATGGGATGGCCTAAGAAGTCCTTTCAGCCAGATTTCTGATGCTTCCGTGATTCAATTACCTTCTAATTAAGCTGCTCTTAGCCACATATGCAACTCTTTTCTTGGGTTGAGAACTCTATACTGATAAGTGGGACCTAGAATGAGTTTTCAAAAAATCTTTAATAACATTGTTAGATGATCAGATTTCAAAACGACTGCACAAGAGGTCCACACAGCAACAGTCTCAAAGTACCAATTAACCAAACAAGACACAGTCTTTGCACTGGCCATCAACCTCAGGCAAGCACAAGTCTCTGCTTTAACATTTAGCCTTTGAGAAATACCCTCTCATTAAGGGAATCATTTAATCTAGGATAAGCTTGTCCCCTCCATTTCTGCGATCTGCAGCTATCTCAATTCTTTCAAATCTCTCTGCAATTCCACTCAACAACTGAATGGTTCCAGGTCTGTTCACATTAAAACAGTGGAACTGCGCTGTTACTCTCACTACAGTTTTAATGGTAGTACTCAGTGCAGCTGGAAACCATCTCCTGTGTGGAAATGGATGCATCTGAAGACAACTAAATTCCCAATTTATGTTAACACTGCTCCAGGATCCTCAGTCAAGCAGAAGCCATTAGCAACACAGTTACTCAGGGAGACTTAATAGAAAGGCCTCAGCCAAGGCATAAGCAAGTGCATCCTGCAACAGCTTCAATGCCATTTCCACCCACTGACACTAATACCCTTGGATCAAGGATGCTGTGTACAGCCTCCTTGAGTATTACCATTACAGCCTCACTTTTGACCATCTAATTAGGTGCAGCTCCCCACGCTACCAGCCATGGAGATGCCTACATTTCCAGTCTCCAATGTCTTCTTTCTTCTTTTCTCCTAAACCAATCCCTCCCCTCTTTCACCCCGTTTTCTGTACCTTTATTACACACTGCTCTGGGCTGATGGAAGATGCTTATGAGGGGGCAAATGTTTCCCTTCTCCTTCAAATCCTTCACCTCCCAGAACTCCCTGCTGCTTCCTAAGTGCATGAACCATTCTGGTTCAAGATGGTGATGGGACACATTCTGCTCAAGCTGTGTCTTGCACCGGCAGACTTGAACAGATGCAGTTGCATCATTCCAGCCAACACACTACACAGATTGAAAACAAGACTCATACAGCCTCACTGCACTGTAACCAAGACAGCTGTGTCCCATTACGCACCAGTCCAGACAGGGAGGGCAGGAAGAAATGGAGTCCACCCCATCTCATGCCTGTCTGGGAGAAGCAGGCACATACCCAGATCCATTTCTGTTTATCATACTCACCACCTTCTTGTCCTGCTGGCTTTCCATTCAGCTGTGCCCATGACTTTGGTCCACCTGGCACTGAATTTGTACTCTGGAAACAAAACAAAACACAAAAACCACCCCAACACCCACAGATCAGTGAAGTCTCATGACCGTTTCTCATTTCCTGGCTGGCACCTGCTACGGTTCAGACCTCTAGATCACCCAGATGTCACTGGATACCACAGGTCTCCCCAGATTCTTGTTGGGGCTAAAGTCAGCTGCTCCCCACTTCAGTGTACTATGATGCTACAGCAGAAATCCTCTTCACCGCTCTGCCTCTCATCTTCACCAACTATTTCCCCAAACCATTCCTCTTGCTTTCCTCCCTCTAATCAAGCTTTCCCTTTGTTCTGTTGCATTTTCCCAAATGGTCCCTCTCAATCTTCTAGATTTGTTCCATGCTACACCTCAGCTTGAAGGCTACCCTACTTTCTCATGCATTAACCACTCTTCTCCTCTTCAAAACATAACTCCTGTCCTGACTTCCCTGAACGTCAAGGGTTGGGAAAATTTTTTAAACTAGAAGTGTGAAATCTGCAGCACAGAGGGGCCAGGTCCCTGCACTCTCTGAGGAAGCTTTCTTACTTGCCAGTAGCTTTTTCAGGTCCTGACACTGGCTACTTCTCCCACATGACCAGATCTCTTCTTATCAAGTCTCATCAGGCTGGGAGCAAGAGCTGGATCTGTTGTCACCAAGCGACACTTGAATTAGACCCAAAGTAAAATAGTTTACAAGTGCTAACCAGCCATCCCACATTCCAGCCATTCTTTGTAGACTGAAGCTAGACTTTCTGCACACACTTGAAAGGAACAGAGGTATTGTGCACAGAATTATACTCTCACTGCAGCACAGCGTTCCTGGGGCACAGTAACTTGCAGTCAAGACAGTCAATTCTACAAGTATTGATTATACAGATGTTCTGTAAATTACAGTCTGCTGATTCTTACTTGTGCAAGGCAACACAGACAATTAAAGAAAACCCTCAAGCTGTCTGGGGACGGGGGAAGCAGGGTGGCAGTCACAGAGATCGCTTGCGCCTACCTCCTGACTGATTGACTGTGTCGGCTTCTGTAAATTGGAGACAGATTTCTGCAAACCCTGCTGCGGCAGCGACTCCTGCAGCTGTGCAGCTGTCGCACTGGAACTGAAAAGAGACAGCAGAGGTGAGATCAAAGGGGAAGGCAGGCAAGAAGACAGACAAACAACTCTGGCAATATAGCAGTTGCCAAAAGATCAAGCTAACATTGGCTCTACACTGGCATGGACAACAGAGAACTGATCACTGTAAGGGCCAACACACAGCAGAGCAGTGCACAACTGCTGCTGCTGGCCTGACAAAACTTAGCAAGGAGTAGTTCTACCTACCTCTTTTGGTCTGGCTGATCCTGCTTGTTTGCCCATCCTGTACCGTCCTTGGGTACTATAATGATGTTGGGGTCGTTTCCTTTGTTCTCAGACTTCAAGCTAGGCAAGTTTGCAGGAGGTGGCATGCGCCGGGCAGCAGCAACTTTCCCAAGACTCTGTAAGCCATGTCTAGGAATAACTAGTGGGAAAGGAACAAGGGCAGGTCACAGAGGGCTATATCCTGCTAGATAAGTAACCTTAATCAGCATACTGTGGCTGGGTGCAGTCCAAACAGAACTGTACACAAGCAGCACTGCTGCTGCTACGTCAACATATAGGTCATTTCCCACAGGACCACGGCAAAGCAGCCGTCTGTTGTAGCAGCTGGCTAACAGGCAGCCTACTACAACAGTCGGGAGGGAGAGAGAAATAATTCTCCCTAACAGAAAATGCCCACAAAGTGTTTTAGCTACCTGTGCAGATACTCCTCTTTCATTTCACCAAGGAGAAGCAGCATCACCCTTTCATACCTTGGGGAAATGGCCATCCACGTCCACCTCTTAGCAGACAGACTGGTAATCTAACCCAGCAATCCTGAGGTCTAGATTTTCCAGCAACACACACCAGATCACATTATATAAGATGGTATTTTATTTTCTTTGGCTTTCTACTCCCGCAACAAATCCAGAGCCAGTCCAGGCAATGTTTCCATTTTTTTTGACCCCATCATCTACTTTTGGCCACATCTCCACTGCAAAACTAACTCAGGTTCTTCCCCAGAGGCCTTCAGTCCTCACCTCACACAAGGTCTGACCACCTTAAGGCACTTCAGTCAGCTTAACTGCCCCATCTTGGTATAGCCTAAGGCCCCGGTAAGGCTTTCACTCAAGTTTGCAACCCGACCAAGGACGCAGGCTAAATGAAAGGGCCAACAGTCCCCCACTTGTTTTGCTGCGATTCCTCCATGTCTCTACACTAAGAACAGCACAAAGAACCGCAGACATTTTCCTTGAAGTCCTAATCAAACACACGCTCAGACACCAGCACAAACAGTTCTGCAACCCAGCTGCTTCCCACTGGGCATCCTACCCACAGGGCCAACCACCTGAATTAGCTCTGCAACAACACTCTTGGAAGATGCCAAAAGGAGCTTTCTGAAGGCATTTCTTACCTGTAGTTCTGATAGCTTCTATTGACTTTCCTTTATACTTATCAAACAGGCTGAGAGTCGAGTACTTGCTTTTCCCATCCTTTCCCTTGGTTATTTGCCCCAAACGATCGGACATTGCGATGAAATGTCATCTAGTAAGGAAATTTCTCTGCGCCGCTCCCGATCTGCCTTTTAATGAAAGAGAACCAGGGAAATGCCATCAAACACATTACTTAGTCACAGACAAGTAAAAAGTAAAACATGCACAACTGCTAGAACTTCAGATATTCAGTGAGCAGACACACTACGTTACAAGGTTTTAACCCCCTCCTCCTTAGTCACAGCAAGCTGGTGGGATTTAAGATTCATAAACTACATGAAAAGAACTGCAGGAACACACTTGTCACAGCATCATTTTTTTCTGCTACTCCAGTGCTGAAAGAGGTGAGCTTATTTAAGTATGAGAATACAAGAGAGGGTGGTCAACACAGTCCTTGCTTTAAAAGAATAAGTCTAACAATAAGCAGCTATGCACAAGGATTCCTAAACCTAAGTGACATAAAAGCACTGTATCTTATCCCACACTGGAATTTACCATTGCGTTCCCCACTGAAGCACTCGTAGCTGGGTTTGTAATGCTTAGGATTATGGTTCCACACTGGCCACAGTTGACGACTCATACCAGCAATTAATGCTTTGAAAGCATCACCTGAAGGTAAGAGTTATTTCTTCAAATTCCTTTTTCCCATCTGCTGGCCATGAGAGAGTTCAGGAGTCCAAAAAACTGCACAAATCAAACAGGTTCAGATTCTTGAACCTGTGAGTTCAGCAGTTCTACTACGAATCCTGAAAACACTTTATTTATAAAGATTACATTTTCTCTGTCGCTGGCACCTTCAACACCATTTTTAGCTATAAATATACTTTTCACAATGGATGTGGTTTGTTAATTTTTCACTCTGATCTTTGCTGGCACAACACACTGTGATTAACACCCTTCACACAAGCAGTCTCTTTGCTTTCACTTTTTGGCTCTTGGAGCCTAAAGCTGGAACATGGGGAACACACACACTGTAGGTAAACGTTTATCTCAGAAAAGAAACTTTGCTTACTTTCAATGGACCTTTCTTTCATTTTTTCAAGCATAATTCTCTGGTTTAGATTTTTGCAAATCTATGAGCTTAATCTAACCTTTTCACACAATTTAGATTTCCAGACTTCTTGTTGTAAAGCCTTCACTTCCAGCCTAGAACTGCTGGCAGTTTTATTATACCATCTGCTAGGTCCCATCATAGGGTTGCAACTCTGTGTTGGAATAACAAAATGCTATATATATATCGGACCTTCCCACCCTTCACCCTTCCTGAAACTCATCCAGCTGAAAGCATGTTTCAAATGAAGTCAGAAATCACTCTTTCCGAAAGAAGCCATATCTGACCAGAGGCTACAACTTCCACCAGCAATGTCTTATCAAACATGATTTCCAGGTAAGAGGATTAGTCCATCACACATTATGTACAAAATAAAGCACAGAACACAGACACATTGGATACAGCCAGTTTGAGAACGTACTGCGATCTGCAACTAGCCAAGTAGAGCCCATCTAAAGGCTGCTGCCAGGGGGCAAGCTCCTGACCAACAAACCCGGCACCATGCAGTACTCATTCTTGCATTGCAGGATTTAAATCAGGCCTGGCAGGAGCAAAAAGTCATGGAGTCTGTGTGCTAGGCAGCAAACAGCGCAGCTGGGGATAGAGGAAGGAAAGTATTTTGTGTCACTCAGTAACAGCAGCCGCAGGATGCTCAGCAAAAATACCAGGCTCCACAAGAAGCCCCACGCAGACGCCTTTGCTGACCACCACATGGGGCTGCAGCCACGAAGGCTTGCGGGGGCAACAGGGCTGGCTGGCATTCTTGAGGCACCTTTTCCTGCAGAGAAAAAAATCTTTGGCTCCAGTCTGGTTCAATCTTTGCTCAGATGGTCACCATGTGCCAAAGAAAACAATGGCTCCTCCCTCACTTGCCCATTTCCACTGTATTTTATTAGTAGGACAGACATAAAAGAGAAAGGGAGAAAACACACTGATTAGCACAGACTTGGCGGGAAAGCAAAAGCTGGACTGAGAACAATGACCTGTTTGAACTCGCAGAGTGGTGGGGAGCGAATGGCAGAGGGTGCTGCACACCAGCCCTCAGCTGCGCCAGCGAGAGCACAGCCGCCTGCTTTTACAGGTGTATTGAGCCTCGCAGAGGGAGCCTGGCTCGGCGGCTATCTGGACCACGCCAATTCCGTACCAACCTCACACAATCCCGAGCAATAAAATCCACTTTGAGGTTTAGAAAATTCAAACCAGACAAAATTAGTAGGCATTAGAAAGAAAAAAAAAACACAACTACCACATCAGGTTCAGGAGTTAGCTGGTTAACAGAAAATCCCAGAGTTCCTGAAAGTCAGCATGAAAACAGCACGCAGAGTAACGCTGCCAAAGAGAAACGCTGACAACCAGTTATGTAACTGGGTCTCAGCTGCCTCTTGATTACATCTTATATCATTAAAAGGATGCGGGAGGAATAAACAACCACTTCAGAGCAGAGGAGCTGGAGACATGCCAGGATAAAGCCCCTTGTCAAACTTTCCGGGACAGCCACAACTGCTGTCTGGAAAAGTGAAATTCATGTGTACTTTGAACTCCTTCAACACTTTGAAGCTGAAAATGTGAAACACAGCTTTGTTTGTACGTTACGTACCGCGCTGCACTCCAAAGGGGAAGACAAGTCCATGGAGAGGTGAAGCACTTTCCATACAGTCACTGTGCGAAGAGGCTGCAAGAGGCGCCGAGCCCGGTCGGAGCCATCCCACGGGCAGGACCTTGCTGCCTGTCCCTCCCGACAGCAGCCAGCCGCAGATCCGAGCTAGGCCACGGGTGTTACAGGCCAGGGGGATCACTCGGCACCCAGGTCACCCACAGCACCTCCCAGAGGCCACAGAGCCTCCCAAGGCTGTCACGACACTGGACTATTTTCCCAACACACAGTCAAACAGGGAATCCAGGCAGGGATCATCAAGGCCTTCCAGTCTTGCAGAACAAAGCCATTTCTGATAAAAATCAGGCTCATTAAAGAGTTGAACTGCCAGCCTGCATACTTATTATTAGGAGAGCTAGAACCAGAAGGCACATGCTGATGCTGACAACTGACAGCCTCAGCAAAGCCTCGGACCTGTGCTCAGGGCTACAGTGTCCAATAGCTGACCCCAGAGAAAGCATTATCCCCCGTTACAGAGAAATCAAAAAAATCAATCACCTGCATTTCTGCAAGGTTTCTCTCAGGGTTTACAGAGGTCTTTGGGGGAAGGTTTGCTATCAGTTTTAGAATGGAGCTTAGCTCTTCCCATTCTCAGGACTAGCAATGTCTCCTGTCATATCCAGGGACAACACCAGAGTGCAAAATACTGAGCGTCTCAGAGGAATCAGAAAATACTGCAGTATGACCAGTTACATTGGAGACCCCAGGGTACAAATAACTGCACCAGAATCGCTTTTTGGGCAGAGAGCTCCACTACCCAGGAGTCTTCATGTCCACATCGTGCTGCCCTGGATTTCATGTGTGGGTACTGACCCCATCTAAGCTGCCTTTTAAAGGGGTACGTTCTGATCCAGAGAGCAACAGTGACATTTTAAGTGCCCGACCAGGCAAGTCTTGTAGCTACAGCAAGGATCTACCGAGCACGGGGAGCCTGTCCTGCGAAAAGAGCCATGTGAAAACCTTGAGTTACTGGCACTGGTAACAACTGGAAACCCCTGAGCTGAACACACAGCCAAAGGGAGAGACTCCTGACAAACGGGATTGTCTGCAAAGCTCTTTGTAAATCTGTGTATGAAGGAGGCCAGGCTGCTGGTGTTTTATTCACAAGACTTCAATGGAGCTTGAATACCTGGAAGTTAGCCAGCCTTAATTGAGCAGGGCAAACAGATTTATGAAAGGTAACACACACACTAGAAGGAATCACTTCAGCTACTCGTACACCACTGAGTTCTACACTGAGCACAATCACTCAGGCAAAGGACCCAAGACCACTGCAGACCTTCACTCCTTGCTCACTTCACAGCAGCAGTCACAGACACAAAACAAAGCAACAGGATGGAGATTAACAGTGAAAAGGCTTTTCTCCAGAAGCAGGAAGATTTCTGACCTGAAATTTTACACAAATTGTTCAGAAACTCACAGGTTGCAAAAGAACAGAGAAGTAAAGAAGTGTTTGGAGTCGATGTTAAACTGGATTCTATTGTGGTTTCTAATGTTACTGGTAATGTGAAACCTTTAAAAAACATAGTATAGTTTTACAGAAGATTAGGGATGTTCACTCTTCTTTAAATACACAGTCACTTTTTGCTGGTACTTCTCATAGCTAAACGTTTATCTGTCAAGAGGGAGACACCACTACTTCTCCTGGAACACGTCCCACCAAGAACCACCTATTTGTGAAACGGTCGCCACCTGCCTCAGCGATGAAAGACACCCCCGGCTGCCCTTGGAAGAGCTCTGGTGAAACAGTGCGACCAGCTGCCGCAGGGGCTGGGTGCCAGACACACTTATATCCTGTAGAAGCCCTGTTTGGGCCAGGCAGGGATCATCAGCTTGTTGGGGAAGGGACCAGATGAGCATCCAGTTCCTAGGAGAGATTGCTTAGTAAGGAGGGGAGGAACAGGAGAATATCTGCATCCAAGTACAAAGTCGATAGGATCAATGCAGTAGAGCTGTGCAGCAGGCAGAGGCTGTAGCAAGAGCTTAGGCCACAAGAAGCTGCTTGATGTCGTTCTGTTGCATTGCTTCCAGGAGCTGCTAGGATTTGTTGGTACACCTGAAAAAGGGCCTGCTGAGATCCTGAATGTGGCACCGAATCCTGCCAGACAGGGAGAAGCAAGTCAGCAGTCTGCAGTGCAGAGAAAAGACAGACATCCCCTAGCAAAGCTCCTGATTCACAAGGGGGGGGACCCTCATTGCTTAGCTGAATAGGTGTATTTGGCAGCATCAGTTCTTTTAATTCTGCGCAATTCCAGCTTTTCTCTGCATCTCCCATGAACCTTGTCTCCTTGTAAAAACAGGGAATGGGAGGCCAGGATCACAACTCCCATGATTTATTGCAGAGGTATCCTGCTAGCTGAGTAATACTGTTGGAGGCTGTCTGCCAAAGACTTGCCCGCTGGCCAGCCCCATCATCAGGCCTCGCTAAGCCAAGCCACCCTGGATTTGAGACATGCAACAGGACCATGAGGAGGAGAGGCAGAGTCTTCTGGACAGCATATCTATCATTAACTCCGTGGCATGGAGCTGTACAGGCAGAGATGAGATATGATGACGGGGGGGGCAGAAAGGGCATGTCCTGTAAGATGACCTAACCTCATTTTCTCAGCTGTCTTCACCAAGCTCACCTGCTGCCCCCTCTTATAAATGTACCAACAGGCTGGGAATCACAACTGCCGTTACTGAACCACTGCACAGTTCTAGAGAAAACAAATCTCCATAATCTCAGGTCTGGCCCGTGAAACGCAGAAGCCTCACCTCTGCTAAACAGCTTCCCCAGTGCTGGGAAGGCAGGCAGCAGGGAAAGGCAGCCAGAAAGAGTGGATTTGTAACTTACTGTAAAACAGATAAAGCAGACTGGAGTCTGGAGAAGAGCTCAATTGTATTTACACAAAAACAGTAATGAGTTCTGTGTCTGTTCTGTAAGGGCTGGACAGACAATGCCACACCCTGAAAAGGAGCCCTGACCTCCAGTAATTGAGGATGCAGACAAAGATAAGAAATACTTCATCCTGAGGATGCAATACTATGGCATGTAGGAAAAAAAAAAATCCAGCCAGAAAGCTGGTCCACAGCCCACAGAAAGTACTTACAAGATCCTGTGCTCATGAAACTCCCTCTCCTTTCCAAGCAGCAGAAAACCCAAGGTGTGCAGTAAATTCTCTTCTTGAAAGGAGTGTCTGCCTACAGCAGCCCTCCAGAGAAACAGAGCCCTTTTCTGCCCATCTGCCCCATCATGCTGTAAAGAAGGATCTGACCCCTTGGCGTCAGCTTGTCAGGAAGGAATAACTGTATCTCTAACCCAAGAGGAAGCGCTGCAGGGATTTCATACCCCTTAGAATCAGGAATTGATTACTGCAGGGAAGCAGCAAGGTATCTTACAAAGCACCAACTACCAATATCACCCTCGTTGCCCTCTCATCCAGGCCATAAAGGTGTTAAATAAGACAAGCCCCAGCACAAACTGACTCTGATGCCCCTATCTATAAACCTCGCCAGGCTCCGAAGCCGTGACTTCCCGTAGGCACTTCTGCAGCAAGACACAACAGACATAAAGGAGCGTATTTCTTTGCTGTTTCACACTTCAGAGGCAAAACCTACAGAGGACAGAGCAGCTCAGTTCAGCAAGAACTACCTGTGGCTTCAACAAATCCAGACCCCAACTGCTCTAGTACAAGAGGAAAGGGAAGTGACCTAGTGATTTCCAGGAGCTGCCTGCACAAAGGAGGGCTCATCTTCAAACGCAAATCTTTACCCTTAGAGTTGTATTTACACTCTGGCTCCTCCGCAAGCAAGGCCCAGAGCTGAAGCACACTACCTACAGCCTGCAGAGTGATTCTGCTTTCCACTTCGCCCTGTTCAGGTTCCCCTGAGATCTGAACGTCCAGGGAGAATACACAGATGTAACATCCTGTTCCCTCAACGCCAAAGCAAGGAGGCTGATCAGGAGCAAGTAATTTTTCTCTCTTGAGGGTGCTGAGGCCCTGGCACAGGTTGCCCAGAGAAGCTGTGGATGCCCCATCCATGGAAGTGTTCAAGGCCAGGCTGGATGGGGCTTGGAGCAACCTGGCCTAGTGGAAGGTGTCCCTGCCCATGGCAGGGGGGGTGGAACTAGATGATCTTTAAGGTTCTTTCAAACCCAAACCATTCTACGATTCTGTGAAATACAAAAGAAATCCCTGGCATAATTCTCTGTTGGCAAAACCTGTTCAGAAAGCTCCTGGCAACGTTCAGCTGAACTGTAAGGTAAACTGGGCATTAGGTATCTGAGCAACAATAACAGACTGCGAGTAGCTGGTAGGGATCTCCTGATGGGTAACAGGACTGGTACTATCAGTCCTATTTTACAGGCTGGGTAAGCAAGGCAGAGAAACAGTTTGCTCAAGGAACACTGTAGGCAGTGACAGAGGCCCCAGAGCTCAGGTTTCTGCCCCCAGCCACCCAAACCTGCACTGCCAAGACACTCAAAGAAAATGCAGCTCTTGATCATGAAGGAGCAGAGTTGCAAAGAACTCAAACAAGGAGGAAATACATTGCAGCAACACCTGCCATGTCTAGAACAACTTCTTCCAGTAGAAGAAACTGTTCGCTGGCACAGAAAACGGACCCAATCCTGCCCACTGCTCCAGAGGAGCCCACGAGGACAGGAGGCACCCACACAGCATGAACTGTTCTCATGCCCATGCACCAGCTCTTAGGACTGAGCACCAGCTCAAGGCAAAGACACTTCCATCACTAACAACTAAACTGAACACCACTGCATTTTAAGGCTGTGAAATTCCCTTAGTCCTGACATTTCTGCCACACAGACTTTTAAAAATCATTGCAGTGACGATACCCGTATAACCCAGGTGAGATACAGCAAGAGTGACACAGGTGAAACACCTATGCTGCCAGCTCCAGAACTGAAGTGAAAGTCTCCGAGTCATTAGGCATAGCTCACCTTGGAGAGCCCTATGCAGCCAGGGCTAGGGACTAGCCAAAGGACTGTGATCGACTGCTGCCAGAGAACAGACGCCTTCTGAGGAGTGACCCCAGAAATTCATCCAGTGAAGTCACAACCATTTCACAAATCCTTCACCTGGTCCCAAGCTCTGCAACTTATTCCATCTCTCAGCAGTGAACACAGGTTTTATAGCAAACAAGCAGAGAGGAAATCAGAGATGTCACAGCTCCAAGAGATGAAGTCAGACCAAAGCTGGCAGTCTTTAGGGTTAACAGTTCTTTTTTCAGGAACAGATACAGCTCTTTCCACACAAATGCCATCAGCTGTTGAGTAAGCAGCTCTGTTTTCTCTGCAGTCTCAGGAAGGATCACACTGGAATGGGGAGGCGGGTGTTTACCTTGTGCCAATGAGCCTCACTCTACCAGATCTGGGCTTTGGTCACACCTCTCCACACTCTCGGGCTGTCTGCTGACTTCAGGGCCTCAGCTCCCACTCAGGTTATGCACAAAAGGTTATCTTTATGAAGAGAAAGACTAGAGATAAAACCCAGTGATATTAAATCGGCAGGCCGTAAATGCCAATCCCTCACTGCACACACAAGGGAGAGGTTCCTGTACACCCCTGATGAGCAGATCCCTCGAGTCCTGGTCCTCCCCACAGCGCTGATGGGAGCTCCTCCGGCACGCACCTTCACAGCCGGCCAGGCCAGCACCAGCACACACACTGCAGGGCACAAAGCTGCCCTGGCAAGAGCTGAGTAGATCTTTCTCTATCAGATTTCTCCGATTTCCCACAGCCATCAAGACTGATGCAGACGGTTCAGACCATTAATAAGATTATAAGCAGTTCAGACAAGCCTGCAGTTCATAAACATTGCAGATGCTGAAACTTCCAAGGAAGTATTCCTCCAGGTACCCCAGTTTTAACACCACCAGGGCAATGCAGCATTTCACAGCAACCCTTCTTACAGGAAGCCTATTCATAGGAGCCATTTGCACTACAAATGAATGCCAAGGATGCCAACAGGAATCCGATGGGAAGAGGACACGGGTACAAAGTGGTAAGAAACCGCAATGCTACATGTGGTGTGGTTCAGTACTCTGAAGAAAGGAGCTTTAGGTATCTTTAGGTAGCTTTAGCTTTTCTGGAGAGCTAAGCAACTCAGACTACGCACGGGACATTTGGACTATGCTGAGCTGGACAGGACGTGAAAACATTTCACAGATGCTTTAATTTACATAGATATTTGCAGTGCATAACTGACAAGGTGTGTAAGCGTCATCAGTTCTATTTTCCAGATAGGAAAATGATACTGCAGAACTCTGCAGCTATGCTGAGTGGCAGAGCAAGAAACGGACCCTTCATCTCCCACTTTCTGGGGCTGAAACCCACCCTCTGAATCACAGTGCCTTCCTCATGCTGTGCGGCCAGGAGCAGCATGAAGCCCTACTCCAGGGGAGTTCTGGAGGAGCAGGTCTGCACGCCAGGATGAGGAGCACTGTGAACACCTCCTAAATGAACAACCCCATACACTGCTTTCACTGCAACAGGATCACAGGCATCACCAAAAGCAACATTTTGCTCAGATGCATTACACCGACACCATAATAACACTCAGATCTCATGAATCCACTCCTAAATGATGGTTCGTGAAGTTTCAATTGCTAGGTGGGAGCTTGATTCTCTGGTTATTTCAGAGAAAGGTAAAACCATACTTCATACTATTCCAGCCATGGAGAAGCGTTTCTTGAGCATGTCCCTACTCCCCTGCCTGCTTCACAGCCCACTCCACACTCTGAACAAGAGCACTCAAGGCTTTTGTATGAGCTCCCAGCCCACATACAGGTAGGAAGAGCTGAAGAACCTACCCCACAGCAGAACTCTTCCAAAAAAATCACTCCATTCCCACACAATAAGTGCCTGTGGGAGGCAAAGTCCCAATGCAAGCTCTTCAAACATGTCTCTATTCACTCTTTGCAGCATCATCGCTACAATTCCTGTCCAAAATGTCTCAACGGCTACCCAGGAAGGATTCCTCCACCAAATCTCTTCCAACAGGGTGCTAACTCTGCAAATACTATATAGTTTACTCCTCTAAAGTGCTACTCACCTGAAATTCAAAGGCTATTCAGGATGCTCCCAACAGCTAATTGAAGCCCTGTGGACATTTGAAGTACTACAGTCCAACAGAGCAGTCCTCTTGGCCAGATCCTAGGGTGCTCTCAGCAAGTCCTCCCTTTCTTCCTGGTATTTTTCCTGTATTTCTTCACACTTAAGCCTGGCTCACCTTCACTTACTCTTTCACTTTTGCATGTTTCAAATCTGCCCATTAGCTCTTCCCTTTCACTCAAAGTATGATTGTTTTCACCAGTCCCCCACAAATTAATACCCGTAGCCTCTTAAAGATGTAACAGCAAGCTCTCTTGCCCCTTCCAGTTTACCAGCACTTTCCTGAAAATTTAAGTGTTCAGAACCAAAATACAGACACTGTATTTTGGCTGTAAGTACAATGACCCCCTGCAGAACTGCGCATACACCTTCCTTTTCACACCTCAAAATCACCTTCTGTCCTCACAGACCCCACAGCACTGCAAGGCAAGCAGCTTCACAACCAACCCACGCCACAGGTAAATACAGAACAACCCAGGGCTACTAGACCAGCCTCCAGCCCACTTCAATTGTGGTCCCAATGCTCCCAGACCAAAAAAAAAGAGATCGGGATTTACAGCCATACACATTCAAACAGCTGTGCTCCAAAATAAACGGCTCATGAGCTCCAGCCTCTCAGTTACTTCTGCGCAGGAAGCATATGCGCACACAGAGAACATCCTGAATACTGGTACAAGTTACTAACAAAAATGAGCCCAAGCTACATTTCAGTGAGGCTTAACATTATCATACAACTTCCTGCTTTAGCCCCATTCTTCCCTCCTGTAGGCAAGAAGAAGTCTTCAAGCAAACCAGATGGGGTTTGCACATAGCTTCAAAACCCCCTTCAGAAGGTGCTTTCCAGGAGCGTGCCGTCATGACTTTCGTAATGAAGTCGCTTAATTTCAGCAACTAGAAAAACATGGTCGCTGAAGGAGAGAGCTGCGCCTCCCCAGCCTTTACCTGTTCACTGTGCTTTCACCTCATTGTCTGATACCTGACAGACTCACGGTTGTATTTCTTCTGTTCCAAATGACAAACTAGTGAGAATGAGCTGTGAAATTATCGACCTATTAGGAGAATGAGTCAGTGCCACATGAAAAACAAAACCCACTTACAAGGCATGATTAGCTGAAGAGCAAGGCCTGATACTGAGACAACACGTTCATTGCCAAGTTGCAGAATAAATGAGGAATCTAATAAAGAGGAGGAGGGATGACCAGAGAAGTCCAGTCCTTGGAACAAAGCCTCTCTCTCCCCTCCCCTAAAATTACCGTCCTGAACAGTTTCTCCTGTTCATATTGCTTCTATTCCTACAACAAGAAAACACAGAATTACAAGTGGAAGTGCCACTACAGCAAAATCTCTTTGTATGGACTACCATCATAAAAGAAAAAATAAAATGGCTTACTATTATTTTCAATGCAGCAGCACTCAAGAAAGTTCAAACTTCTTGTTCACAAACAAAGCAGCTCACCCTTAAATACTTTCAATTACTCAGGTAGCACAATGAAGGCCTTGAGCAACCAACACTTTTGAATCTTAAATAGGCAGATAATTCTGTAATGGATAATCTAATAAGCTCTGTACCGTACAGCTCAGACACACTGGAGGCACCACCAGACACACCAAACCATGGTCCCGATTTTTGCCAGTGGCACCTCAGATGCGATACTCCGCAGGAGGAGGAGGATGTGGTACAGGAATCAGGTGCTATGCAAAAGCATCAGTGCCGCACACACGAGGACCCAAGATTGTTTGTCTTTATACCATCGCTCGGTCAGATACCACGGCACGCTGCGTCAGGCACAAGGCAAATACGGGCTCTAATGCCACCCCTACTTTTAGAAGGGGGTTGTTCAAGTAAATTAGCCTTTGAAGTTAGGTTTTACACAAAGCTTTAATAAAAGGCTTTATTAAAATGTGACTATAAAAAGTTAAATCATTTTAATATAAATTCTTTAAGAACATTACTCATATTTATTAAAACTAAAATACTTTTAAACCCTGCATCTCCTTTCCAGCATTTGTACGGACTATTTACTTACTTTTCCAGCTTCAGCCAGTTGGCTGAGTTTCCCTTTTAAGCTCTCATGCACACACAGAAAAAGAAAAAAAAAAGCCCACAGTTCATCAAAAAAATGCACTGTAACACCAAATAAAAATTCTTTGCATTTAGAAAAAACAAGGCACTATATAATGACAACTTTGGAAATCTATATAAAACTTGTGGTTTACTTGGGTTTTTTTTTTTTAAAGGAAAGGTATCTGCTCAAGTCATGTAAAAATGTATTTTCTTATCAGTGAAGACTGCTGAAAGCGTCCTAAAATGCGTGATATCTAGTCTACTCAAGCCATGCAGAAAAGCAGACCAGGCCAACAAATAAAAAAAGGAATCAACTTATATTCAATGTACATATCAAACTAAGCACAAAATCAAAATACAGCTAACAGCAGATGTACTCATACTGGCTTGAGAAACGATGTAATTCTAAACAAAAACACCCCAAACCCCCCAGCAATCTCAAACACTAGTTGTGATTTGTCTGACTTTTCATCTGAACTTTTTAACCGCAAAAAGAAAAGTACTAGCCCATTTCAAGGAGGTCATATGGGAGAGGTGTTGTTTATCATACCCCCGAAACGGACTCTGCTAATTAGGAAGAACCTCTTCGGCCACAGTCCTGAATGAAGTAGCATCGCCCACGATGAACCCACAAAAATCTCGGGGACCCCAGAAGCGCTCCTGATAAAACCCAGGCCCATTTACAATACTTCATTTGAAGGGAAAAATGCAGGTAGATATTTCAACTTTTCAGACAGAAATCATCCCAAACCCATCACTTTCCATCCTGTCTTTAAACTCCACTTTAGAACATGGTCTCAGCCTCCCTCCCTCGTCCAGGTGACTTTATTCCCCAGTCCCTGGCCCAGAGCACTGGGTTTTAGGACACTGGGGTTTAACTACCCCAGTGCCAACCCAACGTGCAAAAGGCATGGAAAAAGCAGGTCCAAAAGTAACATCCTTCCCAGTTTATATCCGAGAAATCTACTCATCAGGAGCAGATTTTCCAAATTTGGGCTCTCCAAAACAGGGACCCGCTATTTATACATCATGAAAGGGCCCATTCCAGTGTAGGCTCCATGTGCCTCTGCAAGACAAGGCTTAACACAAACAGAACATCCACTATAAACCTCGACTCGCTCCTGGAAGGGGCGGGATGCCTTCCCCCTAAGCAGCCTACAGCAGATGATGCAGACACTGCAATGTGCTTATACTTGATACTTGTGCCTAGAAAAAACCAAAATTACTACAGTCCTAAACATTTATATTTATTATATGTTATTACCCCAAACACCAGTAACATCAATATACAAATATCTGATGAGTTGATACTCAAAAGAGCATCTTGCCCTTTGCATGTTCAGAAGGCAGAAACAAACGAAAACAACTTTCCTAACAAAACCCACAACTCCCAGCTCACTCAAACCCTTTTCGCCAGCTTTGACTTTGGGGATCAGGGGATTTTGCAATCACTTTAACGAAAAAACCCTCCTAGTTCACAACCTGCACTACTAAACCAACCACCCCCCGGTTAAGACGCACAGCACATGTGTCCCAGGACCCACATTAGGGTTTCCCCAGCTTGCAGCACATCTGCTCCCACACAGAGATGAAAAACTCCTTCCCAAACCAAAAAAACCCCATCTTTTCAAACCTACCTAACAAGCTTTCCCAGCACCAAAGCGCACCAACTCCATCCACGCTCAGCAGCTGCCCCGCACACCCCCTGCCCCAAGCCGCATTTCAGCTCTCGGCCTCAGCAACCCTTTTGTAGGCTCCCGCACAATAACAAACCGACCGAGCCTTCTGGATGCCACCCCCCCTTGTTTTGCTGAGACACACACGGCGCGACAAAAATATCTTTGTGTCACACTCCAGACGATGAAGAAAAACAACCTGCCTTTGCGGCGGGGAGCCCCCCCCCAAACCCCGCTTTCCCTCGCCCCCAGCCCCTGCTGCACCCCGCCGGGGAGCGGGGCAGCGGGGGGGGCTCCAGCCCCGCCGCACACACGGACACCCGCCCGGCAGGCCTCCCCCGGCCCGGCGACAGGAGCCCGGACAACGGGCCCCAAGCCCAGGCGGCCCCGCCAGGCCCCCCGGGCCTCACCGCGGCCCTCAGCGGAGATGGGGCCGGGGACGGCCCGGCCGGGCCCCGCGGCTGCCCCTGCCGCCTCCATCCCCGCAGGGGGGGGGTCGCACAATAAACACAGGCGGCTACAACAGCCCCAGACGGGGGGGTCACCCCCACAGCCGTCCCGGCCCCCCACCGCCAGCCCCCGGCCCGGGGGACCCGCCAGGGCTGCGCCGCCGCCTCCTCCCCCCCCGCCGGGCCGAGCCGGGAGGCCGCGGGGCGCCGCAGCCGCAGGCAGCCCCTGGCTCCGGCTCCATTTTAGGGCTGCCTCGTCCCACCTTCCCTCTCCCTCCCCTTCCTCCTCCCCCCCCCCCGGCCCCACTCACCGCCCCAAATATCCGCGGCCGCCGCCGCCGCCGGCCCCCGATACCCACCTGTGGTGGTGGTGGGGAGCCGGGAGTGCCTGGGGAGCCGGGTGCGGAGGGGCGATGGACGCGGGGCGCGGCGGATGGCGGCGGATTGCGCGGCGGCGGCGGCGGGATGCGGGGCGATACGGGTTCTCGCTGCCGCTCCCTCCTCCTCCTCCTCCTCCCCCTCCTCCCCCGGCCCGGCCTGTCAATCCCGCGCGGGAGGGCGCCGCGCCGCCCTCCGCACAGCGCCGCCTGCAGGGCCCCGCCGGCGCCGCAGGGGCGGCCCAAGATGGAGCGGGGAGAAGGGGGGGGCGCTGAGGGGCGAGGGAAGGCGAAAGGGGCCGAGCCGCGGGCATGGCGGCTGCCTCCAGCCCTTCTCTCCGCTCCGCACGCCCGGAGCAGGCGCCCGGCCAGACCCGAGGGCCGTGAGGGAGATCTTCCCTCGGAGCCACCGGGGCTGGCTGAGGCGGAGGGAGCTGGGCCTGGCGGGGTGTCCAGCCCCTCACGGAGGCGGCAGGAGGGGTGGGGAGCGACGAAGCCACCAAACACACCCCGAGTCCTGTCAGCCCGTGAGGTGCCACGCTCGGGCCTCACGGTGCTGAAGGAGACCCCGAGCTCATCACTGTGGGGTTCATCCCCCTACAGCCGCCCCAGCTCGAACCACCGGTGCCGGGGAGGCCGCCTCCAAGGGGGTACAGGAGGCTTTTCCCTCCAGTTTTTGCCTCCTTGCTGTGGTGACCCCGGTTAGGGCAGCGGGGCAATGGCAGGGCCATGGGATTTCTGTCCAGCCCGGGTGGGAACGGAAAATATCCGTGAAGGCTGGCCGGTGCTCCTCCCTGGTTTCATGGGCAGCAGGTTCAAAGGCAACCCGGAGGAACTGCCCCTTGGAAGGACTTCAGTCCAGAAATACCTTTTAATTTTTTCTCTCATTAATGATGATGCGAATGAATGCAGTGGAGCAAGGCAGACACTCCTATCCCAAAAAACTCTACCCAGCCATAAAACACAAGTAGCCTCCCGAGGCAAACACAGTCCCTGCTCGGGCTGGAAAGAGCTTCAGGTCAACACAATGCGAGCAATTCCTGGCAAGAAATCGGCACTACAGATATTGTAGAAGTTGCTACGAAGCGCAGTTCCTCTGCCCAGGGGTTCTTTTATAGCTCGGGAGATGTGGTCTCCTCGCACAGAAGGACAGACCATTCTCCCTTTAATTCTCCTTCCCTGCCCTGTAGCCAGCTCACATGGGTGCCTCTCACTGTGACATTCTGTATTCTGTGATGAAAGGCCAGACTGCAGGTACGCACGCATTTATTTCTTAGGGACTGTCCATCAGTTTGCAAAAATGGCACGCACACACACATATATATGTGACTCTGTGTGTATGCGTATAATATATATGTGGGACAGGCACCCGGGCATTTGCTGGCCTCTTACAAGCGCACTCTAGCTCGTTCGTGGGTCACCAGGCACGTGCTGTCACCCTGCGCGCCCTTGCCCATGAAGGGAAGGTGGCTTTAGGGGGATTTTGCAGCACATTTCCCTGGTGCAGGCGATGCCTCAGGAGGAACGGTCCCCACCTCTCCCCAGGTTACAGGGCCAGCGTGAGGCCTGGCACCTGGATCACTGCTCGTGAGAGATGTCTCTGATCTCAAACAGTCATCAGGAGTGGTGCAGAGGGAGGAAATGCATGAACAGCTTTCTGGACCATATGTGATGTTCCTACAGTTGATCTGCACTGCTATCGAAGTTGCCAGGCACTGAGCTACCAAGAGACGCACCAGCGCTGCTGAAAACCATCATCTGGTTGTCAGATCCCCTCCTTTTCTGGGTATCAAAGTATTACGCTGTACTCCTGCCCCTTTGGTGTCTCATCTTTCCTGCAGCGTGTTTTTTCTGTCTAGAGACGGCAGGCCAATGCCCTCCGCTGCTCTCCATATAACCACTCGCATGGGGGAGCCCACCCTCCCTCCTGACGTTAGCAAACTCCCACTCACACCGACTCGCCGGGCAGCCGGGGCATCAGTCCGGTGTTTTTGGTTTTTCTTTCTCCCTTGGTCAGACAAGTGCACACATGCACACACACAAACAGCTCTTCTAACTTGCTTCCTGCCCATACAAACCTCACTGTCCTCCATGAGAGAAGCTACGGGCCAGCCAGATTTCCAAAGCGTGCCTCTGATTTGGGCTGCGGCTTTTCACATTCAGCCACCCTACTCCGCAGCACCATGCTGTTTCACAGCCCATATCAGCTGAGGAGGAAGAGGAGAGCGAACCATCTTGTACTATACATTGTTGATGCACAATAATAACAAGCACCCAAAGGCATTAACGTTGCCCTTCGGGAGATCGGACAGTGTGGGATCCCCTCACTTTCAGTGACTCACGCAGCCACCTACAACATCAGCAGGTGACTCACGCAGGCTCGTCCAGGTCAGCGTTATGCACACCCGCTGCTGTAATAAGCAGTTCTCCGAAGGTCTCTTGTGCATCTCCAAGGCAACAATCCAAGGCCAAGGGAATAGATGCACCAATTAAAGAAAAAACTAATGCAACCTGTTGTGGAGATCAAAAGGCCAAAGTAAACAAATGAAAGACAATTCTACATTCATTACCAGGTGTGTACACTGCAACCCCCACAAACTCATGGCTCATCCACCTGTGCCCAGCAGTGTGCCGGGGCCAGCTCTGCAGAGCTTTGCAAGTCTCATGGCTCAGGACTGCATCGGGGCTGGGCTTCTCTTCTCTCTTCAGAGCTGGGCACAATCTGAATAGTGAAAAGACATAGTCTGTCCCTACCACCAAAGGGAAGAGTGTGGCTCCACTACATCCTGATCCGTGGGGACACCGTCAGACCTTGGCATAAGGTGATGGATTCCTGTGCTGCTCTTCAAAAGACCTGCACCATCTTTCACCTGCCTGTGTATAACCAAAACAACTGGTGTATGATGAGAGCTGGTGGGATTAGACCCACAACAGACTGTGAGGGAGGAGTGTTGACAATGAGAAGAGATTTGGGCAGAGACTGATGAAGAGGTTTCACTTGGATGAAGTTCAATGCACAGCTCTACGCAGGATCCATTCTGGAAGGACTGCTCGCCCACTGATTTTTGCCCTATTCCAGAGAGCTGAGCAAATTATCCCCCGGACAAGAGAGTCAAACTCTCTTGCAGCAGGACGAGTTCTGCTTCCTCTTCCCAGGATTAATTACAAGTGAGAGCAGAAACCCTGCTGTGTGCTTCATCCTTCCAGTAATGAAGAATCCTGTTAAATAGAAAAGAACCATTGCAGAGGGCTTACAGCCTTAGTATACAATTTGCATCTACAGAAATGTATTGTGGTCTAAGGCTTCCTAGAAATAATATAATTACTATTATATTCTACAGCTTCCACAAAAATTTGCTCTGAATCTGTAAATCCCTGACCATGGCTTGCATCGTGCAGGGGGATTCACAGCGGAGCAAACTGAAGGCTAAATGCTCTTGTGCCATTTTGGTGTCACTTTGCACAGCTGTAAATGGCAGCCTGCAGCACAAGACAGGGCCTCACTGTCCTCACGGTCATCCACAAAACTCCACAATCCCTTTGGAAAAAGCAAAGCGAGCGCGCTCTGTTCCCCATCCAGAGGCCATTCAGCGCACACAAAGTACACATTTACCTTACCGGGACAGGTTGTGGTCCTTCTAGTTTTCCATCCATCTCAGCAGCCAACATCAGCTGCTACACAAGAAACACACAGTGGACAGTTGTGGAGTAACCTGTCCACGGGAGAATACGCTTTCTAATCCCATGAGGTAGGAGCCCGTTTATGCCCTGAAGCATGAAAATCCATTTCAAATTCAGTTGTGTCTAAATCAAGAATGCCTCGTGCCTGCGCTGGCTTCGTTACCTCTTCTGAGACAGCTACAGGGAAATTCAAGCCTGCTGCTAAGTGAACAGGGCCGTAGGACCCAAAACCCCGTCAGCAAGAACATCAATAGAGTTGAGCTGTCGTATATGAGAGGTGGGAGGGAGACACGAGTAGCTCTGGCAGTTCTCTGTAATCCCAGGTACGATGCTGTGTTATCCAAACGCAAGGAAATGCGTTGAAAGCTAGACCTCAGACAGAACAAAGGGACATTGGGTCTCTAATAGAAAAGGTCCCGTGTCCCGTCCCCCCCCCCCCCCTTATTTAAGACCTCTTATCAATAGAGATGTTTTCATAAAATTGTTTTTAAGAAGAATAAAGAGGTGTTCTGATGAGAGAGGAAGCTGGAGCCTCTCACCTCTCTAAGCTGAAATAAAGTATGAAATACTGGGAATGGGAAAAGAGTATGAAAACCCAGGAATCTTGGCCTTTACTCCAAGCCAGGTTAAACGTGATGAGGGAAAGCAAGGACTGCAACACCACTGTTGTGATTTAACCCCAGTGAGCAATCAAGCACCATGCAGCCACTCGCTCACCCCCCTGCTCCCGGCAGGATGGGGGAGAGAATTAAAAAAAAAACCTTGTGAGCTGAGATAAAGAGAGTTCAATAGGACAGCAAAGGAAGAGAGAGTAATAATAATAACGATAAAAGAATATACACAACAAGTGATGCACAATGCAGTTGCTCAGCACCCGCTGACTGATGCCCAGCCCAGCCCCGAGCAGTGATCCCTCCCCGGCCAACTCCCCCCAGTTTCTATACTGAGCGTGACGCCATATGGTATGGAATATCCCTCTGGCCAGTCTGGGTCAGCTGTCCCAGCCGCGCCCCCCCCAGCTCCTTGTGCCCCTCCCCGCTGGCAGAGCAGGGGAAGCCAAAAAGTCCTTGACTTAGTATAAGCACTGCTTAGCAACAACTAAAACATCAGTGTGTTGTCAGCATTATTCTCACCCTAAATCCAAAACGCAGCACTATACCAGCTACTAGGAGGAAAATTAACTCTAGCCCAGCCAAAACCAGGACAACTACGCTCGCTCTAACTCATGGCATGGTCCCCTCTGTGCGTCTGCTTTAAGTACCTGGTGTCTTGCAACGCAATTATGATAGCTCTGCTTTCACAGTCAGTTTGTGGAGTCTCTTAGGTTTTTTCCCCAGCGTTTGTTGAATAGCTCACCAGTTCACAGGGTATCGAATCCATCTCTGGCCTTGATATTGCTGAACCATTATATGTAAAAAGATTTACTTTACAGGTGGGTGTGCAAAAACGTGCTTTAGTTAAGACAATCCCATTCTCTCCACCAAATCTCATCATCAAGGCAGGACAAAGCCACCAACTCCAGGTCCTTCCTACCGCAGAGGAGACTGGGTGCCTCCGGCTGCAGTCTTATTTGCTATTCCCCTTCCCCTCTCTCTCCCCCCAAATTTCCCAGATGAAAGCAGATTCAAGTAGTTAGTTCTTGCTCCTTGTAGCTGCTGCATCAGGTAGAGGCTGTTCCTTTTCCTTATTCCTTTGTGGCCTGTGGGAGTCGCAGGCTCTGTATGAAAACAAGATGCCGTTGAAGCATTTCTGTTTGCCAGACTATTGTTTGTCCTTTTAAAGCCTGCAGACCCATGCCATTCTTCATGAGCGAATGCTGGCTGCCTGAAGGACAAACCAAAATGACTATTTAAGGCACTAAAAAAGGAAATCATTTAAAACAGAGCTGATTAAAAGGAAGAAACTATTCTTCCAACGAGAAGTGAATTGCTTTCAGCTGGCTTTAGGGCTGAGCTTTGCCTGCAATGAGAACCAAATACCAGTTGCCTGATACTGCAAGTATTTTGCAGGCACTTCATCGGCCATAACTTCAGTTTTTCTCTGTGTGTAACTGCAAAACAAGACTACTGCTTCTGCTCATCCTGGCTTGCTGATTTTTCCTTTGGCTGTGCTGTGCAGAAGCTAACAAGCCTGTTCTTAGGGCAGTTTTTAAAGCCCAAACTCTTTCTTACTACATCCACTCAGAAGCCCTCTCACAGCTTCAGTTGCCTAAATAGCAAGAGCTTCAAGAAAAATTCAAGAAGCACCATGCATCTTTCTCACGACGTGACAGTTTGTGGTCTTCAAAAGACTCCAAAGAGTGTTGGCGACACGCTGCGTTTTCAGCGCACTCAGAAAAGAGAAGAAAACAGGGGGATGGAGATGCAAGTACTAATGTTTTGTTAGGCAAAGACCTGTTTTCTCAATGCAACACTTGCTCCCAGAACACACAGAAAAACACTGCTAGGAGCATCTGCTTTTGTAGTTAGCACCTTTGCTCTGTCAAAACCCCCTTTTTCAAAGAGGTTAGGGGAAAAAAAAAAAATCAAGACAAATAAGGGAATCCAGTTATTTGACATAGGGTCCTAGAAGGCGTATCTCAAAACACAAGGAATATTTCTGAGAAAGGCAGCGTGTGCCTGTGTTAGATCAACCTGTCTGGCTTTTATGACAATTCATAGAATCAGAGAATGGTTTGGGTTGGAAGGGACCTTAAAGATCACCTAGTTCCACCCCACCTGCCATGGGCAGGGACACCTGCCACTAGGCCAGGTTGCTCAAAGCCCCGTCCAGCCTGGCCTTGAACACTTCCAGGGATTCATAGGCAGATCGCTGGATTACGCAAACATACATCAGTCTTATTTCGCTCTAAATCTGAAGATCAGCAATTGTCCCAAACAACGCTAGAGCCAAATCTCTGTGGAGCTGATACAGATATTTTAGCAACAAACCCCACTCTCTTTTGAAAATGCCACTTCATTCACTCTAGTCCATCCAGTCATAAAAACCACAGCCTACTTTGGGGACAAACTCAGCCAAATATTTGAGGCTGGAGTTAGCCACAAGACCTGCACTGACAAAGAGGGGGAAACCTCCCCAAAATGGAAAACAAGGGTAGGCAAATCCATACTTTCCCCAAATTTATTGAAGGAGTTTTAAGGTAAAGTAATTGATTTTGCAATGCCTAATATTCAGTCCAGATTTAAACTAGCATATGATTTTGTTTCCTATCTTGAAACCCTCGTAACGACCACAGATGTGGCAGGAACGGACACGTTTGAGTTCACGGTTCCAACCTTCAATCACAACCATCTGATTCCTCTGTTCCATGTGTTGTGAGACAGCTGTTGTTTCACAGTTCAAAAATATCTCGCTTCACCCCGCCAAAGGGAGCTATCAGCTGCTTCCGAATGCGATGAAGCTGATGAGAATAAGTGATTTTGGTAGAACTGCAACCCCTGCTGTAAGCAAGCAGAGTCTCGCTGTCCCTGACAAGCATGGCTTTGATCTGCGATGGGATGATCACAGCCCGGCCGGCGTGTGAATCCTGCACTCGGGCAGAGACAGAAATGCTAACTTGCGACTAACAGAGGCTGCAGGATTCGCTCCCAGAGCCCCCAGGCAAAGGCCGTTGTTTGGAGCATCTCCAGAGCTGCAGCATTCCCTTTTTCTTGGAAAATTTATGAAATAATGCTACACTTTAGTGAGTGGTTTTTCTCATGACTAGATTTGTCCCTTCTGTCTCATGAGATCACACAAAGTCCCTTTTGAGTTCAGTCTCTTTAATTATTAACACAATTCCTAAATATTTCAGCGGGCGCTAAGTATCTCTGCTCAGGAAAACGCAGCCTCGGCCCCAGAAGATCCAGCCACCGAAGGCCCTTCGTTCCCGATGCCCTGCTGGCGAGTCCTTTGGGAATAGCTGCGAGGCACGGGGTGTAACTTCCCACGGGGCTTTCACTCGGCGTGGGGCAGAATGCACAGGGCACAGCTCCCCACGGGCGCAGCGTGGAACACGGCCCGGGGCGCAGCCGGCCGGGGGGCATCGCCGCCCGAGGGGCAGCAGCCCGGCGGCTCCCGGGGGCTGCTCCGGGATCCCGGGCGGCGGCGACATCCTCCCGCGTCCCCACTAGAGGGAGCGACAGATCCAGGCTGGGAGCCGGCGGCGGGCGGGCCCGGCCGAGCTCCGCGGCCCCGGGCTGCGAGGCCGCCGCGCCGCCCCCCGGGCAGCCCCGGGGGCTGCAGCCAGCCCCGTCCCCGCGTCCCTCCCCGGGAGCAAAAGGCTTGCGTAGGGGGGGGGGGAACAGCTCAACTGACCCGCTGTGCCGCAGTCCCTCACCTGCTGCTGGTGCGCAAAGAGGAGGCCAAGGCATCGAGGAGCTGCTCTGCGACGCGAGAGCGGGGTTTTGCTGGGTGCTGCGGGCTGAACCCCTTCACCCGCTGCAGGGCCAAGGCGTGGGGGAAGAGGAGGTGGTGGGAAGGGATTGTCCCCCTGTACTCGGCCCTGGCGAGGCCGCACCTCGAGTGCTGGGGTCAGTTCTGGGCCCCTCACTCAAAGACAGACGTTGAGGTGCTGGAGCGTGTCCAGAGACGGGCAACGGAGCTGGGGAAGGGTCTGGGGAAGTGCTGTGAGGAGCGGCTGAGGGACCTGGGGGTGTTTAGCCTGGAGAAAAGGAGGCTGAGGGGAGACCTTCTCGCTCTCTGCAACTCCCTGAAAGGAGGTTGGAGCCAGGGGGGGTCGCTCTCTTCTCCCAAGGAACAGGCAACAGGACAAGAGGAAATGGCCTCAAGTTGCACCAGGGGAGGTTTAGGTTGGATATTAGGAAACATTTCTTCCCCGAAAGGGCTGTCAGGCCCTGGCACAGGCTGCCCAGGGCAGCGGTGGAGTCCCCATCCCTGGAGGGATTTAAAAGACATGTAGATGTGGCACTTGGGGACATGGTTTAGTGGTGGCCTTGGCAGTGCCAGGCTAACGGCTGGACTTGATGATCTTAAAGGTCTCTTCCAACCCAAATGATTCTATGAAATGGGGGCGAGAAAGCTGGAGGGGATGGGAAAAGAGGGGGAGAGCTCTGGGAGGGAAATGAGAAAGGGGAAGGGCATGAAAGAGCAGCAAGGAGAGAAGGGAAGGAGCCACACTGATGAAGTAAATCCATGTTGCAGAGAAGTTCCCTTTTCTATCCACATGGCCTCATAATGGGGCACAGCAGGATGGAAACAGCCACATCAATGATGGGGAGCCCAAGTGCCCTGTCTCGGGATGCGAAGCAGAGCCAAGGTGCTGGGGCAGCCCAGGGTACAGGTGGGGAAGTCAGTGCCATCCCCTTCCCTGGCTCCCGTCCCCAGCTCTGGTCCCCACCAAGGGCAGGGCCAAGTCTGCACGCTGGGCTCAGCAGGAGGGCAAGAGAAAAGGGCCAAGGATGGGGATAAGGAGGAGGCTGGGAGGGGAATAAACCATGGATAGAGCCGGTAGGGCTCTGGAAGCTTCTCCAGGGCTGAGCAAAGAGCTTCAGCTCTGCCTGTGAGCTACATGGCTGGAGAAGACACAGCCTTCTTGGGGGGAAAGGGGAAGGCCGGAGGAGCGGGGACACTGCTCCTAGAGCTGGGACACTTACAATGGTGAGAGCGAAGCCTCCACCTCCCCATCGGGGTGTTGCAGACTGGGTTCCCGGCATGGATGGCTGCAGCACGTGGGGGTCTGCGAGCAGCGAAGGAGGAACCAGAGCGGGAGGGAAGGAAGCGAGATGGGGAAGGACTCAGTGCTCCAGCTGCAGCCAGGGCTGCCCCAGGCCTGGAGGGTGGCTCCCGCTTTGCTATTTAAAACCTGCCCAGGGAGTGCTAATGAACCTGGCTAATGAGCACCAGCCCTGGTAAACACAGCCTGGCTCATCCTCACACCAAATCACCTTGCAGCTTTGCTGAGCCCCCTGGGGCTGGGGTTGTTTGTATAACGTGGTGGGGATGTGGGTGTGCTACAGCCCAGCCCAGGCAGGAGGAGGCCTGGGCAGCTCTGGTCTGTGTGCCCCAGGGCTGGCAGTGACCCCCAGAGCTCAGGGACCCCCCGAAGGCTGCCTGCAGCCTGTGTGCTCCCCCTGGAATAGCCCAAACCCAGATTGCATCATCGCCACAGTCTGGCTGAACGTGCCATTGCCCCCCCGCCCCAGGTCCCACACGTACCTGGAGGGTCTCCAAGGGACCTGTGGCTCCTCTGCTTTGCCCTCGCAATCCTGGGAAGAGGAGTGTGGGCAAAGGCAGAGGCTGTGACCGAATTAGAGGTTCAGCAGCGACAGATGGAAAGCCAGTGGCTGGCAGACCCCATCCTGTCCAAACGGACGTGGGGGCCAAGCGGCACCGGGGTCTGCGGCAGCCTGGGGACACCCGGTGTGTCCCAGCCTGGGGAAGGGGCAGGCGGCAGTACCGATGCTACAGTCCGGGAAGCCCAACTCACCTCCCCTGCAGCCTGGACTGGGGCTGATTTTAGGTACAAGAAAACAGAGGACCCAGGACAAGGGTGCGATGAGGCTCATTTCAGCAGCACCAGGAGCCTCTCCTGTGGTGGCGGGAGGTGCAGGGTCCTCAGGGTCTCTCCAGACCCCTCCACGAGCCTCACACCACTTCTGCCCAGCCCCGTGGGTGCGGATGGGGCGCGGGGGCCGGCGGGAAGGAGCCCCTGACCTTGCCCAGGGTGTGCGTCTCGCCTCACCGCGGAGGAGAGGCAGGCGATGCCAGGGCTGGCAGGCGCTGCGGCAGGAGCACAGCCAGGGGGTTATTAATAACCTGCTGAGTCAGGGGGGGCTCTTGGGTTTCAGGATCACAAGACACAGACGCCGAGCGGCTCAGATGGATCCCCCCCATTCCTACTTTTTACATTGACAGGGACAACTGTGAAGCTGGGTGGGGGCTGCAGCCGGAGCCGGGCACCTTCGGGCCTTGCTCTATCTGCAGGGCAGCCCGGCCCCATCCTGGCGGTCACTGCACCCAGCAGGGATGCAGGGCGAGGACTGGAGCTGTGACATCCCCAAAATACGAGAGCTGCCCTAAAGGAACTAAGCAAGGAGGGCTGAGGCGGAGACACGCAGAACTGATCAGCTATGTCAGGATGTAGCAGTTATACGAGCCCCTTTCCCCATCAGCATAATCAAATCATATCGTGGGGAGAAAAATAAGTCCCATGGGCTTTGCTGTCAGTCCGGCTTCCCTGCAGGATCCTCTCTGCAACCCCAGAAAAGCTGTGAGTGGGGCTGGTGTCCTGCTGCTACCCAAAGGGATGGAGCTAAGGACCTTGTAAGATGCAAAGAGAATTTGAAGGATCTTGCAAACACACAAATCACAGTGTCTAATGGCAAGAGTTTTGCAAGGGATGAAAAGCGGCAGGGTATGGGTCAGCTCTAGCTAGCGCGGGACTGGATCAGGCCTCCCAGAAAGCACGTTGTCCCGTCCTGGCTGCCACAGGGTCACCTGCATTTCTGTTGAAGCACTCGGCACCGTCACACAGACAGGCTGAGGTCTGCTCTGGGATGGCGATTCCTTATGCATCGCTATGGAAAAGGAGTCGGTGATGTGGAACAGATTAACTTTCCGATGCAGCAGCCCGTGGAGGCAGCGTGCATTGCCAGCATACAGTTTCTCTAGCAACTACCGTGCAAGAGCAGCTGGAGCAGCAAGAGCCATCCCCAAGTCTGAGCCCGGCCCTCAGAGGTGCTGTCAGGGCAGGGGAGGTGCGGGGACCCCTCGCACACACGCGAGCACCCATTGCTCGCTGGTCTGTGCACTGGGATCCGGACACTCACACCTAGAGCTCTTCAGGGCCACACGACCCACGGGTGTGGGGTTGCTCCCCTGTGGTTTTGCCTGGCCCCGCTCCCCTTTCCCCCATCCTATCCCCCGGGTGTGCTGGGACGCAGTTCCCTATTGAGGGAGAGCACCCCTGCTTTTGCTGGCGGCATGCTCTGTCCAGGCTGGCACCCGGCACCACCGTCTATTTTTTCACCCGGGACAGTACCAAAATAAGTGTGTCTCACCCCTCCTCAGCAGCTGTTACGGACATCACCCCGGCCATGCCGGTTTTCCCTGGCCCCTCTGCTGTCACAGTGCTCAAACCTCGGCGTCTGCAATTGCTGTTGCTGTAGCTGCCACTTGCAGTGGCTGAAATCAGTGAAGTGCTGAAGCTCTGCTCGACTTCTGTGTCCCCGGAGGGGTCTCATTTCGTTGTATCAGGCTGTCTGAGCAGCCGAGCCCCGTTTATTTCAATTAGCCCAATAGCTCTCAAATCCTATTTACCTTTATGGATGTGTTAGCATCTTACTGCTTCCCTCATCGAGTCCAGATTGAAGGGTGAGCGAGGAATACGTGCCATGCGGTATCACATGCTGGCTCTTAACCCTCGCTGCACCCCTTGCAAGGCCGACCCGCAGCAGTATGTTTCCTGCAATGAGTAAACGGAGACACAGATAAAGCCGTATCGAAAGGACACGCTGAACCTCACGGAGCTGGGAGCAGCCTGCAGCATTAACCCACAGATTAGCGAGAAACCCAGTCTGTGCCTTTTGGTTTTAAACAAACACTTTACGTTTTAGGCGATGCATCTTTTGGCAGATAAAAGATGGAAAAGCCCGGAAAGGCTGTAGTCCCGCGAGGCTCCTTTTTGACTAGGTGCTCCCTCCCAACGGGACCTGTCCTTAGATCCGTGTACCTCACTTGGATTTTAACAATCATTTACCATCGCAACACATTCCAGCACTTAAATAAGCTCCTTGAGAGGGAGAGATAAGGTATCAGCTTTCCGGTTCATCTTGCCAGTCTGTCTGCAGCAGATAAGCATGTTGGGCAGCAGGAAAAAGGTTATCTAGAGAGGAAGCTGAGCAACGGTTGCTGTTATTGCAGGAGGCTTTGAAAAAAAGTAACCCCACCAGGAATCCCACAGCTCATACAAGCCCTTCCCGGCGGGACATGATTGATGGTTGGAGTCCAGCTGTGCCTTCCTCCGGGGGTGGGAGGCATCTTCCCGTATGGCGGAGGGGAGAGCTGTCGAGACGGTCGTGCTCTCCCAGGGAAGGTCACGATCGGAGGCAGGTGCCCAAAAACCTGTTGCTTTCTCTCTCTCGCTTGTCTCTCGTGCCCCTGCTCTGAGTTGCTGCAAAAGGAGGGGGTTGGTTCAGTGTCCCTGCTGCCCCCGTTTCGGGGCTGAGGAGTCTGCAAGAGGGAACTTTTCTGTCCAAAACTGTTCTGGTTTGTGCATGGGATCCCTGGAAACCAGCACCGATCTCCCACCGATCACCGAGGCACAAGAGTGGGAAGGAGTTTCTGACACTCCCAGCCTTTCTTAGCCCAAGTATCACCTTGGGGTTTGGGATGGGAAAGGGGAAACACGCCACTTTGGGGGGTTTCATTGGCAACCCAGTAAAAAATGTGCCTTTCCTTTGGATGACTGCTTGTTACTTTATCTTCCGGCCTGTGGTTTGTTTGCTTGTTTGCAGGTGCAGAAATGATGTATGTCATCTAAAAAACCAAAAAGATTCACAGACGCCCTTTCTGCCTTCTTGTGATCACCCAGGGACAAAAGACCCTAGATCGCAGCAACGCTGGCTCAGGAAGTGTCCTGAATCGGGGGCTGCAGAACATTAACTGGAGCAAATCCTGCCAGGAAGCGCTCTGAATCCGCTCAGCCACCTTCTCTCCCCTCTGGACCTGCCAGCTCCCTCCTGCCTCCCCTCCCAAGACATCCTCACCGCACCCCTCCACGTGCTCCTCTATTTTGCTGATTCCCATTAATCTGTGTTTTATATAACCCCTGGCTTGTGCCAGACACAAAGGCTATGCATTACCATGCTATTAATACACAACTTTACGTTTAGGATTTGAAGCAAATAAACCCCCCCTTGCAGCCGGGAGAAGCAAACCATGACAAACCAGCACTGGCAGCTCCAAGGTGCAAATCCCAGCAGGGAGAGGGCATCAGCACCGGGTGCATCACAGCTCCTCGCAGTGGACCTGCACCCAGATGTCAGAGGCTGATTCCTTAAGCACCACCGCATCAAGTGTGTTTAACTATTGCACAGCTCCTCGGCTGGAAGGAAACATCACCCAACGCCCAGAGCGCTTCGGTCTCTGGGTAAGTGTGTTGTGAACATCCATCGTTGTAGCTCTCAGCTTCTCTTCCCGTTGCTCTTATTTTAATTAATCTCTGCAGGTCTGACTTTCCAGTGCTGATGGTCTTGCACAAGGCTGCTGGTCCTGGGAGAAGCGAGAAAGTCAGCGGGTCCCGTGAGCGAGGGTGTATCGGAAGGATGGGGACTCTGCAAGGACAGGGCAGTTTCTGGGGAGACGAAACCAGCTCCACCTGTTTGAAATTTGTTAGAAAAACTGGGAGAGATCCCCATGCAATGCCCCGGTTCCCAGACGCAACCTCTGGAGAGGCTCAGAGTAACCACACTGTAGAGTATCGGCATTTCCAATGGCCCCGAGCCCGTGGCGCCGGGGCCAGCAGCATTTGCCGCAGGGCTTCCTGGCTGCGAGACATGACCCCGCTCACCGAGCGCCCGGAGCCGCCTGGGTGCTTGAGCCAATTTGTTCCAACGCCGCAATTAGCAGTTCATCATGGCCAAGCCGTGAACAAAGCGGCTGTAATACCACCCAGGCAGAGAGGCCTCCCCTGCTAAGAACCAGGGATTTTCTGGGGGAAACCCTGCTTTGGGGGGGCCAGGGGAACTGCTGGCCCCTCCAGACCATTCAGCATCTCCGCACTGCAGCCGGGCTCGGGCACTGCTCAGCCTCGCTTGGGCTGCGAGAGGTTAATGGTTTTCAAGCAACTCCTGTGATTAACTTTTCCTAAATCTCCAATTCTTCCCTGCCTTCTATTTTTATAAAAAGAAAAGGGGGGTGGGGTGGTATTTACAAGGGATTTCACTCAAATAATGAAATAAATGTCATCAGCCGAGGGACCCTTAATCCGCTTTGACTCTTGCGTCCTGGGGAACGAACGCAGAGATCTTTGCTGCCTCCGAGCCCCAGCGGGACGGGGAATGAAGCAACCCCGTCCCTGCCCGCCTGGGGGGCAGAGCTCCCAGCGCCACCTGAAATCACGCGCTGTAGTCAGACATAGGCACATCAGCCAGGGACTCCTGGGTCGACACCGGAGAAAAACACCTCTTTGGTCATCTGTTCCCACCCCGCAGCCGTGTCCGTGCCCCGGCCCGGAGCCCCCTGTGCCGAGGCAGGAACTGGCCTCGTCTCTATTTCAGATGACCAAACACACGCAAAAGGCATCGTCTGTGTTCACGTATCTTCCATCTGCAGCATCACCCGCGCTGGCAGCACCCTCCGCAGCACATGCGTGTGAAAGGGAGGAACCATCCTATTTCTTTAGGCTTTGCCCAATATATTAAGCTTTTATCCTGGAAATGACATGGTTAATTATCGCTTTAATACAAAAACTTAACTGAAAATCACACAGATGATTCTCCCTAACTGGGGGGAAACCTTTGAGCCCCGGAAGGGAGTTTGTGGCTGCTGGGGCCGTCCTGCGTGTCTTGGTGCTGCAGGGAGCGGTGCCGGGGCTGTGCCTGCTGCACCGAGCTGCTGGGAGCTGGTTAAGCCCATGGGTCCCTTCAGCCCCATCAGAAACACCCCAAGTAAACTAAAGGGGTGCGTTTGCCCAAGAAAACCCAGCACGGGGTGAACTAGAGGCACACCTGTGCTACCGCAGGGAGACCCTGCGTAACAGCCTTCCTAATTCCCCCCGAGTCCTCCAATCTGCCAGCCTGCTCTCTGGGTGCCAGCCAGCACCCGCGCTTCCCTCCCCACCGCCTGCCTCGTCCCGGGGGGGACACGGGGCCCGAGTCACCCCTTCCCGGGGGACAGCAGAGAGGACCCCCTGGCAGCCCCAGGGCAGCGCAGCCCTCACGCGGGGAGGGATCTGTCCCACCTTCATTTCAGCACAGCCCCAGCCGCAAACGTACGAAACAGCTTGTTGGAATAAAACACCAGCTTAGGTTGGGGAGGGGGGAGCTGAACACCCCAGACATGACTCCCACATATGCCCAAAGGTATAATCCAGATTTGCTACTTGCTCTGGTACTCTTTTTTTTTTTAAATAAATTAAAATCCCTTTTTGCTGCTGAGCATAATCAGCATTAGGACGAGGGGAGGAGGGGCCTTTCACCGTACGCAGCAGAATCGCAAATGGCATCACCGCCACCGCAGCCTGGGACTCTCCCGGCTGCAGGGCCCCGTGCAGCGCTGATGGCAGCGGCTCCCAAACCCACGCGCTGCACTTGCCTCCTCTGGGGCATGTTCTCAATTCATCTATTAGATGAACTGAACGGCAGAAGATGCCCCAGTCAGGGGGATGGAGAGGTGTCCTGGCTTGGGAAGGACCACTCCTCCCCGAGCCTCACGCTGAGACCTGTGTGGCTCAATTTGGAGGTCTGAAGGTTCAGGGAAAACATTGACATTCCTGGACAATCCTGAAGGAGCTCAAACCGTTTGGCCTTTTGCCTCCCCGCAGCCAGGCGGCCATGGTGGGTATCTGCACAGAGCAGCCCTGGCATCCTGCTCCAGCTCACCCAGGACAGCCGGGGCCAAACCTCTGTGTGAGCATCAGCACGAGCTCCAGGAGAGCGGAGAATGAGGCACAAAGATTACTGGCCTCAGCCGCTGGCTTACAAGTAACACGGGCCTGCAAGACCCCCTGGGGTTTCTTACAGCCACTGCTAAACGTGAGGCCAGTGGAGAGCACAACTGGGTGATGCCTCCAGCACATTACACAGGACCCCATGGTCCGGCAGTGCTGCCGGGGCTGAGACCCAGCCCCATCCCTCTAACACCCTCTAAGGGGGAGAAAACCCTCCTCTGGCTGCAGGGCTTTAGGGACAGGCACACCGCATCCACACTCCTCCCTGCAAGCAGGAGCCGAGGGCTGGAAGGCAGATGGCATCTGCACAGATCAAAAGCCCAAAGCCCGGGGAGATTGTCCTTTCCCTTGTGCTCCTGTGCCCTCCTTGCCTCTGAGCCAAAACACTCAGGATTTGGCCCTGGATGTTCACACGGCCCCACCTCTCGAGCTTGTCCAGGTCCATCTGGATGGCATCCCGTCCCTCAGGCGTGTCCACCGCACCACTCAGCTTGGTGTCATCTGCAAACTTGCTGAGGGTGCACTCGATCCCACCGTCTGTGTCATTGATGAAGATATTAAGCAGTACTGGTCCCAGTACGGACCCCTGAGGGACACCACTTGTCACTGATCTCCATCTGGACATTGAGCCATTGACCACTACCCTCTGGATGTGACCATCTACTGGACAGTCCACCCATCAAATCCATCTCTCTCCATTTAGAGAGAAGGATGTTGTGGGGGACCATGTCAAAGGCCTTACAGAAGTCCAGACAGATGACATCCGCAGCTCTTCCCTTGTCCACTGATGTAGTCACTCCATCACAGAAGGCCACCAGGTTGGTTAGACAGGACTTGCCCTTGGTGAAGTCATGCTGGCTGTCACCAGTCACCTCCCTGTTCTCCATGTGCCTCAGCATAGCTTCTAGGAGGCTCTGTTCCATGATCTTCCCAGGCAGAGGTGAGGCTGACAGGTCGGTAGTTCCCAGGGTCCTCCTTCCTACCCTGTTTAAAAATGGGTGCAATGTTTCCCTTTTCCAGTCCCCAGGGACTTCACCTGACCACCATGACTTTCCAAATATCATGGAGAGTGGCTTGGCAACTGCATCAGCCAGTTCCTTCTGGACTCTGGGATGCATCTCATCAGGTCCCATAGACTTACGTATGTTCAGGTTCCTCGGGTGGCCATGAACCTGATCTTCTCTCTGCTCCTCCAGTCCCCATCTTGCAGTCCATCCACTCGAGAGGTGTGGGAAGAGAGATTGCCAGTGAAGACTGAGGCAAAAAAGTTGTTGAGGATCTCAGCCTTCTCCTCGTCCGTTGTTACCAGTTTGCCGGTCTTGCTCACCAGTGGGAGTACGCTTTCTTTGATCTTCCTTTTCTGGCTGACAGACCTGTAGAAGCCCTTCTTGTTATTCTTTGCATCCCTCACCAAGTTCAGCTCCAGCCGTGCCTTGGCCTTCCTGACCCCGTCCCTACACGACCGGGCAGCATCCCTATGCTCTTCCCAAAACACCCATCCCTGCTTCCACTGCCTGTGCCTTTCCTTCTTGCCCTTTAGTTTGACCAGCAGGTCTTGACTCAGCCATGCTGGTCTCTTGCCTTCCTTGCCTGATTTCTCACACCTGGGGATTGAGAGCTCCTGCGCGCTGTGGAAAGTGTCCTTAAAGCTCTGCCAGCTCTGTTCTGCTCCCTCGTCCCCGAGAGCAGTTTCCCAGGGGTCCTATTGACAAACTCCTTGAACAGCTGGAATTTTGCTCTCCTAAAATTCAGGGTCCTGACTTTACTCTTTGCCTGACCCATATCCCTCCACCAGCAATAGTTAACCCAGCCACAGCCTGTCCTGCTTGTCGGGTGACAGGGCCAGGCAGGGACACGGGACACAGGCCGGGCAGGGACACGGGACACGGGCCGGGCAGGGACACGGGCCAGGCAGCCCCACGGCGGGTACCGCCATCCCTCGCTGTTGCTATAGAGACAGAAGCTGGTTTTCACCGCAGCGACGCTGGTTGTTTCTGAGCGGTACCTTCGGCATGGCAGGCAGCCGGGAGGGAGGGATGAGGGATGCCGTGCGGTGCCGTGCCGCTTGCCTTGCGGGGAGGGCAGGCGCGGCTGAGGCAAGGCTCTGCTGGGCCTCTCCTGGTGCCTCTGTGCCCAGATCTGCACCCACCCTGGGGGGGGTCTCCCCAGACCCTCCCTGCAGTGAGCACGTGAGCGCCAGGGCTCGCCGGCTCTGGGCACTGAAGCACTCGGGCAGCGGAGGGGTGCAGGCTGCGGGGGTGCCGAGGAGGAAGGCTCCCAGGAGAAACCCTGTGTGGGAGCGAGCCCCGTCCTGCGAACCCTGGCTTACCCCAGTGAGTCACCCCAACTCACCTCTCCCTGCCCTCCTGCCTCGCTTTGCCACCGTGTGCTGGGATGAGATGGGCTCAGCTGATGTTACCCACCACAGCAGCTTCTCCAGGCCACGGTGTCCTGATTACACCAGCAAAGACCAAGAGTAACTCCTCCAAAGCCATCCTGGATGTACCAGGAGACAACAACGAACTGCAGGGAGACCTGGACCCAGGGACATGGCTGGAGATGCATCCAGCCTATGTGCAAAGGTTCAATAAAACCTAGAGCTACGACGTGTGAGCTTCCCACAAAGCAATGAGGGCAAAGTCTTCCCCTGCTCCCTGCCTCTTCAGGTACCCATCTCCAGCTACACATAGGTGCATACACACGCCATCAGAGCTGCAGTAATGTGCCTCCATCCTTCCTAGGGGGGAGGATAAACTCTGCCAAGTGTAATAATGCCTGGAAAAAAAGAAAAAGCACCATAGCTCAGTTCTTCACATAAGTCTTTGCAGAAGGAGGTTGGCAAAGAAAAACCCTGGCAGAGGCCAGGCGCAGTAGCACGTCTCTGCTCCCACCCGCAGCAGCGCTCCCCGTTCAAACAAGCAGCAGGAGGGGAGCGGGGCAGCACCGACCACCCCCCTGCTGCTCTGCCTGCTGCTGCCCCAGCCCACCAGCCTCCGGGGATAACCGGCAAGACCCAGAGCTCTCCCCTTTCCTGAACACACTCAGTGACAGCCCTTCCCGGGGGACCCTCGGACAGCTCACCCCCAGGGAGCTCCGCGGGAGGCTCGTCTTTAAAGGACATGGTAGCCCTCCTTACCACGCTTCTGCTCCAGCCTCGGAGCCGGCAACGCGGGAAGTCAGCGGCTCCCAGAGCTCTGCACTGACATCCCAGCTGGAGACGTGTGCCAGGGATAGATTTTCTGTTTAGCTTCTTTTCATATTAATTATCACAGAGCAAGAAATGTCAGCAGCTTGCAACAGTCGTTATCTGAATGTCTTCTCCTTCCCACCAGCAGCCCCTGTAGGAAGAGGCTCCCCAGCATGCAAGGATAGATTGGAGCACAAGACCCAGCTGGTTGCTGCTTGCCTTGCAAGCCAGGTGCATTTTGCTCACTTGGGATAGACAGGAGGACAGGAATGCTGGGATCCCTTCGCTCTGCAGGATGCATCCAACCAGGAAAGGTGCCGAGTCTGGTAGTGTCCATCACCTGCCAAACATCAAATTCTCTTCTACAGACAGAGAAACCAGAGAACTGGAAGGTTCTGTGCAAAAGATGGGATTTTCTTAGACAGTTGTGAGGGGTGATCCATTTCAGAGACACTACAGTGAGCATGGCCATCACCTGGGCAAAGATCAGCCAGGTTTCAAGGTGGCCGCTTGTGAGTAACGGAAAGCAACGCCACCGTGTCTGGGCATCACACTCTACATTCGGTAATCTCAGACCGGTTCGCAAACATCTTACCTTGGAAATTCCCATCTACAGCATCATTTGGCATAAATATAAAGTCATGGCCGTGAAGAGACAGAAAAAGACCCTTTGCTGTGTATCTAGACCTGCTTTGCAAAATCACCATGATCCATCACACTGCCTATTCAATTACTCCCTACTAGGATGGAAATGGGCACTTCTATTTGTCCTTTACCAGACCAAAAGCCCCACACTCACCCTCACAGAGCAGGTTTTGGAACAGCAGATGAAAGGCCGGCTTCAGCACACCACCTTCAGCATCCTGAGCACCCATCTAGGTCCACCCTATCTAAAGCAAACCATTTAAGTGATCGCTTGCATGCCCTCATCAGCAAGGCTGCAGGACCTGCTCCAAGTTGAACACGTATCTCAAAGCTACACTGAACTGGCTCTTGTCCCTTCCCTCAAGATAAGAACCAAACAGGGCAGGATTTTTATGATTATTTATTATCTGTGAAGTGCCAGCGGTGTCCTGACTCTGTACAAGACACAATTGCTGGGCTTACAAAAAGAAAAAGCACTGTGGCCAAAATCATTTAGCCTCAAAAACGTTAACGAACGTGTTCTCAGGAAGCTCTCAGGCGCTGCCCATCCTGAGGACATATCGAGGTGCTGATGTGAACCACCCGAACTAGGCAGACATGTAGCTCATTTCTCTCACTCATAAAGCTTAAGTAGGTTGCTGTCCAAACACAGTTTGAGAACATGGCCAAAACACAGGTACGGCCCTTGATTGCTAAAACCCAATCCATTGCAAGAAACATGATTTTTTTTCAGGTGGGGAAGCAACATTAAAAAACGCCACTACTCATGGAAGTTACAACTGCTTCCAACAAACAACATGTAGAAAATACTGGGCGGGAGACTCTTAAAGTATCTGCTAGTTTTCAGTGCAACGGTGTCAAGTCCTCCATGTTCACCAGATGGATATCAACATCTGACACGTGTTGGAAGACATCCATATCAACTCCACCAGCCTGAACTGTAAGTAGCCGAAAACAAAGCCAGACAGGACATCTGTGATGTGGTGCCGTCCGATCATGACACGGGAAAAGCCCACGCAGAGGGCCCAGAGGACCAGCAGGATCCGGAGAGGGATGGCCAAGACCAGGTGGTTGAGGAAGAACTTGGAGAGCATGGCCACTCGGCTGGCATGCCCGGCTGGAAACGCGTAGGTGTCCATGGTCAGGTAGTCCAACAAGCCAGGGTTGATGTCGTACGGGCCCTTCCGCTTGGCCAGCTTCTGTAAACCGGCCACAATCATGATGTCCAGGAGCAAGGCTACAAAAGGAGAGACGAGGAGGGAAAGTTCAGAGACAGAAGCAGAGTCAAGGGCAATTTTCAAGGCAGAACGTACAAGGGTTGTCACTGTCTTGGGTTCAGTTCCAGCCAGGTGTCCACGGTTCAGCTGCACGCAGCCCCCCTCATCCTCAGATCACCACCCAAATGTTACTTAACCCTCCCAGCTCACCCATGGAGAAGGCAAGTACCATTTTCACCATCTCACAGAAGAGAAACCCAAACCACAGAGCCAAGCGACCCGCCTGGGGAGGAAGAGAGCAAGTGGCAAAGCTAAAATTAAAACTCTTTTGGCCCTCAAACCACTGGGCTGGGCGTCTCTGTTTCTGTCCTCCACCTCACGCTTTAGAAACCTCATGCAGCAAGGACGTAGCCCTGCCTGGGGTGGCTCCGTGCCGGGTGACCAGGCTGCAGGGAGCGGTCGGTGGGAGGAAAGGTGCCCCCCAGCACTTTCTGGTGCCATCCCTTGTCCTCTCCCAAGCCCAGCACCCCCCTCCTGCCCGGGCCCAGCCAGCGGGACCGCGCTGCTCTGGCGGCTTTCACTAAGAACAGAGCGTTCAGAGAGAGCGCGCCAAGGGGAAAGCCCTGCAATTAAGAAAAAGGGCTTCTGCGTTAGAAACAGCACCTCGGTGCGTTGAAGTGGAGGGCGAGCGACAGCCTCCCAGATGTCCCCCACCTGTCCCTCTCCCTTTGCCGAAGCGCTGAACACCCACGAGCCATGTCCTGTTTCGACTCACCTCTCGCTCCCTGTGAGTCACCCCACGCGCCCCCTCCCCACGCAAACGTGGCTGGGGGTAACGCACCTCCCAGCCCCAGCAAACCCAGGCTTGTGGCAGCAGAGGGACCGTCCCTGCAGCCGCAGGTCTCAACACCAAGTCACATTTCTTCCCTAGCTGCTTTGGGAGTGAAACCCATCAGCACTTGTCTTCATCAGCCTCCTCTTCATCCCACTCCCTTTACCCCAGCCGACAGGTACTGTCATTTCTATTTCCTAGCATCGATTTTATTTTTTCTTTAATCCCCTCATCTGCTTTTCTCCAGCCCTCCTAATTAGTCAGAGTGCTGATTGCAGCTCCTCGCAGCAATGACAAGGAAATATATACCATCGCGAGCGCAGCCTGCTCCCTCGGCAGGAATGCGAGGGGCCGGTTGCCTGGTTCCCGGGCCCTGATAAAGACCGTTCCTTGAGAGCTGACAAGGTTTCGGGAGGATGGATGGGAGTGCGGTGGCGGCAGGGACGGGAAAGGAGACGGCACGTCGGAGGCAGGCGGCTCCTCCTGCCTGCTCGGCACCTGGCGGGAGCTGGGGAGCGAGGAGCTGCGGCGGCGGCTCTGCTCGCCCGCCTCCCGCAGCGTGCCACCTCTGCGCAGCCAGCCCTGCGGCGCTTTGGGAAGGAGCCGCTATTTATCCTGGCCAAACTCTCTCCTTATGGGCGGGGGGGGCTATTTTTCTTCCTCGTCTGCAGGGCGTCTTGCATTGGAAGGGAGACAGCAGGACCTCCCTGGACCTCCTGCCCACCAGGTCCTGCCCGAGGCACCCCTGGGCTCTCAGGGCTGTGGAGGGGAGACGGAGCAGAGGGAAGGGTCTGGGCACCAGCTCCCCACCAGCAGGAACGGCACAGGCAGCAGTGGGCCGCCAGCTTAAACGCCAGAAGAAGCTGGAGGCGGACATGAAGAAAAGGTTCATAGGTAGGATCTGAAACGAGGTGGAGAGGCTGCAGGTGGCAGGGGGATGCAAGGAGGAGGGTCACGACAACGGCCCTGTAGCGGCAGCGAGGGGCTTCGGAGGACAAGGACAGGCAGGGACTGCAGAGCCCACCCCAGGGGACCGGCAGACGGGGGGAGAGCAGGGGGAGGGCTGCAGCCCGCGGCGGGGGACCCTGGCACTCAGCAGAGCGGTTCTCTGCACTTTAAGCTTTGCTGATTTTTTTTTAAGGGGCTGGCCGGGGGAGAGACGGAGGGAGGAATTTCAAACGCAGGCTGCAGAGCCCTGGAGCAGCCGCTCACGGCGCTTTCCTGTTCAGGCCGAACGCCGTCAGCACGGCTCGCGGCCGCCGAGGGTGACGAAGTGCTGGGGCTGCCGGCTATTACGGGGCCGTCTTGCTGCGGCCGGGCAGCCGCACGGATCTGCTCGCGCTGGGCTTCCTAAACCAGCCCCAGCCCAGCTCCTCACCCCCCCAAGGTGACCCCCGCAGCAGCCCCAATTCAGCAAAGTGCTTCAAGGGCTGATTTTTCAGAGCTTATCGGCTGCGCTGCCCATCAGTCCCATCAAGAGCTGGGCGAGAGCCGGAGCTCTGGGACGCAATCTCAGGAGCCCAGACTCGCCCATTCATTTCAGAGACATGATGCACCAGCACTGCCAAGAGAAGACTCTGGCCCAAGCTGCTCCTGCTGAAGTCAGCAGCTTATTGCATTACTGAGGAGCCCGGCCAGGACTCAGGAACCAGCCTGGACACCCCAAAGGATCCCCGGTGTCTCCCATGGTGTTCAATACACCCACTACAGACCATTGCCCACCAAACCCGCCCGCAGATCAGTAGCACGTCGTGTGCTTTAGCGACGCGTGGTGTTCACCATTGCCCATCAGGATTTTGCACTCGCAAGATTTTTTTCCGGTCAAAGGTGATGTCAGGGCAACTTGAGGGATGCAGGCATGTGCGCATGGAGGTGTTCAGGGCATGGAGAACAAGCCAAAGAGCTGTTTTAATAATCCTTTCATTCAGAAGATGAATAAAATGGGCCTTCAGTACTGCTAGGTTTGATTTTCGTCAAATGATGCACAGAAAGCAGAAAGCCTCGTTTGCCCACATTTCAAGATCTGAAGGCATGACAGCATTAAAACTGGGGGTTAATTTGCCATTAAAAGAAAAAAAAACAAGATCTCTCCGTCTGGTGCTTTTTCTGTCACTTCCCCCTGCACTTTCTGTTCCTTCCATGAAGCAACTTCTTTATGAAACAGCCCCAGCAGCCTGCCCTGCCCCGGCCCCCGAGGCACGGGGGGGTCCCGCCGCCCTCGCCGCAGCAGAGCCCCTGCGAAGCCCCGGGGAGCCGCGCTGCACCCCTGCCCTCTCCTGCTGCTGCCGCTGCCGGCGGCCAGGCGCTGCCAGAGTGAATCAGCACGAAGCACCGGTGCCGACAGCGCTGCCAACGGCCCGTCCTTCAGAAACAGATACAGACGGTGCCGTCGCTCAGCCTCCCCGGCCCGGGTCCTATTCCCTGGCAATTCCTTGACCTACATACCCGCTTGGACTTCGGCTCGCTTGCTTTTTCCCCTCTGCTGTTTCAGCTCAACGCAAACCAAATCCTCCCTCCTCAGCTGGGCGCATCCGCGCCGGCGTTACGCAGCTAAGGGGTTCATTTTCTCGTAGGCATCCTCGGTGGGTCCAGCTGCGGGTGGGTGTCTCTGCACGGAAAGGTGCCCGCTGGCTACCAAAGCGGTTGCCTCCGAAGCCCCTTAGGCTTGCACCTGCCAGCGCAGCCCCGGCCACCTGCAAACCAGCATCGTCACCTTCGGTCTGCCCTTCCCCTGTCCCTAACGCAGAGACGCGCAGATCCTTCAGGCCGACACGACTGAAGGCTGGAGGAAATATAGCCCCGGGAGAGACGGCAGAAGGGAGCCTGCAGCTGATTTACCAGCCTGCGCTCGCGCAGCGCTGCTCCCTGGAGACGGACGGGGCTGTCAGAGGCGTAGCAGGGATGGCAGAGTGCCACCTGACCAAGGGGTGAGATGAGAGGAGCAAGAAATGTTCATTTTAAGCATTTTTTCATCATGCCTTCCCTCAGAGCCAGGTAGCATTGGATTTAAAACATGGGCAGCATTGGATTTAAAATCCAGGTAGCATTGGATTTAAGAGAGCAAAGGAAGAATTAGCTCTTGCCCATTGCTCCTTTCACATTTTTCTGAAAAAGATCCAGAATTTCCCCTTTGACCTGGCTGTTAAGGGAAACAATCCATCAGATTTCCACTGCAAAACCAGTCGATCGCAAAAAGCTCTATTAACATCTAAAAATTCCTTAAAGCGCAAACCCAAAGAGCAAGTCTTGTCTGCCTGCGACAATTTTAGCATCAGAGATCACCTTGGTATTGTAAATAGCCAACATCTGGCATCAGACGCACAGTAAATGAGCTGAAAGTGAGCCCCCTGGGCAGACGTTTTATATCTATTAATAAAAAAAGGAAAATAATTATCTGCCTTGCTCCTACCACCAAATGTTAGGAGCCCATTAGGAGTGGAGGTGAGCGGGGAGGCGAGCCCAGTGCAGGCAGGGCACAAGGACGAACCTGAAGCGTCGCCGCAGCAGAACCAAGCCAGACCCCAAAGCCGGTATTTAAGGGAAGTCAAAAGAGTTGGACGTCCCCTGTCACCGCCAGGTCCTTTCTGTCCCAGCGCCCGAGGTGCCACCTCTGCTGCCGTCCCTTACGGAGCGGGGGCCGAGGATGGGGTGAGCACCCGCGCGGGCATCACCTGCCCCAGGTCGGAGCCAGGCAGCGTCTCCAGGGACGGAGGCAGATTCCAGCTGAGATGTTTATATAAACAAGTCATCCAAACCGCAGCTGAAAAACAACCTGGGTGCAGTGCTGGGGACGGGGGGGGGAGGAAAAACAGAGAAAGCCAAAAAATCCCTTGGCCTCGTCTGCTCCTGCAGCCGTGATTCACATGACTCCACGCACGTGGGGCCGCTCAGATGAGACAAGGCAGCTCTCCAGAGCCCAGCCTGCGAGATCGGGATCAGAAACAGCCGCAAGCTGGACGCAGCCTCCCAGCACTGCGGCTGAGCGTGCGGGGACAGGAAAAGGGGGAGGTAAACGTCCAGGAACGAAGAGCGAGCCCATCCCGTGAGCTCAGGAGACCCCCCAAGCGTGGGAGCAGATGTGCACGGACAACCCCCCTCCGCCCAGCCCCAGTACCCTTCTAAAGCAGAGACAAGCTGGGAATAGCTCATAGCCTGGGCGTCAGAGCCGGCAGCGAGCTCTGACCCGGGTCCCGCCATGCTGGAGGGACCAGCCCCGCTGAGATGGCACGTGCTCCCCTCAGCTGCCGAGGCCACGTGTAGGGCCGAGGCTGGCTTTGGAGGCCCTGCGTTTCCCGGATTAGCCAGCCTCACTCAGGAGTGAACCCCGGACAAATGTCACCGTTCCCAGGAAACAGTTTCTTTTGCATCATAATTAGAATTCATAAATTTTTTCCATTTTTCTTTTTACTTACGTGCCCCCTCCTACTGCTTCTGACTTTCCCAAATCTCCCGCAGGCATTATGGTCCCCGACCTGGAAAATGAGACATCTGCAGCCTTGACTAGTTGACATTAATGAAAGATGCAGGTTTCAAGAGCATCTTCGCTCTCTCTCCGGTGGAGCTGGTGGCAGCTGGAAGAGCTCCTCTCCTCTGGAAGTGAACTCCTCTACTCTATTTTCTTCCCCAAATGTGGTACTACTGGGTGTAAGAGCTGACAAAAGGCACAGATGGCACGACACATTGAAGAACCAATGAATCGGGCACTGCGGCGTTTTGGGGGGAGGTTATTTGTCGGCTGAACAAGCAGCAGAGTGGGGTAAGTGGCCACGAGGAGGTGAGAAAATGGTGGAAAGCAGCATTGAGCAATTAATTAAAAAAAAACCCAAACCACAACAACTAAAAATAGACCCGCTATATCCTAGATGATTAGAAACAGCAAACACAGGCTGCCTGGAGTTCTCCCCTTGGAAATACTGTGCCCCTGGGAGCTGGGCAATTTGTATCTCAGCATCAATTACCGAGCGGGGCTGCCTCGCTGGGGGTCTGCACGGCCGGGGGACGAGAGGCGGGCGAGAGGGTGAGCGCAGTGAGGAGGGCTCGTGCTGACGGGGAAAACGAGCTGAGCAGCCCCCGGGACGGCTCAGCTGCCTCCCAGAAGGGCTCCGACACCTTGCAAAGCCCCGTGCGCCACGGCAGCAGCGCAGGTAACACCAGCGCGTCCCAGAACCACGCGCTGCAGCACACGAGCACGACGGCACCGTACGGGGTGAGCTGGAGGAAGAAAACTGCCTTGGGCTGATGACCAACAGCATCTCCCAGCCCACAAACGCTGGGCTCCTCGCTCGGACTCAGCGCTGCTCAGGCTTGTGTTTACACCCTGCTGCCTTCAATAAGGCAAATATCGGCAAAAAAGAATTGAGGCCGATTCTCTGGTGCTCAGAGGGCCTCCAACCGTCGCATCTCACGGCGCGTTAAAGACCCGGATCAGATATGTCTGCCAGCATCCCTGTATAGACGGAAACGGAGAGCGAGACCAGAACTGCATTCCAGGTGAAAACACTGAGCTTTCTTCCCAGGGGAGGAAAAAGAGACAGATTCCCCTCTCGCATCCCCATCCTCCACCAAGCCTGGCCCGGAGCGGGATACCCCACGGGCTCTCCCTGCCTGTCGCTCCTCCCAGTGACTCACCTCGCTGCCCAACGCTCCTCCACCTTCCTCTTCCCAACCACTGCTCCTGTCGAGGCGCGTTAGAGGCAAACACGCTCACCCATGTCTCGGGATCTCTCCTTGGGCCAGAGTCTGGCTCAGCTTCTCCGGCAGGACTCGCTCTGCCCGAGTGGAACAGCTACTGTCCCCTTTCAGCTCCAGGCAGGGGCACTGGGAAGCTGTTCCCGGAGTGACAGACATAAGGATGACTCATTTCCCATGTTTATTCCCCCTCTTCCCATTCAACAACCCTCGCACTTCTTTTCTCTTTCACTCTGCATTCAGGCTCTGGAACATTTCGCCTGCTCGCTCTGCGTGAGGGTTGGATTTCAGCTCGCTGCAGCTTCCCCAAGGGCTGCACACGGATGGCTGCAGGGCTCGCAGCATCCTCAGCACCAAACAGCCGGCCAGGACCTGAGCTCCTCGATGCCGACCGGTACCAAGGGGCTGATCAGACCATGGGGCTGATTGATAGAGACCCTACACAGGTCCCTGGAAATACCCCCCCACCTGCTCTAGCTACGGCCAGATGGGTCCCAGCCTGTCACGGAGTGTCCTTTATCTGAAGGGACACTGCAGACTCGCACGCCTGCCCTGCAGTGAACGGCACACGTTCGCCAGGGAGGAAGCAGGCGAGGGGGGAAGGGAAGCCGGGAGGGCTGGGCATCGCTTGCTGTTCAGAGATGCCGGAGCTCGTCAGCTGTGAGGGGATGAAGGGTGAGGACGGCACCCACCAAAGGACCGGGGACTTTAACTGCTGTATCTGGGCAGGACATCAAGAGGCAGATCAGCAGCCTGATGTGATGAAGAGGAATATTTAATGCCAGGCTGGCCCTGTGTCTAGATGCTGGATGCAGGGAGTGGGCATCTGTGCTGCTCCCTCTGCCTGCATGGGTCACCCACGTTGGGTTCCTTGACATTTAAACGCTTCCACCTCGCTGGGCAGATGTGCTGCAAACTTGCTGAGATCTCAGGGGGCACTGGCAGGGCTGGGAGCGGAGCAGCACAGGGGCTGAACCTCCTCCATGTGCCAGGTTTTCCAAGGAGGGGACGGTTCCCGCAGGGCGCCAGCTCCCGAGCTGGTCTCCCCTTCCCTGCCGAAACATCATCTGCCTCGTCTAGCTCAGAAAATCCCCAGCCTCACAGTGGGAAAATGAAAGGGGAAAAATAGACACATCTGGCCGCAAACCATCTCTGGGGCTCTCGGCTTAGCGAGCTCTGCTGCATACGGACTGATCCATCTGCCGCGCAACTCCCCGGCCTCTCTGCGGGGTCTGGGCTGCCGAGCCCTGAGGCTCGACACGATGAGCTTGTCTGTACTGCCCGGGCATTTCATCTGCTCGGTGACCTTTACCAGCAACGGGCTGTACTATCTGAATTTACACCACACGGACTCCAAAGAAAAGCATGACAATACCTGCAGCACCTCCGCATTGTTAGAGCAGGGTCGGCGGGGTCTCGACGGGGCTGGTGACGGCGCTTCTCGCCCTCTTTCCTTCCTAACCCGCCACTTCCCTGCCAATCTGGTCTTGCTTGGGAGCTGCTGGTGTGGGACTGCAGAGTCCTGGCCATATATAGGTATTTATAAGTATATATATCTTTTTCAAATGCATATCTATATGGCACAGGATAAAGTCACAACTCTGCAGGGGACTGTGCCTCAGAATATCATGGCCTGGTTCCCGGTCAGACTAAAGCTAGGTCAGAATTCCGGGAGAAGGCTGGAACTGGCTTCTTGCTGACCTCCAGGAGTGGAGAAGTGACCCCGGGCTCCCCTCCTTTCCTCCTCCTGGGGCGAGCCACCCATCCGCAGCCTGCCACGTTGCTCGCGACGATACATCCACACCCTGCGGCACCGCGTTACTTGATGGCGATAAATGCTTAGTGACAGCACCAAAGAGCCAGCCCGCCCCTCCGAAGCGGGATGCAGAGCCCGCTGGTGATGGGTGAGGACGGGGACCTGGGTCACTGAGACAGCAGCTGGACACAGCAGGCAGAGAGAAGACCAGGGCTTTCTCCTCTTCTAGTCTGAATACTCCAAAATACTACCTAGTGATAGGTTAATGGTTGGACCCGACGATCTTGGAGGTCTCTTCCAACCAGAACAATTCTATGATTCTATGATTCTAATACCTATTTCAGAAAGCCCTGACAAAAGCAGAACTAGTGAACGGCTGGTATTTCAAACTGAGCCCAAATGCAGATTTTATGTGCCAGGGTTAACCAAGCAGACATCCTCCGACAGCAAAGGCACGCGGCTGGACTGCAGCGAACTAAACAGAGTTCACTGCATCAGGCGGCGACCTGGCTCTAAACACAATAGGTGGACTTCACCGGAGCGACCGCTTTGGGTAGATGACTAGATTCCATCCCCATCGCCCTAAGAAAGTGCCTGGACCTGGAAAGACCATCAAACAAGATCAATCTGTTTAGCTTAATAAATAGGAGGTGAAGAAATGACTTGAGCACTATCCAAAATATTGAAAGGCAGAAGAGATGTTGGCTGAAAGAGCTATTCAGCTGAAGAGACGAGGGTATGCAGACGCAACGGAGGGAGGAGGAGAGTCAAACTAAAAGCAAGGCGCTTGTGAGAATGCCTGCCACTGCAGTAATATAGAAATGGTTCTGACAAGTTCACCCTCGCTCGTAATTGTACATCAGATTGAGTGTTTGGGTTTTTTCCCTTAACAAATTGAACAGGAATAAATTAAGGGATGTGCTACAGCCTGTATTTTGCCGTGGGTTAGATCAATGATCCAAATGTTCTTTGCTGGCTTTGCAGTCAATGAATCACTAAATTTGGATCCACATCCTCACCAGATGGATCAGAACCAGAAACAGAGGTACTGCTTCCCTCAGGGTTTAATGGAGTTTCTATCTGGTTCTGGAGCAGATCTGGGAATTTTAGTGAAAGTTTTATATCTGTTTTTCCCCCAAAAGCCCGACTGCAAGGTTCAAATGATCTTCTAAGCACCTCAGTTTTCATGAAATCCTTGTGATTGAAGAGAAAAGCCTGAACAGTCCTAAAAGTTCCAGCATCAGCAGACAAATAAAATGAACTCTAAAATTGGGGGGTTTCCTGAGTTATGATTTTCACAATTTGGCCGGGGGGTGCAGACTTTCTTCCTGACTCTTCAACAGCCAGAGCTGGCAACGCTGAGATAGGCTTCCTGAAAGCACATTCTGGCAGAGGGATTTTTACAGTGGGCACAGATACCTGATTTCTGCCATCTTTTCAGTAACAGGCTGTGAGCGTGCTTCTCTGGCTGTTCGGCATTTGCTGGAAAAGATTACGATGAGAAGGAGAATCAATAAATTCCATCACAGATGACAAACGCGGAGGGAAAACATTGCTTGGGGTTGCTAACCAACATCTGCAGTTGGGATGGATGGAGCATCCCAGGGTCAGACCCCCTCACCCTAAATGCTCCCGCATGTGTTGGCAAAGCTCCTACCGAGAGCTCCTCAGGCGCGAGGGCCCCCCCTCCATCTGCAGTGGTGCTTCTGCCAGGTTCCCGGTCCCATTTCAGCAGTCTCCTGTCTCCTCGCCTTGAAAGCCTGATTGCAAATCCTAAACAAGTGCTCTATGATGGGCTGGCTCCCTGCCCAGAGACTGCATCAGAAATTCTGCTTGATGTATCAAACTCTCAGCAAGCGGGGGGGAAGGGTGGAGAGCCAGGGGAGGTAAGGAAGGGGTACCGTAGACACCCCAGCTTCCCTGCTTCCCTCTTCCCAGGAGACCAGGGAAGCACCAGGAGGTTCCCTTCCCCTTGACCTGACCCAGGAGGGCGTTACACCACATCCTGATGGATTTGAACCACAGGCAAACACCAGCGAGAGGGACCAAGGGTGCCAGACGCAGCAGTCGTGCCATGCCCTTCCTATCTACCCAAGACCCCACTGCTCACGGGATCCGTCTAGGTCCGCCAGCCCCGCGCTCCCCAGCCAGACCCTGCCCTCCATCAGCAACGCAGGTATTACGGCGGCAGCGGCTCGGATACTCGGAGTTTCTGACTGCAATCTTAAATATCAAACCAAGGCCACACTCACAGCAGAGATCTGCTCTGTGGGGTGGCACAAGTCCTGCTGAGGAACCTCTGACAAGAGAGGCTCAGGGCACCTTGGCCAGTCCCACCAGTCAGTGCTGTCTACTTGGAGGGCAAAGTGGAGCTACCAGACCTACGGAGCTGTCAAGTCACGTTGTGAACTAGTCCTTCACACAATTCAACTTTCTTTCTTGGCAGGCGGAGAAGAGGGATGGGAGCAGTGCGTCTAGGCAAGGAAGCAAGACTTCAGAACCCCCCCGAGCTGTCCCCAGGCAGCACATTTGAGCTCAGGAGACCTGGAGATGCAGGTAGCGGTGCAGGGCTGAGCGCTCCCAGCGACCGCCTGACACTCAGAGTTTCCATGCAACCCGGAGGTGGCTTTGCATTTGGCCTCCTCACATGGCAACAGAAGGGCGAGAAAACCTTTCTTGTTTTTTAAGCCAAAAGTGGCATTAGCTCTTTATAAGGATCTCAAATATTTTGGAGTCAAAGAGGTCGGTTTTCAGGCTCCAAAACTGTCAAAGGCTCTTGGGTCAAGAGACATCTGGAAACTGTGCCGGTTGATGTTAGTCACCTACTATTTCATCCTCGTGCCCTTTTAAATGGAGCTTCTTTTCTCAGTGAGAGGTTGACCCAGCGCACCCAGGAGTCCCTGGAAGAACTGCTGACGTCGGCGGCTCTGCATCACGCCGACGCTATTCTGGCTTCTTCCCCGCGATGGCCTCCCTTCATTAGATGTCACAGCACGAGGACGGTCTCTTTCAAAGGCAGAGGGGAGAAAAGGCAGCTACCACTGTGCTTTTCAAGCCAGTTCAGCACAATCTTCGCCGTCTCCAAAGGATGAACTTGTGAAAAAAACCCTGGGGCCACGTTGCAGAGCCCGTATCGCGTCGCAGTCAGCCCCTGCATAAGAGGATGTCCCTTTCCCGAGGTGCCTCTGAAATAAAATGTGCCTATGTCCCCCCATAGGCTCCCTGAGAAGCAAAGGCCTAAATCCAGTGTTTTCAATGTCTCTTACCGACCAAAAGCGGGAGCTCTGATCGCTGTTTTTTGAGGGAGGGTGAAACACTAGGGTGGATCACGGCCAGATGAGACAGTAATTAGTCACAAGGAAAAAATACGATAACTGGGCCCCATGGCAAAGGCAGAAGAGTGAGAAGAGCAAGGCCCTCAGGTAGACATGGCCAGGGTGGGTTGGGGCCAGGATCTAAGGCAAGTCATGCCTAGAGCTCAGCCTGGTCACTGGTGGGACATTGGTCCACACGGGTGGGATGGGCCCTCTCAACTGAGAAGGCAACTCCTTTAACACGTCCCAAACTCCAGAAACAAGGACACCGACCACCGCACAAGAAAGGACTAGCAGGAGAGACAGAAAGATCCCAGCCCGTCTGCACAGCCTCTGGGTCAAATTAGCGCATGGAAACGGGGACAGCACCAAGAAGGGTCCTCATGGGAAGGAGGATGCGAGATCAAACCGCAACAGGGAAGGAGACAGGACTCCATCACGCGGCGGCCGAGACATGGAGCCAGGGTCTGTTCAAGAAGGTGGTGAGGGGATGGAAGTCTTTTTTTCTCAAGGATATCCTCAGGAATTGATCCAGATATCAAAGATTAAAATCTTTGTTTTCCCCACCTATCAAACCACCAAGGCAGATGACCATAGATTAAATAAAAGACGTCGCTGCTGGTATCCACCTGCACATCACAGACACTTCCTTGGTCTGCCTGGACAACCCTGCCCCATGCAGGACCGGGGACCTGCCCCTACTCCGTGGGGGTCACCAGCTACCAGGATTACTCCATCCCTCTTAGACAACTTTTTGCTACATCCATCACCCGTGGTACCCAGGACAGAGATGGTCGGTAAGTGCGGCATTCACCCTACAGGTCACTCCCTGCTTCCCGACCACGTCGGTGGCTGGGAGCAGTCAGAGGAGGAGTCCCAGTGCCGCTGTCCCTTGTGACCAGGGCTGGGCTTTCCCGGCAGGGAGGGAGGTTTGCCACTCACCTAGCAGCAGGTTCATGAGGACCTCTTGGCCTGCCAGCGTGCTGCTCTTCACCAGGCAGATGAGCGTACCCGCAATCCAGGGGATCCCGTGCCCCGTTATCCCCAGGAGGTTAATCATGGAGCGGGCACCGCCCCAGGAGGAGGCTCTGTTGGCACACACTCCCAGCCTCTTGGACATGCAGATATCGATGGCCAGCAGGGAGTTGAAGGCGATTCCCTTGAAGGAGGGGTTGAGCTGCATGCAGTCCTCTTCGGGCAGCTGCTGCGACTGCCTCCGCTCCTTGGGGTTGCTGTTCTGGGCGCCAGCTGCCCCGGCCTGGCCGCTCTGCTTTCTGCCGGAGCTCCTGCCCTCCTGGTTCCCCTTCAAGGGCTGATTCAGGGAGAGGAACTCGGTCCTGTTGAGGACGTTGTTCCTGTCTCTTGCCCTGGACCGCGGCTGGGATGCTGGCATTGCAGTCTCTCTCTAACGCAACCTGCTTTGCAAATACCGGGAAGGAGAGAAATCCCTCTTCTCCCTGCAGAAAGCTTCCCCCACTCCCACCCTCAGGAGCCGTGAATTTGGGAAGCTACAAAGGTTCCCCTCTGTTGCAGTTGCCCCCAGCACAGACTGCAGCTGTTAAATATAGAGTAAGGAATGCACATGGCTGTTTACTTCATGGGCCTAGCAAGCTTGGAAGGAAAATTAATGCCAGGCTTGGCAGCCACTCCAGTGCCAGGGAAAAAGGTTAAACAGCCAATAGATTGGAAGAAGAGGAGGGAAAAGCGTTGTGCCAAAGGTTGGTTGCTTCTGGCCTGGTCTATTTAAATCATCCAATTGCTTATTCCCCTGGGCTGCACGGGAAACTGGGAAATGTAGTTTTTTGTACCACAATTCATATTTCAGTGTCGGCAAGCCAGAGCCGGAGGGGCTGTCGGCGTCCCCCGCTCCCCACGGCAGCTGGCATTGCTCCTGCGGTGGGCTGTGCCGCCCGGCTTTGCAAGCTCCAAGGCTGGGCATTGCTCGGGGGCTTCCCCCCAAGGGGCTCTCCCCGGGTATCTTCTCGATTTGTCTGTTCTGCAACATGCCACCCCTGCTAGGGCACCCTGAATACCACCTTCCTCTCCCTGGTACGGACACCTTTCAAACATCACTAGCCCCATCCTCTCTCCCCGCTCAGGGTGCGCCGCTGCAGCGACTTCCATCACTCACCTCATCCCCGGACCCAAGGAGAAGCATCACCTGCCTCCTGATTAAAAGAGACACGGCGCCGCTAATGAATTCCCATCCCCCTGCCCCCAGCACTGCGTGTGGCCTCAATACCACACGTGTTTCTGCCGTTGTCACCCAGCGTTGCAGATCCCGTGCTGAAAGCGGGTGACAGGCGGTGCCCGCGTCCCGGAGCTGCGGGTGCGATCAGCAGCACAGGTACCGGCCCCGGGGGAGCGAGCATCGCGGGACGGGGAGGAGGGAGGCTCATGCCAGGCCCTGGGGAGTCCTCCTGCAGAGGACAGGGAAGAACTGCCGTCCCTCCTGCCACGGCGCGTTACGCTCCATCGCTTCATCTGTGCACGGCTGCCGCCAGCCTCCCGCCTCCCCACTCCCCACCGCAGCGGGGGTGAACCCCTCGGAGACATCTCCCACCCGCCGCCGACCAGCGCTGGTGAGCCCCCACGAGAACATCCCGCCTGCGCTCGCAGCTCCACTTTACAGGTCCAAACAATCTTGCTACAGTCCCTGAACCGCAGCTGCGTGGATCTAAGCCTCAAGCACCGCTGGGAGAGACCGTCCGTGTCAGCTCCTCCTGCCCGAAGGACGGCAGCCCGCCGCAGCAACCGCCCGAGCCAGATCCACCCGGCTGCCATCACCGAGCTACCTTCCCTGGGCAACGGGCTGTCGCGGCTCCACACCACCCACACGCTCAAGAAACAGGATTATTCCTATGCAAATGGGCTGGAAATCCCCCATGGACAGAGAAATGGAGAAGATGAATATTGCAGCGAGGAGCAGAACAGGCACATCTCTTGGTGCCAGTGACATTTGCCTACACAAATGTCCAGTTACAGAGGTCAGTATTTGTACAGGTACCCTGGCCCGGGTATCTTTAAAAGTCTTGTCTAAAATGCACTGGAGAGCTTAAGTGCTAAATGAAAGGTGGTTCTTGGCTTTCTAAGATAATAAGAAAAATTTTGCATGTTTTTCACACATTTTATCCATAGATCTCAAAATCCTCTAGATGAACTATGCGTCCAGCCAGCGCCCATCTCACAGACAGACCGGCCAGAGGCGAGGGCAATGCTTGGCCAAGCAAGTCCCAGAGGTCCTGAGGAGCCTGGGCTTTGCTCGTATTTACCCCCTAATGAATCAAAGGAAAATAATACATGTCAATTGATTTCTGAATCACACCCTCCAGGAACCTACCCCTAGTCCGCAAGGATGATCCTAGCTAGGGGAAGAGCTTGTCCCCTCCTCAGGCATCCTTGCCCAGCCCACAAACACAACCCCGGTCAGCTCGGGTACCATCGGGGGCTGCGGCAGCCCGGGAGCGCGCACAGCCGCTGCCACATCACCGACACCCGCCGGCTCCCGTCTGCTCGCCGGCTCTGCAGCGGCATTCTCACGCTATCGGGGAAGTCAGTGCCCCGTCCCTGCTTGCCTGCCCTCATCCCGCCGCCCGGCTCCGAGGCATGTGGAAAATCTCAGCACACCTGACATCAGCCGGGGAGATAACTGTCGTCACTGCTTTAACTTGGCTAGAGCCGCCGCCTCCCCGCTGCACGGCCTCCCTGTTTCTCCCGCTCCGTGCAGGGCTGCTGCTGCGCGGGGCTCCTTGCAAACGCCTGTGAGCCGAGGGTTAAAGCGCTGGTGGCCAGGAGCCTGCAGAAATAGGGAGACTCTTTTCTCCCTCCTCTCCTCGTGCCAGGGATGCTGAGCTATTATTGAGCATGTCCCTCAGGAGTTGTCGCTGGGGAAAAAAAATACCTTGAAAGCCCTGGGGGTTCATTTAATCTGGTGCCTGTCTCTTCTGCTGACACCGATATGGGGGAATTTCTCTGCCTTACCCACAGATCTTGTGGGAATCCAGCCTCGCACCCCAGCACGAGTCCCCGGCGGGAAAGGGACGGAGGAGGAAGGGCAGCGCGGGATGGATGCAGTGTTAGCAAACCCCTGTCGAAAGTGCAGCAGGAAAGGAAAGCCATTTGGTCTCTCCTGCAGCCAGGCGGGCTGTCACCGCCGGTCCCAGCCAGAGAAACTGAGCCTGGGGGAAACGTCCCCGATCCCTGCACTGGGACCGTGCCGAGCACCGTCCCGCTGCACGCACAGAGGAAGGGACGCAGCCAGCTTAGAGGAGGAGACGCGCTCTGCTCACAGAGCAGCCACAAACCCAGGGGTTTATAAATATCCTCTCTAAACCTGTAGACAGGCTCCCTGCTCCAGCGGGGCTATTCCAGGCCTGACACCCGATCCACGCGGGTCATCGAGCACCTCAGAGACCGCCCAGATGGACAAATCCAGACGGACAAAGCCGGCACGGTCCAGGCACCACGTCCCTGGCTGTGCTCCCTGCCTGCCTGCCCACCCCTGCCTGCATGCGGGGCTGCAGTCCCCAGGGCCGGGGGCTGCCGCCACAATTCCCCGCGTAGCCACGGCCACGCACGGCGTCAGCGGCCAGCACAGCCACGCAGACCGCGCTGGAGACACGGGTGGGACGGGAGGGACAGCAACATCCCCTTTCTCCACAATTCACGGGCTGCTTCGGCACATCCCAGCCTCTGGCAGCAGCTGGCCAAGCAGCAGCGCTTGCAGCCAAAGTGCTTGCAAGCAAACCTGCAGTGTTCTGGCTGCCGTTCTTCTTGGGGTGAAAAAGAAAGCTTGGTCAAAATAAAATATAATATTCTGCAGTATTTACGGCGCGCGCAGCAGGGCCCGTCAGGCCCGTCAGCACAGCAGAGCACAGCCTCCGGTGGGCTGCGTTTATTTGCCGCTGCTCAGATGGTGAAGGGGAGACCCCGCCGTTCAGTAAACCTGGAAAACGTGCTGGAAGGACGGGGAGACACAGCGCCGGCCGCGATGCCGGGGGCAGCAATAGCAGGAGCGGAGCACGGCCGTGCTACGATGAGACACGGACAGGTGCATCACATGAGCAGCAGAAGGAAACGCAACTCACGGCATCACCAGACACTCCTAATTCTTACTTATCACAGCTTGGCCTCACATCTCCAGCAATTCCATCAACGAGCACCACGCTCTCAGGTGCAGGAACCGTTCTGCGCGCGGCTTAATGCAGCCACGCTGGGGTGGAGTGTGCTAATGCCTTAATCACTCACAGCAGCGCGATGCAGGCAGGCACAACCAAAACCCAACAAAAACTCCAGCTGAAGATGAAAAACTGATTTAATTAGAATGAGATAATGCAATTTCCTAGTTGACCAGAAGACCAGAGACAGCCAAGTTGAAGCAAGACCTGGCTGAAGCTTCAGTGAAACTGGAGTCGCAGAATATGCAGTTTCACCGGATTCGTGCTCTGAGAAACTGTGACAAGCTTGTTTGAAAAGTGTGAAAGAGTCTTGGAAATGTCAAAGTATTTCAGCACCTTCTGGAGGCTGCTGAAGCAACTGGATATTTCATTCGGAGATGCTCATTTCATTCTTTCTTGTACTATGTGATAGTAAGTTGCTTGCTTGTAACTTGAGCACGTTCTTAGTTTTTCTATCTGTTGCAGAGCTAGTGACTATAATTGTGCCCCTCACAGAGACCGTGAAGTTTAAATAAATACTTAGCCGATGCTTTGAGAAACGTGCAGAAGAAAAACATAACAATATACTTTGTTTTTTCCACTCCTTGCCAAGGGGGTGGAACGGAATAAATCTGCCTCCCCGCGTCCTGTGGCATTCGCTTGTCAGGATCGCCCAGTCGCTCCGGTCTCCCCTACCTGCCGGAGGGCAGACAGCGAGTGCGGTGCTGAAAACGCCAGGCACTGCGGGAGCTCATCAAGCCTGCCGGGAGCGCGGGGCGGGAAGGGCTGAAGGGCATTCCCTTAGCTCTGCGCTGCTGTGCCATACCCCAAGTGGCACCGGCAGAGCGATTTTTACCTCTCAGTGCCCCGGGTTTCCTATTTAGAAACAAGCCAAGGCGGGCGCGCGCGCCCAGAGCCCTGCGTAACGCTCGACACCGAAAACCTGGACACACGCACCTCACCTGGTGCTCAGCTCTTGAAATTCGGGTCCTCGGCTGGCTGATGGTCAGCAGGACCAGCCAGCAACGTTACTCCTAAAACTGTCCGTAATAGAAGTTTACAACTTTCCCACAGGCCGCTGCTGCCTCAGACGCTTCTCGCTCTCTATTCCAGCTGCTCCTTAGTCCCTCTGCTGCTATGGAGAGCTTTGCGTTTCTAGTCGCTGGAATCACAGCCCATCCAGCCTTGGGCTGCAGGTTTGGCAGATAAGGAGATCATCCCTTTACCGAACATACCAGCCAGGCCCCAGCCGGGAGAGGAACATCGTAATCTGAAAAACCAAGAGAAAATACACTGCGGTTAAATTAAAAAAAAAAAAAAAAAAAAAGAAAAGAAAAAAGACGTTTCTAAAAAAACTACATTACCCACAATTCACGGACATGTGGGAGGAAATGCTGGTTTTGCAAAGGAGGTTTAGCTTCAACAGCTGCAGTTTAAAAGCGAAATGCAGGGGGAGGGATGGGACTGGGCGAAGGAGGGAGGCCGGGGCGGCCGGGAGAGCGCGGGGCCGGGACCCGCCGCCGGGGCGGCCGAGCCCCCGTCATGCGGCGGGGCCCCCCCGGCAGCCGGCAGGAGCGGCCGGGCGCGCCCGGGGGCACGGAAAGGCTACGAGCGAGTTTCTGCAAAGTTTGACCCGGTTGCCTTTTTGATGCCGCGGCGGCGACCGGAGCGGGAGCCCCCCCGCACCCCGCTGCTCCACCGGCGAGGCTGAGACCCGGCGCCGTCCCCGGGTGCATGAATGTATTGCGAGAGAGGAAGCTTGCGGCAGCCGGGAGGCGGAGGCACCGATCCTGCTCCTCTCACCTCCCCGGGCATCTAGCACAGACGCGAAGGAAAAAAAAAAAAAAAAAGAGCGAGAGAAGGAGCCCTCCCCGCCCCCCCCCCCCCCCCCCCCGCCGCACCTCGCCCCCGCGCAGCGCAGGGGAGCCCGGCGCGGTGCGCGGCGCGGCCGGGGCCGGGGCCGGGGCTGGGGCCGGGGCTGGGCGGCGCGGCCGGGGCTGGGCGCTGCTCCCCGCCGCCGCGGGATGCTGTGACGCCCTGCAGGACCGCGGGGCCCACGCGTGTGCGGGGCAGCCCCGCCGCCCGCCCATGAGCCCCGCCGGTTGAGCCACAGCCGGCTCGCCCGGGAGCGGCGGCGGCGGCGGCAGCAGCGGGAGGAGGAGGAGGAGGAGGAAGGTCGGACACCCCTGCGGAGACCCGCTCGCCGAGGAGGAGGAGGAGGAGGAAGGGGAGCCGGCGGCCCCCGGGCCGGTGCGTGGCGGCGGGATGTCACGGGCGGCGATTCCGCGGCGCTGAGCGGGCGCGGAGCGGCGCGGCCCCGGGCGAGCGGGGGAGGCTCCGCCGGGTCCTGCCCCGCTGCGCAGCCCCCGGAGCCCGCCCGCCACCGGGACCTCTGAGCTGTGCTTCGTGGTTTCGGCTATTTCTAAGGGGGGGAAAAAAAAAAAAAAAAAAAATCCCCCAAGCCCTGACAGCGCTGGCGGAGGAGCCGCCGAAAGCGGCGATTTGGCGACTTTTTGCATTTTCCACCCATCGTTTCTTTCTGTTATTATTGTAATTTTGTGCGAAAGGAAGTTATGAACAACTGCAAGTCAGGAAGTGGAAATCCACACCGGTTGTGACAAGCTGGGGCTAAAAACTCTTTCATTATTTATATAGATGTGTCTATCAACATTCTGCTTTTCATCCAAAGAATAAAGGGAAATACCGGCTAGCCCTATGTTTGACGGTGAATGACAGACCGCATCTGAGGAAAGGAAGGACTAAATATATCGGCTAAGAACACCACCGTTATTTATTGAACTCAAGAGACCTTTTTTTAACCCAAAGACTGTTTGAGCGAGAGATTTAATGGATCGTTAAAAGGGGAAAAAAAAATTTAAAGGCCCTTTTGCTTCTGAAGTGCAGCTAACCTCAAAAATAGGAGCAGTACGTGCAAGACAGATACTCAGATGAAGGCTTTACATGATGAATTTTCTATCCTATGGATATCAGTTTTGAGATTACAAACCACGAAGATCTGTAATTGATCTAGCACCAGATAATTTCAATGCCTAATATTCCCCAGGATTGCTGGAGTACCCTAGGAGCTGCGTCGGACTGTACTCGGGGTATGCCATGGGCTGTATTCAGAGTATTAGCTGCAAATCCAAAGTTTTCCGGGAAAGCATTTCAGTGATTGAAGTCAAAGCCTCCATTGATCCCATTCCCACCAGCATCGACGAATCCTCCAGCGTGGTCCTGCGCTACCGGACCCCTCACTTCCGAGCCTCTGCACAAGTGTTGGTGCCCCCTATTCCCAAGAAGGAGACCTGGATCGTGGGCTGGATCCAGGCGTGCAGCCACATGGAATTTTACAATCACTACGGGGAACAGGGAATGTAAGTATTTCCAAGAGTGCGTGCGGGTGCGTTTGCCTAGCGGGAAGAAAAAGCGGGAGAACCGTGGCCTGGCTGGGAAATACTGGATTAAGCCAAAAATTATAACCCAGTTGGTTTGATTTTAAAACCCAGCTCTTCTGAAACTTAACAGGACTTTCTCATATGTTTAAAATACAGGAGAGCTTGTCCCTGCCCTTTTAAAGGAGCGGGTGTTCTTCTCTTCTAATGGGAACGTGCCCAAGCCCTAACCAAAACCCGCTTGTTCTGTTAGGAACCCAAAAGCAATACTATATTTCACGACAGCTTTTGAGCAGCACTGGAGATCCCGAAATCCCAGGTCAGCCCTGCCGCGACAGGCACCCCTGATTTGATAGGCGATTTACACGAGGGGTTCCCCTGACCGCCAGCTCCTCTCCTCTGCATCCCTCCCCATCCCTCCCGGGGTAAAACCGGGCACCGACAGGCCCCAGGGAGACCCGAGGGCTGACACCCGTGGCGCGGCGCCGGCCCCGGCGTGCGGTGCTGCTGCTGCAGTGGGCCACGGCTGCGAGCGCGGCAGCCCCCCAGCTCCGGGAGCACGCTTGAACGTCACGGGAGGAATCCTGCTTGCTTTGCCCACGGTAGCAGGCAGCCCACAGGGAAAGAGCGAGATGGATTTAACCCACTGATAATTACAGCCTTTGCATCACCTTGGAGCAGGGTGAAAATTTCACGTTACCCTGCCTTTGGGTAATGCAAGAGTGGGAAGATGTAGGTATATGTGTAAGGTAGGGGGAATCTAGGGGCTGTTTGCACACCAAAAACCCCACGTTACTGGTCAGACAGTCATAGTGAGACAGGAATGAGTCAAATTAAAATGTCACCTCCCTACTGTGAAAAGTCATCTCTCTCCAGTCCCCCCCCAGCTTGTTCACCAAACGTTGTTGCAGGCTTTGGCCCGCAGTTAAATCAGCAACAGCCCCCGATCTCAAATGCCTGCCCAGAACAGCAATTCTGCAGCTCCCGGTGCTGGGCAGCACCAGGTGCAGCCTCCCGGCGCAGCAGAAATCTGTCTGTCCAGCCGCGGGGACAAAACCTGACCGCGGAGCCTGGTGCTGGCAGGTGGTTTGGTGGCCGGAGGCGCTGATGCTGCCCGGTCCCTGGGGGCAAGGGGGAGAGGATGGGAAGGTCCGGTCTAAGCGACGCTCCTGTCTCCTCCTCCCAAGCGCCCCGTGTCAGGGGGATGCCGGCTCAGCCCCTCAAGGGTCTTTCTGGGTGGCTTAAAAACGGTGACTGAGGAGGGCTGAGGGAGGATGGGAACACGGAGCGGGGCTGGAGAGTGGGACACACTCCGACTGAACGCAGCGCCTTCCCGAAGGCCTGAACATCTGCACGCACACCCCGGCCCTTCTCCCCTCCCGGCTGCCTGCGAGCCCAGATAAGGGCACGGGTTCAGCATCTTGGACGTAAAGCGAATACGCGTTGTAAGATGTGGACCAGAGGGAAGGGCATGCCGAGGAGCAGCCGTAAGCGACAGACCGTTCCCCCCTTCTGTCCCCACGTCCCCTCTCTGCCCGAGCAGAAAGTGCCTTGAGCAGCAAACTCTGGCACCCGGCAAACACCAGGAGCGAGGCTCAGCGAGGGAACAGACCAGCTTATCTCAATTTTAAAAGTACTTACAACAGGCCCGAAATCTGTAGGCTTTTTGGCTCCAACACCATCTTTAGCAAGGACAATTTGTTGCTCAGATGTTCCCAATTCCAGGCCTTTGGGATTTGCATGTGTAATTCTCAGGCTCATTTAGAAATCCTGTCTTTAGCGACCAGCTGCAAAGGAAAACAGAAAAGTCCACTGTATATAAATACAGCTCACATCCACCGAAATAAAGAGGACTGGGCAGAGAGCTGTTCTGCCAGCGCTGCTGCGGGCTGCAAACCTCCACACGTCCTTTTATTTCTCTGCACCTGAGTTTCCCTGTGTTTAAAATGAGGATTTGGTACAGTCTTCCCATGCTGGAATGCTTTGAGACAAAAAAAAGTTGTAGCTACAAGCTAAGTGCTGTAAACAGGTAGTCAGAATTAAACCTTGCAGCTATGTAGGAGAGCTATTAGCCAGAAAATCATGGAAACAAAGGTTTTTCCCCAGAAGGTTCATTAACATTTAACTGATATAAAAAAAAAAAAAAAGAGTTACCCAAACATGAGTAGGAATTGGTCTGCTCCTCCACTCTCTTTCTGTAGGCCCGTCGCCATCTGAAAGCTATAAATAAAGGCATTTGGGAGGAAAGGCCTCTTTTAACGCCATTGAAACATGCTCTTGGAAGACCTTTATAGAGAGAGAGGCAGGACACAAACCTGTCTGAAAGGGTGGGCCAAGCCTTTAGCTGGTGTAACTCAACGTAATCCCACTGACCTCCACGGAGCTGCGTTGATTTATGCCAACAGAGTATTTGTCCCAACTTTCCGTGATGAAGAGACACTAGTGGAACACACATTTTTTTTTTAATCACTGTGGTGATGGGCAAACAAAAAACTCCAAATAATAAAAAAATCAGTCGGTCAACCAGAGCATCGATACTTACAGCAGGCTTTGGATTAATTTTTCACTTTCATGCTCCGAAGCTGTTAGCTGTGTATAAGCTGGCTATTACGTAGAGGACAGAGACAGCTGAGAAATACTGGAGCAGATGGAGCTGTGCATAACGCTCCTATAGGGATATTAGCTACAGAGGGGATAATTTCAGCACGCGCGTTTAAAGCGGCACTGACAATTTGGGGGCTAAATGCAGCATTTTTAAATGTAAAGGAAAATAATTAAAGCTCAGGTAACACGTAAACGCTGACATTATTGTACATGTAAGGCAGTAGATGCTGCTGGGAACATGAAAACCCCCAGCATGAGGATGAGGATGTGCTCTCTGCCCCCCACTCCATGCAGAAGTGGGGCGAGCTCCTGTCGGGCCCCGTGGCTGGTATTGCTGCTCCCCGCAGCGGGTTTACCCCGTACGCCCTTGGGGAAGGACGCTGCTGTGCATCAGGGGGAGGCATCAGGATCGGGCCGCAGAGCTGTGACCCGTGCGGGAGCAGCTGGAGCAGGTCCCCGCCGGGATGTCCCGGGGTGGGTGCTGGTCTCTGCGCCCGGCTGCGCGGCACCTGGTGGGACCCGTGTCAGCAGCTGGGCAACGCCGGAATGGCATTAGCCAGCCTTGTTTCTGCATCTCCATGGAGATGCGCGAGAAGCGGTGCAGATGGAGATATGCAAAACAGAGAGATAAATACATCGGAGTTTGAATATGATCAGCCAAGGATCTGGAGAAGTTTCAGGTAGATATTTCTCCCCAGGAGGACCTGATGGGGCAGCTGGGCAGCATTACATCATCGCTTTACGTTACTAAGCATCTCGCTCTTGCGAGATTAAATCTTGCGTGCCCTGCAGCAGAGACACAATGAACTCGAGGAATCGACTTGTCAAGAGAATAAACCCCCAGTCTTCGGGAGGGAAAACACAATCAAAACCAGATTCACCAAAGGAAAAAAGGTTACGCTTCCCACGGGAAGCGCAGGGAGGTCAGTTTGCCATGGGAATTTACTGAGATACCCTGCCAGGGGTTTAGCGGAGGAGGCTTCGCTGCCCTTACCTGCGCTGTAAGCGCGTGCCTTAGCCCGGTTAAGTAGGTTGTCCAGTCTGACTTGACCCTGCTCAGCTAAACCAGCAGAAATTCGTCCCTTTTTCTTACTTGCAGCTTTCTGCTAGTTTTACTCCCTGAACCAGCGTGCACCAAACATCACTGCCGGGGCAAGAGACGAGGCAGGAACACGCAGCTGGAGGATGGGGGAAGAGGGACCACAGCGGTGTAGTTCCAACAGCCGGGGAACAACATCTTAAATTTCCTTCCTGTCCTTCGCTATCACCCTGGCTTGAATTGCTTGACTTGCCCGAGTAGGCGAGAGAGGCACCATAAAGGACAACTTAAAATGAAGCAGCTCTGAATATCAGGTTTTCTTTCTTTGAGCTGGTCGCCAGCACAGGCGCAGCGGCGAAGGGAGGCAGGTAGAGGCAGTGATGTTGAATACTCGCGACGGCTTTTCGCTGCGCCCACACGTTGTGCTGGTACCTGCACCCAGCCCAGCCTGCATGTGAGCCGGGCTTCTCTTCCCGAGGGAGCTGGTGGGGAGGAAGGGTGCTGGGAAGCACGAGGTTACGCGAGTCCATCTGGCCTGTGACTAATTAGGAGCTGGCTTTAAGGAATCGGGGCTGCGGACGCAATAGTGCCTGATGCCTGTCTGAAAAGGTTACGTGAACATGCACGTCGGTGCTGGATGCGCAGGGCTGGAGGCTGCTGTGCCTGGATTTGCTGTCGCTGCCCAGGCCACTGCAGCGAGTGCTTCGGCTTGTGCTGTGGGGCAGCCGTCTGGAGGGCTCGGGATAAGCTGGGGGCTTCATTTCGTGTGACAGAATAGGAAGAAATGTATCTGAATGAGAGCTAGGAGGCTAAAACCTACATAAAGCTGCTTGGCTGTCAGCAGCAGGACTACAGTCGTGCCACAAGAAATAGCTCAAAGTTCCTTCTCCTAGTAGCAAGATGACATTTGTTGAGAGGTTTGTTGGCAGCTCCAGTCTCTGGTGATGCCCATATTGACTCTGAAGGTTTCAGAAGCGGCAGAAAAAAGCTTGTCAGTATTACAAGCCAGAATCTACTGCTTTTGGAGCTGATCGGCTAGAGTGAACCCATGAAACCAGATAGGTTGGTTTCTTTTCACGCCTCTTCCCTGCTATTGTCAGCAAAGTGTTTACTGGGCACTTTCTGATCTTTCCTTGGCTCGACACCACCACAGAAAGATGCTGATGCAGCCAAAGATGATTCCACAGTGTTCTTTCTAAAATCATCCGACAGGGCAGTTGTTGGCCTATTATTTAACACGGACACACTATGCAAGCAAAGGCTACTAACCTGGCCGGCACACGGGCTTTGCTGTAGCAGCAGGCGAGGGGCAACCACCACCAGCGGCAACCGTCGTGCAGCCTCTGCTTTCGCTCCAGTCATGGGACCATCATGAGGCCTCATTTTTCTTCTCATTACTAAGCCGCACAGATACAGCACGATGGTTTTGAAACCCCGGGGTTAACCACACGCGCTAGAATTAGGCACAGCGTGCTACACAAAGAAACACAGGCCAGTTTCTTCTTCCCCGTTCCTGCCCACGCCTTTTCTTAAGCAGGGTGCTCTTCTGAGCCACCCTGAGCGAGCCACGCTGCTCACGACCACGCTCGGCTGTGCGGTGGGGTCTCGCAGGCTCTGCAGGCAGCATGCTGCCTTCAGCGACCTGCCCGGGCCCTGCCTTTTGCTCTCCTTTAAACCCTGGGCAAGTCCTGAGAAGGTCCTGCAATTCTGTACCGGTCTGGGGTCAGATACGTCTGCTGGGAACGAAGATGGGGACAAGCAGGTCTTAGTTGATGTGCAGTTTCTGAGCATCCTCTACCTGATTCTCCTGCCGTTTCCCCACCAGGCTCTGACCTGAGTAGGCTGGGGCAGCCCGGGGGGGTTACCAGCCTCTTGTAGCATCTCCAGTCCTGGTTTGGCACCTCCGCACCCGCAGAGATGCTGTGGCTGCACCTTAGACCCACGCCTGTCACGGAGTGAACCTCCAGGAAACTGTCACATCTCGTCCTCAGGTGACAGCCAAGCAAGCTGAGTATCGGCCACTGTCTGAATGGCGAGTAATCCTAAACCATCTGCTGAAAGGGAGAGAAAGAGCCCCCAGATGGTGTTTCAGCGCGGGGAGGAGGTGGGGGGCTGCAGAGCACGACCTCCCCTCAGCCGCCCGCTGAGCGCTGGGTTCATCCAGCATCCCCGGAGCTTTTCCCTTCTGGGCTCTCCTGAAGAGCATGGGTGCCGGTGAGCCAGGACGGCTCCGATTTAGAGAGCAGAGCGTATAAACACCTCTCCGGTGGCCGGGGGTCCTGGCAGGACTGCTCAGGGATCTCCTTTTGGCTGCCTTCGCTAAAAATTTTCTTCCAGGGAAAGGACTCCCTCTGCCTGCTGGCTATGAGCTCAGGAGGGAGGATTGCTGCGGCCGCCGTGCCGTAGCTGACAGCAGCCCGTAAATCTGCGCGGGGAGACGTCGCGCTTGCATAACCCCCGGCTGCTGCTAACCCCCGGTCCTGCTGCTCAGAGCATCCCTGCATCCCCCGGAGCTGCCCGCGTCCTGCAAGCACTTAACCTCCCGGGTTCCTGCCAGGCCGCCCGACCTGCCGACCAGCCGCCTCCCGCGCGGTGCGGCCCGACGCCTGCCGCGGCACGGGCGAGATTTCTGCTAGGACCTCCGCTCGCTCGAAAAAAGATAAAGGAGATCTTTAACCCCCCCCTCCCGGTATCTTCTAGCTACAGCCGGACATTTACAGCCAACTGCTGAACGATCCAGTGGTTACAAACACGGAGGCACTTCACGGTCATTAACTAATGAACGATCAGTGAGACAAGTCACATTAGTCGTGGCCAGCGGAGAGGAGCAGCTCGTCCCAAAGCAGGGGCTGGGCCCGACGCGTGCCCCCCGCCTGCCCGCAGCCCCCGCTGCAGCCAAGGGGCTATTTTAAGCCGCAGCACCGGACTTGGCTTGGCCAGTTACCCTGACGAGCCTCAGCGCGTCCCCTCTCTCTCCCTCCCAAGATAAACCGTGTCCCATGGCACAGCCCGCAGCAGGGAGCCGCGGGGCTCGGGGGGCCGGTGCACAGCCCGGCGTCCCAGCCCCGCGGCGGGGTCAAGCGCAAATGCCACGCTGGGAGCTGCTGCTGCCACGCAGCCCCTTCTGCCGCTGCGACGGCGGGGACGTCATCCCTGGGTGGCGGGGAGGGCTGATCTGTAAGCAAGAGGTAGAAGGTAAATTAGAGCCACCTCTAGCAGCCTGGTTTTTAAAAGAATGTCCTTAAAATACCTGGCATGCGCTGAGCACGTGGTTTATGGTTATGCCATCCTAGTGCCTTCGCTCTGCAAATAGCTAACCCTTTTCTATCCGAGCCATTTAGTTTGCTTCTAGTGGCAAATCTAATCTTAAAAATTACATAGGAAGTTAATTAAAAAAAAAAAAAAAAATCCAAGTTGTGCATCGGCATTACAAGGTGACAGAGGACCGTTTTCACTTACTTTCTTGCTAGAAAGACTGACCTTTCTGTCAGTCTCGCAAGCCCAGCGCGCAGATGACCGGCTCGGGCGGTTTTCCAAGCTGGCTGACCTCGGTTTCTCTGATTACGGTAATACCATCCCCAGCCCGGCGCCCGGTGCGCAGCCTTCGGACTGGGTCCCTCCCGGGGCTGGAGAAGGAGGGGTTGCACGTCCAGCGCCAGGCCAACAGCAGGGAGGGACAGTGGCTTATCCAGAGAGAAGACGAGCGTTTGCAGGTAGGGACTGAAAAGAAAGAACAGAATGGGGCAGTGGGAAGCTTTATGGTCCAGTTGAGTCCTTGATCTTACTCCCACTGCTTAGGTCGGCTCTCCTGTCGCCTCGCCCCCCGGGCCAGCTCTGAGCTTGCCCGTTCTTCTGCCGACACAGGAGATTTTGTGCTATTGGGAGAAGGAAACTCAACCCTGAGCCCCGCTCTCACCAGCGCAAGAGTCGGGAGATCCTGAACACAGCGCTGGAGTGAGTCCTTGTGTTCAGCCGCGCTCAAACGGCAGGAAGATACCGGCATCGCTGGGTTTCCTCCAACACCGGAGCTTTCCCGAGCACCTACCCTCTGCAGCGTTGCTTAAACACCGATGTATTTTGAACCACGCCAGGTAGCCACCGGCCCCTGCAAGGAAAGCCCTGGCCCTGCCGGGTGATTGTTGCTCCGTGGTGTTTAACAGCAGGACAGACTTTCATGGTCAGTCCTGGAAATTTGCAGACAGTTTTAATGGCAGGGATGAGCTCCTTCGGCAGGGTGGCGTGAAAGGCACAAATTCCAGTAAAAGCCAAAGGGGGAATGCGTTCACAACTCCTTCCTCTCCTTCCTCGAAGTCCTGCATGTTTCTAAACTAATTAATTAATGCATTATTCACAATTTGTTGTTGATGATGGCAGGTCAAGTTGGGAGCTTCCAGATCTACTGGATGGTAAAATCCAGGCCATCAGTGACTCGGATGGAGTGAACTATCCCTGGTATGGAAACACGACAGAAACCTGCACCATCGTGGGTCCCACGAAGAAGGAGTCCAAGTTCAACATCAGCATGAACGACAACTTTTACCCGAGCGTGACGTGGGCGGTGCCCGTCAGCGAGAGCAACGTGGCCAAACTCACGAGCATTCACCGGGATCAAAGCTTCACCACCTGGCTGGTTGCAACCAACACGGCTACCAACGAAATGGTGACCTTGCAGACTATCAAATGGCGCATGAGGCTGGGCATCGAGGTGAATCCCAGCAGACCCTTGGGGCAGCGTGCCAAGCTGCAGGAGCCCTCTGCTCAAGAGCAGCCCCAGGTCCTTAGCAAGAATGAGCCAATACCACCCAGTGCCCTTGTCAAACCCAATGCCAATGATGCTCAGGTACTCATGTGGAGGCCAAAGGATGGACCACCACTTGTGGTGATACCTCCAAAACACCGATAATACAAACCTGGCGTCCCGGCACCAAAAGGGAGGGGAAAAAAAAAAAGCGAAACAATCACTTAGGTATTAGAATACACACGTATAATCTGAGCAAAATCAAAATGCACTTTTTATTCATTCAACAAATGCAACCATTCTACCTTCTCCCCTTGGGACGGATTTCACTGTGCTAAAGCTAAAGAGGAGACCTTTGACTGGGGTCTGTCTCATCACTGGATTCCTAAGGGAAGAAACTAACACTGATGTCTACCTGTATAGCTTTTTTTTTTCTTCCCTACCTTAGTTACTGTTTGAACTTCAGTCTCATTAGCTTGTCCAGACTGCCCAGAACAATAAGAACATTTTATTTGGGATTTTAAGATTTTTTTTTTTTTTCTTTTTGGTTGAGAATGAAACAAGTTCTGGAGCAAAAAGTTGACTATTTAAGATAAGGATTTTTTTTTTTTTTTAAGCTGTAAGGTTCTGAGTTGCAAATCCAAGTCATGCGGCCTTATGTAGACTTTGCTTTGCATTGCCAAACTTTTGCCTTAAAGCTATGTTTGAAAAACAACAAAAACACCACCAGGCAGAATGTCCTTTCTACGGAATTTTTGGGAGAAAGTTTTGGATCAAGGACTGGCTTGTCGGTATGTCACAGGCTGATGGATGAAAAGGGCATGAAATTGGAAGAAGCATAATAAAACAAAAATCTTCCTGGTTTTAAAACCTGGAACAAGGGAGCATGGAAATAATCTCAGTTTCAAAGCAATGCAAATAACAAACCTGCTGTAGGATGTCTCTCGAGTGGGAGCTACTAGGCCATCTCCCCGCTTCGCAGAAGGGGCAGCAAGCAAGCTTGCACTGCTGACACTTGGTGATCTCAGTCTCTCCTTAGCGTGATAACACGGGATAACCTCACAGCTGGAATTGTGGCCCTGGGAGTCGCCATAAATCGGGAGGGGGTATGTCCCACTGCGTTTGTCTTTAGGACATGCAGGTGTTTGCCCAGGTAGCCCACGGTCTCACCTTCTCGTGGCGTAAGAGCCAACGGCTCGTGCACCGGCTGTTGCTGGGTGAAGCTCTGTTGCCCTGTTTTCCCATGAAATCCAAATGATGGTGCTGTAAGAACAGGATATGAAAAGGATCCTTCTGAAGTCATTGGAGATGCATGGGTGTAAGCGAGGGCAGATCTCATCTACCAAGTCTACCCAGCAATATCCATAATTCAGGAACAGCCACGTCTGAAAATAACAGGCACCCATTCCTAGCAAACACTAGAAGCAAAAGCTATGAAAAACTCTTCTTCCCATGACAACACATCACGCTGGGGTTCGTAGATAATTTTCTTCCAAATGACCTCACGATCTACACGACTGTCAGGAATGGGGTACAGACGGGACCGTGATACTGTACCTGTCCGGTCACGGCACAAACATCGATGTAGCAAAGGGTAATGCATGAGAAGGTGCAAGCAGGGCAACACCCGCGTCTTGGGTGTAGATCCTCCAGTAAGGTGCGTTTGGAGCAGAAGGTGGAACCTGTGAGTTCTAATAAGGACCAGATGGCTTCGGAGCTGACCAGATGCACTTCTGCAGAGGAAGGCGGCACGGAGGAGCTGTTTGAATGGGAGGGTCACGGTTTGCAGGCAGAGGAAGTTCTGCAGTAGAGGTGGCATCTGGAGGACAGGGCACAGGACAGGGAGCAGAAGATCTGCTCTCTTGCTCCAGCACGTGGCCTGAGGCAGATCACTTCCTCTTCCCTCTGCAGCTCCTTCCCCGAGACAACATTTCTTCCTCTTATTAACAATTTGCCTCAGGAGCCAGGACTGAGGAGAGCTCGGCGTGCCAGCTACAAGCCTGGCCCTGCTGAGCTGGTCTGAACAGGTCTCACCACCACACACACGCTGCTCAAAAGGCTCTCCCCTCGGAGAGACACCACTTAGCTGCTATCGCCATCTTCATCTTCCACATGGGACATCACTAGCAAGAAATTCTCCTTCCTCACGTCTCCAAAGCCACACCATCTACTTCGGCAACAGGTTCAACATCACTACCTGCCTGGGGAGCGCATGCCCAGAAGATGTGCCCCCTCCCCCCGACAGTCTCAAACCACCAAACAAGGATCCGGGGTCCCTGCAACCGTACCCCCATTTCCAGGGGAGCCTGCCCTGCTCCATGCACCGCTTCTCGGAGCTGCTCAGCCACGGAGCTGCTCTCTCCAACAGGCAGATCTTTGAGGTAGGAAGTCCGGCATTACAAGAAGCTTGCAAAGAAATGGACTGGATCAAACCCAAATCCATGAGCCAAAGGTTGCCTAAATCTAGGCTTTGGGACTATACAGGATGAAGCTAGGGAGACGTTGACTTGCACAGTCACTCTCTGCATTAAACTCCATTTTCTTACACGGATTCAAATCCTAACTATAGCTCTACTGGCACAGCCCTTTGGGACTTGTCTGTATTTTCTCCTAGGCAATACATGCAGAAGAGGACAAAACGTGAGCTGTGAGCGAAGAGCTGGTAACGCTTGCACGCATCTCGGCTCCCGCTTAGACGCGCTCCTGGGCAGTCCCGCGGGTGGGAGCAGAAGGGGTGTTTTTGTCTGGTATTCACTTTGTCTCCAGGTGCTGAGTACTTACAGTTCTCACTGATGTCAGCATGGGTCGAAGAAATCAGACCCAGTTGTCTTAATTAGCTGCACGAAGGAATTCCAAGGAAAGATTTCTTCTCAGTCACCAAAAACCACATTCAGGGAACACCTACGTCCTTTTCCACTTAGCTTTGTGTTGGACTTAGTCTCCCAGTGCATTAAGTAAATCTGATTCCTCCTACTCCCTTTACCTGGTGGACTGGATGCATCCATGCAATTTGATAGTAACCTCCTGGCTAATTTGTCCTGTTGCACTGAACGGACCCAGCTGAGCAGTAAATACGAAATTCAAATTTCACGTTGGGGTCGGCTTTGCATGGACTCCTCCCTTCCCAAAGAATGCCTTTATCCCGTGCCTGGGTTGAAACGTGCCCCTCCGCCTCCATTCGCATCACCAGACACGGCATAGAAAAGTGATGCTGCCTCTTTTGAGATTTCATGCGTTGTGATTAAAAGTGATGTTTTTTCAATGCTGCTTCATTACAAAACTGACGGGGACAGATTGAATATAAAAAGTACGGTGGCTGGAAGTAACAGGTGCTATAGACATCGCTATTGATACGGCTGGTTAACGGCCGTATGGTTAGAACGGGGATTGACAGAGTCCCAACAGGGACTTAAATGTCTGGGGACCCGGGGCATCCTGCACCGAGTAAGGTGGTAAATAAGCAGAGGTAAATAAAGCTCCTTCTCTGGCAGCTTTTTGCAGAACCAGGAATGCACAAAGGATACGCTGGGAAGGCGACGGGGCACCAACATGGGATACTGATGTACGTCAGCTTGTCTCTGCCTCACCTCTCTCATCAGTGATGCTCAGCTCTTTACAGCCCCAAATCACCGCGGGAGCTGAGAGTGTAGCCTGACCATCCCTGTCAAAACCCCGTAGTGGTCCAGGGTGGGAAGCAGCAGGGCGAGCCTTGGCCGAGACCCTCACCTGCACCCTCCCGCCCGGGCAGCAGCGGGGCAGGGGCTGGCAGACGCTGTCGGGCACGGCCAACACACCGACCAGTGTCACGGGCCCTTTGGTTCTCGTTTCCTACCCTTGACACCGAGTGCGGCGAGAGAGGGGCAGCCCCTCGGAGAGTCAGGACAGGTATTTCGCAGCGTTGGGGAGGGGCAGACCTGCTGAGCCGGCGCGGCAGAGAGCAGGGCTGGGTCCAGCAGCAGGGGGGCAAGGCGAGGGCTGCCCGAGCCTCGGCACCGCCGTCCCTCCTGCCCTGGCTCCTGGCGCAGCAATAAGAATCGTCCTTGGTCTTGCAGAGATACTGTGAAAACAAAACCAAGATGTACCGAGTCTGGACACTTACAGAGATGTAAAAAACAAAACCCTGCTTTTATAACGGACAGAGAAATAAAGTGAAGTTTTCAAATGCGTTTGCCTGGAGTCGTTTGGGCGGTGGCTGTTTTTAAACAAACCTCCACCACCTCTGCACTCACGTTTCAAGGCGGCGATAAACACCCTATTTACCACGAGTGCCTTTTCTCTCCATTTCAGCTCTTGCACTGCATCAGATAGAGCGTGGAGGTTTCTGGTTAAAAATACCAGCCGACATCCTGCATTTTTCATTACTGGGCTGCTGCGCATCTTGTGACGGCAGGACAGAGCGGAGCTGGGTGGCGCAGGCAGCAGCTGAACTTCCGCACAGTTCGGTTTCCTGACGGTGTTTGCTTATTTAGCAGAAGCCTGGTCAGACGTTAGCTGGAACTGCTGCATCTGGAGAGAGGCAGCCTCGGCCAGGCTCCGGTACCCCGGGCAGCAGAGACCAGCCCTGCCCTTTCAGACCTGGGAAACGAGAGCTGAAAAGCCGCTGCAGCATGCGACTGGTTTTCAAATACCATGCTCTGTTCGCTTCGTTATTCGTTCCCTCCCACCCCCCCAATTTTCACATTTAAGGTTTTGTTTGCTTTCCAGTAAAGGAAACTGCTGAAATTATTTTCGGAGAGAAGGGGGGTGCCTGGCCAGGCGGCCAGCACAGCTCCCGTGCCACCCCCTTCATCCACAGGGCCCAACCCTGGCACCTTCCACGTCTGCACTCCAGCTCCTCCTGCCACGGGCCGATCCCACCGCCGGCTCCCTTCCCACCAGCTGTGCCCCAAGGAAGACACAGGTTTCTCTTTTTTTTTTTGGTTCTTTCAGTAGTTTTGCTGCTCTCTGATCCAGCCTGCAAAGAAACATCAAGGCTTCTCCAAAAAGCAGCAAAGACTTGCTCCGTCTGCTGCAAGATGCTGCTGCTGCATCGGCTCCCACCCAGCACCCCGGGACCCTCCTGCCCGGTCGGGCTGGAGGAGCCACACCACGCTTGGGGCTTTCCCGGCGTGTGCCGGGCTGGACCCTTACCTGTGGGGCACCCCCCAACATGGTGCACCTCGCACCGATGTCTGCTCTTCCCTGCGTCTCCCTGGCTCCTGCCTGGAGCGAACAAGAGCCCGTTACAAGCCTGTTACGCCCATTAAAGGTTGCAGCCAACCTTTGAAGCTCCAGAGCCTTTTGCACGCTGCTGCCGGGCAGCGGGGAGACCCAGTACCGTCATCCACACACCACCGAGGTGTGCGCCCACAGAAAACACGGACAGCCACAGCGTCTGCTTGGGAAGCGCCACCGGCACGTAGCACCGACACAAACCCAACTGTTGCAGGGGAAGGGGAGGAATGAAACGTATGGGAGGTCACGGCTCGAGGAAAGGAATGTGCACGGATGGAGCCCGAGCAGAGGAGAGGACAGGTTCTGAGTGGGATTCCTTTCCACAGTGGAAACTCTCCAGGCTCATCTGTTGATAGCAGGTTAAATTTAGATGTCCTAGTTTTGGAGGGAGGGAGGGGTGGAGAGGGGACACCAGCCAACTCACAGCTGTTTTGGGTGACACCCTGAAAAAGCCAAAAGCGCCCAGTCGCTTATTGTCTGCACAGGGCCATTCGAAAGCCTCCGGAGCAGGATCAGGCCGGTGGGAAGGACGGCGGCTGCTGAGCCCAGCAGATGGTGGAGCTCAGTTCTGGTCTTTCAGGTAACACCAACGGCCACCCTTTATTGCAGCGCATTTGGAATGCTGAGGCTACAAATGAAACTCCACCTTTCTAGAGGTTTTGTCACTTGGCTTTGTGATTTTCTAACCTCGGTTTTAAGCAGACTGAGGCAACGGTTCCTTCGTTTGAAGAAACACCCTCTGGCCTCCACGGTCCCTGCTCAAAACTTTTTGCAGGGACTTCCCTCTGCTGATGCAAATTAGGTTTTATTTCCTATTTCTTCTATCCCACATCTTGTTAAGCTGTTCATGTGCAGCAGCTGCAAACACTCATTTTATTCCTTCATGTTTTCAAGTTTTAAAGCAAAATATTTTTAGCAATGCACTGAAGAGCCTTGAAGCATCTATTAAAAAACCCCCAACATACTGCCTCCTGTGTTGCATGCACAGCGTTATAACAGAGCTCCTCAAACAATCTGCATCGAGACTTCCAAGGCTGCCTTTAGTACAAAGCTGTCGGGTGCAGCGTCCTGACAGCACGTCAACGCAGGAGAGTCAGGTCTGACCCCACCATGATTCCTAACTTTGGGGTAGTCCCACATTTCCCCCTCAAAACAGAGGGACAGCTTATTTCACCTTTGATGCAGACGCCGTTCCGACACCATTTAAGCGCGGCGCAGTTGAAGCACTGAAGCTCCTGGCACGTGCAGAGCAGAACTGCGGAGGTTCCGCAAGGAGCGCTGACCCCGCAGCGACTCCGGCACCCCGCTCCGGGCGAGGGGCTGTACGAGGGGCGACCTGTCCCTTCCAGCGCTGGAAGGGGACGCTGTGACGAGGCAGGGCCAGAGCACGGCCCGCGGCTGCGAGCACCCAGGAGCAGTGTCACCGCCCCAGGCCCGAGCGACAGCCTGGCCGTACTGTTTGAGCAACGCGCTTCGTTTTTATCTCGCGTTCAGGGAACGGTGCGAGTTGAGATACAGGCTCTGGCAGCACAAAGTGTGCCCGTGTGCGATAAAGGCACGTACGGAGAAGTCCCGGCTCTGCAGCGGGAGCCAGAGACACGTTTGCAGAGAAGGAGCTTTGTGACCTACTGGAAGCTGCAGAAAAACGAGGTGGGGACGGTGCGAGACAGGGAACGTGCCGAGCGTAACCGTGGGGCCCTCGGGGAGCCGAGACAGAAGGGCAGGGGCACACGTAGGTGCGCAGAGTCGAAAAACGTGCTGACACGTCTAAGCTCATCCCTTGGTGAGGAAGAGTCAGTCTTTTCTCGATGGCTGCAAGACCCCGGGGCCTCGCTGCTGCGTGAGGGAGGAAGGACGGGGCTGGTTTCGCTGCCGACCAAGGGCTGCTCATCCCCGCCGAGCTGCGGCCGCCTCTTCCCAGCCCCTGGGGCTCAATACGACATTTATCCAGGAACAAAAACTCCCTCAGCACCACCACACGCGCTCCTGCCAAAGCCTCGTGCAGGATTATTTTTCCTTGTAAGCAATGCTGAAAGCAACGCACAAGGGCAGGACACATGAAAACTAAGAAGGGATAAATAAAATGTCACTTCAGCCTCTGGGCCTGCAGCGGCAGGGACACGTACACGGGCTGACGGAGCGAAGGGAGGCAGCTCCACGCAGGACAGCTGGCAAGGGGCAGACACCGGCACCGGCCAAGACTGTGCCCCTGGTTCGCCTGCCTTCGCCTTTCCCCTGCCTCACACCCTGCTCCCAGCAGCCGGAACAAGGGTCCGAGAAGTTCAGCAGCGCTTTTCCAACCTCCACCATCTCTCACGGGGATCCTACTCATCCCCGAGACTCACCACGCACGCACAAACACACGGTGGCAGCTCGCTGTTGAGGCTAAGCCGGTCCCGAGCAGGATGGTCGTGTCAGAAACACGTCTGGCTTCTCCCAGGGAGCATCACCAGGGTTTTGGTCAGCGGCACATCAGCTCTGTCCCTGGCACCGCTCGGGCACGGAGGCGGCCGTGAGGGCCGAGGCGAGCCAAGGGATATCACCCGGCAGCACAGGATGAACTTCAGCCCTGCAATCCCGCCTCGGTTCGACAGCAGAGGGATGCCACCGGCATTTGCACGCTGGTGGCTTCTCCCCAGCACACTGCTGTGGCACAGAGGCTGCTGGGGACGGAGAAACAACGTCCCTCCCTCCCAGGAGATGGATCCGGATGGAGCGGTACAGCTGAGACCATCGGTGCTCTGCAAGACACCCATATTCTAGAATAGAAAATACTATACAGTAAAAACCTTTAAAATAGGAGATTAAATATTTTTTCTTTTTGTACCTCTTTGTGATGAAGCTACAATTTTGCCCCTGTTCCAGAAAAAGGCACTTTTCTTTGTTGCTGTTTTAGCATTCGAGGAAGCAGAAATCCCTGGTCTGGTCTCTCCAGAGGTTTGGGGAGATCCTCTCTGTGCCTCAGGCTCCCCCCGCCCATCAAGTCTGTAACACCGTCATTAGTGCTCTGCCACGGCAGAGCATCACCAGCGCGCGGCTTGCCACTGCCTCGAGGCCACGACGCAGTCTCAGGGGGTGGAGGGGGGAAAAAAGTGTGTTCTTTCATTAGAACTAATTAAGAATACACCTCCGATACAAGCCTTGGAAGATTTCCCCGCTTACTGAAATGGCAGGGGAAAAAAGGCTTAACCACATTTGCACAGGCAAGATGATAAGCTCCTTCAGAGGAGTTGTGGAACAGTCGGTATTAGTCACTTGAGGACTAACCAGCACGGACAACAAAGCTACTGAAAGGAAGGCTCCAAGCCCAGTTAGGCCTTGGCTTCTTTACCGGGTCTGCCGAGACGGGGGCTTTCTGTGTTAGCAGCTTTATTCTTTGGTGGACATCTGTCCACAACAAACTGGACAGAGGCCATGAGATCGCAGGCCACCTAACACAGATGACAGACTGTAACAGCTTCTGGCAACCACCAACCGAGCGCCACACGCACTTGCCAAGTCCTTGAGTCATCTAATAAAAATGCGGATTTTTTCAAAGTCGACTTTGCTACGTTTCGTGCAGATTCCTGTAGGCTTGTGGTCACGATCAGCCTCTCTACGCTGCTCAGCTCCTCCCGCAGCTACTATGGAAACCAGGAGCAGCACCCGTTTCTCAAGGGCAGGTAGTTCAGGGGGTTGGGTTGTTTCAGCCATGATTTTGGAAGCATTGCAAGAAAACGCATGTTCAATCACCATCTGGAGTAATTCCAACGGCCCTTTGCTTTCAGAGGGTAAAGGAGTTAAACAGGTACCAAGCAGCACAGCAGGGACAACCCCCAACTGCTCCCATCATTCCAAAAAAGAAACTTTAAATGGCTCAGCATGCCGACATCACATTCTTACCAAGCCAATCTTCTCCATAGCAAGAGGTTTATTAGCTATCTGGGGGAGCACAGCTGATACGGCCTTGCTAGGAGGTGTCGCATGCCACAGCGAGGGGAGATTAATGCAAAGAATTTAAGGTCAATGGTTTGGGCCAGCTGCTATTTATAAAGAGGAAGGAAAGCAGAACAGCAGTATCACCTCTAGGCCTAAAGAATTGTTGTATAGTCAAGGAGAACGTACCGGGAGGGCACACTTCCACCCATCTTCAGCTTTTTCTTCCACCTCCAAACCAGCAAACATCAGAAAGTTTTCTCCTCTGTTCTAGCGCTGTGGTCCCGGGATCGCCAGCGCTCGCTAGGTCACGAACAAAACCCCGACAACAGCGCCGTCTCTAATACGACATGCGGGGGTTCAGAAATCCAGAGCACACATAAAAGCCTTAGAGCCTATAGCCTGGGAAAGCCTCTCCATACCTAAAAATAAGCCCTCCTTGTACGCTGTATTTCCCGCATTTCAGTGGTCTTCCTTTTTAAAGGGAACCTACCCAATGCCATTCCCGGGTGCAGAGGCAGGAAGGACACTTTCCGCAACTAGGACAGGAGTTAGGACAAACACTATCTTTTTAGGTTGACTTGAAAAAAGCGATTTCTTCAGGAACTGTTGATAGATATAAGTATTTAGTTTATAACACTGGACATGAAAACAAGCAGTTATCAGCTATTTACAATTCCAAAAAGTGACCATGTGCCCATCAAACCAGAAAATGACACTTGTCATCATATTGTGTGGTATTAAAAAAAAAAAAAGAAACATTAGAATGTTTCTGCTGAAAACAGAAAAAGCAGAAGTACCCCAAAATGTCCTAGTAGGACCCACAAGATAAAACCATCCAATGTGCATGTATTCAACTCATACATAAGCTGTTATTTCAAACGCATTTTTCACAGAGCAACAAAACCCCTTTACATCATTTGGAGGTTTCATGGAGGTCAGATGCATCAAACAGAAGAAGTGTTTGTCCAGAATGCCTTCAGGGCATTCTTTGAAACATTCGCTCAGTATGTTCAAGTATAAATGTATGAGAATTTCACAAACGATATCGACTAAAGCCAAGAGCTACAGGGAAAAAGTACAAATCTCATACATGTTAGAAAAAACGTCGCTGACAGTAGAATCCAACAGCCGAAGCCATAAGCTGCAAAATCACGAATGCCTCTGGATGGAGGTCACACTTCTAATTCAAGGGCCAGAAGTTTTCCCTATAACCTGAGTTCCATTTTCTGAGTTCTGTAAAATTTACAGAAAGGTAAAAATAGGAGAGCTTTTACTTCCCACCTCTTTGCTGAATGTTACTGCCATGGGAACGTGTTCTGCACGCTGCCAGTTTCTTCTCAGATAATTTCCTATTTCTCCACTAAGCCTCTGGCTCACACATGACTCAGTTTTAGCACTTCAGTGAGATAAGCATGTACCCCATCCTATACTTAAAATTAGCAGGGCAAACTTCAGCCCCTTCGTAAGAGCCTAGGATAATCAGTCATTCTCGTCAATGAAAAATGTGCTGGTTTATATCAGGACCCAACTTGAGCTACTCCCTTGTCTACGCAAGGGATGAACAACAGAAAGCTAAGTCCAGTACGGGGCTGGTAACCACAGCACACATCTATTTCTTCTAGATGCAGGGAGATAAATCCTTCCAACACAAATAACATCAAGGCAGATAAAATAGTTTAATATAGAGCGAGAACAAGTGTTGCATAAAAATAAGCACAATTTTTTCTTAAAAAAAAAGTCTGAGAACTTGTATTTAAAAGAAAAGCTGTTTGGATATTGATCATGTAGGTGACTCATGAATGCAGGAGCTACGGCACAGTTCTACAGGAGAGTTCAGGATGTTCCTAACTTCTCCATCCACTGAATCCAGAGGAAGATCTGTGGAGCAAGAATAAAAACCCAACACAGCAATGAGTGCTAGTCTCCCTCAGGCAGCATTAATTCAGCAGATCTCTCAAACAAGCTTCCAGACTGCCTAGTATCAGAAGCTTATTATGAGAACGTATTGGTATTTCCAGCGTTTTTTACCTGAGACTGCATCAACACATAGTAATTAGATATAATTCTGCTTACTCTAGAGCCTACCATCCGGAGAGATACATGCTCTCTCTACTTGACAGGGAAACAAAGTTTAAGAAACTCGCTAAAAGTAACCCAGCAAGCCAGCGGCAGAGCGGACGGCAGAGTCAACCTCGGGTCTCAGTCCCGTTCTTTAACTGTAAATCATCATCTCAATTCAGCCAGAAAAGCACTGATTTATTTCATTCCTTGTTTCAACCTGACAAATGGAGTAGATACTAGATTCACACACACAGCTTGAGCACACGCATCATGTGCCTGAGAGGTGGAGAAAGAGCCTGATCTAACTGAAAATTCTCTCTTATATGAAAGATTATCCTCACCGGAAAGCACACATTCAGAGCCTGGACTTGGAGCGCTCTGCAGTACCACTAAAGAGGAAATCAGAACTAGTATGTTACTGCTACTTTCAAATCTTGCTTTTGTAAACCACCATTCAACTCTTCTACTCTGATTCTATTTGTATTTTTAATGAAGAATTAGTCACAAAATGGTACTTACGTGTTAGATGATCCAAAACCAAACCCTGAAAGAAATGCAAGATTAGAAAGATAATTGTTAAAAGGTAAAATGAATGCATGAGATTTGTAGTAAACGTCCCCCTCCCACACAGATTGAAAAACATTTCCTTCCTGCCTTAGGCCAGGGGAAGAGTGATGGGCAAACAATGAAAGTCAGATCTCCATCTAGAAGAAAAGTGACTTGCCTCAGTTCTTAAGAGGGCTTTGCTTTCACTGCTAATCAGCTCGGTCCATTCGTTGGTAGCAACCACATACAATGAGCCTGGTTTATTCACCTCTCCATGAAAATAGAGGGCCGCTTTCTGAAGCTGGAGTTTGTGCTTAACGCAAGCCGGTGGTGACAGGCAGACCGGCAGCGAACGTACCCTCTCTCAAAGGCTCTGTTCTCAGCCCTGTGTAAATCGCTGCAGCTTCACTGAATTACATCAGATAAAAATTTGGCTACTGGTGTTCTAGCTCCATTTTGCAGTGCATATTCTTTTGACACTAAGTACTTACATACAGATACCCGTGCACATGGTACTGAAGAGAGATTAATTATTTCTCAGTATTTTCCTTTGAGAAGAAAGAACAACTCCACAAAAAGGGGTGAAAAGCAATAATCTGATGAGGCGTGCAGAAGAGTGATTTATTGACACGCCACACAGCAAATCAGCTATGGAATTATGAGCTAGAGTCTGAGAAGACGCTACACCCCACCCTGCAGTTCAATTCTCCAGGACACGGTGCCTTCCCTATAGCAGAATCGGGACCAGGCAGATTTTTGACAGGGAGCTGAGGAGTCACACCCAAGTTCCAGGGAAAACTGGAGGCATGGGGCCTGTTAAGTTCATTATATTTTAGCTTCTCCTACCTCCTCCACTTGTCCCAAAAGCTGAGAATCCACTGGTTTGTGTGCCGAAACCGGTACCCTGTTGCGACAGTGATCCAAATGTCGGGGTATTTTGATTTGCTAGCGTGCCAAACGACGCGGTATTGTTACTGGTACCACCAAACCTGCAGTTTAAAGAGAAAATTTGTGTTTGCAAGTGTCTTCTCACTTGCACTGGAAGTTTGTCCCCATAACCGCAATGACAACAGTGCACTCCTTAAACAAGGATACATCAAAAGAGCGAGACCACCCGATATGAATAATTATAATTGTTCATTCTGGAAATGGATTTTCTGGTTTGGGAAAGACTATTGTACATACAAACATCTGTTCAACTCCCATTCTTAATGTACACCAGGCAGAAAAGCAAATATGCTCACGCTTACACAGGGTACGTTTTCAAGTGCTTGGAAATACCAACTCCAGCCATCAAATGGAATATATTAATTTGCCCGTGTGTCGTTTTCACCCTTTAAGCTCAGAAGTACAGCATTGTTTCGTTTCACAAACAGGGCAGCAAACACAGAATTGGTATGAGCCAGAGCACAAAGCAGAGCCCAGATACAGAACTCAGACTCTCAACTTTCAGACGGTACCTTACCCACTGCCCATGTAAAGTGTCTGCGGATTTCTCAGTTCCTTCGTCTCCCCAGCCCATTTTAAACCACACACAGTTCCAGTGCCTTCCTGAAGATCTGCACCTACCTGGCACTTCTCCCCACTTGGATTACTTATTTAATTGCTTTTGAGGACTGAAATAAGAAACACTTTTATATATGGAAATCGGTCTCCTTTCTCCACCCACTCCGTCCAACCAGGCACTGGAGAGCTATCAGCATGACACACTAATGAGACCATGATATGCCTTATGGTTCTCTGCCTCCCTCCATACACTTCTCCCAATTCTGAACTTAAGAGGTGCACGCAAAAAACAAGCTTCAAAGTGTTTCTCTAACTTTAAACTAGGCAAAACGCAGACACAAAATTTTCACATGACAAGCTGTGCTGAAGCTCTGCAAGTGCACAATGCTACTAGTCCTAACCCACCGCCAGCGCTCCCCTGAGCAGATAGCTGGCCAAGTCAGTGTGCCAGCTTTGCAAGGCTGTGCCTCACACTAGCTCCTGTCATTTCTGACTTACAACATGAACTGACAGCACATTAACCCACCTCTCCATCCATACAGATCTAGCAGACTTAAGAAAAACATCAACGCATCAAAACATATCTCTCCAGATAAATAACAACCCTTGTAGCAGTGTGACAAGCAATTCACCTGATAAAGGACATCACCCCTCCTATCCCAGACGCTGCCAACCGTACAGATTACTTCCATATACAGCATTAGATACAACGGGCAGTTCAGCGACTTTGCATCGTTGGCCCTGCTAACCATCCCCTGTGCCTCTGGTTTGGCTCTTGACCCATGTACCTTGCAGACAACTTCAGCTCAGAACCACAAATGTTGTTTTCTCAGCAAGGGCAGAATGGGTTTTGTAGTTCTTTTTAAAAAAGAAGCATGATGGGGTGATACATTTGAGAAGACGATGTTTTTACAGTGCTCCATCTCCTCAGGACTATGCCACTAAGCACACACATCATGCCTACCCGGTGAAAGGAAACAGAGGTGAAAATAGCGACAAGGAAACTTGTGGTTCAAACGGCTTCTTTCAGTTGCAACTAGAAGTACATGCCTGTTGAAAAATGCTAAGCATAGTAGGAGTAGAGAAACTGCTTAAGCTATGGACAGTTTTTGGTTTTTTTTAATATATAAAAGACATGAGATACAGTCATTGCCTGGTAACAATTTAATCAAACCTATCTTGCCCAGATTTTCAGGTCTTTTGTAAAGCTCCTATACAAAACAGAATTGAGAGGCACTTGAGGTTAGTTTATGAAAGCAAAACATTATTTGCTCACAAACAGTCTGAATTGCAGACTTTGAAGAAGTATAGTGGTTTCTATTTTTGATACTTAAGTCATTTATCAAGTGATGCAGATTTTTCAGAATTGAAGCAGCAATGAATCACATGTATTTAAGTTAGCAGAACGTTCTCAGGAACTCGGAGCTAATACCGCACAACGTACTGGCAAGTAACTTCTCTGGAGTTGGGATTTTTAAAGTTTTACTTCAAGAGAAATGCAGAAAGGAAGTCCTGCACAGGTGCTACATTATACTGCAGAATTAAACTATTGCTCCAAATTTTGTAGTGAGATTTGGAGTTTTGTAAAGCTGCTTGGGAATTTTGCACACTCTTTTAAAGTTTTAAAAATCAAAATCAAATTCCTTGGGCAACTCTGAAAATATCAGACTGAGTCTGCAGCTTTCTAATGGAGAAGAAATTCTCAAAACTTCCCACAAGTTAAGTCACTGAATTATCTTTCTTGAGTCTGCAGACTGCTTATGCAAGACCTCTGTTTGCATCACCATGCTGCTTGTTCTGAATCCCATTTTATCTTTATTTGTGGTGAATGGAGTTCAATCCAGTTGGCGGCCGGTCACAAGTGGTGTTCCCCAGGGCTCAGTATTGGGGCCAGTTCTCTTTAATATCTTTATCAATGATCTGGACAAGGGGATTGAGTGCACCCTCAGTAAGTCTGCAGAAGACACCAAGCTGGGCAGGAGTGTTGATCTGCTGGAGGGCAGGCAGGCGCTACAGCGGGGTCTGGACAAGCTGGATCGATGGGCCAAGGCCAAGTGTATGAGGTTCAACAAGGCCAAGTGCCAGGTCCTGCCCTTGGGTCACACCAACCCCAGGCAGTGCCACAGGCTTGGGGGGGAGCGGCTGGAAAGTGCCCGGTGGAAAAGGGCCTGGGGGGGGTTGGTTGACAGCGGCTGAAGATGGGCCAGCAGCGTGCCCAGGTGGCCAAGAAGGCCAACGGCATCCTGGCCTGTATCAGCAATAGTGTGGCCAGCAGGACTAGGGCAGGGATTGTCCCCCTGTACTCGGCCCTGGTGAGGCTGCACCTCGAGTGCTGGGTTCAGTTCTGGGCCCCTCACTCCAAGACAGACACTGAGGGGCTGGAGCGTGTCCAGAGACGGGCAACGGAGCTGGGGAAGGGTCTGGAGCACAAGTGCTGTGAGGAGCGGCTGAGGGACCTGGGGGTGTTTAGCCTGGAGAAAAGGAGGCTGAGGGGAGACCTTCTCGCTCTCTGCAACTCCCTGACAGGAGGTTGGAGCCAGGGGGGGTCAGTCTCTTCTCCCAAGTAACAGGCGATAGGACAAGAGGAAATGGCCTCAGGTTGTGCCAGGGGAGGTTTAGGTTGGATATTCGGAAAAATTTCTTCACTGAAAGGGTTGTCAGGCCCCGGAATAGGCTGCCCAGGGCAGTGGTTGAGTCATCATCCCTGGAGGTATTTAAAAGACATGCAGATGTGGCACTTGGGGACATGGTTTAGTGGTGGACTTGGCAGTGATAGGTTAACGGTTGGAGTCGATGATCTTGGAGGTCTCTTCCAACCAAAACAATTTTATGATTTTATGATTCAAGCTTCCAACACTGTCACTGAGTGCATCCAGTTTCAGTACAAAATCCTGCAGCACAATGGCTGAAAGTTGGAACTGAACAAAATATCAGTTGAGTTGAAGCTAAGTCATCCCTACAAGCGCATCCTTCTTTGCCAGGATTTAATTAAGCTCCCTCTATTTTTACCCTTTCCAAAGGGACTCTCCAATTTGCTGCACCAGAGTTCAGGACATAGCAGAACCACCTAGCTGAAGCCTCCCACAGCTCAGGGGTGCCCTGGCAGATGGGTATCTGCCTAACCTCATGGGGAATCAACAACTTACACTTCTGGATGTTCTAACGTGCCTTACGTAAAGGCAGTTCCTCCTAAAACTACAGACAAACACTTGCGAAATATGTAAACACTAAGATTGGGAAGACATCCAGTTTCCTCTTCTCACTGGAAATTTTTATTTTTTTAATTGGGTCTATTAGGTCTGCATATAATTGTAGGGCATGAAGGAGAGTTGCTTGCTGGTAGTGCAATGCTGAGGAAGTGCATTTGCTGTCTATTGCAGAAGCTGCTTTGCAAGGTTTGAAATTCTGTATTTGCTGAACAAAACAAGGAATAAAGTGCTCTCTACTCTAGTGCCAAGCACAGGCTTAAGGGGTAAAGAAACAGGTAAAAACAATCAGTGTGGGATAAACATAAATCACTCTGGGAGCGTAGGCTGTTACAAGTGCTTCCTCCCACCCCCCAAAGGTGAGAGAACAGACTGAATTCTCATTAGTATCTCTAGCCCAAACCTCCAAGTGGATAAGGTGGCTAGACAGAGAGTCACAGATAATGATATTTATTATTTTCTTTGCTAGGCACAGTTTGTAGGCCTAGATTTGAACTCATTAAGTGTGCACACAAAAAAATACTCCTGCATTCCCTTAGACACTTGCAAGATGACTCACATTTCCTCCCTCCAATCTCTAAAGCTAAAGATTCAACATAGTAGTTTCAGCATTAAAATGAGATCATACACCTTATTTCCTTTGGGGTTTTATGCCTTTTTTTAAAAAAAAAATATTTTTAAACAAACAAACCAAGGTCACTTAGAGCTTAGCAATCCATCAAAGAACACATTCTTTACGTTAATGCAGAGGTAAGTAAGCATAATAGCTTTTTGTCACGCAAGAATATTGCTTTCCCACCCCCTGGACCCTGGTTGGCTTACCCAAATCCTCCAGCGCTGGCTGCTGCTGTACCCTCGCCGAACACTTTGCCTCCCGTTGAGCCCAGAGGGCTTGAAAAGGTTGGGGCTGAACCGAATGCTGGCACCCCTCCGAACCCAGGGGATCCCCCAAAAGTGGGAGGGCTGCCAAACACTGGAGCAGCACCGAAGCCACCTGAGCAAAACAGAGGCAAAAAGGGACAAGAACATCACGTAAACAATAATACAGAAAAACAAAAACTAGATTTTCAAGTAGACAATCTCCATAACGGGGCTGTTCGTCTTATCATATGGACACAGCATTATAAAACTAACTGCCACAAAGCTTCCAAACTGCAGGGTGTTTTGTTACAAAAGACATGGATAAGAAAAGTGCCTGAATGCATGCAAAAAACTGCAACCGAATTAAGAGACTATCCAGAAGAAAACCACATTCTGGGTCTCGAACATTTGAGCACAAGATCAACTCAATCCCCAGAGCTGCACTAAAAGGTGGCTGCACACCGTGAAGGAATCTCTACTTGCTTTATATAAAAAAAGACCAGTATTTTAATTGTGAGATAGCAAGCATGCACAATAACCAAATTACAGTAAAAATACATACAACAGGTGATAGACTGATGCTTTTATTATTATAAAAAAAAGACACATCCATCCTTCATCATAAAACTAGCACTCCTTACCAGAAAAAAAGCTTAGCTTATGTAGTCAGTTTTAAAGCAAAACTCTGCTCCTCACCATTCAAACAAGTTACGACCCAAAGGAACTGCATATAACAATGCAGAATGAAAAGCCTCCAGTGAGGGCCAGCTTCATGAACATTTGCTGCTCTGTTTTGGTTGCAGTGTTTTACCCTGGCTTCTCATCTAAAGCTCTGGAAGGACAGACAAGTGTCCTGTGGACAGAACTCGATGCATGCAAGTGCTTAAACTGGAAGAACTCCCCAATGCAATGGGCAAATCCCCCCCATCTCTTAGGATCAGAGAGTAGACAGCAAGCTTGGTTTTGAGGTGCTCCAGTGATGCAAAAAGATCCAAGAAGTAGGGTATTATCTAATCCTGGTTTAAGTGGTGGAAACTAAGATGCAATGACTAAATGCCAGGTCAGTGGAACTGCACGATTCCTGCAGGGAATCAAGAACCGAACTCTGCTCTTGGCAGTTTCTGTTTGGGGTTTAGCTGCCTTCTGCAGTTCTGAATGGACTTCTACCCAGATTATTTTATTCTATGTTCATCTGCTGATATTATTGGCCTGTTTCTAACTGACACTGTGGAACGTGAAGGACACCTGCTCTTTTGTTTGACTAGGGCTGAGGACTGGGATACCACCACACATTTTAATACCCTGGGTGAAATTCCAGTCCATGTCAAGGTAATGGATATTGTTTGGCTGTAAACACAAAAGGTCTGGAAAAAATAAATGCTAGGCCTGAATTATTTAAACACAGATCAGATATCTTGTTACCTCTATCTCTAGGATGTTACAGTATTTATCACAGAGGCTGAAGCTCTGCTCGGCATACGCTCTCTTTTGCAAGGCATATTAACAAATAGTGGAGAAAGCGAAGTGAAACATGCAAGTAGTGAAACCAGGACAAAGGGGGATTCCAATCAAGTAAATCCTTCCCCTGCATTTGGGAGAGGAAGACACACCATTCATTTCAATATTTAGCAAATGTACCCAGAGGAGAGAAGGATCTGAGGGGCTCTGAGTGGATGTGCCTTCTGCAGAAACCTCTTGAATATCCTATCTCAAGAAGAATTTTGAAACCAAAATAATCAAAAGCAAGAAGAGAGTCATTAGGTGAATGAAAGAAGAACTTCCCTCAGCAATAGCCCTTCTCCTCTTCTAGCAAAAATAACAGATGGGAGGTATGCCCGAGATAAGAAACTCAGTCCACTATCAAGCAGAACGCAATACTCGAGAGACACCTTACAAATGGCTGCTGGATCTGATAGCATCACCATTACGCTCTCAGCCGCTTCACTAAGGTGAGAGCGCAGCTACTGTCAAAGCAGAGAGTGCTTCCTCCCAAAGCACTGCTTCTCCAGCGGTGGTTCTTGAGCACCACTGTCTCAAGAAAACTTCAAGAATGACCAAGCCTCCCCTCCTTCCCCCAGCGATGTAGCTTCAGTAGACACACTTAGAGCAGAACACCTATCTTCATCAACGTTCACTGTAGGAACGGTCTGAGGATAGAGGAGAAAAAGCTTTGCTCTGCCTGACCCTCTGGGCCTCCATTTTTTCCTGGTAATGAACAAAATGAACATTTTGCCATGCAGTTCTAAAGAACATATCACAGTCACCACTACTTTTGTGGCTCACTCTTTGGACAGATGACAGTAAAGAGGTTTTGCGAAATTTCCACTATTTGATTAAATTAACTCAATCAACAGAGAGAACAACAGCTCAACCATAGAAGAAAGTGATGATGACAGGTCAGACTGATTTCAAAAGAGAGGACCTGAAGCATGTCTGATATCAATTTTATGAGGAAGCTTTCCCACCATAGACATCTGTGCATTCATTCACACGAAGAAATGGGGACAAAAAGGGTTACAAAACCCAGAATGAAGTTTGGAAGATAACATTCCAAGAAAGCATCTAAAAAAGGAAAAATTTATTCAATTTCATATTTCGTACTCTTCATTGTATGGTACATAAGACCAGAACTAATTCACACAGCTCTCTGCTCTTAAACTGCAATAGGAATCTCTGGAATGAACATCTGAAAATGTAGTTTACTGGATGCTTTTCTGCACAACAGATTGTAAATCTCTGCCTTGAATCCACCAGCTAAAGTCCCATTCACTAAGCTATTAGTTATTTTTTTATTTATTGTGCAGAGACAATTCCTGTACATGTACTGAGTCCAGGCCGTAGACATCTAAATGGCAGAACACTCTACTAAATATCTCACAGGTAAGCGTGGGCATTCATAGTGGGCGGCTTAACAAAGTACCTGCTTTGGTTGGACTGGAGAACCCAAAGCCTTGAGACGCCACGCTTCCACCACCAGAGCTGAACGTGCCCGTAGGCTTCTGCTCTCCGAAAGATGAGCTGCCAAATCCAAAGGTCTTTGCTCCGCTGTTTCCAAATAAGCTAGAAGAATCTGGGGAGATGAAGAATACTCATGAAGCTCATAACAGACAATATTCTACGTTACACTTCATTAACTGGATCAGGAGAAAGGGAAACCCCTTTTACTTCCCCAGCCCCCAAGCACAAAACGAACGCACCAAAACCAGCAGTCTGAAACAGCACTCTGCAGAGAGAAGCCGAGTTTTCCCCTATTCCTACAGGGCTTTGTAGTTCCACCAAGCCATTCTGGATCTGACGGACCACTAACAACCCTTTATTGCTGCAATCTAGCAAATCACAGCGAGAGATGATTTGTTTAGTTGCATCCTGCGCCACAGTCACTAAGAGACAATCCCTCAAGTGAGAAATCACAGCAGCTAGAATCAGTCTCTCTCGACAACACAAATATCAGTCCACCACAAATTGAAGATTCTCAGCTACTCTGTCAATGGTCAGTATTTCTTAACTTGACTATCTGACAGGGCCTTAAAGTAGGAGCCAAACTTTTCCAGCCGTACTGAGAAATGACTCAAGTTTTCACCTTTCACAAGGCTACACAGATTTTTAGCATCTAGTGGCAAGACACAGCATAACCAAAGCTTTTCTCTGGTGAACCATCTGTTTTATTTCATCACACAACCGAGCACTGCAATAAAGGAGGACTAAATTAGCAAGGTTAGAGAACTGACCTCAACCATTAATCCCAATGGATCATTAAAGATGTAATAAAAGAAATAGATTTGCTCTCCCAAGACTTGAAGTGCTACTTCAGTTGCACTTGCAGGTCATTCTACAGCTTTCCTTTGTTCCCCTACTTTTACGTCTTAGCCACTGCTTCCCCTTCTTTGTGCTTTCTACCTGCTGGACTCCACTCCTTCTGCTTTCCCTCTCTGCCAAAGCCAAGTCACAAGTGATGAAATAACGAAGCTGGGCAGTCATTAAATAAAAGCCACAGTTAAGAAATCATCATGAATAGCTTTTGTGACGTACAAATGTATGTAACAAGTGCAGATCTGCAATAGCTGCACACTAAAGGCATGAGAGAGCCTGCTAGCATTTCAAACTAATTGCAACAGCAGACAATGGCATACATGCATCTCAGCTCAAATTTTAGAGTATTACCAAGGCCTGTTAGCCCCGAAAACTCAAAACTAATGTGTTTTTAACTTGACTCTGGCAATAAAATAAAAAGTCTTTACACTAATAGACAGTAATTGATTCTTGCATTTACATTAATCCTTTATAGCTTCTGGAAAAAAATACTAGTAGTCCTTTAAAGTCCCTGGTGCAAAGGAACCTGGGGGTAGCTTTAATGTATTCTTAACTACTTTTCATGCCTCCTTTTGTTAGGTTGGTTGGGTGGGCAAGAAGCAACACGTGGGAGGGCTGGTATGGCACCTCACATGCAGATTGATTTAGCCAAAACACACGTGCAGACTGATGCCTTTTAGCTGACAATTGGCGCAAAAGAAAGGACAAGTGCTGAGTCGCTCCTCCCAAAGACTTCAACACAATTTCTCTCATCTACCAAGCTTTCATGATGCTTGTAAGAGTTTATTTGTGAGAGACCCACCCTATCAAATCTGGATAAAAACTGATAAAAGGAACTCTATAATCTGCTTCCTTACCAAAACAGACTACGTCCCCAAACCAACCACTGAACATATTTTTCTTTACTACATCCATGTGACTGAAAAAATTCACATCTCCTTCTAGACATGAAAAATGATTGAGAGCTTATCCCTACATTACACCAAATTTTGATAAAGTATCTTGCATGTGTTGCATAAAGACAGCCATTTTTAGGACAAAGCTGAAGAAACTGCTATCCATCATGCACTTGTTAACTTGGTTTCACTTGAGCATGAGATTCTTAATTTTCACAGTGTTAGGGCAGATGAGAAATAATTAAAGCTTTCTAACTTCCAACCAAGTTGGAAGCAGAAATTCAGTAACAAGAATTTACAGTATTCAATTTTAAAGAAGCATTTGGCCAAGAATTCTCTATAGAATATAGATATTCTTCACACTTCTTGCATCTGCTTGTTTGTTTCAACAGCTTCCCTACTTGTTTTCCATAAACCTAAAAGGAAAAATTCCAGATTACACATCATGCATACGGTCTGTTACCCCTAGAAGCCCTTCATGTTAACACAAAATTTACTCAAAGACAACTAACGGCAGAAAAGCAGATGAGATCACAAAAGCAGATGGAAAAAATCACAGCACATTTTGTATTCTTGTTTTGTTCACTTACTCTGGGAAGCTGCAGATCCAAATCCTCCACTGGAGGAACTGAAAGGATTCTTATTGGCTGCATCCTGACTTGGCTTTCCTCCCAAACCACTGAAGAAACCTCCACTTCTCCCACCGCTTCCAGCTCCAAACAAGCCTCCACTGGAAGAAGATGGCTGCTAGAACACAAAAAGGACAAAAAAGGGATTTAAGAGAAGTCAAAGCAGCACATTGCCCCAAGACTGATTTTTCTGTCTGGCCTATTCCTCCAAACGTACGAAGGGGCTGCAAGCAATTACCTTCCAACACGCAACGCAATGAAATCTTGTTTAAGTCTGTCTTAAACCTTGTCTATGGTACAGAATAATGCCTTTGAGACTTGCCCTACACTTTCCACTTAGCATGGAATAAAGGCAGGTGACTTACCACATCTCTATCTTATCCTGTGCCTGTGACAAAACGTTTGTCTCTCGATACCCCTTGGAACATTCATGCAGATGCCGCCTTGGTGTCCATTACAATAGCAAATATCTTTGATACAGACTGGGACACTTTTTACTGAACATGTCAAGTTGTGGTGTGTGGGGTTTGGTTTTTTTTTTTAATATATCAGAAATAGGTAGGGAACTCTGAAAAAGTCCACTATACATAACAGTCCCTTGTTTCTACAAAACCAATAAATACTTGCCTGGCCAAAGACAGTGCCGCCAGTACTAGCTGCTTGCCCAAACACAGAACCTGTGTTACTAGAACCAAAACCTGCCAAGAAAAGAAAGGAAAATAAACAACCAGAACTACTACTAGCGTATAAAACAATTCAGGGAGGTGACACTAGTCCAGAACAGGGAAAGGACAAGTCTCCCATGCCAAAACACAGGGATCCAAATGATGTTACGAAATGTATCTAGGTTGGACAAGTTTAAAGTATGTGCCAACGCACAAATAATAAATTCCACTGAAAGTTTATCTGAAAGTCATTCTCCTTTCCTCTTCAGACAACTTAAAAACAAACAGAAAATAAAAGGCCTTTGCACTTGTGGGATTGTTGCTAACAATATAAGAGAATTGGATTTCTGTTAACGTTGCTATAATAATGCTGCAAGTCACGAACAAGCACTGGAGCATTCTGATTTCCCTTGTGTAGGGAGGATCTGAGCTTTGTTACCTAAAGATTCCCGTTATAGATAATGAAATGTTTTGATTAAAAAAAAAGAACTCCCGATTCCATTTCCCAGTTCACTTAAATGTGCATTTTGTAATAAAACTTGCATTTCTATAATTAGGAACACCTTTCTCAAGCAGAGCTCACTTCCTCCAATTTAACTATTCTCTGTTACTGTAGTTAAAATGAGCAAGCAGTTTGCCTACAGTGCCATCATTTTTAATTAAATGAGACTAATTAGTTTTTCTTCCTTAGAAATACATGTTCTCTATTATTACTATGTACTTTTCACTTTTCCCTGGGAGCTCTCTGAAGATTGTACAGAAAGCTTTGGAAAAAAAACCCCAACAATATATTGTAGCAATGCGGAGAACAAAAGGAGACTGACAAAGAAGGTTTGGTCTGTGCAAGTGTTCAATTTAACTGTGTAGACAGGTAACTGATGGTCATGTTACCAGTATATTTAATTTTGAGATGTTTCCAAATGCAAAAGCGGATTTAACAGATTAGTTCCTTGCTAACCCATCACTTTGAGGGCTTAACAGATTTTTTTTTGCCATCCCAGGTCATGATACAGTACTATACCTGGCTATACATCCACTGTTGCACATATTCAATGCAGCCCACTGAAGGAAGTGCTGCATCTGTACTCATTGCTTTGATTACGGCCTCAGAGCTGCCTTGGTGCTTCAGAGTAACAATTTACAACATACTAGTTTAAGATCTTTTACACTATGCTGAATCCAACCCACTTATTGTGCAACAGGCGGGACAATACATAATTCAAAATTAAGTCAAGGCAGACTTGTACGTATAAAATGAATGCCAGATTGGATTGAAAAGGCTACATTCAGAGGCCTACTGCTGAATAGCGGAGCAGAGCAAAAGCTTCTTCGGTCTCCAGCATTAGCCTCCACCTCACACGCACTGCAGCTCCTATTCTTACTAATTAAAAAGAAAAGAAAAAACCCCCCAAACCATCAAGTACTGGGGGGGGAGGGCATTAAAACCCATCCTACTTTCCCCAGTGAAACGCTGCTCTCTGCACTTCAGCCAGCCAGCACCACTAGGATATCGCATCTCCCTGCAGTTTGCTCTTACCTGAAGCTTGGCAGAAGCTGAACCCAGCAGACGACGTTGTAGTAGTAACGGTGGCAGCGCTACCGAAGACGGATCCCCCTTGCCCAAAGCCAGTGTTCTGCCCAAACACTGGAGGGCTGCTTTGTCCAAACAACCCACCTCCAGTGCTGGCAGATGACTGTCCAAAGGAAAAGGAGCTGGCGCTGTTGGTGCTAGCCGGTGCTCCAAAAACATTGCCACTGCTCGAGGCTGCTGTGGAAGCTGCTGGCTGGCCAAAGGCTGGCATTGTCCCAAACCCAGACTGGCTAAAAGTAAAACCACCCGAAGAACTGCTCGCTGGTTGCCCAAAGGTTGGCGCTTGTCCAAAAGCTGGCTGACCGAAGCCCCCGGTAGTGGTGGTGCCGAAAGCAGAAGTACCAAAACCTGAGCTGGCAGCCTGTGTGGTAGCGGTGGCAGTGGACAAGGTACTGGTGGTGAGTTGCCCAAAGGGAGAGGATGCTGTGGTACCTGCTGGTAGTTGTCCAAAAACAGGTGGTGTGGAAGGAGTGGCAGCTGTATCGCCAGCAGGCTGGCTAAATGCTGAGCCCGAAGAGCTGGAACTTGGAGGCTGAGAGAACACCGAGGAGCCTGCAGAAGTGGGGGCAAACACAGAGGCACCAACAGTTGGGCTCTGAACACACGTAGTAACATCAGAGGTAGCAGCCAACGCGCTTGTTGCTTCTGCAGGAGAGGCAATGTTTGTTGTAGAGGTTGTCGATGAGACGTTCTGATCTGGTGGGGCGGCTGCAGAGATGGCGGGAGGCACCGGTGCCTTCAAATCACTTGTAGAGGCAGGAGTAGCAACAGCATCAGGGGGAGGTGCTGCCGATGCGGTGCCAGAGCCCACAGAGGCACTGTCCCCAGCTGTGGCCTGGGGTAAAGCAGGTTCTTTAAGGGACTCCGAAAGCTGTATCTGTGGCTGTGATGACTGTGTCATTGGAGGTGAAGACCCAGCTGCTACAGCTTCATTTTCAGATGGCTTTTCTGACACAGACGGTAATTTGGCATCCCCTGCACCCTTACTAGAAGTTGCAGCAGGGACAGCAGTTTGTGATGAACTCAAGAAACCTCCAAATGAGAGGGACGTTGAAGCAGAGAGAGTAGAAGGGGTAGAGGTGGATGTGCTCATACTGTTTGCTTGCTGAATACCAAATGAAAAAGTGGGTTTGCTGCCACTAGAGCCTCCAAGATTGAATACCCCAGAAGACCCTGTGTTGGTTATTTGGACATTGCCAAAGACACTGCTTGCGGCACTTGTGCTGATGGACGGGGACACCGTGCCAGCCGATGTGACTGACATTGAAGCAGCTTCTCCAGCTTTTCCTAACGACAGGGGAGCACCAAAAGTAAACCCAGAAGGTATTGTAGATGTTTTTGTTGACTGTGCTCCTGCAACACTGGTAGATGGTGCTTTAGTGGTGGTCTTGGCATTATCATCTACTTGACCAACCCGTAGTCCTGAGAAACTCCCAAGAGTTTCCCCAGCTAGATTGCTCTGAAACAAGTGATCTCCTGGTTTAGATGGAGTAATATCCAACTTGCCAGAGGCTGTGGAGGGAGCAGAAGATGTTGTTGCAGCAGGTTTGTTTGACTGGGTGCCATCTGCTGAGGAGCTATTTGCTACTAAGGCTCCTGGAGCACTTGCTGGCTTGAGGGTCCCAAAAGCAAAGGAGCTCTCAGGGACTACTCCAAATTTGGAACTTCCAGCAAGCGAAAATGAATCAGGCTGGGTGGACTCTTTAGCAGGAGCTGTCAGTGAGAAAGACAGAAGTCACAAATCTATTTACGGTATGCAAAGCTTATTTATCATTCTCACAATAGCAGCATGCTTTAGTGCTTCACAGATTGTTAGAGACACAGTGCTCTTGCCTCAAAACTATAAAGCCTCTAACCATCAGGTAACTGCCACTTCCATGTGCATTCAGGAGACAACAGTGACATCCAAAGCCTTAACGGGCAGGGTTGTAGTGACAAACACTGTTACTTTCACGTCATAGCCTCCACTTAACCAGTCTTCTCGAGTACAGACAATTTCAGCCTTTGGCTCCTATCTCTTCTTCAACAGTTTGATAAAAAGACCTGGTTACTACAGTTTGCTGTTAACACCATTTTCACCCTTTGTTACTTGGTTCAGCTACACAATTCCTGACATTCACTACAGAACTCTCTGTTTAAACCAATGGCTCACAACAGAGTTTGGGTCATAAAAATACTTTCTGGCACTTGAAAAGTCTCCTACAGAATCAAATCTTTCTTTACAAATTCAACTGTTTATAGACCACTGACCAGTTTCTATGCAGCCTGTTTTCAGCTTTGAAAGACTAGAGAAAAGCTCTCAAATGTAATTGCCAAAGCAACACCACTTATAAGATATACTGCTGAAGGTTTAAGGGAGACTGGACTAGTTTTATTTGATGTATTGTCATTTCATTTCTGAGCACCAAAGAACACAAATTCTGACTTGAAGACATTGTATTGGTGTTTGGACTATGAGTTGATTTGGACAAGGTACAGGAAATCTGCATGGAGATCAAATAACAAAGAGCAAAAGCTTCTCAGCACAGCTGGTATTATCCTTGTTTTTTTACCCTATAAGTATATTAAGTATATTTAAGTATATTAGTAAGTGACTCTGAATAACATAGCATTTGTTTCCTCCTGAGGCACTGAAATTCCTTCTGTTCTTCTTCCATCACCAGCTAACGAAGGCAAAGGTGCTCCTACCATTCCACAGAGCAGCGTGAGGTAACTGCCCTCAGACAATGCTGTGGTTCACAAGTCTGTCTCCTGCACCTCCCACTCCTCCTTTAATCAGTGTTATTTACCTAAGCTTTTACGTTAACTGAATTTTCAAGTTTCAAGCCAAGTTAGTTCTCTCTGCTTAACGTCCACAGAATATTAGTAGCATTGCTGTGGTCGTGATGGTTTAAGGATATAAGCAAGCCAAGATTTGTAAGAAGAGGTAGTATCTTTTATTAGAGCGACGGGTAACATGGGAAGCGAGTTTTTGACCATACAATCACTTTTGCAAGACTGAAATTAGAGGTAGAAAACTTCAAGAATATTATAATGCAGATGTATAAGTCCCCTTTTTCCAGACCAGGCAAATATGATCTACCTATGAAATGGAAAGGCAGCTTATATATTGTCAACTCAATTTTAGAAGCAACACAAAGCCATCCCAAGCATTCCTCTCCCACTACTAAATGCCCACTCCACTTAATGACAGCTTTCTGTGTCAGATCACCTCGGCAACCTTGAAATCTACAGATTAAAGACAGCCAAGGAAATGACTACAGATGTTACCCTTTTCATAAACTAGTACCTCCTAGATGTTCTTAGCAGCAAATATTTTGCTTACTCTTAATTGAAAGGCAGGTGGCCTAGATTTTTGTGCATTACAGGGCATAATCCAGCATACGTATATAATGTTATTGCAGCTACTGCAATTTTAATAATAGAACTGCAATATAAAACAAGAACCACATGAATTAGGAAGAGTAAGCGTTCTTTTAGCAGGGAAGAGATGTTGTTTGCACACTCTTCCAAACTAACCTTGCGAGGAAGCGAGGCTGGGCAGCGTCGGCGATGAAGCAGCTGATGTGACAACACCAAAATTAAATCCAGACCTAGGAGGAAAGAGGAGAAAGGGAAAGAATGACACTTAGCTCAAAGCGTTGAAACTTGCAACCCCATGATTAACACAACTTTGAGACTCAGATTTCCAGTATAGACTGGCACAAATCAGGCACACAGGCACAAGAACAGTTTCTCCAACAACTAAACAGGCAGAGAGAAGCATCCATGCAGACTAGGATGCATTTGTTTTCCCTCTAACAAGGCTTCTAGAGGGTTCAAGAGAGTCAGAGTTCAAAGTTCTTTTGACTGTTCCTCATCCTCCTATATTCTTTCCTTTCTGCTGTATATTTCTTCCCCATTCAGCTTGGCAGCTGAACACCATGCACCAAACCCTGATAGTTTTTGGGCAACTAGCAAGAGCAGAAGCCACAGTGGCGACTGGAGTTTGTTTAAAATTAAAAGAGCTAAAAGGTAAGAGACAGTGCATGTACAAGAGGGAATAGCTGGATGCTACCACCTGTGAAACGGGAGATCACCCATAGCAAGATAGAAATTAAAAGTTTCCATGACTATTTCACACTAAAAATATTGTCTTGCAAAAATACTGTGATCTTTCAGAATGAGCACTGGGGTTTCCAGACACTTTTATTCCCTAAGGCTTTTTAAGCTTTCTCCGATTCTCAAAGACCAGTTGCTGATTTAGAAGTCAGGCTTTGAAACTAAGGCATCACTGACAATGGCAGTGGTTTATAGACCGAGGCACTGCAGCCTGGGACAAAGGCAGGGTTTGTTTGCTTTTTGAATCTGAATTTCAATCTCTTAGGCGGACTATTTTAGCCCTTTGAAGAACACCGCAAGGCATTTGGGTAGCATCCACTTGACAAACTTGCAAAGAAATGATTAAGACTGAAAGAAACCAGCCATTTGAAAGTATACCTGTGTTCTGAAACGCTTAATGTTACCTACTTCATAAAGAGAAATTCACTTAAGTATTAGACAGGTAAACATGCAGAATTTCAAGCAATCATTTCCTAAGGAGTCGTCCCTCTCCCCCAAACATAAGATACGATCAAAGAAATATTTTTGTCACCCCTGCAAAACACTCCATAAGAGAGATTTCAGAGTAACTATACGTTCATAACACGTGCCTTGCTGTGCGTTACTGTTATGTAACAGACGTCACCAGATGGCATGGGGACTCTGTAGTCACCTCCATGAACAGACTGCTTTTAAAGTCAAAACATGGAATTTGTTCTGTTGTACTAAAATAAGTAATTCAGCAAGTTTGATCATCAGCACAAATTTCAAGTCTTAATTGGGAATTCCAGCATTTCTGTGTCTCAAACCTCTGCCAGCATTTGAAACCTGTATATGTATGCCCAGGTTAGAAAAAAACAGCATCATTCTCTTTGCAATCCATCTTCAGAGGTGACAAGTGATCATGTTCAGGTGGAGGTTGTTCTTCTCTGGAAGCAGAAGTTTCCAGTATTCAACCTCTTCTACTGCTGCAGTAAACCCAAAGTTCATTCTCACATGCCTCTGCACAACTTGCTAGGGATCATTTTCCTGCTGCTGCTCTTTGTTCAGTGAACAAAGAGCAAGGTTTAAAACTAGCTATGGTCTGCCTATTTTTCCTCTTCCTTAACCCCAACATACAAGATACAGTATAAATGTTCTTCTCTGACTCTATGAGAAGTGGTGACATGCACTCAAAGAGCCAGTGAACCCAGTGCATCAGACCATGAGTTGGTGCTTTAACCACAGTCACATTGCTCTAATCTCAAATCATCACTTGATGTGATGATACCAGTACACACAGCGTACGATTTGTTCAATAGCCCACTATAGATAAACCTGAACAGAAAGCTGGTCATTATTAACTCTTGATTTTTTTGATTAGTTACAGACTGAAAAATCTCAAAGCAACATGATACTGTGTCAAATTCTCACAGACCTTCAGACTTCACTCAGGTAGGCTTCCACAAATAAGAAGGTCTTCCAAGAACTTCTGCTGCAACCCCTGCCTCTCCAATCTACCATTTGCAGGTGCCATTTTACAGCATTAAGCAGCTTGTAGGTAACGCTCGCTGTCACAGCTGATACACTCTCATTTAACATCAACTAAAAAGAAATGTTAATGTTCATACAGACCCCACAGAAGAAAACGAGAATGCTTTGTTAAGCTGTGCAGTTGTTGCTGGTACTGATGTCACTGTAGAAGAAGTCACAGCCGTAACTGTTTTTACTGTCCCTTGTCCTGTAAGTTACAAGAACAAGCGTTACAAATAAGAAAAAAGCACCTTGTCATCCAACTATCAAAAAAGAAAGGAAGAGTTTGTACACAGCCTGCGATTTTATCAATCGGAAACAAAGCTTTTTTGACACTTATACCAGGCCTGATATCTGTGCAAAGAACCATTCCTGCTACTGTTACAACGTCAGAGAACACATTAATTATTTCAAAGATTTAAGGCAATAACATATATCTGATTACAGCAAAGACCATCTTGACAGTAAAAATTAAACAATAATAATTAAAAAAAAAAAATCAAGAAGTCCCCAGTATAATCTCTCATCAACATATCGGAACACATTTGAAATAAAAAGAAAATGCTATCAAATCCAGGAGCTGACATTTTCAATAAACCAAAATTTAAGAAGCATTTGCCAAGTCAAATATGATTCCTAGCTATTTTTACTGCTTCTTTCCCCTGGCTAAGAGGCAACCTACATCCACAGATTAAAGGCAGAAGAGCAACAGAGATGGATTTCAGGCATCTATGCAAGAGGCTTATAAAACCATGTCCAATGCAAGCATTATTATCTAATACACATTAAAAATTAATTCCTTCCTTCCCTAAGAGTTTCCTCTTCCCCCATTTGCACTGAATGATGTAAAACTGAGCATTCCATTCCTTAGAAACTTCTAAACTGTGCGCAACAGACCACGGTATCTGAACTGGCTTTGAAATTGGTCATACAGCCCAGTGCTCAACAGGCCCAGTTGCCCGAATTAGCTCGTTTCAAGCTAGTTCAGGTACTCCTATGGCGCTGCAGCCTATAGTATAGAAATACTCAAGTCAGACATCAATTATGGAAAAGCTATTCCTGTTGCTTCAGGATGTAATCACTTTCCTGCACAAATGCAACAACTTTTCACGTTTAAAAAACAAAACAGCAAAGATGTCTGCTCCTGATTTGCTGTCAAACCACAGTAGCCTTTGGTAGATGTGCTCTCAACGTTTCTTGTTAAGGGTTATACATTCTGAGTCCACTTTGAACGAGGAGTTGTGTCATTGAATTCTAGATGCAGGCATAGAGACAAAACATAGGGCTGTATACAAAAATCACTCTCCTGCTCTTCTATACTTTGGTTTTTCAAATTCTCTCTCTCTAGATCGGCACAGCAGCCTCTCAGTGGAGGCAGATCTTTTTTCCTCAGCGTCTTCATTCTCTGGATTGCGCACCCTGACCGTTGGCAAGAGACATCCAGGCCTTATTTCCATCTCCACCAAAGCCAACTTACCTGAGATTTTGTTGCCAGATGATGTTGGACCAGCTGTAGATGCCATAGGACAGGGTGCACACACAGAGGAGGGTGGAGTCTGGCCCTTAAGTGAGCTTGTTAGAGGTGTCTAAAAACACAAAATCACTTCAGGTCAGTGCAGTCTGTCCATTAACAAAGGTCCTTCTGACCTTGGTCTGGCATTATGAGAGTCATGCAATGACTTAAGAACAAACTAGAGGAAGGTTGCCAAAGCACTTAGAAATGCCCTTCAATCTTGGGCCCATTACATCTCGACACTTAAATACAGGGTCAATACTCAACTTTTTCAACAAGTCTCTTGCAGAGGCCAGTAAGCCTCCACGGGCAACAGCTCCATGATTCCAGGGGACAAAGACCGCTGTGTTTTTTTTCATGTGTGGGCATAAAACCTAGCAGCTTGTCAACCAATAAGAAATGTTTTCAGTAGAGTAACAGGATAGGTAAACTACTCTCTCCCTTGATTGCCAAGCACTTTTTTTTTTTTTGGTGAAATTTAGGTGTATCTACCTAATACAGTTTCCTTTGTTGTTAGTTGCAACCCTTACTGCTGCGAGGCTGTGGCCATTAGAAAGCTGCAAGTCTTCGAAAGAGAGAAAAGGCAAGACATAACAAAGATATGCCTGGCATCACACTGTCGAGGTCACAGATAAAGAAATGGTTTGACAAGAATGCAGGACAAGCTGTGAAAAGAGATTTTTAGATGACCTGTTCACCAACAATTAAACCCCCAAACTGTGCTGAGCATGCTCAGGTACAGTATTCCACAGGGAAAGGGTTCTATATCAAGATACCTGTTTAGCTTGATTTGTAGCAACAGTGGCCAAAACTTGGTGGACTGCCTGGGCTGCAGAGTGAGGTACAGATGATCTTAAAGAGAAAAATTAAAACGTTAAATGAATGACTCGTCTAAAAGAGGACTTCCTCGCCTCTCAAAAAGCACAGCTTCCAGAAGTCTTGAACACCACCGTTATTAAAGATTCCACACACAACTCCAAACGAACAAATCTGATTAGGGGATAAACCTCTTAAATGAATCAGCCACATTTAACAAAGGAAGTCTGCCAATGTGTTTAAAGCTCTAGACTTAAATGATCAAGTCTTCTTCACACACTCTTGTCTCTGAAGAGAGTTAGGCCTTTCTATTTTACAGGGAGTTGACGAAAAGCCAGCAGGTAAGGAGATTACAATTTTATGCCTAGTGGATAACAAATTTAAGAAGCTTCCTTTATAGTGTGGAGCCCAGACAAGTACATGCAACTCTCAGAAATGCTGAGCAAGGAGACAAAGCTGGGGGTGGGGGGGAAGCACTTCATGTCTTTGAAATGTAGTATAAACATTAATGAAGTCATGGCAAGAACTGTGATAAAATTAACCTATATTCTACTTTATAGGTTTGGGAATTCTGACCATGAAAGAAATTGTACATCAGAGCCCACAGACAACTGCTGCAGAACAGCAGCTACTTCTGGGCTGAAGCATTCCACATGCTGTGGGCCACTAACACATGAAATCACCATAACCTGGGAACAGCCACCTAGTTTTAACCTCTCCTCTAGTCCGTGGCTCACCAGGTTCAGCAGCTTAAGTGGCCAATAACAGAAGCCTTCAGAAGAACAACAAATGCAACATTGACTGCATTCTCTTGGTGGCGAAGGCCAGCTTTCTCTTACCCTAGCAGGCTCTTTCCATCTTGACTCAGGCCAGGTGTTCCCTAAGGCAATAAGCAATCTCTAAACTACAGAAAGGTCTGAGGCTGCAAGTCCCAGACAGTAAGTGAATCTGGGCATCAAAAGTTGTGCATCTCCTAAGCATAAGAAATCCCAAACTGCATTTGCTATTTGGTCAGCTACAGGCCAGCTCACAGAAATTTCCTACTATATTCCAAAGGAAGGGGACACACGCAAGAAACAGTAATTTTGCATAGCCATTTGGTCTTGGATAGCGTTTTGTGCCCTCAACAGCTTTGCATTACTAGTAAGTCCTTCCTTCCAGCAATGACTGCTCTCTCGACGTTGCATGGCCTGGATTTGCCCTCTGCCCAGAGCAAAAAGTAAAGCAAACAAGGAAAACTTCAGATTAGCACTGGAAAGAGTCCATGTTGGGAAGGTGCAGCTGTAAATTTCAAGTTCATACTAACCCTGAACAAAGAAGAAAACAACAGAAGGTCTGTGAAATTCACGATAAGGTGAGACCTTTTCCCCAGAAAAGTCTCAAGATCACTTGACCCACAGCTTCTCCAACAAGACTATGAAAATGCTGGTTTTGATTTCAGTTGTGGACAGAGGTGGGGTTATTTTGCACTGAAAACTATATATGAATAACTGGACTGGGACCACCAACACATCTAGCCACAGGCCATTGAACAACTGATAACAACTGGAAAATCATTATTGCTTAACAACCCGAAGAGTGTGCTGTGGCGGCAAAAGAGAGCCAGGATGTCTGAAGTAGCAAAAACTGATGAATTAACTTTGCTGGGTGAATGCTCTTTATTTTAGCGCTGAATCTGACTGGCAGGCACAGGTTCATTTGGGTAGAATTTTTAGAGAGTACATTTTTATGAGGTCAGCTATAAAATAAGACTGTAAAAAGCCTTCAAGATATCAAGCTAGCTGGTGCTCTATAAATTAGAGAGATCAATCAATACTGCCAGTCTAAAACTACTTGAAAATAAGACAGGTCTTTAACTACAATCCAAGTGAAAACCAATCTCAGATATGTATCGCTCAGTCGTGTCCTTGTCTATGTACAGTCAGTACTCTTTACTTTTTTCACCATAGTTTTAATGAAACAAAGGGTGGAGAACTCCTTCCTGGCCATGACACTGCTTTTAGCAAAATTTCCCAAGCAGAACTGTTTGCAAATTTTACTTTCAAAAGATGTAGCATTGCACTTCCCCCTCTCAGTTTACCACTTTTAGGAGAAAATGAAACAGTAAAACACTCCCAAACTGTTTCCCAATTAAAATGCAGAAGAAACCATGAAGTAAATGTCAAGGTCAGCAGCTGAGTACCACGACTGTAAGACTGTTCCCTTTTTGAAAAGCTGCATCAAAGGAATTTCACCTTTTTTCTTTGACAGTGAAGAGTATACACACACGTATGAAAACCAGAAATGATGGAACAACAGAAATTGTTCCAGGAGCTGCATGTATAGTCCACAGTTATATGGATAAAGCATTTACATCCGATTATAAATCCACACGGAGTTGCATGTGGTGAGTTTATCCTGCTTGATGCAGTAACCCAAACTTCGCTCAGACTTTTCAGTAGTGCCCTTGCCTCCCCAGCCCAGAAACGGCCGTGCATTATCTTGGCCTTAAGCAATGGCAGGAACTCTAAGCAAAGACAGTTTCAAGGTCGTTATGACGACAGGGAAAAGGACTAGTTCTGTGGCTGGTGACAAGACAGAAATCTCTGGAATGAGCTGAGCTGGCTGTTGTCTGTAGGAGGCAGAGAAGTAGGAAAGCCAAGTGTTACAGCTAACTCACGAGAAATCTTAACAAATTCAGGGTTAAATACCAGAAGACAACATTCATAATTTACTCATGAGGAAGACAGCCTTGCAGCTCTGTATTTTTGCAAAGTGATCGGCCCCTATTGACACCCAACCCTTCAGTCAAAATTCTGATGTAAAAAAATTTGAGACAAGTTTCCAGAAAAGCCAGAGCACAGTTCTCCCTCCCTCAGGGGGCGAATCTGGGAACAGACAGAAGAGGCATAACTCCAGAGCAGGTTTTTCTCTGTAATGGATGATGAAGTAGAAGGAACACCATCTGGACAGCTTTAGCTCACAGACCACACTCAGCGACAGAGGGGTGCTCTTCCCTCACAGAAAGAGGTAGAACAGAGGCAGTGGCCGGGGAGATACCAGATCCAAAGCACATATTAGCAGTGAAACCACTGGTTCCCAAAAGGAGGGAATGAACTAAAATGCATTTCACAGACTAATGGAGAAGGAGGTTAATACTGGTCTCGTCGTTTGTTCAGGACAAGCCATTAGCAAATCCTCGAATGACCTGGAAAGAAAGTATTTCTTCTTTTCATTCCACAAACCCAATACTCTTCTCTAAATGCATCCACTTTAGGCCTTACATAGTGACTATGTAAAATAATACTACTGCTCCCTGCTGGCAGAGGTACTCTATTGCAAGTGCTACCGAAGGCTACCAGAAAGAAGGGGAGCACCCACTCACCCTATTACTGCGGAGACAGCTGGAGTCAATGCACTAGTCTTGAGTTCTCGCACATTCACCACCTGAGGAACGTTTTTCAGAGTTGATTCAGTCAAGGAGGTGCTTACAGCTTTAAAGGGGAGGGAAAAAAAAAAAAAAAGAGATGTAAAGATCATCTCCATATTAAGCATTTCATTCAATATGGTGCCTATGAGTAACTCCAGAAGAAATCCATGCAAGTTTCTAGAAGGTATGTGGAGTATCCGGCCCAAAACATTTGGTATCTCAGCCTTCAAAAAAGGACACCAAAGAAGGGGACAACTTTCTATATATGTTGGCACATTTCTCCTTTTTAGCTGATCAAATCTAATTATTCTTACAAACTTCCCCTTGCCTACGTGGTAACATCTCCAGTTAACAGAAATGACCTGTGTAGTTACACCCCAGCCTCTGCCAGAATTCACGTCACTAGTGCACTTTCTGCACTTACACTCTCCTTGGGCAAGGAAAATAAACTAATCCAATTTCTCTACCAGTAACTGAACTTTGTTCCTTTTCTGCACTGATGCTGCAGTACTGGGGAAGCACTGAGAAATGTCTAAAACCCAACAAGAAAAGGTTAAATTGGGGAACATTTCTCCTGCCAACTCAAAACCTTGCAAACAGATCCAAGGCTTAACTCAACCGTTCACCTTTAAGTTTTCAATATTAAAATTGTTTTACAATGCACATCTTTAATTGCATAGCTAATAATGAAGAGTTATTAATATAGGCCAGTGACATCCTTCCTCTGCTCTCCAACAGAGTTTCTTGCACACAGATCAACTGCCATGCCAGGATCTCCTAAGAGTCATCAACGTTTCTGCCACTGCACAGATGAGAAGGGGTACAAAGAAACCTAAGGTGGGAGTTTCTCGGGCATTTTGTACTAGTAGCTTACAGGAACGAGGAAGACAAAGAAACACTGGATAGCTCAGAGGTGCAACAAAACCAGATGTGTCACATTTTGTTTGATGACTTTTTCCTTCGAGAGCACTAAATTCCTGTGAAAGCCACATTCCACTGCTCAGAGGTCACTTGGGCAATTAGCCATCCTTTTACCTGGGGACTGGTTAGCCATCTGCCTCCGCAGAGCTGCAGCAGCAGCTGCTTGTGGCGCTGGAACAGTGACAGTGGGAGCAGGGGCCCCATGTTTCACAGTCTTCGTTGCAAGCATTGTACTGTCTGCCCCTTGTGGTATGATTCTGTTTGAAGATGTAGGCACTAAAAAACAAACAAAAATATTACTGTTCACTATATCTCTACAAATAGGGGAGACTTGAAAGCCTTTGCTGAACTACAGTTCCTCTAAGTACACAGCTTCCTTCTGACGAGAAGGACACGCAGGCCTTTTACACAATCAACACAATCTGTCCCTGGCAGTTTCTGTATATCCCGACGAATTTAGCAAGTAAGTCTCAATAGCTGTCATTTCAATGCATTAGATGACTTTCGGTTTGCTGTTACAGACGCTTCTGCTGACACCTTATTTTGCTCTCTCGCTACAGAGATAAAAAACCCCTCTCGCACAAGGAAAACAGTGTATGCAAATACAGTTCTTACTGTGACTCACTGGGCTCAGAACTCCTAACCTTGGCCACACCAACCAAATACAGTAGTACTTCAGGTTCCTGGTCTTTGGGCATTATTTTAAGAAATAATGGCATACACTTAAGGCAAATTACTAAAGGAAGAGAATGCTACCTATGGTCAGTACTATCTGAAAGAAGCAGGCTATCAGAAAAACACAGTCAACGAGTCAAGATATTTTAGCGCTTTTAGCTCAAGCTCATGAGGTTACGATGCCACTCTGCTAACTGCTTCTGGAAACTTGGCAATGTAAATCCGCATGCTGCATTCTCATTTCTCCAGTACTTGAAGCACTGGCAATGGATACACTGATTAAAGATACCGACAAGAACACACGCAGAATGGGAGAGACATTGCAAAAACAACTCACTCAAAGTGCCCAGGGAGAGGTGCTGTTTCCCAAAGGACGGAGACTGAGCCATCAAACCAGGCTGGATAGAGGGAGTGCGGACCACAGGAGCATGACGAGGGACTTGGACCGGAGCAGCCTCTTCTTCCTGGTCCACTGCCTGTGAATCCTCATTCTCCAGTGACTGGGAAACTGAGGAGGTTGAACTGACTTCATCCAAATCTTCATAATATCTTGTGGACAAGAAGGCAGATCGGGACAAACTTGCTGCAACGTTAGAAACAAAAATCACGTCTGAGTTAAGGAACCCATCCAGCCTAACAGCCAAGACAGAGACACCCTATTTTAGGATGCTCTTCTACTGGCTTGTTTTAATCCTACATTGATAGGATGTGACTTCTTAACCGCCAGGAAAGGCAACTTCAACAAGACAGTAACTGAAGGAAATTCTTACTGAGGGCAGATGGGGGAACAGGAAATGAGAAGTAGGGGTTGAGGAGTGAGAAGCCAAAAGGTAACTTCAGGACCGATTCCCACAGCAGGTAAGTCACCTGGAAAGCATTTCAGATTTCTATGGTAACTAAAGGTTTACCTGGAGCTGTAGACCTAATTGGTGGAGTCTTCCTCTTCGCTAGAAAATTCCTCAACTGTGCCTGTTTCACAGGGGATAATTTAGCTGGAAAACCAAAGACAGTTATTAGGCTATAATCAAACTGCAAGTCAAAAACAAGTAATTCACATTTATGGTGTGAATGCCAGGAAGAAAGAATAAATTACCAGGTACTTTAGGCAGAGGTTTGGCATGCGATTCCAAGGTAGTTTTCATCAAAGCATTGCGCAGGCTTTCAAGGTCACTGTCAAAACTGGGACAAGGCAGAGCAGCAAAAAAACATGATCAGCAGAAAGAAACCAACCAAATCAGGAACAAAGGGGGCCAGAGGAGCCACTAGAATCATTGGCTTATCTGGAAGAACAACTGGCTCCTCTAGATACTGTGCTATTTAAACACATAATTATTTTGGAAACTCTTAAGAGCCATTCACTAACTTCTCCTGAATTCAGACAGAAAACCAGCAGTACCTCAGCCTGGAGGCTTTATTATCCTGTTTACTATAAAAAACTAACTTTTAGGGGAAATCTCTGATAAGCATCAAACAGTGTGTCACAGAATATAACCAATGAGCTTCTGAATTAACTGGGCATAGTTTAGTATCATTTTTAGGACATCCTGTCCTCCCATACCACATCCACAAAACATCATTCTTTGGAGAATGCACCCTTGCACATTGCTGGGGGCAAGACAGAAGGAGTGTCAACACCACTCAGGAGCTTGTGTTTCACATACCTTTGAGCACTGCTAAGAGAAGATGTATCACTGGGAACACTCCACTGAGATGTCTGATTATACAGTCGGAGCTGCTGCAGGCTGTTCACGAGCTGATTTAGTCTCTTCCTCTGCTGATTAATTATTTCTCGGTTATTAGCCAGGGTGTTAAACAAAGTCTCTCGCTCAGGAACTATCAGACGCCTTAAGACATCAGATCAAAAGGTAGGAATAAGGACCATTCTATATATCTGGCCACAAGCAGGCACACATACACAAAGTAGTTTAGTGGTTCTAGCTACTTAAACTTCATGAGGTCAAACCTGGTTTGAACACCAAAGCAGTTCAGTTCATCTCAAATGCATATTTCTCCTTTGGATATGCTGCAAGTTTATTAATTTAGCTCATTTACTTCAAGATGTTTTATTTATTAGAAAGGTTTCATTAGCTACCACCAATGGATGCATTTGGTTTCTACAAAGCTTACTTTACAGTGTTTTGTATAAGCACTATTTACACTGTACACAGAGATGCAGCAAGCTTGTAACACGTATGAAGCCAAACAGCCTGAACCTATAGCTCCCATTAGGTGTCTTAGTCGAGCTTTATTCCTAATCCCCCTTGAAAAAGATTATACTGTTAAATGGAAAAAGCCTTTTGTCTGTTGATTAGAGACTGAAGCCCAATTCACTGTTGTTCACGTAATAGTTGTTCTGTATTCCAGGTTCAGTTACTTACTTCTGCTTTCTCTTCTGTTCCAGGTGCCGATCCCACTCCAAATCCAGAACGTCATTCACATCCTGAACAGCAAACTTCACGTACTGGTGCAAGCGTCGAATTTCCTACCATGCAAAATAAGGTCAGCTTTTAATTCACTTTCGAAATCTCAGTTTCAGTTGAAGAAGCTGAAGGCTCTTTGGGCTCATTCAGTCCAAGCCATGCGGCACTTTCCCATATTTCTGCCTGGAAAGTTTGATCAGCACAGCAGAACCCAACGTAACGAAAATCTACTTATCAATCAATGGGGTACCCTCAGGGCTTGGCTTGGACATTTCATCCTAGCTCTCAGCTAGAAATAATACTTTCCATAATGTTTTCAAAACATTGCCAGGTCTTTACAGAAAGTGTTTTTACAAACATCAGGCATTATACCAAACAAACCTTATTTCAAATCTCATTTCCAGAACATGAGTCATTTGCTCCCATTTTACAACGTTGAAACTTCTAACAATTATAGGTGATCAAAGCTTTGCAGGCTATTTACACGGCTCTAGGATACCAGCGTTCACAGACTATGATTCACGAAAGCATTCACAAATGCTCACAACTCCCACATTAAGGCAAGGAATTAATTTGATTTTTATAGGTAGAATAGGGGGAAAAAAAGGCACAGAGAGAGTAAAGTAATTTATCCACAACCACATAGTTGCACAACTAAGCCAGAGACCTCTGGCCACAAGCCCTGCTCCCTAAACAAAACCAGTGTTCAGTCTCATTATTGTCATCCCTCCAGCCTGTCATGGCATGAACATGTCTTGAACTCCGATCTCGTAAAATGGAAATGGGAACTGCAGTTGGTTTCAGCTCATCGCAACAGAATGCTCACTTAAACACAATGATAAAGCAGCCAAGTAACACAGCCTGGGAAAAATTCCACTGCAACTGTTTTCAAGATACAGCATGAAATTCTAGTGGGACATACCCAACCTGAAACCAAATCCAGTCCTACTGCGGGCTCAGTGTTACACACTACCAAGCACAAGTTTCCTCTCTCAGCAACTATGAGCATTATATAGCAGTAACTCTCTGGACAGAAAATTGATATGGCTGGAAATCAGAAAAGCCTCAGGATCTCAAACTTCATTCAAAACTAATACACGAAGTCGACTGAGCGAGCTTTTCTCACCCAGGAGAATGGGGATGATGTAGACTGAACAAAATTTAAGAGTCAGACTAGAGCCGTCTTTCTCATAAACTCTCAGAAAGTTGACTTGAAAACTCTCTCCTTACATTCCAATCCACTTCCACTTCTCTCTCACTCTGTTATTCTTTTCTCATGATCCTCTTTCTACATCAGTGAAACAAGCATTTCGAGACTATCATCTCTCTGAAGTTACAAACATAAGCCTGAAATGTCACAGAGATATACTGGACATCAAAGCAGACATACTATTAAGGCTGTGAATCAATCTACAGAAACCAGGTGAAGATTAGAGATCAGACCTAAAAGAAATTACATCATGTCAACTGATTTCTAGTAACTGTCTGTGTGCATGCTCTTGATACCTACTGTAACAAAAATGACATTCAATCATGTCTTCAACCTGCTAGTCAAACTTCTTGAGGGGAACTTATCAGTGTATAAAAGACCAAGTATCATTTGTAGGGCACATTCACTCTACTTTGCTTAGGGTTAAATAGCCCTCTCATCACCACAGCTGTAACAAACGTGCTTCACCCCTAGTTTCTTTCATGTCTTTGAAAGCCTCTTCATGTACTGCTGGCTATTTTCCTTTGTGCCCCAGCTTTTAGAATATCATTTAGCTTTATGCTCCGCCATCCATGAAATTAACCACACAATTCTGTAAGTCATAGTAAATCATGAAATTGTTCCATAAGGCACTTGCTGAAGATAAAAATAAATTCCAAGAAGTCTTCTACAAAGTGTTGAAAAAATATATTCTTTTAACTGAAATCCCTGAGCAAACACTACAGGCTGAGAAGGAACAGGATGTCAAGAGTCACAGGCTAAGCTTAGCATAGGCTTAGACTCAGGTGAACTCCTTTCCTTCAGCATGAGTTTTGAATCATCACTGCAAATGGCAACAACACAGAGGAGCTTTAGGAGAGGATTTTCAGCATGTTTTGCAAACTCTTGGAAAACAAAACTCATCACACGTTTACTAGACTATGTTGAAACAGTGAGTATCTAGGGCAGAACAAAACTGCTGGGCACTTGCACACGCAAGTCTCAGTTTTATTTTATTTAAAACTCTAGATTAGAAGTTGGCTGACATGCTTCGTACCTGAAGCTGTGCTTCACTCTTGGGATCCAAAGGTTTCTTATAGAGCAAGTGTAAATACCCCGAGCTATGATTCCGTTCATTCTGTTCTCTAGCCTCTTCTACCCCTGCGAATCCCTCCAGCAAGGTTGTCTTCAGAATACTAATATCTCCGTGAAGTGACTGCAAATAGAAATAGAACAGATGGGACAAGGTTCAAAGTAACATTTTTTCATTGCCATCTCTAGCACAGGGGCTTCTGCAAGTGTCAGCCTGAAAGCAAACGCAAATGTCACCCCCACATGAAAGCAACATAGGCAGATGTTCCCTCTACATCAGCCAGCTTTAGCTGGTTAAGTAGGAACATCAGGTGAGGAACAGTCATTGCTGAGGAGTTAAACAGTTTGAAGATACTCTGCTCACCTCTGTTGTCTCTTTAATTTCCAAGAGGAAGGTGTGAAGATCATCTGACTCGGTTCGCAACATCTTCATTTCCTCTGGAGTACCCACTTGGAAACAGGCTTTGGAAGTCCGGGCCTTCAGCTCCTCCATCTCCTTTTGAAAATGTGCAATCTACAAAGTCAAGCAGAAGAAAGTGTAGCCACTGAAACATAGCAGGGTCTGGAACAAATGTTGTAGCTCTTGGATAACATTTCTACTACACCATAAACACCCGTCACTTTGCAGCCAAAGCAGGAAATTCTTGAACAGTAACAGGAAAGAATACTCAAGTTTTCCAGCACAGCGACTGAAATTAAAGATGACGGAACAGGACACACAAAGAGCAATTACAAACCAGGCTGATTATCTTGGGGAAAATTTCCATTCTGATTCCTAAACCTCTGACAGACACCATCAGAACATAGGTGAACTGAAAATAAGTGTCTGTGCACCTATACAGTGGTCTTACAGCTTATAAAAAGAAGAAAACTGCTTGAAAAGCTCACCTCCTCTCGGATTCCTGCTATGACAGGGTCTGAATCCTTCCACTGGTGGGCCTGTTTCTCTAAAGCTGTGCTGGTGAGTGCTGATTTGCCCTGAAAACAAACAAACAAACAACTCCAAAACCAGTATTAGGGATACATCCTTAGCAACATGGAGCTTAGAATATCAAAAAAGGCCTGCTGTTAGAAACTCCATTCAGACACCAGTCACCAGCATGTCATAAGCATAAATACTAGTTCCACAGTAAGCTAAGACTGGTATGTGCATGTTTGAAGTCGGACTGCGGACTAGCTGGGGATACGTGGCTAAAGCTTCATGAAAGCAAAAGAAATTTCTGTGTGCTGCTCTGTATTACTGCTTTGATTTTAATATCCAACAAACTCGGTGTCTCTCTCAATACATAGTCAAGGCATCTTTTGACTGCTTATTAGCTAGGAAAGCTGTGAACCCTCATTTCCATAATAACAGGAAAAATTAGTTTCTACAACTCTGATCACAACGACATACAGCACAACACAGCTCTAAAGGCATGCACAGAACATAGTTTTAGTCCCATAGATTTGCTACTATTTTAATGTCACAAGCTAGCTAATTCTTTGACCTGGGAATAGTCATTCAGTCCAATGAACTCTAAGCAATTCACAGGCCATGCAAAACATTCACCCTCTAAAGAATCCACTCAAGTTCCCATTACCTGAGTAGAGCTTGGCTTTGCAGAAGGGGTGATTTTGGCTGTCTTCTGTAATAAAGAAGCTGAAGGCATATTTTGAGCAGGACGTGCCACTGGAATTTAAAAAGAGGAACGGTAATTTATGAACTTACAAAGCTTGAGAAAACAGGTTGTGATCAGACACAACCATAATCACCGCTGTCAAATCCAAAAGCAATAGTGGTAGGGCCCCAGCGCAAGAACACACCGTCCTTAGGTGCTGTTTCACTCCCATCCAGTTTCTCTGCTAATAGCAACAAGCGTCACTCTCCAGTATCTGGCTGTACCACTCCTGAAGGACCTCAAGATCCCCAGTCACACAATCATTTGAGAGATGGAATATTATTCTGCTAACAAATAAGTGCTATCTAATTTAAACTCGCTCGTGACCATCTTGAACTCTAGCCACTCCAGATACAAGATAGGGCATCGATTTGTGTGACTGCCCAGAAACGTTCATAATCAGAGCTATATTACAGAGCACTGAAAACACCAGAACTTAAGAAGCTGAATATATTTGTTTCACATATGGCTCTCTGGGGAACAAAGTACACAAATGGAAAAACTTCTCAGTTTCAGGACTGAGTCCATCACATCGTTACAGTGTGCAAATCAGGAGGTCTGCTGCATCAGTAAAAGCAGCAGGAAAACAAGAAAGAAAGAAGCCAAATGAAGCTCACTATGTCCTAAAACTTTTAGAGCATTGTTTATATTATTCCCAACAATACGCATCAGACTCCTACCCGCGGCAGGCACAGGGGTCGAAGCCTTCAGTGGTGCGGTAGGAGAGGCTGCGAGGGGCGTGGACTGGCTCAGAGGACCTCCAGAAGCAGTTTTTGAAGTGGTCGAGAATGAAAACATTGTGGAAGTGCACTGGCCACTGCTGCTAGTGGGAGAAGAGGTGTCTACAGCAGTGAACCTGCAACAGAGAGCAGAACATCTTTCAGCTCTGAACTGGTCCTGGCTGTTTCCCTCCACCCAACAGGAAGGACTAAGTTCTAATGAATTAGCATCCTCTGGGATCAGCAGTAACTCAAGCTCCAGATACAAAATTACAAGTGTAGCTTCTGGAGATAGTGGGAAGGAGCCTTTCAGGATCATTTCTGAATATGTGGAACCACAAAGACTGCTACCATAGACCTACCCAGTGAGCAAAAGCCAAATGTCAACAAAAAGTAGTACCCTGCTTCAAAATGCACCTCACCATTTTGCACCAAAGCACCAACTATAGCAAATCTGAGCTACCCTTCAGTGTCATCCTTGCAGCAAGGCTCAAACAGAAATTCTGCAAGAAAATATCAATTTCCATTCATCTGCAAACTCGGCTCCTCAAGACAGCCAATTCACAAGCATATAATTTGCTTTATACACAAAATATAAAATTTAAAAAGCCATAAGAGCTATCACCAGATCCTGGTGTAGTAAAGATTTTTCTAATTAAAAAATAATCATTTGAACCATCAGAAATTTCTTATGATGCATTTACATGAAAATTGCTCTCCATAGAAAGCAGCTCTAATTAACATAGCTCTGTGTTTTAAACCATTCTTTCTAAAAGAGAGAGCAAGTCTCAGGAGTTGGAGGGAAGAGTGGGTATATGAAATCTAAAAACATTCAGCACTCAAATCCATTTTTCATAGTTTCTAATCAATATTAGTTTTCTTTCAGTTGGCACGAACAATCTTTGAAGATTTCAGATCCTGTGTTCAGTGACCAAGCATCCCTTTAAGAACAAACCCAAAGGTCTGGCACCTTCTCCACTGAACATGGGAGTGAAAGAAATCCATCAGCTATAGATACAGCTTCCTCTCAGCTCTGCGAGTTGGGTTGGGGTAAGGAACCTTCAACAAACAGTCAAAAAAACTTGTGCTATCAACACCACACTAAACCAGTCCTAGACATACAGGATTTCAAATCCCAGTGTTCCCCAAGACTCTTTAACCATGATTTTCATCAAACCAGGGCATGGAATTACCGTTTGATGCCTACGAAGCAAAGACATGAAAAAACTAGGCCTGGCAATTTGGCAAATTATCACTCTAATTTTCGGCATTGTCCCTTGACTAATATTTTGCCCATGAACATAACCTCTAGCATGGGAAGCACTGAGGGTTTTCACAGCCAAGACAGCTATGTCTTGGATAGAGAGAGGCTTCTTCAGTGCTTTCTTGGGAGCATGGGGAACAGCTGTCAGGGCAAAAAGCCAGAAACCATCTTCAGAACTACCACACATTGTCCACGCCTGGAGCAATTTAACAAGTATCCAGCCACTGCATTAACTACTGTATCTATTTACTTCTCATTGAGGTTCACTTTGACTGAAGAAGCTGAAGGGGTAAAAGATGACTTCTGTGCAACAGGTGTGGTGGAGAGCGGTGGCCCAGGTGAGCTGTCTGCAGCTGTTTTAAAGTTCACAGTTCCAAACGAGAAGGAGGTGGCAGTAGCTGTAGTGGTGCCTACAGAAGGAGCAGGAGTCATGGATCCCTTAGGAGAAGCAGAGAAAGAGAACGTTGCTGCTCCAGTCAGACTGGGAGCCAGGGCTTGTTTGGAGGCATCAGTGGCAAAGGGGTAAGGCGGAGGATCGCTGCCCGTAGCACCAGGCATCTTCACAGTTGAAGACATAAAGGAAAAAGCAGCTGCTCCACTCCCTGCAGGAGGCTGACTTGAGGCAGGCGCAGCAGGAGCAACACTTGGTACTGTGTCAGGCTTTAAAGAAGTTGGAGGAGTGGTTGGAGTTGTGGCAGTACTTCCTACAGAAAGACAAATGAGGAAGGAAGAGACTCATTTGGCTGCATTGACTAATGGCAGGAGGTATTGCAAGGCCAAATGCTATTTGATGGGGACAGTGCAGCACTAGCTCGCTCGCTGGACAGACAGTACAACGAGGAAGAGAAATGACAGAGCTGGGCTTCCAGTCCCCAAACCCAGTGAGAGATACAGAAACTGCACAAAGTCCAAGCCACGATCAATACTACAGTCTGTCTAGATCAATGTTGCCTGGAATTTCCTGTGAAAAGGCTTCACCTTTCTCCGTTGGTTTTGATGACGTTCCTGCCATCTCAAATAAAACAGGCTGTCAGCACACAAGTCAGCCAGTGCCGCAGAGAGGCAGGCTGCCAAACAAAAGCATTCTGTTTGGGGAAGGAGAAGCAAATTTGGGCTTAGGGAAGAAAACGGTGGGTTTGCAATTATTACTGCACGCATGCAGACAAGCAAAACAATCAGCTTACCTGCCTACCCCAGCATAGGAAACTGCCTACTTCACACTGCGTATGGCAACACATAGAACTCAGATAAAGCTACTACTCTTCACCTGCTAACACAATTTTCACAGTGCTGCAGAAAGCTATAGTTTAAATAAGCTTTTGCTGTGGCCAAACACCTTAGTTCATATCATGGCCTCCCATGGCAAAATATATGAAGGAAAACCATCACCCCTCTGCAGTATGCAGACCATGCTCTGGGTCTGCACAGTGCTTGATCCTTGTCCCCAAGCAGAGCCGGCACTCGCTGCTGCAGTTCCAGTCACACGGCCCAAAGCTGGGCAAAAGGCCTCCTAGAATTGCTTTGGCCCTGTTCCCCAAAGGTTGATCGCACAGTAGAGTCTAAGCGCACAGTCTGCAAAGTGCTTGAGATCCCGTATAACAAACAGAACTAGATAGTTTCACATTGATGTGCAAAAGACAGAACAGTCCTGGGAGCACAAAACACCCAAGAACTGCTCTCCATTATCATTATAAAGAAAAAGATGTATTTTCTGTGACCACATATATGCCTGACTACCAAACTTACAGATGAAGATGACAAAGGTCCACAAACGCAAGTGTTTCCCTAACCCACTGGAGCACTTACCTGCTGATTTTGGAACTCTCTCCCCTACTAACAGCAACGGCTCTGGGGTCACAATAAGCGATCTGACCCCCGGGTTTTGATTGATCATGTAAAATGGGCAGAGCACACCATCCGTAGAGAGCAGGATCAGAACTGGAGCTGGAGCAAGGGTCTTCTCATCACCTGCCAGAGACCACATATGTAAGTCCTGCAGCCAGAGTTTCCTGTTCTGTTCCTAGTGGCACTGGCACCTTCATGTGACTTGCTTAGAACAGTATTTCTTATGTTTCTCCCTTCTTGCTTTCACTTGCATCTTTGTTCCTTTGCTTCTCTGTGAATGCTCAATTCTCTTTTTTCCTTCCTATTCCTGACTCCATGTTTCATAGATTCATAGATGAAGGGTTATTTTGACAATCAAATGTCACCTCCTGAATGACAAAGCCCAACTTTCAACCATGAATTCCTGTGCCAAGCTTTTTCACATTTTGAAAAAAAGCTCCCTGCTCCCTCCTTCAATCCTCTATGCCTTTCAGCAATCCCACATTCCATTGGGTCCTGTCACATCATTAACATTCATAAACATAAAGTACAAAATAGAATTGCTAGGCAGAAAGCTTTTTAACTTTAGAGAAAGCCAACATCAAGCAAACATCCTGATGATCTGAAGCGCTGCTATAAAATACTTGCGTTTTGCACAGCTGCAGCTTTGAGCCTAGAGTCTGCTTCAGTTCAAATATTCTCAGCATAGATAAAGGCCCCAAACCACTCCTCATATTTCTAAAAAAATTTGTAGAATGGTTTAACTGTGCTTAATTAAACAAAAAACCCCAACAAATCCAGGATGCAGGGAAAATCTGCTATAATCACGGGGCTTTGTCTGTCGGGCAGTGCAGTGGATGGCTGTGTTTCTCTGCCTATTGGTTCTTCAGGAAAAGTATGCTAGGGAAGGGCAGTTCCCACACGGGAACAAGCTCCAGGACAAATGAGGTTTCTTTGCAATCCAAACTCGCTGTGAACTGCAAATCCAATTAACGTGCAGCCAAAACCAAGCTGATTGCACTCTGTGAGAACACAGAGAATGTGTTAGCAAAAAGCTTCTCCGAAAACCTTTCTAAAAAATCTAAGGCAGCACAACCTAGTCTTAAAAAAAGCTGTCCTGACAGATGCCTTAATCCAATAACTGTATAGATTAACAGAGAACATGCTTCAAATTCAATTTTGCATTCAAGTACAAGGTTTGACCTCAATTCCCTACTGTAGGTTTTCATTCAGGTGAAGTTCTCAGTTAATCGGCACCCTCCTGTGCTCTTCAGGAACTCTTGACTGCAGTACCTTCCACTCTGCCTGAAGGCATCTCTGTTTCAATCTGTCTCTGGGTTTCAAGGGAGAGTTTTCAGAATTCACTAAGGTACAACACAATAGCTCAGATGTAGCTTCAGCTTCAGCCTCTGACAAGGTGCTTTGAAGAGCCTTCAGGCAGCACAGAAGGTACAGCAATAATGCAACTGGCTAGATGTAGAGCACAGCAGGGTTCAGTCAGTACAGGCCCTGTGCTTTAATGCAGAATTAAAACCGACACATTCACCTCAATGATCTTCGCTTTTTCTGGCTTTGAAACTAACCCACTTTTCCTTTAGATCAGTGCAAATGTACTTCATACAAAACAGTTCTGCAAAATGACATAAGCTACAGGAATACAGAAAACCTCACAGGCAGCCTGAAATCCCTGGTGTTAGAATACAACTCCTTAAACTCACTATTATCCCAGCTCTGTGAAACACAGACACAACTCAGGTGCTTTGTTTGTCGTATCTGTTAGTGTGCAGTATCGCAGGCTGCTGAAAGCTCTGAGGAAGAGCTGTATTTAACGCTTTGCCATTTGAATCCTTACACAGAAGTAAGCCCACATGTGCTGTGGGCTTGGTATAACAAGGGCAGGATGTATTCCCTGTATCGGTCTCCCTTTCAGAACCATCTCCCAGAACCCCGAGCATGAGGCTACCCTTCAAAAATATCTCATATATTGCTATTATTGGACTATTCCACAAGAAGGACTAACAAGACTTACTGATCGGGATAGGCATGTTACTGGTGTAATCTACAGCAACGCCAACAGGCAGAGTGTCATCGCTCTTATCTGTCACAGGAAGTTCTGCTCTGCTGGAGTCCTCCAAAACCCACGATTCCCAGTTCTGCAAAAAGCAAGATGATTATTTTGACTACTGCTTTCCTGTGATCAGCCTTCTTCCGAACTCTAGCCTACTACAGCTGAAAGATAAGACTGCAAAAAAGCTAGAGAGCATCTACTTAAATTTGTCAGATTAACAAACGCCAGAAGCATCACGGCCCTTCACAGATTTGTGTGTGACTTCTCACACATCACTGCATGTCAGAGTTAAGGTCAGACAGTTTTAATGTTTAACTTCAATTGATGACCTCACATGAATCACTTTATTATAGTGAGCTTGACCACATTTTGAGACTGCCAAGTGAATCATGAAAAACTGACTTCTGGTACTTGGTTCACAACATACTGCGTTTCTGTTTATCCTTTCTCTTTTGTGTCACTCAGATCTCTTGTTCATCTAAGATTCTGTACAACTCAGATGTAAAAAGAAAGGTTTATTGTTTGATGGTGTATTCCAGGTCTTCTATAGGTTATACTTGATAAGATTTTTGAGAAAGAAGAGGTACATATGCACAAATGCAACAGGAACAAAAATATTACCTGATCGCCTTGCCTGGCAAGAATGCTGACTTCTGTGGAAGCTGCCGAAGCTGCCAGAACTAGATCCCTGTAGGCATGAACACAAATAGGTTAAAACCAACATGACAATCCACGGCAAGGTCCCCAGCTCCACAATTCATTATCATCTATACAAATTCATAACTAGGAATACAGTTACAACAATATGAAACTGACTTTTCCTCCCAAGATGAGGGAAACATAACTGGTTACATCACTAAAGAACTTTTTTTTTTTTTTTTTCTTTAAAACTAGTCACCAGGGGCTGAATCCCCTTGCCACCCAATGATTTGACAGACATTGTATCATCATAAATAACGATGGTCCAAGTCAGGTAGTTGAAAAGTTAGGAACAGCTTCTTCACACAGATACACAATTAAGTGAGACAAAAGGTCATGCTTTACCCAGCCTATGACTTACAATCTCAAGGGAAATGGTTATGACAGATTTTAAACAATCTTATGTACCTGCATGAAATCACATGAATTCTCACCAGACAAATGAGTATGTTGGCATGGAGATAAAGCACGCAGGAGAAATCAGCCGTACTTTCACAAAGCGTTTTCAAAATAACAATTTCATTTAATTTCTCTCATATTCAGGTTTTATATAGTTTAAAAAAAAAAGGAGGAACACAATATATGGAGAAGCACTGACCACTCAGACATGCATAACAAGGGAAAGACCTTGCCACAATTCCTGCCACTCACCATTCCTCGACATAGTTGAGGAAGTAATGATGCTGTCTCTCCGTGCAGCTCCCATAGCAAGGCTCCATGAAATTCACAAACTTCTCTGGTCGCTTCTCCTCCTTTTTCTGTAACATCAACATTGATAATTTACCTTCCAACACAGAAATCAAGTAATCTCCCATAAATACGATTGCATCAGGGTACACCAATAGTTGCCACATAATTCGAGAGAGAACAGGCATCATGAGACCACTTGAAAAACAAAGCACAAAGCAAACAACCCCAAACCCTCCTCCAAAAGATAAAGGAACAACAAAGAGGTTACCAGGGAATTTAGATCTCTCAACCCCCCCAGCAATGAATAACCTGATACTAAATAAGAGCGTATCATCAGGCCTAAAAAACTCCCTAACCTGAACAAAAAACTACATCAGGACTCTGCATCAGGTAATGTTTTCTTCCCAAATGTTTACTTCAGAGGCCAAAAGGCTTCATGTCATAATTTGATCTTGGCAGAAAACAGGTTACTGATTGGTTCTCAAGCAGATACTAGTTCCTCCACTCAATCCCCCCAACCCTAAACCCAAGATTTACCATAGTACCAAACTCAAATTCTGCATGATGCCAATGTGAATGTATTAATAAAAACAACTTGCCATTGTAATAAACAAGTCAAGAACAAGCAAGAAGCATTGCTGGCACTTACAGGCAATATGGCTATGACCACTTCTGGAGGTGTTTCCAGCGTCCCATCAGCCGCTGCATATACAATAGTAAAGACGTATGTGCCAATCCACAGTACATCCAAAACTGAAAGAGAAGGAAACAAATACCTCAGCCAGAAACACTTCAGAACGATGCTTCCTTGTGTAGGAACTGTGCACAGCACACAAAAGTAAAACGACAAACAAACAAACAAGGAATCACTAACTTCTAAACTACCAAGATAAAGAATTTCAATGACCTGTCTGCAGAACGTCCATCTTATTAGGGAGAAAAACTATTCGATCCCAGAAATATCAGACACAAACCAAAAGAACGTCAATTTGCTTGACAATATCACAGGCAAGACAACGCCACTGTTTCCAAACATGGATGATGTTTTGGCATATCCAAATGAAGTGTTTTTGCTTTTCTACACTTACTGCTTTGACATTTTATTGAAGAGTCAAAATGATGAGATGAAACTCACATGAAATACGAGAATGGGATTTATATCCAGAAATCTTCATGCTAAAGGGAGATTACTTGTGACAGTACTGTCTATCACACTGGTGAGCAAAAAACAGCTTTTAAAATTCATACTTAAAATATTCTAGAAATAGACAAGGACTCTGGCCAACTGGTAATTTTCTACACAACCCAGAGGTAAAGCACGTAACTATTTTTTTCCAAATAATTAAAAATCACACTGTAATTATGTAACCAGTGTAGTATACAGCTGCTATAACTAAAAACAACATGAGGGGGAACGAGTAAAAATATTTTAAAAGAGTAAACAAGAAGTAAAAAGATGTACCTTTAACGGGATTGTCGGAGTCATAAAAGGGAGGACAAGGGATTACTTTCTTCTCCTGCAGATTCTGCAAATAAAACTACTCTTAAATACAAAGAAAAAGACACCAAACAAAGCCAACTGCAAGTTTTGCAGAAAGCTCAGAGAAGTGGTTTAGAGCAAGTCTTTAGCACTCATCACGTGCCACTCTGAAATCATGCCACTTAAGCAGCAGGTGCAAACCTTAAACTAAAGCCAGCACTGGTCTAAGACACTTTAATATTACTGAAACACTTGGGCAGCTTCACACGGCTCACACCATGTGCCACCTGACCAAACTCTGCAGCTTGTGATGCAAAGAAAATAAAGCATATTGCAAACTAGTGAGCAGACTTAAGGCCTTACTAGCAACAATACTTACAGGCAGATACTGCACCACAGTGCCATTTTGCCTCCCTACAGCTAGTTGTTTTCCCTTCGGACTCCAACACACTAAGCAAAAAAGAGAATTTCATTAGCACTAAGGAACTGGAGAGTTACAAGGCCCCACAAAAGCAGGGCCAATAAAGTAAAACTGCAATTTTTTCCCCCAGCAAAAAAGCATGAATCTGAATGAAAAAACAGAGTCATCCAGTCACAGAGAAAGCAAGACTGCACAGATCAAAACCCAAGAGATAATGGCTCTTATTTGCATGCTTCCCTGGAAATGACAGTCAGGCCTGAGACAGCACAAACCACATGTGAGCACATGTGACTAATTGACAAGATGCAGCTCCTCCAATCAACTGGGAAAGAGCAGTTACATTGCAACACATCTTCTGAGTCTCAGGGAGTTTAAAAAAAAAAATTATTCACAAAAAGGAAGGATTTAAGAAACCTCCTCCCAAGACAAACAGCCTTTTACACCTATTAATTTGCTTCTACTCTTCAGTGTCCGACGTTCGGTATGCTATCCGAGGCTGCCACTCACCAGATGTAACAGCGACAGAGGAAGGCAGCGTGGCATACACTTTCACAGAGTCCGTGACCTGCAGGACAGAGATGCTGCCATCGGACAGGCAGATGGCCACCATGGCAGGGCTCGCGGGGTTCCACTTCAGGTCATTGACCACTGCTGCACTTCCCGAGTCCTTGGCCAGTTTGTGATAAGCAAATGCACGTTTCTGCTGTTTTGCCTTTTAGGAAAGACAAATACATGAGACGGTCAAAGCTGCGCACAAATTCTCTCAAAGTCGTAATCCAGAGTGGTTTTGACCTTCCTATAAATTAGTGATTGATAAAAATAAGCAAATTTCGAGTTTACTGAACAAATTCTTCACAAGACACCGCCCACGGAGAGACAGAAAATCCCACCCAAGGTATACCTCTCCTCCTGCTGTAATCTGGAAAAAAACCCAAGCCCACTTCACATATGCTTTACCTGATTTAAGAATGTGCGGACGTCAAAAAAGCCAATGAAGGAACCGATCTCACTGGACATCATACAGACGGACAGCGTGAGATTATCACAACTTAGAGCCAGGTGCTGCACAGGAAACTTCATGGGAACTAAGGTGCTCTGAACATTCTCCACTTAAAACACAAAAGGAAAAGAAGATAGGATGAAGTGGACAAATTTAAATAGCAAGAATTGTTCCTTTAAAACAATATAGTTAGAACAAGTCTACGCAAAAATCACCAGTCCTATAAACAGCAGCTGTCAAAGCTGACATGTAGAAAAACTGAGTGGAAGCAAAGCCCTTCGTCTTTATCAATACAGTCTCAAGAGTTGCCAAATTCCTAAAAAAAGAAAATTCCATTTTCTTTCCTCAGTAACCTGGAGGGAAAATAAGTGGTCAGATTTTTTGGTTTTACTTATGTGTGCACTTCAGGTGGTACAGCTACTACAGACAGGAAAACAAAAACGATTTTGCACTTAGGTGTATTTTTCACTGAAGTGGTGGAACAGCGATTGCTTCCTCTCTTGCAGGACAGTCTTTTAGTCAGAGCAGATAACTCGGTGCAAGAACTCTGTCCCTCTCTACTCACACACATCCCTGATGCATGCAGAGGTTCACGGCTCAAAGGCTGGCTACCAAGACAGCGTGTGGCTGCAAGGAAAGGGGTACATTCTCAGGCAGGAAAAGCCAACCCCACTGTACAGCAGTGAGCACAGGTGACCAAACCCGAATGACACTTGAACAGGAGCTAGCACAGAGCATCCTGGTGATGTGCTCCCAACAACTGTACTTCATTTCAGCCACAGGTACAGCAAATATTGTTCCTGCCTTCTCACACAAGAAAACACAGTAATTTCAAATGCATAAAAGAGCATGACAAAGATTGTGTCACAAGCCAAGAGCTCCAGATCATGGAAACCCACATAAAGCTGTCTCTGCAAAGACCATGAGACTTAAGCGTGCCTTACCAATTTTATTGGGATCTTCTCCCAGCTGGTTTTGCATGAGAAGATTTCTAGTGTGAAAGATCTGCAGGCTGGTTCCTCCACCAGCAAAGACCAGCCCGTATTTGTTAGACACTGCAAGGAGACTGGAGCGCTCTTTGGGAAGATCATCAGGAGCATCAAAGATGCGGACCTTCTTCAGTGCTCTGAACTGAAAATCCTGTTGTAAGAGAGTTGGGAAGTAGCTGTAATATGCTGGTGAAGAGGAATGGTTTACTTCAGTTTCTCTAAGACAGTAAAAGTTGAAAAGCCTCTCCACAAGGCAAGCCTCTCTGCCAAGGCAGAGTCCACACCATCACTGGCCATCCCATCACACTTTCTGTCTAATCTAAGAAAAACTGAGATCACACCACCGTTTTTCCACTGGCTGAATCTCTCTTCTACCCAGTGCCCATGTTCATACAACTTGTGGGAGTTCAATCTGTTCTAGACACCTAACCCTCTCAAAAACCTACCAAAACTAGCCAATGGATACAGAAGAAAAAAAAAGAAAGAGAAGGAAACAAAGCAGAGGTACAACATGATTGAATAAAACTCGTTGCTGCAAAGCTACAAAGCACACATCTGCTTAGATGCATCTTTGTTTGCTACCATAATTTATGACGCACAGAACAGATACAGTTGTTCCTTCCACCCACTCTCAGCAATTACTTTCCATAACCAGACTTATTTTTTGCATTCGTTTCTCTCATAATTTACATTGTCCTTTTGTAAAAGGAGGAAGAGAAAAGCAGAGCGAGAGATAAAAACTCCAAAAACACAAACTGAATTAAGAAACAGCAGTTACACTATCACCATGCAAAAGCCCAGGTTCCCCTTAGGAAGGAGCCTCCCTTCCCAAGGTGCCAACTGTTGAACAGAGTGCTGGACTAATGCCAGTAACTCAAATCAAGCACCTGAGTTTCATTTCCAAATTATTGCCAAAGCACTGAGTAAGCACACTCCTGCAATCTGAGGAGGCTGCGGGAACTCAGAACCCTCTGCAAAACAAACAGCCCAACTCCCTTGTTTTTGATGGAGCCTGAGCAGAAAGCGGCTGTGCAAAGATCCACACGAGCTTCAGGAATCCGTCCCCCCCACGTCCCTGCTTATACAGCCTCACAGTAACGCTTCAGGAGACATAGCGACGGGCTAGGCTGGCACCACACAGTAAGACTCCAGTTTACACTGCCCCGTAGCAGAGAACCACGCATGCTGTTCCCCAAGGCAGAAGATTCCCAGCGCAAGGCAGGAGGACTGCTGACAGGAGTCTCCCAAAATAACGTTCCTCCAGCTCTCACACTCTGTCTCTCCTCCCCCAGGCATTACCAAGACCCCCTCCACCACAGGCCAGGCCCTCCCTCTTCCCCTCCGCAGCCCTGTACCAGGCTCTGCTGAAAAGTCCTCAAGTGCTTCACAAGCCCTGCAAGGATGTCTCAACCGGCCCCCGCCATAACCCGAGCCAACAATCCCCCCCGCACCAGCCTGTCCGCCCCACGGCCCGAGCCGACTCCCTCCCATAGCCTATCACCCCTCACAGCCCGGGCCAAGCCCTCCCCAAGCCCCGTTCCCCTCACGGCCCGAGCCGACCCCCCGCCACCCCCCCTCAGGGCCCGACCCACACCGCCTGTCAGCTCCCCCGCCGCCCGAGCCACCCCCCCGCCACTGCGGGCTGCCCCCTCACAGTCCGCCGGCTCCTCCCCCGCCCCTCACCTTCATCTCCCGCTCCGGGATCACGTCCATATCGTCCCCCATGGCTGCGCCGGCAGCCCCGCGGCCCGCGGTCCCCGCCGCCCTGCGCACAGCCGGGAAACCCCCGCGCGCTCGCCAGTGCGCTCACTTCCGCTTCCGGCGGGGCCGCTCTAGCCACAGCTCTCAGTGGTCCGCGGCGGCCTGAGGCGGCGGGAGTCCTCCAGCGGGCCCCGCCTGGTCGCGGCGGCGGCGCTGGGCTCCCGCGGGGCCCGGGGGGTACCGGGTGGGAGGGCGAACGCCTGCCCCTCGCGGCGAGAGTCCGCCCGCGCGTTGACGCTTAGCAAGCGGCTGTGTTTAATAAACCCTTTTTTCCTTACGTTCTGAGGTGGGGCCTGCCCCGGTGACGCCGCAGGCCGCGCCCGCCGGCCCTTCTCCGCCCTGCGGAGACGCCGCCCGATGGGGCTCCCCGGAGGGGACAGACGCCGCCGGGGCTGGGCCGGGGCTGCCGGCAGGGACGGGGCCCGGCTGGCAGCGGAGCTCTCTCAGCTGCGCAAGGGTGGAGGCCGGCAGGCAGCTGCTCCACCCGGCCCGCCAGCCCTGGGTACGGGGTTTCGGTGCCGTTTCCACAGCAGGGGTCCAGCGTTGCCGCAGCTCTGAGTAAATCCCGCTCCCGTTACGTGTGGCTGAGCTGGAAACAAGGAAGCTCTGTGAGCCGGGACAGCCTGCCTGTGCTCCAGGGCCCCACAGCAGCAGCGTGTGGTTTTTCAGTCACAGCAGGACCTGGGTTTCTTTCCTCGTTCCCCGCCTGCCTCAAGTTCGGGGGGTTCAGCCCCCACCCCGAGCGCCAGCACAGAGGGTGCATCACCTTAGCACGTCGCCCTGTGGGGACAAGGACACATTGAAAAGGGCTGTCTCCAGTTCTAGCAGGTTGTGCTGCTCTTTTCTAGGACCAGAAGGACGAGGATTTCCACTGAGACAAAAGCAGTGATGACTTTGGGCAGTGACCTGAACTGTGGCAAACCACATCCAAATTTCCCTCGTGTAATACGCTCCCTTTATTTTCTAACTGAACAACAGCTTTAATATACGTAGCCCAGAAAAGCAGGTGCATTCCCAGAGGCTCGCAGGCAGCAGAAAGCAGACGCACGGCTGTGATCTAAGGGCAACTCTGTCCTTTTGAGGAACACATGGAAAAAGTGTACCCAGTCATTCCCCCAGGAAGCCTGGTCTCCATTTTGATAACTCACATCAGACAAGAACCTCAGGCAATTGCTTCAAGAGCAGAAAGAATGAAAAAAAAAAAAAAAAAAAAAAAAAAGAATTCTCTTTCAAGAGAAGCATTACAAGTGTCTGCTCTTGGTAAACAAGTTATTCCTTAAAACAGGCACCGCCACCTGCTTTCTTTCAGTAAGTCAAAAAAATAAAAGACAGCTTTCAGGAGGTGTCCTCTGCATTTCGTAACACAAACTCCATGGCATTCGGTCAATTTTTACAGATAAAGATCAGATCCAGACAGTCCAAACCTATCTCTAGGATCTGTTCAAGGGTTTACATTAACAGACTTGGAAACCAGCTCACTTAATCTGCAACCAATCCTATGGGGCAAGCTTCTGAGGAGCTAAACTAAATACACTGACACACAGTGTAGCTTCAGAAGATTTATTTTCAGTCCTTAAAGTAGACTGGTGCTGCTTTTGCTCATAATTTTTCTCTCCATTACAGTTTTGGTTTTCATGCAAACAGTAGTGAGAATGTGGTTGTTTTTTTTTTTATTTAAAAGTGCAGCCTTTGGCAAGAACAATCAGCCTAGTAGAGTTAATCATCTGTATTTCCTTTAAAAAACTTATTTACTAAACCATGATTTTAAAAAAAGTTAAAAGCTGCCAAGAACATTTAAGAAAAGAGTAGGGAAAGGGCAAAGAGCAAACATCTGGATTCCAGAAATTGTGTATAGAGCAAGAATCACCGCAGTAGCCAGAGTGTGGATAGCACAGTCCCTGCTACATCCGGATCCCAGCTCATACTCCACGCTTACAGCCATTCTCATTTTGCAGACTTGAGGGCTTATCCATCAGGGAAACGCACCCGACAGCGCAGGGGACCGAGCTGAAACACATACAGGGAGGTCTGCAAAATCAGAGGGACAGAGCAGCTGCGTGAAGACAGATCCTCATCCGCAACTGGTCTGGCAGGGCTCACAGTTTCGTCACCCAGCTTCCCTTCACCTGAAGGTTCCGTTTCCCCTAGGCCTGCCCGAGGGGCTGCACAGGCGTCACAGCAGGCTTGTTTCTACGCTCGACGGACAGGCCAGACAACCCCCCGTTCAGAGGTTAGGCTCCTGATCAGATCCAAGCAGAGATTTATCAGGAAGGAGGTCCCTAAGGTAGCTTTAAGCATCCTCGCTTGCTGTGGCTGGTGTCCGACCCACCGAGATCGGACTGCAGGATGAACCCACGGAGCGGACAGCAGCTGTCCCTGCGGGCAGCCCTGCCCGCCTCCGAGCTTAAAGGCCCTGCAGGCAGACCGCTGGTGTCCACGCACCTTCCACGTTCACCTAGCACGCGACTAGGCCACAGAGGTGGGAGCCTGACTTGTGTTTTGGTGAGGTCAGGAGGGGAAGAACTAGTCCAAAGTCGGGAAGCGTAGGACGGAGCAGAGAAGGCACTTATTTCTTTGCACCCATGAAGCTGCTGTCAGGGGCTTTGCCAGAGTGATGCTCAATGTCTGGCAGCAAGGCCCTTTAGGAACCTGTTGTGACAAGCACAGCTCTGAATCCATACGCTGGGAGTAAAGTAGCTCCTCGTCTGAGAAATGCAGGAAGGGCAGAAGAGAGTAAGATCACAGGATTTTTTTTTGTCTCACATTACAGTTGGTGCTACAGCTTCTGTCTAACAAATCGAGTTGGCTAAGGGATGCAGCAGAAAGACGTGAGCTGGGGGTCTCCAGCTTCCCTTGCTGTTCCTCTAAGGCAGGTTAGTTGAAAACTAGGACTGTCCACAGTAAAGAGTAACAAAGCGCAGGTAGCCTCTGTTACAGACCAGCAAAGCAAACGGTGCCAATTTTTCAGCGTGTCCTCTTCAAGGGAGGCTGGCTATGTCTCTCTCTGGGGGCGGACCGGAAGGTTTGGGGTTGCTTTCATTGGCTTTTCCTTCAAACATCATGACTCTGCAAAACACAACAGATAATACCAATGAAAAAAAGCAGGTGCATCTTTACTCATCATTGGGGGTGGGATTATCTTATCTGCTGAAAAATAGCATCTGCCTTCTATGCAAAGGGCATCTGATAATTAACAGAGGAGGGAAAGACAACAGAGGGCAGTGCTGCCAGCCTGGCAGGCAGCTTTGCTTTTCCAGCAGCTTCCAGGAGTGGGTTCCCAAAGCCTCTGCTGGTTTTCCTCTCAGAGCCCAGAGGATTAGTATGTTTTATTTAGACAGCCACTTCCGAAATCCCCTGGGGGCACACTGCACGCCAAGTTCTCCTGATGCGTAAAAGCAAACACCGTCCCTGGCCCACCTTGTACATAACCGCACGGCAGAACATTCAAAAGCCAACATCAAGCAAGCAACAGCAATTACAGCCAGGAAAGAGGGCAGAGACAAGGAGCAAGGCACTGACTAGAAGAATCTCAAGCATTTTGCAACCACCAGCACTGTCTTCCTCCCTGAGGACTGCAGCTACGCTGGGAATGCCAGCTGCCACGGCTGGATCAAAGGACTGCACTGCTCTTGGGACGAGTCTCGCATTTCTGCTCCTGCTCTAAAGAGTCCAACAGACAATGGGGCGTCTGTTAGCAAGAGAAGGGACCCATCTGTGAAAGCTGCTGCAGTTGGGGAAAGGACGGAAGATACGGGACAGGCTACAGGCTCAGCCTGCTTCCATGGAGAAAGAAAGGAGGAACAGGGGTGTCAGAAGTCTGTGTGTGCTTGGAAGAGGAGCATCCCAACAAGCAGACACAGGGCACTCGGTAGGGAGAGGAGAGACTCATCACCAGCAAGCACGTACCAGCTTAGAGGGACCACGTGAGAGGTGGGAGCAAGATCCTTCCTCCCAACCTGCGCTGAAAGCTGGCTGCATTTCTAAAGCTGCCTTCAGAAAGGGGTAAGGGGGATGGAGAGGAGCAGCTCCTATTCATGGTGATTACAGACAGAAAAGCAGGGCCAGCCTCTGTGGCTGTGAAAGGAAAAGCCAGGCTTCAATGGGGTGGAGATGGAGCCAAGCAAGTGTTCGGAAGCCATTTGTTACAGCAGGACTGTTGAGAGGGCAGAGGGGGCCGTGGGAGGCTGGTGCTGGCAGCCTGTACCGCAGAAAACCTCTCCCAGCACAAGCCAGCTGTTTCGAGCATGTGTCCTCTCTCCATCTACCGCCTGTCTCTCCAAAATCAGGCAGGGAGGGCATCCTGTGGGAAATAGGAGCCAGCACTGCTGGTGTTGGCAGGACCGTCATTCACCGCTCAAGTCCTGCCACCATTCACAGGGGAAGCCTGGGTCCCCACAGCCAGCAGAAGCCACAGGGACGAGACAGGGAGAAGTCCGGCAGTGCTGAGTGCCTGCAGACCCTCAGGGAAAGGGGGAGAATCGCTCCACACGGAGCACGTGGGAGGAAGCCTGTGCTAACACAGAGCAGGCAGCTCCACTGTGAGTGCTCGCCACTGCTCAGCCCAGACACGGGCTTATACACCCTCTCACGTCTCTTTGCAAACTCCCCCTTCACAAGGGTCCTCGTTTCCCATCCATGAGCACCGAACATGCACAGCTCCACCTCCACCAGGCAGAACAACTTCTGCTTCCCCGCTCCCCAACACACCAGCTCAGGTCCTGCGTCTCCCCCACTCCCTCCCAGGGACACTCACAGTTTAAGCACAGCCGAACGTTTCCCAAGCATCACGTTGACGAAGTCCTGGTACGAGATGGTCTCACTAACCCCTCCAGTCACCTCAGAGATCATCTTCTTCAGTTCTAGGTGGGTCTTCGGAGCCCCCATCTTCTCCATCATCCTTTTGACAGACATCAAATCTGCAAGAGCAAGGCAATCAGTGCTGTCGAGAGGTGACTACACTGAGCACAGACCAACCCCAGGGTATAGGCATGAGTTCCCACCTCAGACCACCTCACCTGCAGACTCCGGGGCTGACAGCATTAAGCTGTTGCTGAAAGCCAAGAGAAGCCTCCCAGTACAGCCCACTGCTGTACCGCCCAGCGCTTCCCATTCGTGCAGCTCAAGATAAAAGCACCACACACACACAGAAGAGGGACAACTCTCCAAGTGCTCCAAAGACACGCGGGGACACTGCTCTCCAGCTCAGAGCATGGTGCCAAGAATCACAAGGATGGGGAGGAGGGAAGCGACGCCGGGGTTAAAGCTGGAGACAAACAGGCTGTGGGGAGCGGGTGCCCCTGCCCATCGCCACAGGCCATTTCCTTCCATTGCTCTGCTTCCAGCTGAGACCCGCGGCCCCTTCCCTCCCGGAAACGGCAGCGCAGCCCTGAGTCAGGCCTCCTCCAGCTCCCCACAGGCTTCACTTCAGCTCGAGCACTGGTGGAGGAGGGGAACGAGGCAGCAGCCTCCTGGAAGGGCACAGCATGCGAGAGATTATACTTCACTGTCAGCTCCAGGCCTGCAGAAGGCTGGATTTTACGTAACTGGTGCTTTCTGGGCCCAAACCAGGGCTGCTCAGCTGAGCCAGATTCACACCCAAGTCCTCTGCTTCCCTCCACTCCCCTCCCAGCAAAGCAAAGAGCTTCTCTGCACTAGGAGTGCTCATGGTTTTATACAGCTTCTGCCTCAAGCCAGGCAAAACCCAGGATTGTCCAAGCCCTGCAGCTTCCCAGCTCTGGAAATGCTGAGGATTGAGAAGGCAGTCTTGGTAGAGAAACAGGGAGAAGAAAAACAAAAAAACCACCACATTTAGAGCAGAAAGAAGTGGAGGAGCTAAGCAGAGACTCAGGAGGAGAACAGGACTGAGAAGATCTTAGATCCTGAAGCAGGTGAGGAGATACTGAGAAAGCTGGGAGGCAGGGGCTGGAGAGCCAAGGAAGCCCCTGGCTGGGGATCAAGAGCCAAGCAAGGCTGGACACAGGAGCAGCCCACAGGTTTTCCTCCTCAGCAACACCGGTACAGTGGGAAGCAGCAGATACAGCAGCAGACACCACCTCAGTAGCCTGTTGCTCTTCCAGCCCAGCACCAGCATCCCGGAGTCACTCACCAATCTCGCCTTGGTTGTTCAGGTCAAACTCCATGTACTTCTCTAGAAGAGACACAGAAGCAAGTTAGCAGGACGCTAGAGCGGGAGGTACGCAGGGCTTTGGAGCCCTGCCTGCTTAGAGCAATGAAATAAAAGATTAGGGGATAAGATTGATATACTGCTGAATGCAAACAGTTCAGAGAGCGAGACCATCTCAAGACCTGGTTTTAGCACCCTTATCTCAATTCCAGGGCTCTAGAGTTAAGTGCTCTTTAATTGTGGCTGCTTTTCATTTAAACTGAAGGAAAACACTGGCATGAGAACAAGGTATCAGCTAGCCATGAATAGCGTTAAAAGATTTCCAGCCAGAAAAACAAAGCTCTGGAACAGCCTCCCAGAAGGAGTAGCAAGGAAAACAAACCACTGAGCACTCCCAAGATGAAGCTTGATCGGATTAGGAGGGGGATTAAATGACGTAGTTGCCTGCAATAGCAAGGGACAGACTCTGCAGTCCTCCCAACGCTGTGCTGCACTCCCAGAGCAGCACCTGCCAGCAGAGATGCTCAAGGACCACATCAAGAGGGCGAAGACAAGAACACGCCTAGGAGCAGTTACACTGGAGCAGGCTGTTTGCCCTGCCAGCCTGCTGTCAAACGTTGCTGAATGGGATAACTCCAGCATCCTCAGAGAAAGGCAGAGCCTGCTCAAGAAGGTCTGGTTACCTTTGCAGGACAAAAGCTGGCACGCCGTAACAGACAGAACACTGATTTGAGTTTAAAAAAATGAGGATTTCAGTCCTGTGCTCCTTCTGAGCTTTGGAGTGGCACACCTGCGTGCTTCCCACCCCCACGCCCTCACTAGCTGTTCCCCATTTAGACTTTAAGCTCTTCAGGCAAGGATTTGTCTGTCTTACAGACAATACAGCTCCTAGCACCGCAGGGGATCCCCCATCACCTCAGTTCTGCTAAATGAGAAGAGCAAGATGCCTGCTGCCACCATCCATCCACGCTGAGCTGGAGAAATCTCCACTTGCCCTGCAGTTACCACTCACTCCCCAGAACAGCCTCGGAGGACTCAAATTAAGTGAGAGCTCCCAGGCTGCTCCGTTCCCTAAGGGAAAAGACATTTTGACTCTGCTCCAGGGATACCAGCAAGCAGATGAGCACGAACAGAGAAGTGGCAGGCTAATTTAAGGAGCCAAAGGGAAGAGTGGAGATTTCACACATCGGAGCCTTCCCAGGACCTGTGCTTCTGAAGGACAGCACTGGATTAACTGGACTGATGGGCAGCTACAGGCAGGAGGCAGAGGAACAGCTTGGCATGTCTTCACCTGGGTCTCAGCTGGTGGATTACCACTGTGATGAGCTGACCAGGACAGACCTACGGGAGTACCACGTACAAACCAAAGCTGTTCATGCTTCAGGCAGGAATAAATGTCTCCCTTCAGGCATTAAGCAACCAATCCTAGATGAAATTAGGGCTGTCACACATGTGCTTAGGGGCCAAAGCGATGCTTGATGTGGAACTGGCTCTCCCCACGCTCTGCCCCACCGTAATGACCTCGTGTAAATGAACTGCCGCCTCCCTCGGCAGGGGTCAGGCACCCGACGTGCGCTCGGGGACACAAACCCTGCTCTGCCATGTCCATCCCCAGCACATGTTTTCTTTTCTTCTCAGCTGTCACTTAGCCAAACGCGCAGAGAACAGAGACAGCTTTACATCATCGTGCGCTAAGCCTCGGCTCGCACATTCATCTTTCCCTCCCATCCCAGCTGCAGGGATTTGGTGGGGCAAAACCATGTGTGGTCCCTCCCTTCACAAATGCATTTACACAAACACTGCACAAGGGGCTCCCCGGGCCCGGCTGGGGAGGGCAGCGAGAAGGACGGCAGAGAAGAAACACTCCCCCCATCATCACACAATGAGCTGATTGTTGGAGGAGCCGGAGGAGGCATTGGAGAGCGGGACAGGCCACGGAGGCAAACTCACGAGGCAGCGGGAGGGGATGCCAAAGGCTCTCGTTACAGGGAATTCTGTGCCCGTGACCTACAGTTGCAATGTTTGAAGAGCCCCAATTGTGATGGGAAAAATAATGCGGGGCTGCAGCCAAAAGCCAAAGCCGTACAAAAGGCAACAGAAAAAGGACGGGGAACACAGGAGGCTCCTCTGTGCCCAGCAGGGTAAAGGATCACAAAACCCCAGCCAGCTTCTTCCACGCTGCATTGCAAAGCCAAAATTCAAAGGGACATAGCAGACAATGCCTGAAATGGAAGCAAGGTCAAACTTTATTTGGTTAGAGCCAGGCTGAGTACGAACCTTGAGGGCACTGTGACGCAGAAGGCATGTTTTCTCAACAGCCTTCTGCTACTGCTTGGAAAGAAAGTGGATGCACCCAGAACAGCCCTGCCAAATCTTGTCCTGTAACCACTTTGGGGACAAGCTCCAGAGGACTCCAGGCTTTTTCTCTATCCCCCATCCCAGCAAATGGCCCAAATCTAAGCCCCAGATCTGCTGACCCACTGGAGTTAGGCTTTGGCCAGGACTAGAGACACATTGCTGCTGTGGCTTCTGGTACCAAGGCTTGGGAAGGACCAGATCAGACTGAAGAAACTTTTAGGGAGAGAAAGTCCCCAGCTCCTTCTGGAAGCAGCCGAGACCTCTGCTCTGTGGGAAGAGGTCCTCCTACTCACTGAAAAAAAGAGTCCAGCTACTGCATCACCCATTGTACCAGCTAGCTTGTCTAGGTATCTAGACAGAAACCGTCCTCCTTTGCTGCTCCCCTGGGTTTTGCCCACGCAGCAGGTTTTGCAGTAATAGCAGCCGCCAGGCAGGATGTCTGCAGGGTGACATGTCCCTGCCCTGCAAGCGAGGGAAGCACAAAGGCTCGTGTGGGAAAACCACCTCTCCTGGGAGTTTCACCGAGTCCCACGAGCAAGAGGGAGGCATCCATCCCAGCTCAGTCACTTGTATTTGACAGAGAATCTCAGGCTGGTAAGATCCAAGTGCTGAGGAAAATAATCTGTTCAGATCAAACAGTCAGGCTGGAAGGACAGGGAAACCCTCCAGTTCTCACCTTTGAACACTGCCAACTTCTCCTCCAGATCTTCTTCATCGCTGAACTTTGGGTCACAGAGAAATTCCTAAAACAGAAGGGGGGGGGGGGGGGGGGGGGGAAGAGTATCCCCAAGGTTAAAGATAAAGGAAAACACCCTAGAGGGCATGTATGAATGCAGCATTACCCAGAAGACCTACACAATTCCCAGAGAGCCACATCTGAGCACCAGTGCCAGGAGGCTTGAAAATGGGTTGAATCCCTCCACACCTTGTCATTAACATTCCAGTGCAAGGGGAATGCCTCTGGTGTCTCAGATTTCCCACCAACAGCTTGAGGGAGGACTGGACCCCATGTGCCTTTGGAATAACTGCGTGAGACCCCCTCTTCTTGCTCACCCAGGGTTTCAGCTCCCCTCATCTCTGCTTAAGCACATGCAGCACATGGATCAGGCACCTCTTCCCAGCAAGGGCTCCTAGTCCTTGCCAAAAGCACTCTGATCTCAGATTTCACACTCTTGGATAAACTCTGAGGGCTAGCAAATGGAACAGGCAAAGTTTGCAGAACATCATGCACCCAAGAGAGGACAGGTACTTTGGGGTAAGGAACAAGCTCTCACTCTCTCAGACTGTCTATCCGTTTTTCTCCCCTACTCTGCTCAGGCTGGAGAGGAAGCCCTGGGTCACTTCTGGTCACTTGTCCCTAGCCCCACCTCAAAACCCTTCAGGTACCCGAGAGAACAGACCACAACTTGCACAGCCAGCTCTACGGTATGCCCTGCCAGCAACACCCCCCCGCAGCTGTGAGCGGCAGGGTCTTGCTCCTGTCTCTGCCCTCCCACACCGCCCAGCTCCAGCAAGCCCAGCACAGCTTAATGACTCGATCTGTGTTCAGCAACACCACCACATTCTTCAGTGTAGAAATCATTAACATCTGCACAGTTTATGCATGGCCTGTCCAGGATAAAACTCCTCATGGGGTTAGAGTGGATAGAGGGCTGAGGCTGTTCCCTGCTCTGGGCACGTGTTCCTCACCACTGCTCTCCACGCTCACAAGGCAGGCAGGAGTGGGTCGCCAAGAGACTAGGATCTCTGGCACTGGTAGTACTGGGGCAGCATCACCTGTGATTCATGAGACCACCCACCCCACCCCACCCCACCCCCCAAAGAAGCCCCATCTGCAGGCACTAGGGCATCAGGACTGCAGGAGGTCCACCCAGCCATCAGTAACCCAAATGCCCTCCAGCCTCCAGAGCACGTCCTCATTTCTTCCAGAAGGAAGACTGCAGCCAGCTATCCGCCGGTGCGATGAGCTGTGCCGCTCTGGCTGCTGGGCCAGCTCTGGCAGCAGCGCAGCTCCAAGCCGATGCCTGGTTCCTGCTGCCACAGCCAGTCCCCAGCCTTTCATGCTTGATCGCCGCCTGCCACCCTGACCCTGCAGCACGTGCTCCAGGCCCCTCCAGCCCGCACGCCCGGAGTCGCTCCCTCCTTCCTCGCTGGGACGGGAGAGCCTGGACCTGTCCAGGGAGTCCAAATGCCTCAAACCTTCACTGCCAGTTAACTACTGCTTTGGTGAGTCTTTTATCTGCAGCTGAACTAAGGTTTTGTAGGAAGCCCACTAGGACAGAAGTGACTGTCATCCCCTCCTCCCATCTCACAAACTCCAGATGGGACACCAGAGACCATGCCCACTAAACCAGCATGACACAGACTTCCCTTATCACCACGGTCACCAACTCAAATTGAGAGCTGTGGTGAAAAGCAATGTTCCCAGTTCCTTCTTTCGTTCTCCTTTGCCAACTCAATTTCATTTATCTCAGTTATTTCTACCCAGGGGTATCGTTTGCCAGCCCAACACAAAGGGCCCAGTTCAGCTTTGAGACCTGGGCTCAGCCAGCAGCAGAAGTCACCAGAGAGTGGAGTAGCATTACCTACTGCCATTGCCACCGAGTAGCCTCTGTAGAAGGAACTTGCCAAACATCGCCGAGAACCAAAACAGGGCCAGAGCATCTCCTGGGCACCAGGTCACAGCCTCACTCCTGCCCTGCAGGAGCAGCAGACAGCTTGCCCCTACCAGCAGGACAGGGGATGAGAGAGCAGAGCACTGTATTTCTCTGGGAGCAAGAAGCAACACAGAAATGGTGAAGACCGAAGGGAATGCTACATCCACACACGATGGCTGAGGGACATGTGCCCAGGGGTCCAACAGCCCCTGGCAGCATGGTGGGAGAGCAGGATGGGTGACACTGTGCACACACCTCGCACCCAGTCCCCTTGCCTTTCAACTGGAGGGGAACTGGACAGCCCACCAGCGTCACAGCTCTGCTCCAGAGCAAAGGAAGCAACAGGGGAGCATATTTCAAAGGCATTCCACCCTCCACATTGTATGCGAGCCGGGCTGCCACTGCGATAAGGCAAACACTCACAATAGCACACAGGAATTCAGTCCCCAGGGCCAGTGACTCAGACTCAGCCCAAGTGGGGCTGAAGTTCCTCCTAGAGCCCTTTGCTAAAGTTCCCATTTTAAGGGGCATGTTCTATTAATAAAAACTGCTTAATAAGCCCCAGCTTCTCCCCCGCTCCTGCCCTGAATAACCTTTCTTGGGCAGAGAGACTTTTCTAAGCCAAGAAATTCAGCCACACAAGTCTCTGCTACCTGCAAGACAACCTGAGCAAAGCCAGATCCTCCCTCCCTTTCCAAAAAGGCATCTCCAACCAGCAGGCCAAGCTCTCACTGGGCTGTTTAAGCACTCGATGCCAGCCGCCCTGCCCGCTGGGGCTGGGAAGGGGCTGAGGGATGCTCGTGCCTACACTGGATGGGAGAAGCGGGCACCTGCTCTCCGGCAGGCTGAATTCCTTCCCCGCAGCCCAGCGCATTAGAGGGTAAAACTAGGTTGAAACTAATCTGTGCTGGATTAGACTTGCCACCTTGATGCACGAGGCTGAACAATGTGATTGCCGTTCCCCAGGAAGAGGGGAACAGCCAAGAGGGGATCCCAGAGGAGCGTTTCAGGCTGGAAGAGAGAATTCAATACCAGGACTCAGCTGTTCTTCAGCAGCACTTGTGCACTCAGGACACTGCCTGCCAAAGACCCTTATCCCAGCGAGAGCTCTGGTAGAAACCAGCCAGGAAAACAGGGCTGGGAGGGAGCTAAGTGTTACGATGAGACAATGAGATTAAGCCTGATAGGAATTTGGCCTGATAGGTTTTATTAGGAGCACTTTACTGGTTTGCAGCCCTGGGGCTCTTCAGGGCTTGGGAAACCCCCTCCCTGGCTCCAGCCACAGTATCAGCCCAGGTTTCTGTATCAGCTCTGTGTCAGAGGGAGGTGTGAGCCGCTTCCCTGCACGCCTGCTCACAGCAAACACCCCCACCGCTGCGGCACAGAGCTGGCAGAGGGAGCAAAGCACAGCAGCAAGGGGTTTGCTGCCCAGAACCGCTACAGCACAACGGCTGCTCAGGATCCGTGGGCTGCCACTACCCATGCTATCTGCAGCTTGATTTCTAGCTGCTCAAATCCCCTCTCCTAGCACTGAGCCAACGCACGGGGCAGCAAGGACGTGAACAAGCAGCTCCCACGTCCGTCAGTGGGATGTAGCTTGTTTCATTTTCTGTCATCCAAACCTCACCCAGCGAAAAAGCCTGCCAGAAGTGATGGCTATGTAGGGGAGAGAAAGGAACCTGTCCCCTGCGTGGGAGGAGGACGAGCCCCCAGCCCTGGGGCACAGCAGTGGCACACCAGCAGCGTCCTGGGAAGCACGGCTTCCCAGACTCAGCCCTACAGCTCCTACCTAGGATCACATATCCACCCTGTGCCCGAGTGACGCTGGGGGACAGCTCTCAAGGAGCAGAAACTGCAGCAATAGGTACAACACGCTCCCTCCCTCCCCAACCCAAGGGTCAACACTGCCTTGGCTATGGGGGACGTGTTAAGACCCACCTACGCGCCTCCTCGGCACAGGGCGTCGTGCCTGCCTTCAAACAGCAGGTTTCAAAGGTTCCTTTTTAGACAAGTGCTTTTATTCCACTCCTTACTCCGCAGCACCTCTTTTTCCGCTCTTATTCTGCGGCACCTCCTGGTTTCTAATCACGTAACTCCCTCTCCAGCGACCTACATAAACTTCACCTCCCCTGTCTCACCCCTGCCTGGAGGAACATGTTGGCACTTTTCCCAATGCGAGGGCAAGGCAAGCCCACTGCCTTCTCCAGGCTCTCATCTTGTGCACCTCTGATTTCTCCACCTGTAACACCAAGGGACCACTGGCTATACCAGCAAGTGACCACTAAACCCACTAGGGTTACCCTAAAAATCCCATCGTTGATTGTTTCAAGGTTAAAACCTTCTTTTCACCCTCAGAACCGCTCTTGGCCAGGAGGGATGCCAACAGAGCTGCCCCCGTCGGCCATGCCAAGCGGGGGACGGGGCAAGCCCGAAGCTCCGGGGAGCGGACCTTGCCTGACCCCAGCACGAAGGGCAGGAAGCCCAGTGTACTTTGCACTAATCCAGGAGCTGCCATTCCCCCTGCCCAAGGCCTGCGGGGCATCCAGCCGCCCTGGGCTCCCCATTCATCCACCACAATTGAAAACTAGAAAGGCTTCATTCCGTTCTGAGCAGCAGAAACTCCGTGCTCCCAGGAGAAGAAATCGAAGCGCTCCCTACAGCGGAGGGGAGGTGGAAGCCCTCCGGGAGAACAATAGCTCCTACTCTTGCTGGAGCACGCTCCCGAAGGGACTTTCATGGCAGCCGGCCACCGAGCATCCACGGGCACGCAGCGGCCCTCTCGGACCTGCCCGGGCTGCGGGAGAGGCAAGAGCCGCCTGGAGGGCAACGCCGCGGGCGGAGGGGCCGGCGAGCAGCCCCCCCCCCCGCAGAACCCCCGCCTGTCCCCGCCCGGCCCCGCCGCAGCCCCCGGCCCCGCCGGGCGTCGGTCAGCCCCGGCGCGGCCGCCCCCATCCCCACCCCGCACCCCCGCCGGGTCCCCGCGGGGCTGCCCCCGCACGGGTCGGGTCGGGTCGGCGGCCCCAGCCCCACCTTGTTGATCTCCTCCAGCCGCCCGTCGTGCGGGGCCTGCCGCAGCCCCCCGCCACTCGGCCGGCGCGGAGCCGCCATCTCGCAGAGCCGCCCCGCGCCCGCCGCCGCCTTAAGTAGGGGCGGGCAGGGCCGGGCCGGGCCGGGCCGTGCCGGGCGGGCGGTGCGGGCCCTCCGCCCCCGCCCTTAACCCCTTCCCCGCCCCGCCGCGGAGAACGGGCGGCTGTCGGTGCCCGCCCCGCTCCGGGCTGCTCCTCCGGGGGGGGCAAGGCTGGTGCCGGCGGGGTGCGGCCGCTCGGCAGGCGCTCGCTGGAGACCTGCGAGGTCCGGAGCCAGGTGGGGAAGCAGCGGAGCGGCCGCGGTGCCGGTCAGCTTCCAGCGGCCCAGCCCCCGCCGGGACGGGAGGGGACGGCCTGCCTCTAGGCACAGCGGCTGCGGCCCCGGGGCACCCCTGGGATCCGCTCCGGAGCCACCCCGGGGCAGGTGCATCCTCGGGGCCCCCCGCTCGGGTACCGAGCGCTGTTTGCAGTGGCAGCTTTGCAAGGTGCTGTTTGGGAGCAACTCCGGGGTGTGATACAGCACAACCGCTTGCACGTCGGTGCTGGATAAGCCCTGGAGCACAGGCAGCAGGAAAAGGCATCTACCTTGATCAGAGACGTGACCATCTACCCGAGAGACATGACCGAGCTGATGCGGGTCCTGGCCAGGATCTAACGTAGGCAGTTGCACTCAGTCCCCTCACTCCCCCTGCAATCTCAGCTAGGCACCTTTTTTTTAAAGACCTGTACTAAAGTGGTTTTTAGTAGGAAGTGTCGGACAGTTGCCCCACGCCACCGCAGAACCAGCCGCATTTCAACCCCAGCCGCATTTCAACCCCAGGTGCTCTTCGAGAAAGCAGCAAGCGCAGGTACAGCGTGTGCCGCTCCTGCTGCCATGCACTCAGGCGGATGGGCAGCTATGTACTATATTAAGAATTTTTAATGGATACAGCTCTAGGCAGGTGTCACCAGCTAAAAAAACAGAGTTCCAGGGAGAGCAGGAGGGAGGATGAACCACATCTTCAGCAGCAGGCACAAGGCAGAGGCTTGACATTTCTGTAACAGCAGCAAATGTGTGTGTTGATTGGAGACGTATAATTGTCTTCCCAGGGAGATGGTAAGTGGCTGTGACTCCCTGCCTCTCGGCCGAGCCGAACCACGCTGTGCTCTCACTGCTACATGCTTTTGCTTTTGCAGAGCTGTCCTTGGGCAGTGAAAGAGGAGCCCCTGCGATTTCACTCCTGCAGCACCGCAGCTCTGGCACCCCACTCCTTGGGCAGCTTTTGTGCAGAATTAGGAGGGAGATAGGTAGGAAAATCCTGTGTCACTTCCAGACCACTGGACCCACCAGAGATGACGCTGGGGGGATCTGATGTCTATGGCAGCAGTTTTACACGTAGTGTTACAAAAGACTTTAGCAAACCTGATTTCCAGCACTGTGAGCAGAAGAACACAGGTAAAACAGGTTAAAAAGTGAACCGGGCTCCAGCCTGGGGACTCATTTCTGGTCTTACAGGAGTGACTTTAACCGCTACCTGGAGTCACGGCACAGCCACCGCAGGGTGGGCTGAACAAGGACCTGGCTCTGCTGCCCGCGTGTCCCCACAGACCAGCCCGCGGGGGAGCGGGGGGTGGATGCACATGCCTTTCCTTTAAAGGCGATACAGCCGCCGACCTCTGCCACCCCGTGGGAGTGACACTGGCAGGAGCGGGCCGTGTCCAGCTGCTCCCCGGCCAGCCCGCGCTGGCTGCGCCGCTGGGTGCCACCAGCCAGCTCGAGGCCTCTTCAGCGGGGAGGGTGTGTGGGTGCTGCTGTGGGGTGATGCAGCTGCAAGTGTCAGCTCTCCCACCGCCCTGCCCGGTGCATTGCTATTCCACGCAGCCCCTGGGACTGCCGGCAACCGGGCTGGTTTATAGCCAGACCTGGTGACATCCAGTGACCCAAGCGGAGCTGGGACAGGACACAAAGACCAGAGCTATGGGCAGCGGCAGCCTTGTGCTACCCTGGAGCAAGAGCAAGCTGCTCTTACCCTGCAGCAGGCAGAGGATGCCCCACCTGCCTGCCAGGAGCTGGTTAAGGGTCCAGCTTTGCCTCTGCTTGGCCTCAGTTTAGCCCTCCCTACTGCAAACTCCCTTCCCCTGGGAAGCAGGCAAGCTGCGTGCCCTCCGGTGAGCAGCTCTCTGCCTGGCTTCACCGGGATTCGTCTCTGCACCTCTGTGACCACAGCACGTGAGCATCGCACTGCAGGGTGCTGTGCAGCAGGACCAGCTTCCAGCAACGTGCATGCAACAGCCTCTCATCTCCTGGGGCTGGAGGGACTGCCGGGTGTTACAGCTTTGGTATGTTACATACTTGATAAGCTGTTCCTCCTTGGTGCGCTGTGCTGCAGTGGGGAAGGAGGGATGGAGGGACGTGTCTAGCATGAAGGAGACCTGTGACGGTTCTTCATTCACTCCGTGGTGAGAGACCAACCCTGTGATGGCTCCATATCCTGCACAGAAACATTGGTGGTCCCTGGTAGCTGGTTGTCCCCCTGCCCCGAGGACAGAGCTGATGGCTGAAGTCAAGCCGGGCTCAGGATGCTGAGCCTGAACTGGTGCAGAGAAGGACCTGGGGTGTGATATTGTATGGAGGGCAGCGTGAAGAGCAGCGGGAGGGATCGATGCTGGTGAACGCAAGGTGTTCTTCACTCTGCTGTTCCCTGTGCACGGGGGCACAGAGGTAATGGGGCAGCGACCAGCGACCTGTCACTGCCACTTCGAGCAGCCCTCAGGGAGGCTCCGCAAAATGTCCTCCAGGTTCTGCTTGTCAGCCCGGATCTCAGCCAGGTCGCTCTCGAATGCCTGGATCTTCTCCCGCTGCCGCGCCGCCTCCTGCCGCAGCAGGCTGAGCTGGCCGGCCAGGGCGCCCGGCGCAGCCAGGCGCAGCCACAGCCGCTCCAGCTGCAGCCGCCCGGCGCTCAGCACCGCCTCCGCCTGCACGGCCTGCTCCAGGTTGCCTGGGCAAGGGGAGAGGACACGGATCAGAGGCAGAGAGCCGGGCGGGAGAGGCTCTGACATGCTCCAGGGGCTCAGACCCTCAGCGCTAGGCAAACTGGAGGGAGTGGGTGCAGCGGGGCATGGAGGCATTGTAGCTTCCCAGCGATCACAGATAAGCAAATAGGACTGTGGCTCCAGGGAGGGCCTGGGCACGTCTCTCTCTTACAGATGGGTGATGATTTCCACCCCTTTGCAAAACTTCTCAGACGCAGGAGTCCTGGAGTGCTCAGAAACGTACCCAGATGATCAAAGCAGAAGGAGCCGGAGCAAAACCAACCAGCAACAAGGAGCGAACCCAGCCCAGCACCTCCCTCGGCTCCAAAGCGACTGAGCCCTTGACCCAGCCCTGCTCTTCCTGGAGATGCCAAGGGAGATCAGTGTCCCCACACCAGGCATGAGCACACACATTCAGCAAGCCCCAATTCATTCTGCATGGGGGCTTTCCTCGAGACATGAGCCCTCAAGAAGCTTTGCTAAGACCCTGAGCGTTCTCAGCCGAAGGGCACTCAGCTCAGCCCAGATGGCCAGCAAGCAGGAGACCCAGTGCCAGCGAGCAGGAAAGCCCCAGGCCCCGACAGGCTGGCCCTTCCCCGGGAGCCTGCACCCCGCTCCCGCCCGGCTCTCACCTAGGCTGCTCAGCAGGTCGTTCAGGGTCTCGATGTCCGCGATGAGCGAGCCCCGGGCTTCCTGCAGACTTTTTGCCATCTTGCTCACCGCTGTCCCCACCTTCCAACACAGACACACACTCGTATCAGGGACATCATTGACAGGACAGGACCATTGACAGCTGGACAGGAGAGGGGAGGGGATCCCAGGAACAGCCCCAAGGGATTCCCTGTACAGCAAAGCCCAAAAGCTCGGTTGTTCCCTATGCTCTGGGCAAAGCTCTTCCAGGCTCTGGAGCACACAGGCTGCCTGAGGGGACCCGACTCACCTGATGTGCTTCCTCCAGGTCCCCCCTGAGCTTCTCAGCCACACGCTCCTGCCGGGAGAGCTCCCGCTGGGTCTCGTTGGCACGCGTGGCCAGCTGGCTGGTGTGCTTGCGGGCCTGCTTGCTCTCCTGCAGCACAGCCTGTGCCCTCTGCAAAGGGATGGAGAGGGAGACAGTCACCTGGGGACACGCAGGGGGACTGCGGCTGGCTCCCAGGCTGGGGCCCTGGTCGGGTCCACCCCTCCAGTCTGCTCGCAGACAAGGGTGGGCTGTGCTGGAGGGGCAGCAGAAACTGTTTTGGGGAGCTCTGCGGCCCTGCCTGCGACAGGCTGGGCTCTGCCTGTGACCGCTGCCAGCCTGGCTGCGCCCCGCAGCCCAGCACGGGCTCCCCGCACCCCACATTCCTCCACTCGGACCTTGGCACTCTCCCCAGAGACTTGCTCAGCCTCCCCAGCCCTCCTCCGGGCTGCGGTGGAGATGGACAAGGAGTTTCCCAGCATCTTCTCTGCCTGTTTAATCTTCCTCTGGGCCTCCACCATCGCCCTGTCACGCACAAGTGTCATCCTCCTGCTCAGGGCAGCCTGGCCCTTCCGATGTCCCAGCACCTTCCTCATGCCTGTGGGGACAACCTGGCTGTCACCAAACTGGCTCTTTCTCCCCTTGGCATCCAGAGCCAGAGCAGTAGGAGCCGAGCTGTGGCCAGAGATGCCGTGGCTGGTGCCTTTTACCTTCCAAGCTGGCCAGGAGGGACTCCACATCAGAAAGCACAGCTTTTCCACGCGAGACAGCCGAGGTGGCCGTGCTGTGGGCAGAGCCAGCCTGGTCCCGCAGCTGGGGAGAGGAGAGGAGAGGAGAGCAGGAGTGAGGCTGGGGAGGGGGCGAAGAGCTGCACCCAGCTGGGAAACATGGGACCCAGCCTGCTCCCGCTTGGCGGGCGAGCTCCTTGGGAGATCCGGGAGCCCAAGGGGAGATGTATCCCAAAGCATCTGCTCCCAACCCCCTGGCTGCAGGCATGGTCCCTCCAGTTGCTGGAGCAGTGGGGCTGGGACTCACCCACCCGCTGTGCCCTGGGTGGGAGGCAGGAGAGGGATGCAGCCGGCATGCCCACAGCTCTGGCTGGAACAGGGACTCCCCATCACTTCTTTTGCAGGGACAGCCCATGCAAGCCAGCAGCAATTACCTGCTGGAAGCCGCGAGTCCTCTGCAGCTCCTGGCGCAATCCGGCTGCCAGAGCGCGGGACACCTCGACGGCCTGCCGAGCCGACGGCTCCTGCGCCTCCACCGCCTGCTCCAGCACTGCCAGGTCCTGTGCCAGGGCTCCAGCCTGCGCCGGCAGCGCCTGCTGCGGGGTCAGGGATGCCAAAGGCTCCATGAGAGCATCTCCCAGCCCGGGAAGCAGCGCTGCCCAACGGGTAAAGCTGGGGTAGGGATGCAAGCGGGAGCCTTAGCTTGGACGCTGCTCACCTGCCCCAGTGCAGCCACCTGCAGAAGTTTCTTGGCCATGTCTGCGTTTGCCTGCTGCACAGCAGCGAAAGCTCTCCTGGCCTGCGCTGCCACCTCCGCCACGCCAGCACCCAGCTCCTCCTGTGCCCGCTGGATTTCCTCGTACCTGAGCGGACAGAATGCCATGGTCACCTGGGGCCCTCCGGTCCATCGAAGGATGGAGATGACAGCTTGGGACCTGGCCCTGGACATGGATGTAGAGGGGAATGCTGGGGGAAAGGGCCTGAAACACCCCCAGCACGGAGTGCCCTGGCTCTCCGCTGTGCAACGCTGTGGTGCAAGGAGTTGGATGGGACTCAGTCACATCCCTGTTGGGCACGTGCCAAACCATCATGACCAAGTCCTGTAACAGGGATCTGGCCAGAGGCTGCGGTGCCCTCCCGCCCCACTCCTTGCTGCCAGCCCCTCACCCGGCCTCCAGCTCGTGCTGCGCCTCCCACGTCGCATTCCCCTCCAGCAGGCTCCGCAGGAGCTCGGAGCTGGCGTTGGACACACGCAGCGCTCTCCCGACCACCGCCTCCACCTGCACCGCAGCGTCCTCGTGGCTGCAGGGACAAGGGCACCCAGAGAGATGATATTAGGATCGGCCTCCTGGGAAAGGAGTGGCCATCCTGCACGCCCAGCCGGGCAGGCAGCCTCCTCTGCCTGTGCATGCCGGGACCAGACTTGCAAGCGTACCCCTCGGCCAGCGCCCGTGCCTCCACCGCCCGGCGGCTCCAATTCGTGGGCTGCTGAGGGATTTCCTGGGGAATCTCCTTGAAACACAAACAGCAGCAGTGAGACCCCAGTGGGGAGCAGGGACCCCCAGACCCTGCCAGCCCAGCACCAACAAGAACCTCCCGAAGGGCTGGAGGAGGTTTGCAAACGGAGCGAGCAAGGGAAATAGCTCCCCTTGACTCAGCTGCAAGGAGGGCTATACCCATGCAGACCCTGGGCTTTCCCACTCTCCCACGGTGCTGGTTACATCCCACCCCACTGGTTCTGCACATCCCACTACCCCCCAGGATGGCCGCCAGCCCCCCCGTGAGCCCGGGGCTGGCAGGAGCCCGCACCATGGTAGCCAGGGTGTCCACAGCCTGCAGGATCTCCCGCTGCGCCGACTGCAGCCTGGCCCCGATCTCCGACAGCAGGATGCAGGTCTTGGGGGGTCCGTGGCCGGAGCAGCTGGCGGCCTGGCTGGCATTGCTGAGGTGGCCCTGCGCAGCGCCCAGCGCCCCTGCCAGCCGCCCCAGCTGTGCCAAGAGGGCGGCCCGGGCACCTGCGGGCAGCACAAGCAGCTGCTTGTTGCCCACAGAGGTGCTTGGGGCTCCCCACATGCCTATTGGGCTGCCCCGTGCCCGAGCACCCCCCCTTCTGCCTGCTAATGAAAGGGGAAGACAATCCCTCCCGGGTGCTCAGGAGAGACCCAGGGACGCAGCACCCAAAGGGCACCCCATGTGCCGATGCTCAGTCCCCGGTAATGCCCATCACCAGCTGCTCCAAAACCTCACGGGTGCAAGCGTCCCTGCGGTGCTCTGTCCTACACAAAAAGGCACGGCCCCCCCGGCTGCCCTCCCCGTCTCGGTCACCCCATTGCTCATGCTGAGCCCAGCGCTGACCTGGGACCTCCTTGCCCCCACCCAGCATGTCACAGCACCCTGTGGGGGCAGGGTGTCCCCAGAGGGGTGACGTGGAGCTCCCCCCATGGTGGAGGGAAGGGGTGTCCCCCGTACCTTGCAGGAGGTGAGGGCTGGGCAGCCCATCTCCCCGGGGCGCATCTCCCAGCATGGGGGACTGGCCCAGGTGGGCGTCGCAGCCTGGTTTTTGCAGCCATTCCTCCATCTCCTGCAGCCTGGCCTTCAGCTGGTCGGCCTGCGGGTGAGACGCGGGGGGATATGGGGGGACGGTGAGGCAGCGCGGGGGCCAGGGCGCCGTGCCCACCTCGGCAGGGCACAGGCTGTACCTCCTCCTTCACCAGCCCGTAGCAGGCAGGACACTGCTGGCAGCGGGAGCTCAGCGGGTCGGGGAAGAAGTTGGCCTGGCACTGGTCGCACTTGTAGCCCACGAAGCCGGGGCGGCAGAGACAGGTGCTGTTCTCGTGGCACTGCGGGGTGACGGAGCCCAGCGGGGAGCAGTTGCAGGCTGCAACGGTGGCAGAAAGGCGTCACGCCGTGGCTGCCAGCCCCGGTTTTGGGTCGGAGGCACGGTCCCCATCCCCGTTACCTCGGCAGCCCCTGGCGGAGAAGCCAAAGAAGCCGTGGTGGCATCGGTCGCATTGCTTCCCCGCGACGCCTGGCTGGCAGGAGCACTGCCCCGTCAGTGCGTGGCACCCGCTCTCCCGCGACCCCGTCGGATGGCACTCGCAGCTGGCACCGAGAGGTGGAGGGTGATGAGCGAGCAACAGAGATGAAGAGCAGAGACCAGAGCTGGGGACGCAGAGCCACCACTGTCCCCTCGCAGCCCCACGCCGTGCCCCACATACCTCTTGCACCCCACGGCGGGCTGCAGGCCGTAGTAGCCGGGCTGGCAGAGCCCGCAGGCTCTGCCCGTCACGTGCGGGAGGCAGTGGCACTGGCCTGTGCCGGGATCGCAGCCCTCCAGCCCCGGGGCTGAGCCGTCAGGGTTGCAATCACAAGCTATGGGAGACAAAATACTGCTTACATCCCGGCATGGGGCTGGCGGATGGGACTGCGGGAATGGGGCACCAGGGCTGAGCCCCCCACAACGTGGAGCGCCACGTCCCCCCATCAAACAGGGCTCTGAGAGGCTGAGCTCCTGCAGACCAGAGTATCTCCAGGGAAGGACAGCAGTGGAGGAAGGGAGCAAAGGCCATTCCTGAGCATTTGGGGCCAACCCAGACCATCCATCAGCCCCTAAACCTGCTGGGCATCCCCCCACCGCTCTCTGCCTCCACTGCTGGATTTTGGCCGCGGTGGGACCCAGGGGAGCAGGGCCAGTCCCTGGGGCCATACGTACGTGCACACTTCCCAGCAGGGCTGGGAGCCAGCGCATCCCCGTAGAAGCCCGTCTGACACCTCTCGCAGTGCTCGCCTGTCGTGTTGTACAGGCAGCGCAGGCACCGGCCGGACACGGGGTCGCAGTTCCCCACAGCGTTGAGATCCACGTTCCCGTGACACTGGCAGGGGACACAGGGATGCACGGGGCCCCTCTGCCCCAAGGGGTCTCCGAAAAACCCGTCGTCGCAGAGCTCACAGCGTTTTCCTGGGGAAGGCGTAAAGGTGGGGAGGGTCCGGCTGTGCCGGCGCTGCCCGCGGCTCCCTCGCCTGCCCGCCCCCAGCCTCACCTCTCTGCCCCGGGGGGCAGTGGGTGCAGACCACCTCCCCGCTGCCGGGCATCTCGGTGCAGGGCGAGCGGCCGGGGCAAGGGCACGGCTTGCAGTCGTCGAAGCGCCCTACAAAGGGGTTGCCGTAAAACCCAGGGCTGCAGCGCTCACAGGAGGGACCTTCTGTATTGTGCAAGCACCGGCAGTGCCCTGCGAGGAGGAAAACGGAGCTGAGGGTCTGCAAAAACACAGCCCCGAATAACAGCGGGGACCACAGGAGGGTTGGAGAGCCAAGTGCCGAGCGTAGCACACCGCAGGTGCCGAGAGGGACGCGCAACTCCAGCCAAGGAATCACGCTGGGATTGCACATTCCCAACCAGGACTCGGAACATTTTCCCTCCTTGCCCTATCCTTGCTCAAGGGAGATTTTGGGGAGGTTGCCAGGGCCCCCACGGCAGCCCCACGCTCCCCCACGGCGCGGGGACGAGGCGGCGCTGGCGGACGCAGGCAGCACGGTCAACGTGCATGGAGTCTGTCGGCGCCTGCGATAATCGACAACACATTTCTCAGCGACGAGGCGCATCGTTTCCAGCCTGTCATGGAAAACACAAGCAGCCGGCCAGCACCCAGCAGGGAGCGAGCGAGCGTCTCCTTGCGAGCCGAGTCAGTGAGTCATGGCCTTCCGAAATCAGCTGTGAGGAGGAGGAGGAAGGATGCTCAAGGACTCCCCACCTCTAGGCAGATGGTTTGCTTGACTGGAGAGAGAGAAGGAGCCAGGGGGAAGATTTTTCCCTATGATTTGTGGGGTTGGGTCATACCAGGCGAGTTGCACAGGAAGGAATGAGCATTTTTCCATTTTCCCCACATCCAGGCAGAGCTGGACGGTGGAAAAGAAAGGAAAAGTGGGTGGCAGGAAGGAGTGGAAAAATAAACGAAAGGAAGCATGCGGGCTGGCTCGGGCTGGCAGCGCCCGGGCCGGGACATCAAAAGCCTGGCCCTGTCCCTGGGGATTGTGCAGTCAATGGCGCCAGCCCCGGCTCTGTGAGATGAGGGCGAGTTTGCCGAGCTGCTGCCGTGTTTTCGCTGGCAGGGCAGGGGCACTTGCTGAGCACAACGCCTCTTCCAGCCCTTCCCATCCCGGCCATACACTATTGTTGCTCCTCACTGACGGGAGTCGGCCAGCGAGGAGCCCCAGGGGCTCCATCCGGGTACCAAAAGCATCATCTTCTTTCCAAGCTCTTTTCAGCACTAATCAGAGCTGCTGCTTTCTGCAGGCGTGGATGGAGAGCAAGACAGCATCTCCCAAGCCCCTCGTGGCTCTGATCTGCCTTTCCCTGGGGCTGACAGCAGCGAGGCTGGTGCTGGATTCACGCAGCCACCTCAAGCTCCAGGGCAGCAGTTTGCCATCCTGCCCCCCTTCCCCGACCAAAGCCATCCAGACGCTTTGCCTGGCAGGACAGGGGAGAGCCGACACCACATGCACCACCCCAGACGCAGCTGGGCTGCCCTGAAGACTTTGCTTTTGCTCTTTCCTCCCTTCAAGCCGCAGACCCTGCTACAGCCACGCACCTCTGAGCTGGGTCTGGAGGCAGAGCAGGGCTTGGGCTGGCAGCCTGACAGCTGGCTCCTCTGTGCCTTCCTGCAAGCCTGGCACCGCTGTATTTTCCTGCTCTCTTACTTGTTTCTCTGCTCAGGTTCCCCCCCAGTTTGCAGGCACCAGGGCTGTGCCCAGTCCTGCTCCGCTCCTCGGGCAGCGATGCTGCCTGCGAGACCTGTCCTGGCAAAACCCTCTGCCTCTCTCCTGCTCTGACCCCTGCCGCCCCGCTCCTTTGAGGACCAGCACCCTTCCTTTCTCCTCCTTTGAGGTCATAAAGTACCGTGAAAGATGCCCCTCTTATTATAAATTACCACTCTTATTGCAGTTCGCTAATTATCTCTGTCTCTGCGGTTATGAACCCAGACCCTATAACCAGCCGAGCAATTCAACTTGCAAGTTTTGGGTATCGCAGCCTCACAGGTGGTTTCCAGCATCGCTCAGAAACAAGCGATGACACAGACTTGTCACCCATGCACGCAGCAACGGGAGGAGCAGAGGGGTGCGCACCTGCGAGGGGGTGGCAGTCCCCGTGCTGGTTGCAGGCACAGGGCACGCAGCTGACGAAGGGGCCGCCGAAGGGGATCTCCCGCTTGAAGCCGGGCGCGCAGGACTGGCAGAACTGCCCGGCGTAGCCCGGGGGACACGTGCACTCCTCCACCCAGCCCGCCCGCGCCCCCGGCCCGGGGCGAGCGGACGCGAGCTGGACCTCGCTCAGGGACAGCCGGCCTGCGAGAGGGGAGAGCGGCGTGAGGACGGGATGGCACGTCTCCCAGTCCCGCTCTCTCCATCCTGCCTGGAAATGCTCCAGACAGGCCTAGGAGACCCCAAAATACCTCCTGGAGAGCCCAGGGGTGTTCGCAGAGAGGAGCCAGCCCCTGCCCCAACACACTGCCTGCAATGCCTCTGGTCCCTGAGAGCTTGATGCTGCTCCGATGTCCCTCGCCCCACCCCAGCTCGGTCCCCATGGGGACGGTGCATGGAGCCACCCACCTGGCACGGGCCCGCGGCTCACGCGGAGGCGGAGGGCGGTCAGGTTGGAGAGCAGGTGCTGGAAGCTGAAGGCCGACAGCAAAGGCTCTGCACCCTCCTCTGCCTCATGCAGCCTGTTGGAGGAGCGTGGGAGGAAGGACGGGGCCAGTCTGACAGCCACCCACCACAGGACAGCTCAGCTGGAGACCCAGGCACGGCGACGAGGGCACAGTTAAATCCCCGAGGTGGGCAAGGAGCGGGGCTGAACCCCACAGCACAGGGCAGCCCAGGCAAGAGCAGACGTGAAGTGTCCCAAACCCAGAGGCTCCCCAAAGTGCCACAACGGGTACCTGAAGGTGACAGCCTGCTTTCCGCGCTGGGGCTGGCTCTCGCTGCTGGACATGGTGATCTCCATCCCCTCGCCCTCCAGCACCAGCTGGACCCGGAGCAGGGGCGCCCCGGTCTCCGTCCTCGTCCCGTTCCCCTCCACTCCCAGCAGCAGGGACAGGAGCTGCCCGTAACTGAGACGCTGGTTCTGCAAAAACTTCTCTGCAAGGAGAAAGTGAAAGAAAGTCTGTAGGACATGGATGCAGCCACTCTGCTGGGGATCCCCGCACGATCCCGTTCCCACCAGCATCGCCAGGAGCCACGGTCACTGTCCTAGAGCAGGGCCAGCTCCAACCTGCCCTCCCGGGGTCCTGGTCCACCGCTCCAATCCCCTCCACCACCTTGTGTTATTGAAACACGCTCAGCTCTGGGATGGAGCCCAGCGCCTCATGCACTGGCGTAGCAGTAGGATGTCCGAGAGCACCACAGGGTCCCCATGGCAGAGCAGGACCCCAGGGACCCAGCACGCATGATACCTGGTGCAAGAAAATCCACCGGCTCCTCTCCGGCCCACTCGGTGACGATCTCCCCGTCAGCCCAGCGCAGAGGCAGGTCTGCGGTGCCCGGAGCTGCGGCAGCCCAGCCCTCCGGCCCTGCGTGACGGCACACAGCGGTGGTGCACGGGCGAAGGGAGCAGAGAGTCCCTGCCAGCCCAGCACCAGCGAGGAGCTGCTTTTGGGGGCTCTGTCCCTCCTCCCAAGACTCTCCAGGGTCTTGTAAGGGGCCAGCGCTTTGTAACACCCTGCTCCGCTCGGTCTCTGCGCTCTCATGCACCCTTGAGCGGCCCTAGCCGCCCCCTTATCTGTTTATTTTCTTAGATTTGGAGGAAATTATTATCTTTAAACTTTTGCCCCCCCTGCCTGTGCTGCAATTCCAACATTACTGTGGGCTGGAGGGGCAGGAAGGCCAAGGAGAGACGGGGCGTAATTGCATTAAGTTGGTTTCCTTCGGAAATCAGTTAAACCCCCCCACACTCCCCAGGGTTAGTTCTTTCTTCCAGCCCCAGGCGCCCGCAGGATGAACACTTGGAAATCCCTCCCTGGCTATCGAGTGGGCTGCACTCGATTATCAAATCGTCCTGAATTTGGACCCTTTCATCCAGCACAGGAAACTTCCAGCTGATCCAGCTCAGCTGCGGGCTGGGGAGCAGGATTTAGGAGGGTGGATGGCTGCACCCTGCCCCGCTCCGCCCAGCCGCGCTGAGCCTCTCGCAACCCAGCCCAGGGCTCTGCCAAACCTGTCCCTAAAGGAGCAGCCCCAAATTGGCTGCATGAAGGGTGGAAAAAAGCCAGGTTTAGAGCCTGGCTCCGTTTCAAGGCCGTGGAAGACATTACAGCAGCACAGATATTGGCAGCGTGGTTTAAATGCAAACAGGATAAACCCGCGCCGGGCATGTTCGCCTCCGTCTGCTCGCTGGCGTGAGCACCCCACCGGGGTACAGGTGAGGCAGAGAGCCGGGGTGCCCGCGATGGGTGCCCGCACCCTGCCGGGGTGCAGGCAGGGGTCCTGGCAAGCGGGGGCTGTGGTGGGGGCCGCGGTGTGCCCGCAGCCGGGGCTGCACACGTCGGGCTGTGCGGCAGATGGCAGGGTTTCCCTGAACATCCTGCACGCATCCAGCCCTGCCACGCACAGCCCTGGCTGCAGCTGGGCCAGAGCACCCCAGCCCGCTCCCCCGGCCCCCGTCTGCCCTGCCCCGGCCCAGCCGAGCACGGGGAGAGGAAGGAATAAAGGGGGAAGTTCCCACCGGGCTGCATCCTTTTAGTTTTTATCTTTCTGAGCTGACTTTTAGTGCTCCTGCTGTCCCTGGTGTGGTGGGACGGCCGTGCCCAGCCCCACAGCCCTCCCTGAGCCATGCACAGCCCCAGGAGCCGGTTGGTGTGGAGGGATCTCACAGGGAGCCGGGGAGAGCCCGTCCCCATGGAGCTGGGGGCAAAAGCAGAGGTTTAACAGCAAAATAGGGGCAAGCCAGAGAAAACCACCCTCCCGCCATCACCACCAGTCAGCCCCAGAGCAGGATGCTCAGCCCCAAAGGGGGGATGCTCAGCACCAGCCTTCCCAAATTGCCGGAGTTTTTTGGCTGGAGTTGGTGCAGTTGTGCCCTCGGTTTCAGCCGGGGCCGGGGGGTGGGTACCTTGGCTGAAGTCGGAGCGGACGTGGGTCACCTCATAACCGTTTGCTGCCGTGCAGGCGGTGGAGTGGCCGTAGCAGAAGCAGCTGGTGCAGCCGGCAGGGTTGTGGGGCTGCAGGTTAAACCAGCCCGGCTGGCACCTGGGCATGGCGAGGAAACAGGGGCACACGGTATGGGGCAGGCAGAGCCGTGGGGGACCACAGCAGCATCCCACGGGGACACTGGTGGCAGCTCTGAGTGAGCCCAGTCCCAGCGGCCCAGAGGGATGCAGCCCATGGCCTCGCCAGCCAGCCATGGCCTCTGCAGGGAGCAAACCCGCAGGATTCCCGTCGCAAAGCCCCTGCGAGGGGTCGCGCGTAGGGGCTGGGGAAGCAGCAGTGCCCCACGGGAGCGAAGGTGCCTGCCCTGCACTGGCCACCGAGCCCCAGCACAGAGCCCAGCCTGGAAAGGGGTCGTGGTCCCGTCCCCATCGCGGGGCCGTGGTGCTTACCTGTTGCACAAGTGCCCCTCCACCCTCTCCTTGCAGGTGCAGTGCCCCGTGTTGGGGTCGCAGGTGCCCACGCTGCCCGCTGGGTCACAGGCGCAGGGTCTGGATGGGGCGAGATGAAGGCACGAGGTGAGCCCCGGTCCCGTCTGCTGCTCCCGCCCGGGGCCAGCCTCCCCCTCACCTGCAGCCGCCTTCGCTGAGGCTGTGGTAGCCGTCCTTGCAGCGCTCGCACTTCCAGCCCGTCACGTTGGCTTTGCACAGGCAGGTCCCTGAGCTGTCGCACTGTGGCTGCAGGGAGCCTGCGGGGACCCCGGCCAGCCCTGAGGCTCTCGCCCAGCTGGGGAGAGACCCAGCGGGGAGATGGGGAGACCCCGGGCGAGGGAGAACCGACCGAAACCATCCCTCCCAGCCGAGCCTTGGCTAGGGCAGGGGTTTTGCAGCCGGAGCCCGGCTCGGCGCAGCCCCACGCACCTGCGGGGTGGCAGTGGCAGGGCTGGCAGGCTGCCCGCTGCTCCCAGCGGTAGTAGTTCTGCTGGCAGCGCTCGCAGTGGGGCCCGGCCGTGTTGTCGCGGCAGTTGCGGCAATGGCCCCCGTGCCCGCTACGGCGGTACAGCTCCCGGTCGTAGAAGCACTCGTCTGAGCGGCCGCTGCAGTTGCAAGCTGGGGGGGAGGCAGGAGGGGTGGGTGGTCGGCACCTGGGAGGCACAGGGCTCACCCAGGGGTTAAAGCAGCCTCCTGTGGGGCTGGATGAGCCAGAGGGGCTGCTTGGCTCAGCGGCGCGAGCTTTTGGCAGTGCCTCTGCCATTGGAAGCGGAGGTGGGTGCAGCACCGTGCACGGACCAGACGGCTGCACTCATGGGGTAAGGAAATGTTGGGGAATCCTCAGGGTGATGCTGTGAAGGGGGTCCCTGGGGTGCAAATCCTCCCTCCCTGCCCAGAGCAGCCTTACAAAACGGAGCAGGCGCTTTCTTCCCGTGCAGGAAGGGCAGGAGCTGCCGGACGAGCCGATGCAGCACCAGCGCAGCCCTTTGGGGCCGGCCATGCACCGAGACCACGGAAATACTCACGGAGACACTCGTTGGCGGCTTCGGCGGTGCCGCGAGCCCAGGGCCGGTCCTGGTAGAAGGGCTGGCAGCGCTCGCAGTCGGTGCCGGCCGTATTGTGCTGGCACACACAGACCAGCTGCCCAGCCTCATCCGGCGCGCACTCGCTGGCGTGGCCATTGCATTTGCACCTGCAGCGAGACCCCGGCACGTGGATGAGCCTCTCTGAGCACCGGCGTGGGCAGCAGCCGGCAGTGGGACGGTGCCCAGGCTGCGCAGCGTGCGGCCCTGCTGCTGGGCCAGCTCGCCTAGGGCGGCCGTGGGGCGAGGAGTGGGGCAGAAAGCGGCTTGGGCTGTGCCGGCGTTGAGGCCGCCCATCGTGTCCCCGAGGCGGTCCCGGCCCGGCCAGCTGGGAGGTCACACGCTGAGGGTGGCCGGTGCGAGATGCTAACCAGCTCCAGCTGCTGCGTCCCGGGGGGGTGAGACAACAGCGACGGGGCTGCCGGCCGGCTGGGAGCAGCCCCGGCCCCGCTGCCCAGCGGAGGCAGCTCTCACCGGGACGGAGAGATTTCCCACTCCTCCCAGCCGGGGAAGGGCACGTGCGGCACAGCCCACGGGCAGCACTGAGTGGGTGCCACCGGTCTCTGTCCCACATCAGCTCCCTCATCCCACCACGAGCTGCTCTGGCTCCTCAGGCCGTGGCCGTGCTGCCTCCAAGCTCCTCCACCAGCCTCCGCAGCCTCGGGGCATCTCTCCGCTGGCACCCCGGGACCCCTCTTTTGCTGTGCCCAGGGACCAAGCAGGGCCACAGGAGGAGCAACACGAGCCCCAGTGCCATTAAAAGCCATGGGGCTGGGAGGGGGCAAAGCAAATACAGCTGGTGGCAAATGGAGAGGGCTTGTGGGGAAGAGACCTTTCTGCACAACTGGAAGGGCTCCAGGTTTCACCACCCGTCTCTGCACTGCCAGCTCTGGTTTACACACGGAGGAAGCCACATCTGAGCAGTTTGCCGCAAAACCGCAATTCAAACAAGACTGAGGTGGGGAGCAGCTGCCCCAGCCCCACGGCCCCGGGAAGGTCCCCCTGGTCTGGCTGCCCCTCACCTGCCGCCAACGGAGAAGTCGGAGATGGCGTAGTAGTATGACTGCAGCACCTTGGGGTCCTTGAAGATGTCGTCCCCAAACGTGTTGAGCCGGTTCAAGGAGATGAGCAGGTCGGTGACGGTCACCCACTCCTGCAGGGGACATGGGGAAGGCGCCTTGGCGAGGGGTCCGGGCCACCAGCTCCCCACCCCGACTGGGACACGTCCTGCACCTTTTCTTACGGGGATGCAGGGCACCACAGGCGCTTTTACCCTGGGTGGCTGCCTTAGATCAATCAGTCCCCGGGGGACCGTGCACCCACCCCCCTCCCACCCCGGCGGCACCTGCAGCGCGGGGCTTCCGTCGAAATTGTAGGCGCTGGGCCGTCCCTCAAGGGTGGAGAAGGCCACGTTGCCCCCGCTCAGCGGGGAGATGTCGCTGAATTCGTCGGTGCAGAAGGCCACTTGCTCGTCCTCCCCCGGCCGCAGGTAGTGCCGCTGCCGCTTCCCGTAGGTCTTCTCGCAGGACGCGCTGTAGTACTGGAAGGGCACCCAGGGCCCCTCGGCGCGGCTGCGCTTGTAGATGGCGAAGCTCTCGGGGCGACTGGTGTGAAACTTCAGCCGAACGTAGGTGATCTCATAGGCTTTGCCTGGGGACAGACCCGTCACGCTGTCACCCCCTCCCAGCCGCCCGACGGGCATCACAGCCTGCGCCAGGGCTGAAATTATCCCAGTGCCCCGTCCTGCACAGCTGCCGGCATCCCCCTGCTCCCACCGCGGGCACTGTCCCCCTCTCCCCACCACAGCCGAAAGAGGAGAAATCATAGAATCGTAGAATGGTTTGGATCTGAAGGGACCTTTAAAGATCATCTAGTCCAACCCCTCTGCAGTGAGCAGGGACATCTTCAACTACATCAGGTTGCCCAGAGCCCTGTCCAGCCTGACCTTGAATGATTCCAGGGATGGGGCATCTACCACCTCTCCAAGAAACCTGTTCCAGTGTTTCGCCACGTCGATTGTAAAAAAAAAATTCTTCCTTATATCTGGTCTACCCTCTGTTAGTTTAAAACCATCACCCCTTGTCCTATTGCTACAGGCCCTGATAAAAAGTCTGTCCCCATCTTCCTTATAGGCCCCTCTAAGTACTGAAAGGCTGCAATAAGGTCTCCCCGGAGCCTTCTCTTCTCCAGGCTGAACAACCCCAACTCTCTCAGCCTGTCCCCATAGCAGAGCTGCTCCAGCCCTCGGATCGTTTTTGTGGCCTCCTCTGGCCCCGCTCCAGCAGGTCCATGTCCTCCTTGTGCTGAGACCCCAGAGCTGGAGGCAGCACTGCAGGGGGGTCTCCCCAGAGCGGAGCAGAGGGGCAGAACCCCCTCCCTCGCCCTGCTGGCCACGCTGCTGGGGATGCAGCCCAGGACGTGGTTGGCCTTCTGGGCTGCGAGCGCACATTGCCGGGTCATGTCCAGCTTTTCATCCACCAGCACCCCCAAGTCCTTCTCGGCAGGGCTGCTCTCAACCCCTTCATCCCCCAGCCTGTACTGATACCAGGGGTTGTCCCGACCCAGGTGCAGGACCCTGCACTTGGCCTTGTTGAACCTCATGAGGCCGACATGGCCCCACCTCTCCAGCTTGTCCAGGTCCCTCTGGATGGCATCCTGTCCCTCGGGCGTGTTGACCGCACCACTCAGCTTGGTGTCATCTGCAAACTTGCTGAGGGTGCACTCGATCCCACTGTCTGTGTCATTAATGAAGATATTAAACAGCACTGGTCCCAGTAGAGACCCCTGAATCACCGTCCAGCTGCCCTTAACCAGCTCCTCCTCGCTGCAGCCCAAACCCCGTCCAGCTCCAAACTGGCTCTCGCCCCAGCGCAGCCGCCCACCCACGGCGTGGAGGCACCAGGCGGGTCGCACGGGCGAGGAGCCGCGGCAAAGCCAGGCTCTAACCAGTAGCCGGGGGGAAGAGTCAGGCCCACGGCACTGAGCAGCATCCCCGGGGCGGCGGTGCCACAGGGATGGGGAGGTGGAAAGGGTCAAGGCTGGTCCCTTCCAGGGAGCCATGTGCCGGGACCCGGCATCAGTGCCGTCTTTGCCGGGATGAAGACAAAGAGAGATTGCCAATCCCCGGGGCAGCCGGCGCAGCTCTGAAAGCGCTTGAAAGAATTAGCAAAAAGGGGTAAAGGAAACACCAAAGTGAACATCAGAAACGCTTAATTGCCAGAGATGAAGGACCAGCTCAAAGACTGGATTGCTCCATAACAGCACTGCTCCTGACAGCACAAAACAATTAGCTGCAAGGTTTTGGCTTTATTTGAAAAGATAATGAGTTGGGAATGTTAGAGGGGTTATTCCAGGACTAGGAAAACAAGCCTTTAATTGGGCCCATATGAATACTGTCGCATATGTGCTGCGACTTTGCTGCGGGGGAGCCGAGGCAACCCGGCTACCGGTGCTGGGAAAAGCAGCTGTCTCCCATCAGGGATGCGGGGAGCACCCGGCCGAGCGCCCAGGGGGGGACAGACCCCTCGCAGCCCACCCGGAGGTAACGAGGGCCAAGAAGGGGCTGCAACTGGGCTGTCCCGCTGCCACCGTGCTCCCCTGTGCCTCCCCCCAAACTCACCTCCCTCCGGGACCCCTCCAGGCTGGCGGCAGTGGGGTGCCCCTGCCCTGCACCCCGCGTGAGGGGGACGCCCGGCGGGCGCCGGTTCCCAGACAGCACGGTCCCGGGGGGACGTCTACCAAAACAGCGAGGTCGGGGCCGTTGCCTCCCGGAGCAGTTTCCTCTGGGAGAGGAAGGGAGCTCGGCGCTGTGTCAATAAACAGCCCCTGCCCCAAGCGGCCCCGCACGAGGGGAGGGGGCGGCTGGGCTGGGGGACCCCGATCTCGGTGCCCCCGGCTGCAACGGAGGAGACTAACTGACTTGGGAAATCAGCCCGAGGGAGCATGTGCTTTTCCCAGACAGGCGTTTTAATCAGCCAAATTCTGCTTAGAAAAAAAAGAAATTGAGAAAACAACCCAGGCTGATTGTCTCCGCTTTCCTGCTCGGGAGGGCGTGATGTGTCCCAAAGCCGGGCGTGCAGTGGGATGGGGATGCCAGGAGGGTGCACAGGCAGCTGAGGATGGAGGGGTGATGGCGCCAGGACCCCTGGGATGCTCTCCCAGTTGTGCTGTCCTCCGAACAGCGTTCACCTGCCTCCCGCAGAGCCCAAACTGCAGCTCGTACCGTGCCCGGGGCTCCAGGCAGAGGAGTTTGGAGAGAAGAGAGGAGCATGCGGGACGGTCACGTCATCTACGTGTCCCCAGTCACCACCGACCCCCCCAAACCTCAGCTCCGGGAGCCCGCCGCAGGCTCGCATCCCACAGGAAAATCAGAGTCAGAGTCACACATGCAGATGCCGCCTGATCTAGACACTCTGACACGAGCTGTCGGCATTCAGAGAGCTACCCAAGGAGCCCCGGTGCCTGTTGCCTTTGCAAGCCCGTGGATATTTTGGGTTCCTCCCTGACATCTGACAGGGTAAATGCAACAGCCACAGGCGCTCGGGATTATTGATCCACTCCGAGTCCGATGCACTGTAACAGCATGGCTGAAACCTCGCAGAGAAGAGAGATTTAAAGGAAGATAATCTAATTAACGCCAATCAACAGCATGCAGGTAAACACAGGTCTTGTCCAACTCATTCGATATCTCATTTAATAAGCTCCCCAGATAACCACACTGGAGAACCGACGTCTGACTCGGGACTCAGCGAGACGAGCAGGCTGGCAGGGACACGCTACGTGGGTTAAAAAACCCAATTGCTCAGTGGAGCTCACGAGCGAGGACTCGTCCTGGGCTGCATCCCGGGGGGCTGCGGGGCCCCGTTGGGCTTTTCCTCCATAACCCAAATGAAAGCATTAAGGTAGCAATAAAAAGGTCTGCGGCTGGGATAAGAACAGGGCCCAGTGGCTATGGGAAAGGTCAGACAGCAATGCGCTGGGCACCAAAATAGCACTTTTTGGCATGGCAAGACATACGAGCCGTGCAGGAGCAAGGGTACATTTGCAGGGGGATGCTCCGGCCCAGAAAGGGACAGAGGAACTGGGGCTGAAGACGAGCTCAGTGCAACATTCTGGCCTTGGATGTGTTAACGAGAGACAGACACAGCAGGTCGGTCACAGGGGCTGGACAAGACTCCCCTGGAAACCCAAGTGCGGGGTCCAGCAGGGTCTGCAGAGCAGCCGGGGAAGAGCCAGGAGAAAGGCAGAGACCGGGAAGCAGGTCCCAAGGCTCGGGGAGCTCGGGCTGGGGCAAGGAGCCGCTGCACACATCAGCGTGCTGGGAGGCCACCCATACCCGTGTGCCAAGTCAGGACTGGTGGCCACAAACTCGCCTGGCTGTCCCGGAGACGGCCACCAGCTTCCCGTGCTGGGAGCTGAAAGGAAGAAAATCCAGGTTGGAAGTCACCTGCGGCTGGGGGGGACCGGCCACTGGAGGAACTGGTGGTGGCTTGCGCAGCCGTGCAGGTTGCATTCGGGTTGTCTACGCTCCAGGTCAAATACACAGGAATTTGGGGTGATCTGACAGCCTGTGTTAGGTGGGCGAGGGGCCAGCAGATCCCCTCCCACGGGGCTGGCAGGAGCGGGAGCAGGGAGCGGGGCTGGCGGGCTCCTCCGGCATCGCTTCTCATGCCCGGTGGGGAGCCCAGCCCCGGCCCGGGGATGAGAACCAGATGTCCGCCCGCTCGCAGGGGGCTGGGAAAGCGGCAACCTCTGCCCAGCCGGGCAGCTCCCGCGTCCCCGCTGGGGCACGCACAGACCCTCCACTGTCACGCCGACCCCGGCCACCGGGTCCCACCAGCACGGCTTCGTGCCACACCAGTACTTGGCTGTCCCCTTACCGGCTCCGACCGCAGCCCCTCTGCTACCCTGCTTCGGCATGCAGATGGCAGGAGACAGCAGAGAACGAAGATTTTACAGCGCTGGCCAATAGCCAGGATAGTTTAGATGGCAGGAAAATGTTAAAAAAACTTTTTAAAATGCCAGGCATGCCCCATGGGTTTAAGTACCCTCCAAGCGGGCAGCTTGCACAGTATTTAAAACACAGAGGGTCGGATCCCAGTTGGGGAAACCTGCCGGGGCTGTACGGCTTGTGCAGAGCTCTGCCCCCCCAAGCCGTACCAGGCGTCCTCAGCAATGCACGGGGGGGCAAAACGGCATGGGCTCGGCACCCATGGTGCTCACGCCAGTGGCAAGGCTCTCACAGGGGGGTCTGTGCCTCCCCCCGCCTGCCTCCTGCTCCACAAACTTGCATAATCGGTAAAAAGCAGCCTCAGGAAACGGGAGAGCAGACACCCCGGGCACGGCTGGCTGGGAAGCGGCACAGGCGGGCACAGCCACCGGCATCCTCACCCCGCAAAGGACTGCGGCTCAGCTGATGGATCCCCACGTCCTTTCAGTGATCTACCTGCAGCGCTTCGCAGAGGGCATCGCCCTCCTTGCACCCCCTAAAAGCCCTGGGGAAGGTCCTGTCTTTAACCCAAAACCGACATCGAGAGCTGTGGGATGCAGGAACATCCACATCCCCGGCCATGCACCCGGGTCTCGACGCACCCACCGCCGGTTTCCCTCACCGGCACCGCGGGGGCTCCCGCCGGCACTTACCCAGGTGGAGGGTGATGTTGACGGAGTTGGGGTGCTGAATGCCGAAGGCCATGGACTGGCTCTGCCACCAGGTGCTCTCCTCCTGGCTGTGGAAGTCGGTGAGGAAGGAGGCGTTGTGGTGGTGCCGGGGGTCGGTGGCATCGCAGCGGTGGCACAGGGCGCTGGCGTGGCGGGCGCCCATCTGCAGGCAGTAGTCCTCGGGGGGCGAACCGCATGTGTTGGTAGCCTGGGCGGCCCGGCCGAAGGCGGCGTTCTCGAAGACGGGCATGCAGCGGCGGGGCTGGCCCTGGGGGTCCTGGCAGGCGGGCGAGCCCCTCGCCCCCAGCCCCAGCCCCAGCAGGGCCAGCAGGCAGAGCCCAGGAGGCCGTGCCATGCCGGGGCTCGCCTGGCCGGACTCTGAGCCTCCTCCAGATGGCATGGTGAGAGCAGGCGGGATGGGACGGGACGGGATGGGACGGGACGGGACGGGATGGGATGGGACGGGTCCCCCTGCCCGGCACCTCCTCTCGCTCCGAGGTCCATCTTGTGGAAGCTGCTGGGATTGTCAAAAGCTTCGTGTGTGAGCGCAGGCTGCGGGGTTCGGGCTTCCCCCAGGCCACCCTGGTCCCCAAGGCACAGGGCTGCGTAGGATGGGACCCCGCAGCGGGGTGTACCCCGGCCCTGTTGCTTCGGGAACGGGAAGGGGTTTGCACCTTCGGCTGCACAGATGGAGCCGGGCTCCTCCACTTCCCAGCCCCGGGGATGAGCTCGTGGTGATTCATGGGGGTTTTTCCTTCAACTGGTGGGGGTCACCGATTTTCTCACAGCCCCAAAATCAAGAGGGGGTGGAGGAAAGGCAGACCCAACACCACCCCAGCACCCTTTTCTCCCCCCCCCATTTATGGGGACCCCACTGCTCCCCCACTCACGCCAGCCTGGCTGGGCCATGGGACTGTGACACCCCCCAGTGCCTCCACACCAGCACCCACGGGTGGGGGTCCCATCCCTGCCTGCTGCCATGGGGCAGCCAGGTCCCCAGGACCAGGGCGTGGGCACATCGCTGCGGAGGCATCTCCATGGGGTGGCAAAACCAGGCAGTCACCAAACCTCATTAGCAGCTTCTCAGGTAACGCTAATTACAGCCTGTGCCAGAGGGGATCCCTCTCGGGACTGTGGCACCCTCCAGATTTGACCCATGGGGACAGGAGGGTGACAGCAAGCAGGGAGACAGGCAGGCCAGCACGGTGCCGTGCTCCTGGGCAGACCCTGACCCCCGCCAGCCCCGCTCTGCAGGGGTGTGTTTGCAAAAATGGGGTGCACGGGGGACCACCGCCTCTGCCCCCCACACTGCTCAGCTGAGCTGCCCGTGGGAGCCCTGGCAACTTAACCCTCATATATAATTTAAGCTCCCTTCCTCCCCTTCCCTTCTACTCTTATTTATTTTATTCCCCTTCTCTGTGCACACTGCAGGGAGAAAGCACCGGAGGGAAGCTGTGAATCAGAGTCTTCGGCAGCGGCTCCCGCAGCAGCACCGTTTCAAAGCCCCATTACCATATATTGACCTGGGCTCTGACAGCTGGAGCCAGCTCCGCTGGGAAGGGCGAATTTCCCAGCACCGAGAAGACGTGCATCAGCTGCCTGGGAGCTGGTGGCAAACCCACTGTCAACCTCCGGGGAGAAAGAGAAAGGTTTTCAGCTCAATAATTGCCCTGTGCATCTCCGCTACCAGTTTTAAGGGGATTTGCATCCTGCAGGGCTGATGTTTTCCAGGTGTTTTGCTTTCCCCTTGCTACCGAGGCTGCAGGCTCTGTGCAGGAGAGGCTCTCTCGTGTCGTGGGTTTGCCACCTCCTCCTCGGGATGTTACACGCACCCAGGAGATTATTTCCCTGCCCGGCCCATCCCCTCTTGCAGAGGGATTCGCGTTAGAGAGTGATGACACCACGCAACCAGGGCTCGGTGGTCACTTATGGGACACATGGTGGATTCGAGCCAAGCTGATGAGTATCCAGATCCCACCTCCTCCTCCAGCACAGCCCACCCACTGTGGAGGGAGGGCCCACGGAGCCAGAGCTTGACGGGAATCGGTGGTGACACCCCCATGCCCAGCAGTGGGGATGCTGCAGCCGGTGTGGGAGCAGCACGTTCCCAGACTGACTGAGCTGCACCCCGGACTGGCCGAGCCCCTCACCAGGCTCCTGCTGGGTGCTGGGCACAAGCCCTTGCCTGTCCAAGGAGATGCCTGACACTTGCCCTGCACGGGATGGGTGCTCCGGGCATGATCCGGCCCCGGCTCACGGCCTGGCACTGCTTCAGGACCGGCTGCTGCTGGTGACTCGGACTGAAGGCCGCCTGGAAAAGCTCAGCTCCTCTCCCATGCGCAGGCAGAGAACAGCAATTCCCTCCAGCCAGGTTTCCTCGGGTCATCTCTGAGGGCAAACTGAGGAGGTGGAAGACCCTGTCTCTGCACATACCCCCCCCAGTCCTGGGGACTGGGAACCACCCTGCTGTGGCTCACAGGAGGAGGGTCAGCCAAGGGTCTTGGTCCAACCCTGTCCCCATGAGTGTCCACCAAGGGCGAGGAAAACAAACATCACATCTAACTTCGGTCCATGAGAGAAGGGCAGGAGTAGCCCCCAATAATCCCCTTTGCTCTGAGAAGACGAGGCTGGGCACATCTTTCCTGTGCTGCGATGCCTACCACGCATGGACGGTGCCTTCTCACAGCGAAACCTTCACACACAGATGCATTACCTTGCCATGGGTGAGCTTCGCTCCTGGACGGGATGAAGAGCTAAAGCTGATTACAGGAAACCCCTTGTCTTCCAGGGACACGGATGAGCTTGAACAGGGGTGTCCATAAGAGCGATCAGAGCTGGGATTTGCCCCCAGCCCCACTGGTACAGCGGGGCCCAGCCTCGGCTGAAGTCCTCTGTACCTGGAGAGACTTCACCCACCGCCCCAGGACTGGTCCAAGCACGGTGGAGATGTGGTGACGAAGGCTGTGATGACACCCCAACCTGCCATCACAGCCCGGGAGCCTTCTCCTGCCCCAGCACGGACCTGGCACCCCGCAAGAGTTAAGAGCCGTGGAGGCGGTGAGGAGAAAACGTTCTTCTGATTTGCTTAATGAACGTTAATTAAGAAGACAGAAGATAGCAGATTCCTTCAGGGTAGAGATGAAAGGCCCGTTAATTAAATCTGGAGAGAGAGCGCAGGGCTGACTGATCCTCCTTCTGATCAGACCTGACAAGGCAGGCACCGGGCAGAAGCGAGGTGCGCGAGGGCCCGCAGCCCCCGTCTCCCGCAGCCCCGCTGGGTCCCAACGGGGTGCTTGGGCGTGGGACCGGGTGCCACCACGCGCTTACCTGGGTGTGCAGCCTGGAGGGCTGAGGGCGGCCCCATCCCACGGGGCCGGGGTGGGAGCTGCGCTGGTACCCCCGACTCCGGCTGCACCCTGGGCTGGCACTGCGAGACGAGCACACTCTTGGTTTCCAGCGGATCCTTCCCAGAAGGGATGAGCTGTCCTTGCTGTAGTGCCAGGTAAGACGAGGTCTCCCTTGGCCAGCTTCATCCTGAGGAAGAGGAAGAGAAGGAGGTTTGGTCACCCAGCTCAGCGGTTTGCCCCACGTCCCACCGCCAAAGCCTGGGCACGGGTTAAACGGGAGCGCGTTAGACAGGCACCAGGTACCACTTTCGCTGGTGGATCTCCGTGCCAGGAGGGGCAAGTCTCCGGGGCCAGCTGCACCCCGCCGGGATGGACTCCTCCTCCTCCCTGCTCCCCGTCCCCGGGTTTCAGCACCCACGCTGCCTCGCCCTCTGGAGCAGGCAGCTCCTGCCACCGGTGATTTGCTGAAAGGGGCTTTTCTGCCCGTAGCCAAGACGCTGGGAGGCTGTCACAGACTAACGGGATTCTGCCGGCAGCCTGCTGCCTCCGCACCCGCGCTCTCAGCCACCCTGCCAGCTTTTAGCCCAGGCTTATTCTTAAAAGCAGAGCAGCTGAGCACGCCGAGTTACCCCCCCGAAACCACATCAGCCCTACCTTCCTGCCCTGCGTGGCCCCTGCGGGGCAGTACCCGAACCCGCTCCCTCTCTCCCACTCCATCCCTCGCCACAGGACCGGAGCAGGGATTAGAGGCAGGCGCAGCCGCACGACACCACGAGCATTTCAATGGGCACAGCCACCGCGCTCTGCCTCTCTCCCGGCACGCAGAGGCATGCAAGGAGCAGAGATCCCCAGCGCCGAGGGCGTCGCAGCAGGGTGATGGGGTGGTCCTCCCCAAAAGCAGCGGCCCCTCGGGCAGAGGGGACCAGCCCAGGAGAGGGCAGCTGGCAGCTCCCCCCAGCTCTGCTCACCATGGGGTGAAGAACCCATCAAGTGGGAAACGGGACGTGCAGTGTAAATAATGTCTGGAGCATCTCTTCTATGTGTTGGCTTATTTTGTAAACCTGAACTTTGCAAAATGTCATGAAACAGAGAAATGGGAGGCCTGGGATGAGTAAATCTCTATTAGAAATTCCCCGGGACAGCAGCAGTCATGTTCTCGCTCGGTGATGGCGCATTACAGCCCAACTCCAGCTCGGGGAGCGGGGTCATGTGCAGCACTGATTGCAGAAAGTATTTAATTAACGCTGCCGTAAATACAGCGCTAGCGACGCCAACCAGACCACGAAGGGGCAGGATGCTGCCGAGCTGCGTGAAGTTTTGCCAAGGCAGACAGGAGAAGACGAGGGAGGGCAGAGAAAATCCGGCAGATTTTGCTCCCTGCTTTGCTCCAGCCCTTGGGGGCCTCAGGGGGGCAAGAGGAGGATGAGACAGAGACATTGCCCCTCGAGATGTCCCCTGGGCAAGAGGGCTTCACTGTCAGCCATGGGGAGGACAAGTGAGGAAACTCCATAATTGGGAAGTGAGCTCTCTGGGGGCAAGAGGCTCCCAGAGCAACATCCAGGACAGCCATCACCGTCCTCTCCCCTGATGCACAAAGAGCCTGGAAACCGCCTTTTCAGAGCTAATAAACCCCAAATTTTCTCAGTACCTGGCAGACAGCGAAAATAGGGACATCCCAGCTTCACTCACGCATGGCCACAAGCTCATCATGTCACGGATGAGCTGAAGGACATCAGCTCTGACCCAGCCCAGGGACGTGGGGTGACAGCCGAGCCATCGCTGTCCCCAGGACACACGCTTCGCCCATCTCCTCAGGGCTCTGGAGGTCAGGGACCACGAGACGAGGAAGAGACGAGGAAGAGCCAGGTCAGCGCAGGACCAGGCAGTTTCAGGCACAGCCAAAAAGGCCCTTTCCCTGCCTGAGCTCATCAGTAGCTTAATGACACCCGCTAAAAAGCTTCAGAGTCCCTAATCACTCATCGTATTATGGCTGCTCACAAGTGAGGCCAACCAGTGCAAACCTCCTCGAAGCCTCGCTAATTAACAAGCAGGAGCTTGGGCTCTCCCAGCCCGAAAGCAGCATCTCAGCTAAAGCCAGCAGCCCTCCTGCCAGCCCGCGGCCTCCCTTGATAAACCCCCTTAATGGGCTTGTTAGCATCACCTGAGGCCACCTCGTTGGCTAACGAGGCACATCTGTCTGTCTGTCCTCCCCTGCCTCCCTGCTCTGGCTGGGGAGAAGTCCGTCCGTCCATCCATCCATCCATCTGTCCATCCCTCCCTCCCTCCCTCCCTCCGTCCCCACCATGGCAGGGGCTATGGGATGTGCCCAGCATGGCTGCCCCTAACCCTGTGCTGGTCCCTGGACGTGTCCCCTGGGCAGGGGGGGACCCATCCGCGAGGTGCCCTGAGCGTCCCCTTCACCGTGAGGGTGGGTGACAGCTGAGCAGCAGCAGATGCCACCAGATGGTCGCCCCAACCGGAGACCCGGCTAAACCGATAACCGGGAGGGCGCTGGAGCCCCCTCATTTGCTAAGGGACTCCTTGTACCGGTCCCACGGGGAGACGGGAGTGAGCTCAGGATGGTGGCACTGACCTCCTGCCTGCAAAGCCCCCGGGACATTTGCAATGCCGGGGCACCTGCATCGGTGTTGCCACAACGGTCCGTGGTTGCAATCACTCCCTGGGAGGGGCTGAGCCCTCGCAGCTCATCACAGCGATGGGCTTTCATGGGGCTTTGAAAAAGCATGCTCGGAAAGCGCATAAGCTTAAGCTTTTCCGAGCCTGCTTTTCCAAAGCCCCCCTGAGGGCCCATCGCTGTGATGAGCTGCGAGGGCTCAGCCCCTGGTCCGAGGGCTGCCCCCCCGCAGCAACAGCCCCCCCCTTCCTCTCCCTCCCATCCATAAGAGATGGTCCAATATACTCTGTGACAAATAAGAAGTTGTTCTGATACCTTTGACTTTAAAGCAGGAGAAATAACCCCCCCTATAATGTGATCTACCGTGTCTTTATACTCCCAAGCGTGTCGCCCCGGATCGGGGCTGGGGCTCTGATTTAATATTCTCATGGAAACCAGTGCCCTCATCCAATTACCACGGGGATTTCGGTGCAGTCAGCAGCTGAGCCGCTGGCAGCCCCCGCCACGGGAGCGATCCCCACGGGGGGCCAGCCCCACGCTGCTCTGGCCAGGGCCACCCCAAAGGCACTGGGAGTGAATTTGCCACCCCCAGTCAGGGGCTCTGCCAGGGACTGGGTTAGACTGGGAAGCACTGGTGGGAACTGGAAGCACTGGGAGAGCAGCAAAGGCAGAGCATCGCTCCAGGCGGCGGCAGAGAGCTCTGCGGGTAAAATCCCCGGAGATTTCCACTTACAGCGGGACTAAAATCCCTCTGTTTCGTACTCGAATGCCTGCTGCTCCGAATCCCCTCCAGCCACGGAGGCTGGATGCTCGCTGGTAATCCTGCATCATTTATTTTCATTGGCTGACGGGAAAAAGTGCCGTCAGAAAACCAATGTTAGCTATGCTGGCTGGCATATGAAATGTTGCTTTAATTGTATTTTATTTGGCAATAAGAAAATAGAAGCAGCAACAGACCCTCCAGATATTCCCCCCTCCCCCCATTTAAAATTTCAGTTTGGTAATTTTATGACTATGTTTCAGATAAAGCACATTAAAGTAAGAGAAGTGATTTATCCTTTTCAGTGGCACATGATCTTTGGACATATTTCCCAGCCTATAAATATTAAGACAGTTTTTAAAAAAAAAAAAAATAATTTTTTTTTTCATGTCAACTGTTATTTTTCAACCAACAAACCACTATTTTTTCCGACCCTTGTTTCCAGCTTTCTGATCTCCAAAGGCAAAACGGGGAAGTATCGGACATCCGAACCGAAATACCAGCGATCACGGAGCAGCTTCACGCCCTGCAGCCCGGGCCCGGGCATGACGCCGTGTCCTGCTCCCATTCTACGCTTTCAAGGACATTTCCATTTGCAGGGAGGGTAGGAGCAGAGCGACCTCAGTGTTCTTCATCCACTTCCCAAAGAAACGGTGTCATCGATTTGGAAGAGGAGGCTGGCTCGTGCTCCGCCTCTCCGGACGCCGATGCCGGGCAGGAGCTGCGCAGGCTGGCCACGATTTGGGGTTTCCCTGACCTTTTCCCAGCATCTCCGCAAGGCGGGAGGATGAAACCTTCCAAAATACGGCGACGTTTAGAAACCAGACCTCTACCACCAACACACAGACCTCAGGATTTCTCTGTGCCACCCAAAATAAAAGACTCTGAGTCTTGACTAAGCAGCCCGGCTCGGCTCGCCCGGCCGAGCGGCACGAGCATCCTTCAGCTATCGCTGCAGGTTTTTTTTGCCGGATAAAACCCCTGCTCGCGCCCGGCGCGGCAGCGACGCCTTCGAAGCGCCGGGTGCCGCACGGGGTGCGGGGGGCTCCGGGGAAGGGGTTAACGGGTGGGCAGAGGCAGCGCTGGGGAGTTGCTAGGAGACTTGGGGCTTTAGGATGCTGGATGTGATGCTGAGCCAACGGAGGAGTCCTCCGAGGAGTAAATCTGCTAATTTGGGTTTCATTGATTGCCGGGGGTTAGGGGTGGATGTGGGTACGGCTGAGCAGGGCTGACCCTCCTCCTCCCAGCCCTGGACTGATGCTTTCTCATCCTGCTCCTGCAGTTTCAATTAAACCCCGGAATTAATCTCTTGCAACAAACTCGGCCGCTATCGCAGTTTGCGTTGGGATTCATATTCACTTTTCCTGCAGACGTAACAAACAGAGAGGTCTCGGTAGCTCAGGAGGGAAAACCGGGGCTCCCCCAGGCTGCCAGCTGGGATCGGGGTGCCCGGCTCCCCGCCAGGGTAGTTTTTACCAGCCGAAAGCCCTTTCGGGGGGCTGCTGATAGCGAGGAAGCTGGGGGAGGCACTGCTGCCTCCCGCTCACCTGCATATGCTCCTCCAGATGGCCCGGGCTGCTGCTCTTCATGCGGGAAAACATTTTAAATTAAAATCTTGCCTGTGTTTTTTTGGAGATTTTTGGCTGTTCCCCCCCCGCCCTCGCTTTCCGGAGCTCTGGCCCCTTTGCCATCATTAAGTATAGATGGAGCAGCAGCGTGGTGGAGTGGGGCAGGGGGGCGCGGGGGGGCTGCAGGCGCAGAGTGTGGGTCAGCGGGGGTCTCCGACCGGGGTCCTGCCCCGCAGAGGTGGCCGTGCACCCCGTCATGAGCCCCTTTGGGGCCGGGGTCAGCCCCGGCTCTCCGCAGCCCTCCTGGGCTGCCGGGAGGCTGAATCGCTCCCCTCTGCAGAGCCCCCCATTGAGCCCCGCAGCCAGCCCCTCTCATCGCTCCAATGCCCCCCTGTGCCACCGTCCCCTGCCCCACCGGAGGGGCAGGAGGGCTCCCTCGGATGCCCGGCACTCTGGACACCCATCCCAGCAGCATCCGACCTGGCTCTGCTCCAAACCAGAGCCTTTTCCCACCCGGCAGCTGCTCGGACTGTCCCCCCACCAAGCGTTCAGCCCCTGGCTTTGCAGGGATGGGATGGGAGGGATGGGATGGGATGGGGGGGGCACATACAGCCTTCCCGCTGCGCCCCGAGCCCGGTAGAGGAGTAAAACCCATGCGGGGGCAGGATCCGGCCCCTCCAGGGACTCCGGGATGCCAACTTTTCACAGAAACAGCGGATTACAGCGCATCAGCTCCAATCGATACTCTGCCACGGCAGAAAGCAAAGGGAAAAGAGGAACAAAAAGAGGTTTCTCAGTTGTGGAGGATTTGGGGGTTTTGTTGTGTTTGGAGGGAGAGAAAAAAAAGCCTGAGAAAGAGTTGGGCAGGAAGGGCCGGGGGGGCAGAGCAGGCTCCCCCCCAGCCGGGCACCGCTGTGGCGTGGGACCCTCCGAAACAGGTGCCGGGGAGAGCACACGGGCATGGGGTGGGCATGGAGCGGGCGCAGGGTGCTCCCCCTCCACCGGGCACAGGGGCTTTGACTCCTTCCCCCCCAGATCGGGGCATCCACAGCAAAACCTTCCCGGCCTCAGCCACCTCAGCGGGGCGCAAGGTGGAGGAGGGGGTTTGGCAGAGAGGAGAGAGGTGAAGAGATGCTCAACCCCCGGTCTGGTTCTGCTGAGACCCTCACAAAGAGCAACCAGGCTCGGGGATGCTCTGGACAAAAGCGGGGGTATTAAAGAAGGGGTTTTGTAAACCCAAAGGTCTTCAGGGCTGAGCAGAAGAGATGCCCCGGGAGCTGCTGCCACTGACCCACTTTTGGCTGCAGCCCAAGAGCTCTTTGCAGGTAGTTTGTCTCGTTGTCTGAGCTATCGATTCCTCCTGGGGGAAGAAAAGGCCCTGGCACGGCGAGTGGTGTTGCTAAATGACGGACAGAGCGCTCTGCCCTTGCAAGAGAGGCTCTTTCCCTGGCAGCCGAAACGGCCTTTCCCCGCCGGACGGGGGGACGGGGGACCCTGCACAGGGCAGTGACGGGGACAGGAGCTGGGGGACATCCCAGATTATCCTGCTCCCCCACAGGGACCCCCCAGCAGCCAAACTCACAGCAGGGAGAGCACTCAGGGGGGACGGGGCACATTTTTGTCACCCCAGGTCAGCGGCCCGGCGGAGGACTGTCCGAGCATCGCAGCGCTCTCCCCCTGGCTGCTTGGGATGAGGCTCACGCACCTCCTCTGCATTCTGTGCTCTCGCCGGCGCAGGGGCGAAGAGCTTTGAAGGAGCTGCCCTTTCATTATTAATATGATGATGATGTCTGACGCCGTGTGTGCGCAGCGATGGCTCTCTGCCTCCGGTGGCACCCTGCCAAGGAAAGCGCGCGCTGTTCCTCGGAGAGGGGTCGGTTCCCCCCGTCAGCCTTTCCCCGTCCCCAGCACCGCTCCGCACCTCGGATGGTAAATAACAGAGAGGTTCTGCCCTGCACAGCCCCTCGCTGGATTGGACCCATGGGACATCGGTCCTCTCGCCAGCTCTGGCCCCGTGATATCCTGGGGATGCAGACCCAGTGCTGGCTGAACACATCGAGGGGGGTAAAGTGCCACAGAGCCCTGTCTCGTGGTGTCCCACTCTCTGGAGGGTCCTGTCCCCGCAGGGGCACAGAGCCGACCCGACTCCAGCCCCTGCCCGCCACCACCACTGCAACTCTCCTCACTGTCTTGGACCACAAAATAGAAGCTAGTGTCTGAATTTTTTTTTAAAAGACTCATTTTAGTGCATGCGTCTGATCCCATGTTGCTCAGCCATTTTCTGCCCGCGGGCCAAGCCGGGACCCCCGGGCAGCGTGGGCAGAGCCGGCTCGGGGAGGGGAAACGCCGCCAAGAGCTGCAGCTCCTGGAGGGACCGGCAGCCGCAGCGGCCTGCCGGCATCCTCACATCAAACATCTCTCCCGGTTTTGCCCTCAGGCCACAGCCTGAGACATGAATCATCCCCTCCGTCTGCCTATCGATCTGGGCTGGGCTGCTGGCAGAACCCCCCTCCCCACCCAGCCAAGCCGCTGTCAGCCCCCGGGGGGGTCCTGTACCCAGCGGTGCCTGGCCGCGATGTGTGCCCAAGTCCTTGGGTGCACCGCTGCACCCCAAGCACCCGATCCCTCCCAGCACAGCCCATGGGGCCGGATCCAGGGCCATGGGGCCGCTGGGGGTGGCAGAGCTGGAACCACGGGGCTCAGCTGGCTGGGGACGCCCCTTCCCATGTCCCCAGCACCGCAGCTCCAGCCAGACCCGGTGATGGGTAACGCAAGGTGACACGGCTCGGCGTGAGTCAGTGATGAGCCAGGCCAGCGTCCCCGCCGGCCCCTGGCCCGCCTGAGCGGCGTGCATGGGCAGGGCTCACCCCGAGCATCGCTCGGGCTCCCAGAAACACGGCCCCCTCCGCCAGGCAGGCACCCTTGGTCCTGCTCACCGCCGCATCGCCACGGCTCGGAGAGCCACGCGCCAGCCTGGCCACTGGGAACGGCACCGGGACCCGCCGAGCCGGACCCTGCACCCGCACCCTCACGGGCACCCTTGTGTCGGGGCACAGCGGGGGGACCCCATGCACGGCAGGGGCTGCGAGGGGCCAGCCCCACTCACGCATCCCTGCCCAGCGGGCTCCCAAGCGTCCCATCCCACACCAGCCTCCGCGCTTCGGCTGTGGGTTATGTCAAGGTATGTTGGATTGCAAATTAAACGTCAGCCCGCTGCACGGTCCCGGCTCCATCTGCAGAAAATGAGTTGCTGGACTTGGAGAGTGTCCAGTTGTGCAGCTCGGCGTGCCTAACACCCAGGGCTGACAAGCCACTGAATCACTCCTCCCCGCGCTGCCAGGCCACATGAAGCCAAGATACATTTCTTTTTAATGATAAGTTTTTATTGTTTGGAGTTCAGCTAAAACAGCCTCCCGGGCACCCGTGGCCTCCTGCTTCCAGAGCGGCCGAGCAGTGCGGGGGCTGAGCCTGGCCGGCACAGGCATGCCAAACACCCCACCGGTGGAACGAGTTGGACGGTCTCAGCTGTAAAGCGAAGTCCTTGAAAACCGCCCGTGGGGAAGGAGCTGGGCTGCCGGCCATCGGCATCGCCTGGTAAATCCACACAACGTTGCCGCAGCCAAAGGCAGGATTTGCACCTGGCTGGGAGACAACACACACACACACGCACGGGTACCGACTGCTCGAGCTGACGGCTGTGCTTCCCTTCCCCATCCCGGAGAGCCCTTCGGCACTGTTTGCCAGCCTGGAATGCACCCGACTCTTCCCCAAACGGGCTACGTGCCTGGAGAGAAGCCGCTTGGACCCCTGGCTCCCCGTGCACACACAACCTGCCGCCCCTGCGCCTCGTCTGCCGCCGCAGGGAGGCAGCCCTCACCCCAGCGAAGCCGCACGGGAGCTGCTGGGGGGTCCCAGCCGGGGGTGAGCCCCGGGGACAGAGACCCAGGGGGGTCGCAGCAAACCTCCAGCCCCGGTGTGCCGCCTGCCTGGGGGACAGCTCTGTGCCGCAGGAGGGGCAGTGTGCAGGGGGGCTGCAGGGCCCCCCCGGAGGCTTCCCGGGGGCTTCTCAGCATCGAGAGAGAACCCAGCCTCCCCCCAACTGGATTAACGCAGAGCTGAGCCATCGCTGCTCTCACGATGCTCCTCTGAACCTCTTAGCAACGCTCTTGCCCGCAGGTCAGACAACCGGCAAATAAAAGATTTAAGGGAGGTGCCGCAAAGGTACGGTAAAGAAAACCACATCCACGCCCGGAGAGGTGGTGGTAAATCAGGCCGGAGAGGGACTCGGGCGGGAGCTGCCAGCATGCAGGGCCAGCACCGCTGCTTTGGGCCGGGAACACTGGGGTTTGGGCAAGTGATGCTCCAGTGGGCATCGGTGTGACCCCGTGTGCTGGGGGGCCTGGCCGCTGCCTCCCCCCAGCCAGCACTAGCTTTCCACCATGCGCTGGCTTTTGCCAACAGGCCCCCAGCACTTTGGCTACCCTTGGGCACAAAGGTTTGGGGGGGCTGATGCCAATGCCCCCCCTCTCTGCCCAGCACCCTGCCCATCCCTGCCCACTGGTGGGACTGAGCCCCTTCAGCGTGGGGTGCTGAACTGGGGAGCGTAGCTTTGGAAAGGGGGTGAGCAGGTCCCCAGCGCACCCAGCCCCCGCCTGCCCCCCGGCCCCCTGTAACGCCCCTGGACCCGCTGGCATCAACCCCTGCCTTACCTGCTGCCGCTCCTCCAGCTGTGCTGCCACATCTGGGCAGCTGCGGGGCCCCGGGGCAGGAGGGGGGGGCTGGGATCCGGAGCGCCCCCGGAGCCGCTGGGGCGGCCAGGGAGGGGCAGGGCAGCGCTGGGGGGGCCGGGGCGAGTCCCCGGGGCATCGCCGGGCGGTGGCCCCGGAGCGGGGCCGGGGGAGCGCCCGGGGGCGGCGGGCGCGGGGGGCAGCGGGAAGCGCCCCCCGGGCCAGGGGCGAGCGGGCGGGGGGAGCGGGGAGGGAAGATCCACCCCCGTGTCCGTGTCCGTGTCCTCCCTCCCTCCTCTTCCTCCCTCCCTCCTCCGCCGCCGCCGCCGCCGCCGCCGCCGCCCGTCCTCCCGCCGCGGCCAGCCGGGCAGCGCAGGCGGGCCGGGGCTGCGCTGCCGGGGAGGGGGTCTGGGGGGGTCCGGGCACTTGGGCTGGAAGTTGCGGCGCGATGGGCAACGAGCGCTGGAAAACCATGGGAGGAGCCTCGCAACTTGAGGACGGGCAGCAGGAGAAATCGCAGGTACGGGGCGGGGGGCGGCGGGGGGCGGCGGGGAGGGGGCCAGCCCGGGGGTCCCACCGAAGCCCCCCCGTTCTCCCAGCGAGCTTTTCTCCCGGTGCAGCCCGGCGGGGTGAGCTGCTCCCCGGTGCCCCCCTATGCGGAGCCCCCCGGGCTGCCTCCCCGCCCCCCCCCCCGAATTACTGAGTTTATTTTTTGGCAGCCAGCGTCCCCTCACCCTGCAGCGCCGGGGCTGCCCTCGGCCGGGCAGCGGGCGAGACCCTGGGGCTGCCCCACACGCCTCTGACGAACCGCTGCACGGTTTAAACTGCTTAAATAACCCTTTACAGGGGATTTGGCATCTCGGCTCCCTGCTGCAGCCAGAGCCATCCCTCTTGGTTCGGGGACTCCCGGCCGCCTGGCCCTCCCTTAACCTCCAGGAGCCCCCCTGGTTTTTGGGGAGAGGCCGGCGTTGCGGCGGGGTGCGGCGAAGCGGTGGCAGAGCCTGTGGCGACGCGTGGGGGATCCGCCACGTGCCGGAGCCTGTTTGCACAACCCGCCGCACGTGTGCCAGCTCCTCCAGCCCAGCGAGCGGGTAGCGGCCAGCTGCCCGGCCTCCAGCTCCCCGGCCTCCAGCTCCCCGGCCTCCAGCTGCCGAGCCTGCCCGAGCAGGTAGGGAAGCACAGGCATGGCTGCGTGGCCGGGGCGCGCAGCTGCCCTGCCTGCACTCCGGGTGCAGGCAGGGCGGGAAGGGAAGGGGTGCGGAGTATGGGCAAGCGTGCCTGGGAAGAGCTGGGGGAAAGCGAGTCTCCGACGGAGCCTGTGAGTCAAGGGAAGGAGCCAAGAGCCGGCAGCGTCTGCCCTCCCTCCGCACCCCCACGCTGGGCGAGGATGGGGGGGACCAGCCGGCCCCGTCCGTGAGACCCACTCGCCCCCGGGTCTGCTGCTTCCCTGTCCCCCTTCCACCCGCAGCAATGGAGGAAAGGGACTTCTGCCTGACTTCTCCCTTCTGCACACCCTTCTCCGAGCCCTCTTCCCCCCGGTCAGCCCATCCATGCCGAACGGCTCCCTCACTCGCTGGAGAGGGGCTGCCCACCCCGAGCGGCACGGGAGGCCCCAGACCCCCCCCATCCTGAGAGAGAAACCTCGCTCTCCTCTCCCCTTCCCGGCAGAGCTGCCTCCCTGGCACGCAGCCCCTCCACGCAGGGGGCTGAGCGGTGCCGTCCGGCTGGAGCCGCTCTCCGCCCGGCTTTGTGCCCCGCCATCGCCCCGAGGATGAGCTGGGCAGGATGGGTCCGGGCCCACCACCCATACGGGGCTGGACAGCACAGCCCGGAGCCGGTGGTTCATGCACGGGGTTGCAAAGGAGGCACAGAGTTTGCTGTGCAGCCGGTGCTGGGCTCCCAGCTCCCGTAAGCTCCGGTGGAAACCCGTCCCAGCCCGCCTGAGTGCTCACCCATGGAGCTGGCTCCGGTGCACTCGCCAGCCCTCTCCTCTGCTCTCCCGGAGCCGCAAAGTGCGCCGTGCTGTCGGAGCGGCAGCAGGCAGGCTTTGGATGACGGAGGAGAGCAGGTAACGGGAGCGGGATTCAGTTCCTCTGCCTCTGTGCCTGCAGGGAGCGAGCGAAGTGCGGCGCTCGGCTCCGGGAGGGCGCGGGGAGCAGCAGGGTGCAGGGGGGGCAGCTGGGGTACAGCCCCTGCCCCAGGGCGAGCGGGGACCGGGGCTGCAGCCTTGCGCAAAGCTGAGCAGCGGCAGAGCCGGGCAGGCAGGGAGGCTAGAGAGGGACGGGGCAGCGGAGCAGAGCAGGGCCAGCGGCTGGGAGGCGAAAGGAGCTGCTTGAGCTGCTCTGGAGCGAGCAATGGCTCGGGGGGTGCAGGACTGGCCCTTGCTGTCCTAGGGCTCCTTCGGAGCTGGGTGGACCCCGGCAGTAAGGTGGGGGGCAGCTGGGCTAAAGTTTGTCCCAGCAGCCGAGCCTGGGCAATGCAAACCAGTGTCCACCTGCCTCAGAAGCACAACCAGGGTCCTGCTTCGTACCTGGCTGGGGGCACGGCTCAGGGGGAGAGCAGCCAGGGCTGCCCGCGGTCGCTGCCCACCATCCCACAGCGCAGAGCTGGCCTGGCGAGCCAGCAGGAGCAAGGGGCACCTCCTCCTCGAAGGGCATCTCCCACAGCGGAGCTGAGCCTCTCCCGCCACCGTTCTCCGTCCATGCTCCGTGGGGACCAGCCCACCTCCGGCTCTGCTCCGGCTGCCCCGGGTACCAGCCATCTCGCATCCTACCCTCCCCTTCCCTCCCCGCAGGCTGCGTGTGCCGGAGCTGCTGTCTCCCACGCCCAGCACAGCCGCTCGCCCGGCCGGCTGGCTGAGGCGGCTGGGGACGCGTGGGGGGACGACGGGCGCTGGGGCTGCAGGGCCCCACAGCCCCAGGGTGCAGGGCAGCCCATGGGCTGCTCGCGCGGCGTGGCTGGGGCACTGAGATACTGCCTGAGCCAGCGCAGGGCATGGAGAGCCCGGCTGAGCTTTGCTCCGGGGAGGCAGCAGTGCCTCGGTTCCTGCCCAGGGCTCCTTCCCGAGCTCCAGCCCCAGCTCCAGGGCAGGTTTGCAAGTGAAGCTCCACTTGTCCCGAGCACCTCCCAGCCTCTGCTCTCCTTCGGAAGGAGTGATTTGGAGACATTGGGACCTCCAGCCCGATGGATGTCCGCAGGGGGACATCAATAACCAGGGCAGCTGCCACATGGTCAACAGGGAGATGTCCTGCGGCTGCCTGAAAGCCTTGGCAAGAAGATCCAGGAGCCCGAGGCCATGCAACGGAGGGCAGAAAGCCCTGGAGCCACGAGGGCCGTGGCCACGGTGGGGCAGGAGCACGCAGCCGAGGCGTCTGCAGGGCCCCGTGCCGGGAGCTGGGCGTGCAGCTGCAGTGCTGCTGTGCTGGGGGCGTTTAGGGGAACCCACACCCCAGTTTGGAGTGTTGCTGGTGCCGCTGGCGGAGCGTTTCCCTCCTCTCCCCACTGCGGGTTGCCAGGTAACACAACCTGCCAGCCAAATGCCGTGGGACTCGTAAAGCTGCCACTGCTCGGGATCTTGCGGTCGCAAGCAGAGGGGGTCACTTGCGAAGGGGATCGGCCCCCGGTTCCTGCCCCAGTTCCCAGTGCCGGTGGGAGGGCAGCGACGCTGGGGCTTGAAAGCTGGAAAACAGCTGGATGCAGCTCCCGGGCAGAGCTGCAGGATTTTGGTGTGTTAAAGCCCAGTTGGGATTTGTGTGGCCAAGCACAGCTCTGCTCTTGAAGCCCTTAATGCTCAGATGGGTCCCTTGGATGTCGCAGCCCACCTGCGTGTCCCGGTGGGCATGTTTTGGGCTGGGGACATCAGCAAGGTGGGGAGCAGCAGCGTGCGGGACAGGAGGGCGCAGAGCCGGGGAGCTGAAGGTGCTGCGATAGCCGGGTCAGCTGCGGGGACATGGTCCCTGCTCACTCCACGGATCTCAAACCACCCGACGGTGGCCTCTGGTCAGCAGCCGTCCCTCCTGTCACTTCTGCGCTCGCAGGGTGCCGAGGGGCCAGGTCGAGCCCAGGTCCTGGGTATCCACGTGAGGGTGTCAGCGATGGGCATCTCCCACCTCCGTCTGACACCATCCTGCTGCTCCCTCATGGCCCCGTGCTTCAGGGCAAACTCCTCGACCCTCTGCTTGCCGAAAGCTCCTCTTACTGCCTTTGACGTCTCCTTTTAGTGCACACCGAGGAGCTGAGCCTGGGGCTGCCTCATTACGGAGGTCCCTGCCGGGGTGGCTTCTCATTCAGCCCAGCGCCGTTTGCATCTCCGGCCTCACTCCACGGGCTAGGAAAGAAACCCAGAGCATCCCCCGGGGCTGGCGGGGCACCCGCAGCCCCCCGGACCCTGCCCGGCCAGCCCCGCCGCAGCCGGGGTCACCTTAATGCAAATGGTTGCGGGAGCATGAACGAAATGAAGGGTGCTTGAAGGAAGGTGTCACTCCAGATAGATGTGCACAGGAGGGGACAGGGCCTGGGAAATCTTTGCAGATGCAGCAATTTTCCCCTCGTTTCGGGGGAAAGTAGTCTTTGTCTCTCCGAATCTGCAGCTTTCTGGTAGCCCTGCAATTCCTTGTGACAGCCGTGGCCGGGGTCAGGGGAAAATCACGGCCTCTGTCCTGCAGGTGTAATGAGAAGGGGAGGCGGCGGGAGGACGGGGGGCTGCTGCGGCCGGGTGGCAGCTCACTCCCTCCGCGCTGACGGCATCGGCACCTCATGCTTTGGAAAGAGAAAAGACTCTCAGTGCGTGCGGAGCAGCTCCCATGGGCTGCCACGGTGGAGCTGCTGGAGGTGCTCGAGGGGGTCAGAGACCTTCACAGCGACCGGGAGGCTTCAGGAGAGGTCCGAGGGCTTTGGGAGCAGCTCTGCTCCCCTCTGGCAGGCAGCGAGGGTGCAAGGGGGATGGGGACGCATGGCCCCCCGCAGCTGGGAGATGCCCCGTGCAGGGCGGTCCCCAAGATGCTCAGGGCGGTGTGGTCCCAACATCGACGCACAGCCTCCCCTTGCTGCTGGGGACAGCCCCTGCCTTCCCTCGCCTCCTTGCTTTCCCCACGGTCCCCGCTCCAGGGGCCACGGGGTGTTTTCCCTTTTTCTCCCCATGTTTGTGCCCAGGGCAGCAGGGAGCCCCACACGCACCTCCCGGGGAGCCGGGGCTGCTCCATCTGAGTATCATTGCCTTAAATAAAACATGCCAGCGGCTGCCACGCGTTCGCTCTCTTTATTATTTCATACCTCTGGCTCCCAGGCGAGTTTAGCTGCTTTGGTCGCTGAGCACTCGCCCGTGGCCTCCGTGTCCCTGGCAGAACCGCAGGACTCCCTGGGGTCCCCGTGTCCCCTCCTCTGCCACCACCGCCATGTCCAACATCGCCTCCCCCCGTTGCTGGACCCCCCAAAGCCTGTGAGGGTTTGAACCCACCTCTCAGACGAAGGGGAGCAGGATGGGTCCGTCTGGATGGGTCCCCACGGCATCTGTCTCTCTGTCCGCAGAGGATGAGCTGCGGGTACATCCTGTGCACCGTCCTGCTCTCGGTGGCCGTCCTCCTGGCGGTGACAGTCACGGGGGCCATCCTCTTCATGAACCACTACCACACGCCCGGCACCGAGTCGCCCCCGGTCATCAGCACCAACCCCGAGGAAGCCAACGCGCTGGTCACCATCGAGAGAGCCGACAGCTCCCGCATCAACATCTTCATCGACCCCAACTGCCCCGACGCGGCAGGCACCTTCGGGCGCCTGGAGGGGCTGCAGACCTCCCTGCTGCGCGCCGTCACCGACCACGACGCCGAGGCCAAGGCCACCAAGAGCCAGCAGAAGGCCCTGCTGGTCACCGTGGCGGACGAGGTGGCCAAGCTGCTGACACACGCCGTGCAGCTGCGCGCCGACTGCGACGGCCTCAAGAAGGGGCACAGCGCCATGGGGCAGGAGCTCAGCGCCCTGCAGGGTGAGCAGGGCAGGCTCATCCAGGTGAGCTGGGGCTGGGGGTGCCGCACGGTGCTCCCTGGGGACAGACCCCCCCCCAAGTCCCCATGTCCCCGGGCCGTGGCGGCTTGCAGCCCCTGCCCATGGTGTCCAGGGGAGACCTCCAGCAGAAGGAGCTGAGGTTTAAGGCGGGTGCTTGGGAGGTGCAAGTTTAGGAAGCACAACTGCAGCTCCAGCTCACCAGCCGCCAGCGTCTCGCTGCCAGACCACCCCAGTGCCGCTGAGCTGGGCGTGCAGCCTCCCACATTGTGGGTCTCCCAGCTCCAGGTCCAGTTTGGGGGCTCCGAGCAGAGCCGAGCACAGCACAGGAGCATCCCAAGTGCAGTTCATGCAGCAATCAGGCCCCCCTTATTTACAGTCCCCAAAATATCCCAGCCGATGAGCTGTGTTGAAATGCTTACCTGGGTATGCCGGGGGTCTGCCGGGCATCGTAGCAAGACCCGGGGCACGGCTGGATGCTCGACTCCGTGCCCAGCCCTCCTGCTGCTCATCCCCCTCCAGCCAGAGCTGCTTGATCTCCGCTGCTTCACTTTGCTCCCCGTCCTGCTGCTCTGCCACGGCCACCCCACGTCACTCGCCCAGCCCAGGTCACCTCGGGGTACAGCGGAGAGCCGGCGGCTGTCTCAGGACATGGCTATTCCTGCCACCTCCGTGATCCCATCCCCTTGCCCAGAGATGCTCTTTGTCCCGCGGGGTGGCGGCACCGACGCACCCAGGTTCAGGGATTTCTCAGCCCTGGTGGCGATAGGCGCTGTCTGGACCCTGACCCCAGGCCAAAAAGCACCGGAGATGCCGTATGGGATTTGCTGTGACTTTTATGTCCCCACTTGGTCCCCACCAGCCTGTACCCTGGCAGGGAGCGTTGCTGCCCGCATGCACTGGGGAGCCGTGGGAGCGGGCAGAGCATCCTCGCAGCAGAGTGTCCTCGCAGCGGAGCGGTCAAGGGGCTGGGGGGGCAGAAGGGGTTTAACCGCATTTAACCTTGTCCCCTCCATGTGTCCCCTGCCCACAGCTGCTCTCGGAGAGCCAGACCAACATGGCTCGGCTGGTGAGCTCCGTCAGCGACGTTCTCGACACGCTGCAGAAGGAGCGCGGCAGTGCCCGGCCCCGGCTCAAGGCTGACCTGCAGCGAGCACCGGCCAGGGGAGCGCGGCCCCGGGGCTGCTCCAACGGTGAGACGGTGTCCCCGTCCGTCCCCGGGGAGAGGGGTGTGCCTGGGGCTGCTCTCGGCAGAAGAGGGGAGGGGGAAAACCACCTGAGAGGAGGGAAACCACCCTGGAGAAGGGATTTAATACAGCGGGGGGCTGGCAAGAAGATGGGGGGCAGGCGGGAGATGGAAAGTCATGTCCTAGAAGGGGTGTTTCTCACTGTGTGGGCCCCAGTTGTCCGTAAACCAGGCAGCACAAACCAGGCAGACGTAGCTGGGGCAAAAGCAGAGCAAGAAGCGCCCGTTCGCCTTCATTTGGGTGCGGGAGGCAGCGCTGCATGGGACTCGGAATAAACAGGCACATTCATCATCATTTGGTTAAGATGAAGCTGAGTAAGGCTGTCCCGGGGCTGCGAGCACGCGCCCGTACTCTGCCTGCAGCTGCCCCCGGGCATCAGCTCCCTCCTCCCCAGCTGGGTCCCAGCCTGCCCTTGCCCTCATATGGGGACATGGGTCGGTCCCTGCCGGCTGCCGGGGGGGTCCCCGTGGTGGCTGCGTCCCCCCGGGCACCGCTCGCCCTGAGCATCGGAGGAGAGGAGGGAAAGGGCAAGGCAGCACCGAGCTGCCAACTAGAGCTGGCAGCAAGGTTGAGAGCCTGAAAGAAATGGCAAGACATTAAATTAGATCATTAATTAACCAGCTTTCCTCTCATCCCACCCCATCCCAATGCCACGCTGCAGGCTCCCGGCCCCGAGACTGCTTTGACATCTATGCGAGCGGACAGCAAGAGGATGGGATTTACTCCATCTTCCCCACGCACTACCCCTCTGGCTTCCAGGTCTACTGCGACATGACGACGGACGGGGGCGGCTGGACGGTGAGCTGCCGCCGTGCCGGGGGCCACCGGGTGATGCCACCGCCGGCCACGGGCTGTCCCCGTGCCAGGGTGCCGGGGGTGGGAGATGTCGCTCTTGGCGCTTGGATGTGTCAACGGGATGGGGATAAATGCAAACGGGGTCTGGCTGCGCACAGGGTGCCCGGGCCCGTGGGGAAGCAAGCAAACAGGCTTGTCCGTGTTACCTGTGCCGGTGACATCGGCAGAGCTGCCCGGTGCTGCCGGGCTGAGCCCTGCGCCGGAGCCCAGCGGCCCTGCCCCGGGCTTGGGGAGCTTGGCTGGAGCTGGAGGGTGGCTTCAGGCGGGGAGTGGGATGCCATGGCTGGAGTTCGTCCTTCTCGGCGGGGCTGGTGCCCGGCTGGGGCACAGCGTAGCTGCGGTTGTGCCGTGGGGTGAACGGCTGTGCTTCGCCCCGTCCTCGTGGTCCCCGTGAGCTGGTGCCGGGGCTCGGGACGGACCCCAAACCCAGCACGTTTCGCCTCGTCTAGCGCAGGGACGCCCGGGGCGCCTCCGATGCTGTGCTGATTCATTCACTGCCCGGCTGCCCTGTCCGATTCGCTTTGCTGTGGCGGCTGCAACGGCCCCGTAATCATAGTAATGGGAGCAGGGGAGATGGGGGACGCGGCACTGGCAGCCTCGAGCCTGGAGACCCCCCCTTGCCCCGGGGGCCCCTTGGGTGTGAGCAGCCCCTACCCGGGAGGGCGTCACTCGGGGCGCTGGCAGGGCAGCGAGGGGGTCCCGGGGAGGTGGTGGGGGGCTCCCCGGGAGGGGTGGGCAGGCAGCCTCTCCCCCAAGGACACGCTGGGTGAGCCGAGCCGGCCAGCACCCCTCCAGCTGGGTGCCCTGGGAAACAAATCCCCACGATCTGATTCCCCTAAGCAGCTTTGAGCAGTGCCAGGAGGGAGCTTAGCCCCCCTGCCCTCGGGGGGCTGATGAGCCTTCGGCCTCGGTCTGCCCAGAGCCCACCCCGGGCAGGAGCGACCTGTCGTGCACAGGTTGGTACTAGCAGCTCCAGCGGGGAAACTGAGGCACAGTGCAGCCCTGGGGACCCCAGCTCCTGGGGGACTCACAGAGGGAAAAGGGGGGGACACCACTTGCTCCAAAGGGTGGGGAGGGTCCTCGTAAACCCCGTGCACAGCCTCCGCCAGCCCCAGCCACGCTCGAGCGCTGCCTGAAGAGCAGCCCAAGGTGATTAGCGAGACACTCAGAGGCTTATTTAAAGCTGCTGCAGCCAGGAGGGCTCCAGCTGGGCTGGGGCGGGGGCGAAGCAAATGATTTTACACCCAGCAGCATCGCGGGCTCCGGCAGCGGGGCCGGCACGGTGCTGCCTGCAGCACCACGGCTCTGCCCTGCCTTGACCGGGGCAGAGGAGCCAAACCAGGTGCCAAATCCCAGCATTCCAGAGATGGGCGCATCCGGAGCAGGGCTGAAGGTGCTCACCCTAGGCTCCTGTTTTGTGGGGCTGCTCTGCAGTGCAGGCTCCCAAACATAATTCCAGCCCCCCCAGGTGGCGGTGTGGGGTGTCTCAGCCATCTCCCGTGGGGCTGGGGACGTGGAGGGGGTCCCTGGGGCACTGACTCACCTGGGCTCCAGGTAAGCCATGGCACGGCTGAGCGCCGTGGTGCAGAGCCTGGGAAATTTCCCTCCCCTCCTCCTCCTCCTCTGGAGCGATTACTCCTGACATTTGGGCTTATTTGCATGTGGGTGGGTGGGTGGAAGCGATGGCAGCAGCTGAATCAATTTTGACTCGGGAGCTTGGGAGCTGCTGAGCTAAGCCTTAGCCTGCATGAATGGCTTAGAGACCATGGGGAGCGGGGCTGGGGGAAGAGCCGCCCCGATGCCCCGTTGGGGAGAAACCCGGCCGGGGTCAGTCGCCGGGTGCTGCTCAGCATCTCCCCATCCCCACGGCGTGATCTGCAGTGTCACCCTGTCCCCTTGCCAGAGGCAGGATCCCTGGTCGTTCCCCATCCCTTTCGTTGGGAAGGCTGAGCAAGGCGCAGCCCTCGCCGGACCAACACCTCTCCTCCCCACGACGCCTGCATCCAGCCCCGGGCAGCTGAAATCCCCCGCACTGTGCGAGCGATTGCAGCTCTGGGGCTGTTTGCTGCCTGTTGGCATAGTCGAAAAGCAGAAATCTGGCCGAGAGGGCAGCCAGCATCGGTGTTTGCGCAGGGCAGGGTGACACGAAGGTGAAGAAATGTGGGAGGGAAGAGCCGGGGAGCCCCCAGCACACCCCTCAGCCCATTTTGTCCCCCCCCTCGGTCCTGCCCGCCAGCAGCGGGGCCACGTTTGCAGCCGGCTGGGGCCTGGGTCCGGGTCGGTGCCCGCCAGCGCCAACGGGAGCATCCACGTCCTGCGCTCAGCGCCGACTTTAATTGCAGCGACTGCCCCAGGCTGACCCGAGCCTCGCGGCAGCGCCTGGCTGCAGCCGTGTAATTGCCCAGCCTGACCCCGACTCCCCCCTTTGACACTCACCTCTGGCACTTTATTAAAGTAATAATGGGGTGACGGAGGGCGGGGGAGGCTCAGCATCCCGGGGGGCCTGAAAAAGTTGTCTCTTTACATGCTGTTTGTCTTGGGAAGTCTTTGCAAACGCCCCGTGCTCCTCCCGATGCCCCTCAGCCTCCATCACTGCCCAGCTCGGGCAAAGACCCCCCGGGATCAGCATCTCAGCCCCGTAAGCAACGGTGCTGCAACGGCTCCGGCTGCCTCAGCATCATTTTCCATGCACAGCGCGGATTGGGAAATGGTGGGAAAGCCGAAGGATGCGGAAGAAAAGACAGTGCTGGCAGGATGAGGGCTGTGGTAATGTTAAGTGACAGCTTCCAGCTTCACGGGCACCTGCGGCGCCGGGGATGCTTGCGGGGACAGCTTCGCCCAGCCTGCTCGTCACCCGCCGGAGGGGTCCTGGCGCGGGCTGGGGAGTTTGAGTAGACACTGATGCATTTACACATGGGCTGGGATAAGCCGAAGGCAGCGGGTGAGACGAGCCCAGGGAAATGCGTGCTGTTTCCAAAAGATGTGATTTATGTGTTGCCACGAACGGGGACGAGGTGCTGGCGGGGACAGGCAGGAGCAGCCGGGTCCCCGGGCCGGGCAGCGCTGCCAGCCCTGGTGTTCGCAGGCTATCACACGGGATCGGCGGTTCCCGGGCCAAGACCGGCTCCTGCGATGCTCCGAGTTTGTCTTCTCCAGGGCTGAACCCGAAGACAATCTCCCCGCTGTGATGGGGGCTCAGAGGAATGCCATGGGGCCGGGGGGGTTTCCAGCCCGCCGGGGGTTTGGTGGGGGCTGGCATCAGGGGGCTGTGGGGAGAGGGAGCAGAGCCCTCCCTCACCGCCAGCGCCACGGCAGGCACAGGCTGGCACTCCCGCTTTTCTCCTTTTTTTAACCCATTTTTCTGAGTTGGTGCCTTTGCAGGGGCCTGTCCCTGCCCCGCGAGCTCAGCGGGACTGGGAGAGGCAGAGAGCGAGGGAGATAAATATTTCAGCCTTGCCGTTAAAGAAGAGAAGGAAATCCTTTTTGCTTAAGAGGGGGTGATGCATATTTGATGAGGAGGAAAAGAGCAGCGAGGCAGGGCTGGGAGCGCGCGGCGAGCCTGCGGGTCACCGGTGCACGCAGCATCCCGGGGCGGGGGGCGAGGAGGAGGCTCCCACATCCCCACCTGCACACAGCGGGTGCACGAGTGAAGCACGAGGAGGGACTGTGCACGAGAGATGATGAGGATGGAGCAGGAGACCCAGGAGGACACAGGACCTCCAGCACCCGCCAGCCCTTCCGACCCTGTTTCGAGCCCCTTGGGGCTGAGCCCGGTGGGCAGCGGGGCACCGAGGGCTCCTCCGGCACCGAGGCTCAGCCAGCAGAGTCGTGCCCCGCACGCTTCCCCGGGCACTGCTCGGGCAATTGGCCTATTTACATCTGCGGGTCAAAGCCGATTAAGAGGGAGCATCGGTGCTGCCTCCGCCGCCTTCCCTGCGCGGCAGCACCGGAGCCGACGTTGGCTGGGGAAAATCAGCTTCGGGCCCCCGTCCAGCCGCGCCATCCCCCTCTCCCAGCAAGCCTGAAGAAAGCCCCTTTAAACGGGCTTAACCGCAGCTTCTCAAGTGCTCAACGCAGGGATAAAAATTAAGGCTCTAATTCTAGAAGGTAAGTACAGCAGGATCAGAGCCGTGCCGTGCTGAGGAGCGGGCCGGAGCCTGCGCCGGGCATCCCTGGCCCCAAAACCACCCATCTGGTGAAGGGCAAAATGGCATGAAGTTCATGAGCTGGGTCTCCTCCGCATGCTGGGATGGGCAGGAGCAGCCGGGGGGAGGCTGCGAAGGAGCATCCCCGCGGTGGAGCAAAGCACAGCGGCTTCCCAGCCGGCGCGGGGGCTCAGCAGCGCCGCCCGAGCCCGGGATGCTGGAAGTGGGGTGAATGGGCTCAGTGGCAGAGCCCAGCCCCGAAGACAGGGTGCTCGGGCCCCTTGGCTGCTGGCACACAGGGTGGCTCTTCCTAAATCACCCAGCGCCCCGTCCCCCCCCGCCGCAGCCCCAGGAGTGCGGCACTTGGTGGCAATCGGGCAGGCTGGCTCAGCCAAGTTTAATGCAATTAGTCCAGGGCTGGAGGCTTAATTAAGTTCAAATGGTTGGACACGGAGCAGCATTTTCTGGATCATTGTCAATAAATCAAACCCGAAACTGTAAAAAGGGGCTGAAACACACAAGGCATGACATGCCGATGAGCAGATGGGAAGAGGAAAAGGGAAAGGCTCCGAGGAGAAAAGCTGCACTGAGCCCCGGGGATCTGGCCAGGATCTGGGGGCTCTGCAGGAGTTGGGGTGGTCAGTGCCCCACAGTTAATTTCTCTGGGAGACTAACGAGGCCGTCACAGGAACGATGCCTGATAACGGGGCGGCTGCCCAGCAGAGAGCGGGGACCCGGGAGTTTTACATGGCACCGAGCATCCCACCATTTGCAGGATGGCTTGGACTGACCTGAGCAGCACGTGCTGCAGGGACAGACCGAGTGATGCCGTCCGTCCGTCCATCCGTGCCTCTGCTCCCATGTGCAACAGCAGAGCCCAGGGTTTCCCCACGCGCAGCCTGGAGCCGGGTGCGGGGTGCCCACCCCTCCCGGGGGCACCGGCCACCTTCCCGCAGGAACACACCACGGGTTTCCCAAGCTCTGCTCTCAATTGCATTGGAGGATCCAATGAAGGGTTTTATCTGACCCGACTCGCCCGTCCCCGGGAGCCTGAGCTGGCATTTCCCTGGGGACCTGCTCGCCAGCATCCCTGTGTAATTACTGAGTTGAAAGGGTTTAATTTGTGCCTGCGTCTAATAAGGTGGCGGGGAGGGGTGGGCAGCACTGTGGGGAGCAGGGGGGCTGCCCAAGGTGTGCAGGCTCGGAGCAGCCCCACGACTGACACCCCGCATGTCTCCCTCCCCAGGTGTTTCAGCGGCGGGAGGACGGCTCCGTGAACTTTTTCCGTGGCTGGGAAGCCTACCGGGATGGCTTCGGGAAGCTGACGGGAGAGCACTGGTTAGGTGCGTGGGGCTGGCAGTGCCCGCTCCTGGGTGGGCTGGCAAAACCTGGGGTCCCCCAGTCCCCCCGGGAGACCTGGGGGTTCCTTTGCAAAGGAAAGGACACCGAGGCCCCCGTAGCCAGCGCTCGCATCCTAGGAGTGACAGCCCGGGCAGGCGGGGAGGGGACCGGGTGCCTGCACAGGGGCAGGGAAGCGATGGGGCTGTTTGCCCGCGAGCTGAGCACATGCCCTTGGCTGTGCAGCAGTAACAGAGCGAGGGCTGGAGGGTGGGAACCGCTCCCCGTTCCACCCCGCACCCCCTCCCCAGGGACCCCCGGCCCCCCTGGCCCTGCCGGGGTCCCTCACTCACCCCCTCCCTCTGCCACAGGGCTGAAGCGGATCCATGTGCTGACGGTGCAGGGCAGCTACGAGCTCCGCATCGACCTGGAGGACTTCGACAACGGCACCGCCTTCGCCCACTACGGCAGCTTCGGCGTGGGGCTCTTCTCCGTCGACCCCGAGGAGGACGGGTACCCCATCTCCATCGCCGACTACTCGGGGACGGCAGGTAGGGCGGCGGGGCGGGGGGAACGCGCGTGGCCCCATGGGGCAGGGGGAGCCCACGGGCACCAAACCCCCTCGCCGGGGTGTTAGCAGTCTCCTCTGGCACTGGCAGCGGTGCCGGCTGCATCCCTGCAGCCACGGGGAGCTGGAGGCCGAAGAGGGGCTGCAGTTGGGCATTTGCAGGGTGGGTGACCCCAAGTGCCCTGTACATCACTGAAGGAGCCCCATTGGGGTGCCCAGGGGAGCCCCCCGGGGTGGGAGACAGCCCGAGGGCAGGGTGAGGGGCAGGAAGGGCCCATCGCAGCTCCTTTCCCCCGGCGGCAGGAGACTCCTTCCTGAAGCACAACGGGATGAAGTTCACCACCAAGGACCTGGACAATGACCACTCGGAGAACAACTGCGCGGCTTTCTACCACGGTGCCTGGTGGTACCGCAACTGCCACACCTCCAACCTCAACGGGCAGTACCTCAAGGGCCACCACAGCTCCTACGCTGATGGCATCGAGTGGTCCTCCTGGACCGGCTGGCAGTACTCCCTTAAGTTCACTGAGATGAAGATCCGGCCCGTCCGGGAGGAGAATTAGCTGGATGGCATGAACCCCCCACCCCATGCCCAGCCCCCCGCCCTTCCCCACAGCCCCGTCCCCCCCAGCCGCCCTCCTCCCTGAGGGCTAGCCCATCTTCGAGGGGCCCCTGGGGAGTGCCTGTCCCCAGGGAGGGTGGCTTTCGCTCCCAGGCACCCATGGACATCACCAGACCTTTGCTTCCTACTGCCATGGCTCCCCCGCAGCTGAAATGGGTCTCCTGGCCAGAGCGTGACCCACAGCCGGTGCTCAGGCTGCGGCAGAGGGCAGCGGGATGCGGGGATTTGGGCAGCGGTGCCCGGCGGGGTTTGGCAAGGAAGGGAAGGGGCTGCCTGGAGGGAGCGAGGGAGGGAGGAAGGGATGCAGCAGCCCGGGCAGGCTGGGCACCTCCACTCGTCTCCACTTCAGGCACAGACCCCCAGCAGTGGCCTGGCCGAGCCGGTGAGGGACTGGCAGACGCTCGCCGTGGGGAGCCCTGAGCCCCGCAGAGCCCCCGGGACTGGGACAAGGCTGCTGCTCCGCGGTTCCGGACTGGAACAAGGCTGCTGCTCCGCGGTTCCAGCTCACCCCGTGGTGCTGCTGGGGATGGGGAGGGCTCGGCTGGGTTGCAGCCCGTGCAGGCGCCTGACTGATTCCATCTCCCCTCTGCAAACACTCGCCTCTCCCCCTGCAAGAGCAACGCAGCCGGAGAGGGACAGCTACGAACTCCTTCACCCCCGTTGTCCCTGTCCTGGCTCCTGGAGCCTCCCGGCGGGTTGGGACACCCCAAAGCAAGCTGGCACGGTGCTGCAAGGACACACGCCCAAAACCGAGCACAGCACAGAGCTGTTTCGGTGGTGCTGGGGAAATGGGGAGCACGGCGAGGAGGAGGAGGAGGAGGAGGTGAGGAAGGCTTGCTTCCCGGCACGTTTCTGCCTGCGTTCCCTTCCTCCCAGACCTGCTGGGACTCACATTGGCATCCAAAAGCTGTGATCTTTCCTGAAACCCTTGGCTTCGGACAGCATGCCCGCATGCCCCCGGGCGAGCCCCCTCTGCTCGCTCCCGGCCTGGGGACCCGCATTTGTTTTCACCCAGGATGAGCCACACTCTGGCTCGGCACCTGCAGACAATCAAAGCCTTTCATTTCTTCAAATCCCATTAAGGTTTTGCAAAAAGAAGCCCCGAGTGGGGCTTAGCATCTGCAGGGCCCTGATAACCAGGCGGCAGGTGATGCCTCGTGCCGGCCGACCCGAGGAGGAGCTGCCATGGGGTGCGGGGCTGCCTTCCCCCTCCGGCTCCCTGGAAGGACTCAAATGGGGGATTTTGTCCAGAAAAAAAACCCCAAAACCCCAAGCCTGAGCGGGCTGTGGAGGAACAGGGAGGGGAGGGGGACAGCCAGGACCCCCGCCACGCTTTACCTGGTTTTTCTGCCTGTGCTACAGCAGCAATGGGGAGCAGAGCCCCCGCACCGGGCTCTGGCCCAAGAAACACCGCCGGATGGACGGACTGCCCGAGGAGGGGAGGAAAGCTCCCGCCGTCCCCGTTTCCAGGGAGGCTTAAGGCACGGGGAGATCAAAGGCTCATCTTCCTGGCTGTGACAGATTTGTACTTCCCTGCGTGCTTCTCCTTTTTTTAAGCCTTCCTCACCTCAGACCCGGTGCTGGACGAGCCCTTTCGCCTGCCGGGCGAGTCCCCATCTGTCTGTCCTGCTGGGGAAGCAGGGACAAACAATGCATTGGGGATCACCGCTGCTTTCCCCTCTCCCAGAGACGTTCCTCGGAGGACTCGGGTGAGGACAAGCTCCGAGCACAGGCACCAGCTCTACCCGCTCCGTCCCTGCCCAGAGCAGCCAGCCAGGCTGGGTTTTTTTGAGCGATGGGATTTGGGGGAGCTCGGTGGTGGCATTTCCCAGCCAGCACAAGAGCAGGAGCCCCCGGCAGCTCCCGAGGGGCTTCCCACGCCTCACCGGCCCCCTCTGGAAAGGGTCCCACGCAGGCGGGGAGCACAGCGCCCATCTTTACTTTTCGTTGATTTATTTCAGTGGATTAGCTGTAGCTGGGTTTCCCAGCACCCACCGTTAGGACAAGGCGGCACACGGAGCCACGTGCCCCGGGCAGGAAGGCTCGTCCCCTCCCTGGACCCCTCCACCGGTGTTTTTCCGTGCCGGGGAGGGGACGTTGTATGTGCAGTTTGTTGGTAGCACACCCTTGTGTAACTGCCCGTGTCACCCAGGACTCCCTAATGACTTTGTTTTGAATTGCACGAGAGGTATTTAATCCACGCCGAGAGGCAGGATTTCCCGGGATTATTCCCAAGAGCGCACGCGTCGCTCCGTGGCCCCGGATTAGGCTAAACCCGTCCGTGGTGACACCTCCCCGGAGAGGGGTGGGCAGGGGCGGTGGGGGGTCCGGGACCTGGCCACGTACCTTCCCGGTGAAGCCCTGGCCCGGGTCGTGGTGTGTAGCAGTGCCGTGACGTCTAGGTCGTGTGTGAGTGGTGTCCAACGCTGTACATGTGGACTTTCTAAACTCCTTAATAAAAGGAACTCATCGTTAGCTGGCGTGTTGGCGGCCGTGCCCACGGCGTGGTGCGGGGACGTCGCCGGAGGAACCTGCCGTGGTGACGGCAAAGGGAGTGGCACCAGATTACCGCAGCTCCCACCGTGCTGCGGGTGACGGCTCCTTCCCCGCACCGGGCTCACGGCACAGCATCCCCGGGAACCGGCCCTTCGCGGGCTTGGCCTGCCCAAACCACTCTGCAAAGCTGCCGGGGAGGGCTGGGGAGACCCGGCGGGGCAGGGACGGGGCCGCGGAGGCTTCCCAGGGCTCCGAGGGCTGCAGCCCAAACCTGGGCACCGCGGGACCTCGGGGAGGCCCTGGGGCTGGGACAAGGTGGCAGGTCTCGGTGCCAAGGGGACCCGCTCCCCCTGCCTGCGCCGATGGGCAGAGAGGCGAGCGATGCCCCCGGCCCCTTCGCGCTGAGCAGCGGGGTGCTGCCCGCCCCGCGCCCCGCTCTGCCCCAGGCCAGGAGGGACCCGGGCGGGACAGCTGAGTGCCAGGCGCTGGGGACCACGCTTTAGCACCAGCGGCTGCGCGCACTGGCCGAGGATGGGGGAAGCACTCAGGCTTGTGCATGCAGGGCCAGTCCCTGAGCGGGTTTGGGGGTGCAGGGGTCTCCGGCGGTGCCTGCGCAGACGTCTGGGACCCCCCACAGCCGCACACAAGTACGCAGCAGCCAAGGGGGTGGGGGACACTCGTGCCCCCGGACGAGACCCCCCCTCCTGCCACCATCCTCGCCAGCTGCCAGCAACTCAAGGCCAGCTCCGGCACGGCGCACACCCAGCCTCTCCTCCAAATGAGGCAGCAAACGAAGGAGGCGCGTTAATCAGCGGTGGTGCCGCACTCCCATTGTGGCGGCTCGGCCAGCCCCCGGCCCCCCCGGCCCCCTCTCCGGCCCCCTCCCCGCCGGGATCCCAGCCTCTGCTCTGTGCACAGCCCTGCGAGCCGGGCGCGCGCTCGAGGGGTGACATGGCAATTAGCGCCGGTGGGTATTTAAGGGCGGGTGGAGCAGGCTGGCCAGCTCAGTCTGGGCACGGGCTCGGGGCAGCACGGAGCAGGGCTGGGGCAGACGGCGCTGGGGCATCGCTCGAGGCAGAGAGGTGAGTCGCTGGCGGCCGTCTGTCTGTCTGTCTTCCCCCGTGTGCCTGCTTTGCACCCTGCCTCGACAGGCAGCACAGCCAGCGAGGAGGCGAGGGCTGGTGGGAGGCAGCTGGGGGCAGCAGGCAGGGCCGGGCAGGGCACCCACCAGCCCCCGGAACGGGACCCTGCAGGACCTCACCGGATCGCTGGTGCTGGGAAGGTGCTCCCCGTTCTGGCTGCACCCAGCGATTTGGCTCCACGATGGGCAACTGGGTGCAAAAGGGGAGAGCACAGAACAGCGGGAAGGTGCGAATGAGGCAGGGAGCACCCCAAAGCAAAGCCCACGGGCAGGGGCTTGGGCTCAGCTGGGTCCGGCGAGAAGCACCCACAGCAGCCCCCCAGCCTGCAAGCACAGGGTCGACACCCTGGCCCCCGTCACTAGCGGCGACGGTTAAGGCAACACCTGCAGCAAGAATTAATAATAATGAAAAAAATCCATTTCCCCTTTCTGAGCCTTTGTGGGAGGAGGAAGGGGAGGCAGAGCAGCCCTGCCCGCGCTCAAGGTCACCCTGGGTGCCTGCGGCATCGCCGCACACGGCCCACGACCGCGCTCCCTCCCGCTCTGCTCAGCAGACCCTGCTGCCGGCGGGGCACCTCTGAGCCCCATAAAGCAGAAGGGTGTCGAGCATCTTCCTCCGCACTCGCGTTAGTCAGGCACTGCAGGTAGGACCTGCGCGATGGGAAGATAAGGCCGGCTCAGGTGAATGCACTTAAGTCCTCCCTGCAGTGCCTCTGCGAGGAGCAGGCGGCTCCGGAGCCCATCAGCCTGCCCGGCTCATAGCCCACGCAGCCACCCCCGTCCGAGCAGAGCCCCGCTCTTGGCTGCGAACCAGGGGAGGAGCCGCACGGCTGTAATTTGTGAGCACAGAGTGGCTAAAGATGAAGGGGAGCAGGTCTGAAGGGGGCAGGGGAGAGGCAGAGCGAGCTCAGACCCCCATTGTAGCCGGGTGCTGGGGTGAAGGCTGAGGGAGGAGTGGTGGGTGCTGGAGGGGGTTTCTCGCAGGCTGTAGGGGTGGCAGCGCTGCTTTGTGGGTGCTGCAGCAGGGATGGGGAACCCGTGCTAGCCCTGGGCAGCCCTTCTGCAGCCACACGTCCTCGCTGCTGCTTTAGCCGCTGCCCGAGGACGCTCTGCAGTTTACCAACGTGTCTTTCCCTTCCTCTGCTTCCCCCAGATGAGAGCACCCTACTCGCTGTCCTGCCTCTTCCTCCTGAGCCTGGGGGCCTGCATCCCTCCCAGTGAGCAGCAGGAGCCGGGAGACCCCGGGGAAGGGACCCCGCTCAAGCCCAGCTGGCAAACGGCGGCAGACTCGGGTGCCTGCTGGAGGGCAGGAGCGAAGGGGAGACGCAGCGAGGAGCTGAGCACGCTGCTGGGCATCGCCCGGGAGCTGCGGGGCTACGGCAAGGAGGGCAGCAGGCAGCGGCTGGGCAGGCAGGGGGGCTCCGAGCTGCTGCCGGTGGGAGGGGAGAAGTGCAGCGGCACGCTGGAGAACCTGGCCGAGGAGCTCAACGGCTACAACAGGAAAAAAGGAGGCTTCACCTTCCGCTTCGGGAGATAAGGGCCTGGACTCGACCCCTCACCGCCCACGGGTTGCCCTGTCCCATCCTTCCCTTCCATCTCGCCTAGGTTTGCTCGGACAAAAGGGTATTGGGGGGTTTTGCTGCGGGGATTGCCTTGGGGAGGGGGGACATCGCGTTTGCTCCACTTGCAGCCCTGCCACAGATCTCGCATCCCTGTTCCCAGCTGGTGCAATGGAAGAAGAGGAGGGTGCCTTGAAAAGAAGCCACTGCGTCCCTTCCCCAGTCACACGCGGCCTTTGCTGGGGCACGGTGCAAGTGCCCTGTGCTGGGTCTGCAGCACCGCGGTGCAGGCAGAGAGCGGGGATGCCACCCCGGGACAGGCAGAGCTGGCAGGGCCAGGCGTGGAGGCTGGTGGGAGGCAGGCTGAAGGGTTGCAGCGGGATAGTCCTGGTGGGGACAGTCCCCTGGGGACTGCCTGTAGCTGCCGTCCGGGGCAGGGCTGTCAGGGAGGAGCAGGTTCCTCAGAGCTCTCTGCAGAGTCGCAGAGTTGCTGCTCTCCTGCCTGTTACGGAAAAGTCCCTCCGGCAGCAAATTCTGCTTAGCATCAAGATGCCACTTACAAGAGCCGGCTCCTGCGTGCAAACCAGGCCAGAGCAGCGGGGTTCGAGACAATCTTGTCCTTAGAAATCCCTGCCCTGGCATCACCAGTCCTGCTGCGGTCCTTCTCACGCCCCCACCCCGAGACCCATCCTCAGGTGCCGTCAGAGTCCTCGCCGGGGTGAGATGGCGATGACCGACCTTCAGCGTCCTCGTCACATCACCCCAGCACTCGCCTGAAAACCCAGCCATTCCTAACCCCCTCCTGGCCTCATCGCCACCTACTCCCAGCTGGAGCTGCTGCAGAAACACTTGGGTGCAGAGGGGCTGAAACAAGGACCCCAACGGGTGCTCGGCATCCTCCTGCTCTCCAGTCCCCTCCGCGGCCAACGGCGCAGCTTGGGGAATCGCTAGCCCCCAAAGCCAGCACAGCCAGGGCTGCGAAGGACAAGCCCCGCTCTTCAGCGACTGCGTTCTCCTCCTTTGGGCAGATTTAGCTCTGCCAATGCCAACAACGACGTTTGCTTTTGTGCCTGCCGCTGCAGGCAGAGATATTAGTAATCAGAGGTCTGACTACCTGGCTTGCAGGCACTAACGGCGAGTTAGACACCTAACGACTGCTAATATTTCATTGCAGGCACAAAAATGAAGCAGGGCAATTATTTGCAAGTGCTAAATTGCACCTTCAAAATCAAAGACCGTGGCAGGACTTGGTTTTGGGGGGAAAAAAAATAAAAAAAATAAAAATGAGGCTCCAAGAGGTGCATTGTAATATCCATCAAGCAGACAGACCACTTAATACGGCGCTGCCGGGGCTGGTGCGAGTTGTTCTCGCAGCAGGAGCGGTGTGTAAGTGAAGGCTGAACGGAGGCGAGCTGGAACCCGCAGGCAAACACCAGCCATGGGGCCGCCAGGTCTCGGGAGGAGCGATGGAAGCGCAAGAGGAGGCTCCTCCGGGGAGCTACGCGTGGGTCACAGCCCCACGGGTGCAGAACGGGAGGGACTCCGGATTTGCAGGGATACAGACGATGCCAGGATTTGGCCCTCGCACGAGGACGGCGCCGGCTGCGAGGGCAAAGGAGAGGAAGGGCATTTTCCTTCCCCTGCACCTCTGCTGCGGTAACCACCTCGCACCGCGGGGACCACGCCAGCGACCAGCAAACCCGGTGGCACTCGGGGTGGCTGAGCCCATGCAGCATCCCCACCCCGGGCACCCCCAAACCCACCTCCGCTCCCTCTCGACTCCCACCCCACTAAAGGCCGCCGGTTCGGGGGACGCAGGCGCAGCGCTCGCATCACGCAGCAGAGACGGGAGCTTTATTGATGTTTCTATGGCAACGTCTCTCTTCTTTTTTTTTCCCCCCTTTCTTTTGAGTGTTCAAACCATCAATAAATACGCACTGATCAATTTTACCCTGCGCTGGAGTCGGGGGGAGGGATGGGAGGGAGGAAGGGGAAAGAGTTCTGGAGCAACGCTGGGTTAGTGAGGGCTGGTAAATCCCTGGCTTTGCCATGATGGATCGTTGCAGGGAAAAGTGGCCCCGTCTGCTGCGAGAGGGGAAAGGAAACCTGCTGAGCGATGCTGGGGCCGGGGGGGACGCCTGGGCTCCTGCTCTCAAGTCCAGGAGAAGAACGGGGTCAGAGCAGCATGATAAAACCACACGTATAACAAGGCTTTGATTGAAGCGCAATAACCCTCTGTATAACTTATTTAAAAGTAAAAGCCAGCGCTTCCCACAGCACTTACCTGGCGGGTGGGACAGAGCGGGGCTCAGCCCGTGCGCCCGGGGGGCTCCTTGATGGGCAGCTCCATGCCACGTGGGTGATGCCATCAGCCTCCTCGCCCGCAGGGAGGAAAGCGGCTCCCGGCAGGCTGCGACGTAGAGCGGGCAGGCGAGGGGCCGCGGCACCCCCGGAGCACCCCTCGGCAGGCATTGGGATGGCTGATGCACTTGGGAAAAGGCAGCGCTCCAGGCTCTTCGTAATTGCTCCATGGTGAGCGAGGCTGGGGGGGGAGGAGGTAAAAGTGAATGGAAAATAACTGCGGGGGTGTTGCCTGGGAGGAAGGAGGGGGGGAACATGGCAGGAGCCACCCCCAGGAGGCTGGAAAGTCCATCCCTGCGTGCTGGACATGGTGTCTCCCATCCAGCTCCCGTGGGAACCCGCGCCCCCTCCCCACGCCTCCCCTCCTGGATCCCTTTGTGGGGGAACACCCAGACCCCCAACACCTTTGAGAGCTGGAGAGCTCGGAGCCCACCCACACACTGAACCGTAGCGAGCCGGACTCACTTCAGCGTGGCCGCGCAGGACGCCCTAGAGCACCAGCACCGCGGCCCCTCGCGCGAGCCAGCCCGCAAAGGGCCGGCATCAAATGGGCGTTGGGCTCTTCTACACGTGGCCAGTGGACCCAGCCAGCAAGAACCGACGCAGACCCTTGCTGCCAACAGCACCGCTGCTGGGACCCTCTATAAAACACCCCGCTATCCTTCCCTGAGCAGGGTACAACCTCGTCCTTGCCCCGGCCCCATCTCCGCTCGTCCGCTCCGTTCCCGTAGGCTGCTCCTCCTCTTTCCTCCATCCCGAGCAGACCTGCAGCACCACAAACACACACGACAGGCGCAGCAAATCTCCGAAACCCAAGCGGATCCTCTGTAGAGAAAGAGCCCGATTTAATCACGTCCAAGGGACTCATGAAGGGGCTAATGCATCATAACCGGGTCATTCAGCACCGCGGCTTCGGGAGCACAGGTAGGACCTTTACCGGCAGGCTGGATGGTAGGACAAACACATAACCTTCAACAGGGGGGCGATTGCTGGGAACACAGTTCAGCATAGCCTGGTTTGCGGGTAAACCTCCTGCTGAGCCGGATCTACCACCGAATAAACACCGTGCAGCACTGCACTCCCCAGGAGGACGGCTTGAGCCCAGCCTAAACAGCCAAATGACTTGCAGGGCTGTTCCTAACCCCACGGCTTAAGGGGCACCAACGCCACTGCCGAGGCATCAGGACTGACCGGAGCAGCAGGTTGATCCGGGAGCGTCATCCCAGCAACCCGTCCAGGCTGGGGCTCACCCCCGGACCAGGAGCCCAGCCTGCTTTTAGCTGCACGCGTGATGCCAGGAACGCTCTCTTCAGAGGTGACACAGAGCTTAGGTATATTTTCCTCTCTTTTCAATCGTGAAAGGATTAATGTCAACCAAGGAAGAGGCTGTGCGCTGGCCCCCGATCATCCCCGGGGGCAGGCAGCGCTGCCGCACACCCGAGTGCCGCCGGTCCAGCAGCACCTCCACCAGCCAGGCTGCCACACCAGCCTACCTTCAATAACATTTCTTTTTTGAGAAAAAGAGTGACTGTAAACCACTGACCACGTTTTACATCTTGTGACAAGCAACTTCTCAACAAGAGGCAGGATGGCATTAAAGGAAAACTTAAAAGAGCGAACATTGTAATTTCAAAGACACGAGAACCAAAACAAAAACACAAACACAGCTATTTTTCCCCCAGAGCACTCTCACTTTCAAGCTCAATAGCCTTGAAAATTGGAGCAATCAAACTGTTAAATGCATCGATCTGTTAAATCAACTCCTACTGTACTGGGCTAAATTTAGCCTTCAATCCCCTCTCTCTCACTCCCAGCACTGCAGATTCCCAGGGCTTTCCCCAGCCAGGTCAACCGGCCGCTGCCTTCCCACACCACCACGGGATGGTCCCTAAGCAAGCGAGGACGGAGATCACCAGGAGTGATTGTATTTAGGGACAGGTTCAGCTTCTCCATCTGCCATCAGCCCGTAGCTATTCACCGTACGCAAGTCTTTAGGCTAGAGATGGAGACAAAGAGCAGCCTGGACGTTAATCTTCACCAGGGTCATCGTCACAAGCCCACCAGGAACCCCTTGTAGCTTTGCGGGTACAGTCACCGGACACCACCACTTTGCTGAAAAGTAGCCCAAGCCTTGCCAAGTGCAGGCTGTTAATTACATTTACACTTGCCAACAGCATCCTCCCCTCTCCTCTTTTCATCTTCTTCACGCTCATTTAGAAGCGGCCCGACGCAATCGCTGTCACAGCAAGACAAGGTTTCCAACAAGCCTTGTTCCCGTGGCCCACGAGCAAGCGGTTCCCCGAGCCAGGACTGACAGATTTCACCAGGGACTTGTCGAGGTGATTAGAAATCGGGCGAGCTGGGTTATAACCCTAAAACATCAGTGAGCAACTGCGGGACCTCGGGCACACCACTCGCTTTCATCTGCCCTCGTTTCCTCCTCCTCCTTTTTTTGCTCTTTACTATCTTCATTCATCAAGGCAGTGTCTCATTTTAGAGGCTGCTTAGTACCTGGAGACATCCCTCCCTCAAGATTTGCTGGCAAGGCCGAAGGTAGTCCGACACCAGAAAATGAAGACAGGCTTTTGGAAACAACATTATTTCCAGTTTTTAGACAGAAAACCTGCGAAGTGAGCACCGTGGCCGTATGGCATGCCAGCGTCTCGAGGGAGAGGGGTGGGAAGCTCTTCGCTTGGGGTCTGTGCTCAGAGCATCGCGCCCAGCGTGCCTCGGCCAGTGCACAACTAGAAATGAGGGAGGGAGCAGCCAGAACCGTCTGCGGAGAGAAGCTCAGAGGTCATTTCATAGCAGAGGAGGAGGAAAAACCAGCAGCAGCTGAATTACAGAAACAATTAACAGGAAGAAAAGTTTAAAGTCAAATCTCTGATTTAAATCTCATTGAAGACAACAAAGTCTTTGCTTTGAAAGAGGTGATGACACAGTCTTTAGTCTCTGCATCTTTTTTCTCTCCTGACTTTTCAGAGCCAAATCAAAAGGACGCGGAAAGGTGCTGCTGCCTGGCTCCGACCCGCTGTGCCGAAGGGTCCCGCTGAACCACCCAAACAGGGAACCCCTCTTTGCGGACACGGAGTCTAAGGGGAGGTAACTGGGCTTGAAAAGCCTTGCTAGCAGACGAACACGAGTTTTCCTCAACATTGATTTATTTTTAAATATACTACACAAGAGAGACTGGAATAAAAAATAAATCAAAAAAAAAGAAAAATAGAGAAAGAGAGGAGGAAGAATTGAAAGCCACGTACAGAAACAATCTGTACTGGACCAAATCAAAGAGGCAACAACCCCCTTAAGTATCACAGAGATGAAGGACAGAGCTATTTACACACTGTAAAAAAGACAAGTCTACAAAAGTGTAATAACAAGATACAAATGTATAATATAGTGGCACAATATGTTATCAAAGTAAAAACAGTACCTCCAGGAAAGAGACAGTCCAAGGGTTGGGTTGGGTTTTTTTTCCCTTACATTTTTAAAGGCAGCCTGTGGCAGAAGTGTGTATTTTCTTTTGAACATTTGTCATGTGTTAAGTCATGGCTGTTTGTGAGGGCGAGAAGTGCCGTGAACACACACGAGTGAACTACTAGAAATCATATACAAAACAAACAGTTCCAAAGAGAACAGAATAAAATACAATTGAAGGCAATCAGTGTTTAAGATACACAAGAGGGGGGTCACGAGTTACAGGGGAACGGGACATGGGAAATGCTTTTTTCTCATGTTTGGAACTGTTAAGAGGAGTTAAATTGCACTGTTAATAGCCCTAAACCTTGTTCTTTCACTATTGTCACAAGTCACAGTTAGTTCCCAGTCGTGTTGCATTAGTTGGGAAGGTCACAGGACCTTGGAACGGAAGCCCAGGAGTCCTGCTGTCAGCGTTTTGTGGCACTCCCCTCGGGAGACGCACCCAAGAGAAGTGTCTGCAGTCTTCACAGATCCTTGTTTGATGCTGGATGGAACGACACCGGCATGAAGGTAGTGACGGTTTTAACCCCAAAGTACTGGCATCTGAGCTCTTCACGGGGAGTTAGCGCTGGCACGGAAAGGGAGGCACCACAGCCCCTCAAAGCCAGGTCCCATCTCCACTCACAGAACAAAAAAAGGCTGGAAATTCAACTAGAGAGACAGCAGGTCTTGCCCATCGGCGACGTGCAAGCTCAGCTGAAACAACTGCTGGAGGCACAGCGGTAACTCTGAACTCATCCTAAGCTGCATCTCCCCCCGACCGCAACCCTCCTGTCTTTGAGGGAAAAATGCCTTGCTCAGCACCAGCCTGCTGCTCCCAGACCTGCCCTGCAACCCTCCACCCCAAACGCCAGCCCGAATAATGTCAGGTATCACGAGAGTGCGACAGCAACGTCCTTCCACAGACCTTCTCCAGTCCTTTTTCGCTCCCAAGGGAGATCCGCAAACAGGCTCCCGTGCCACTACATTAGTGGGTGCTGTCTGCGACACTGTGAACCCAAGCAATTCATTTGGGCTCAACAACATTAAGAAATTGCTGAAAACACAGAAACGAAGTGCAGCAGGTGGAATCAGAGGCAGAATTTGGGTAAACATCACCTGTAGCATTCTGTCATTAAAAAAAACTTATTAACAATTTCCCCCCCCCTTCCCTCCCAAGCGCCAAATCTGTTGCATTAATGTCAGGTAAATGTCAGACTCGGGCCAGGGATATGTGCTGCAGGTCTCCCAAGAAACGCAGTGGGTATATTGCTATTCAAACACTCATCCTTGTGTACAGTGGGGCAGAGGGAGGGGACGAAAATGCAGTAGAAAGTCCTCCTGAGGAGGATGGCATCTCAGTGTCCATCAGTCTGGCTTCAGTCTTAATGGTCTGTCCAGAACAATAAAATATTAATAAAAAGGCATGGTGTGACATCAGCATTTAGACTTGTAGTCCACAAGGCAAGAACTCCACAGATAAGGACGATTGCGAGTATATGAAACACAGGGAATCTAAGTTAAGAGGGTGGAAAGTGCCTCTTGAACACAGCCCTGCCCTTTGGAGCTGGGGCATCCATTCACAGTCTGTGTCTTTTGCAGAGCCCTAACCTGAACGCCCCGGTCCTTTGTCAGTCCACACGTTACTCTCTCCACAGTTGGCTTTGGCCCATTGTGATTTTTTTTAAATTTTCTTTTTTCAACCTGGCTTCTGCTACCTCTGAACAATGTCGCTGATTTCTTTCACTGAACTGAGAAGTTTGCTAAAGTCCTGGGTGGCTGCAGGACCACTGCCAGCTGTTGCTGGGCAGATCTGAAGCTCCCGTAGGTTATTCTCCAACTTATTGATGGCCTCCCGAAAGGCAAACTTGTTCCTCATCTGCTGAATGGAGTCCACGTAGCTCACGCAGAAGGTGTAGAGGTTCTTGCCAGCCTCCAACACAGCGCTGTGGCTTGCCATTTGTTCAGAGTTCTTGCTGATGGCGATCCGTAGAGCCTCAGTGCTTTCCAACACCACCCCTTTAGTGATGGTGCCACTGGCAATCCTCTCCGGGGGCTGCCGGGTCTTCCGCAGCGAGACCCTGGTGGATATGAGAGGGATGAAGGCCGTAGACGATGGCTGGTCCCCGCCTGGGGCAGAGGGTACAGACGAGGAAGAGGCAGCTGGGGTTGCTGTGCTCATCAGCAGCTTTGTAGAGGACTGTGGCTTTGGTACAGAGGGGATCCCCAGCTTTTTCACACCTTCCCCTGACTGGTTTGGCTTGACAGCATCACTGCTCGCAGCATCTCCAACCTGAGTCAACTGTTTGGATTTCGGCCCAGACACCACATCTGCTGCTGCTTCATGGCTGGGACTGTGAGAAACCTTCCCGGGCTTGCCAATGGAGGACGAAGACAGCGGCAGCGGAGGGGCCGGCTTCAGCTTCGATAACTTCCCTTTGTCCTTCCCTGCCGACTCTGAGGTCTGCTTGAGCCTCCTCAGTCGTGGCTCCTCAGAGGAAGCCTTGCTGGCACCCACGAACCCAGAAGGGTTGGGTTTGGCAGCAGAACCTTGGTCCATCGTCACAGTGGTACCTAAGGCACTGGATTTGACTCCATCGTCCTTGTGGAGCATGCTGGAGGAAGGAGGAGCAGCAGCTTGCCTACGGCCAAGTTTTGGCGTCAGAGTGGGAGGGCTTGAGCCAGGGCTCGACTCTGCATCTTTGAACACGTCGTCAGTGGTCTCTTCATTTTTCTTAAGCAGCCGTGGAGGAGGAGTCACTGTTCCCCTGACAGCAATGTCAGTCTTGGCCTCGTTTGCCCGCTTCCGAGGCAGTGCTGGCTTTTCACTTTTGTGTCCCCCAAAAGTGGAGGAATCAAACTGGCGTCCTGTGGACTGCAAATCCCGAGGCAGAGTCACAGATTTCCACTCTGTGTCCTTTGCTCCGTGGGGCACACAGGAGGCTGAGCAGGACCTTAAGAAACGCTTGCTGGAGTTGGAACTACTCTCCTCTTCACCAGCCACCCCTCGACTGCTGCTCATCGTGCTGGACTTCTTCCGTAAATGGGGAGATAAAAATCCAGAGTTCCCAGCGACAACCCCGTTGGTGACACCAGCCCCGTTGTTTGGGCTCTGAAACTTGGAGGGGTCAGCTGCGTCTGCAGGGGGTGCAATGAAAGCTCCGTTGCCAGCATCCCTGCACTCCTCCTCCCCACCCGCCCTGCGGTCCGAGTGGCCGTCCATCTCTCTGAAGGAACTGCTCCGTTTCGGAGGGGTAGGGGCAGTCTTCTTCTTCTTCTTGATAAGGGCACTGAAGAGGTTGTGCTTTTTGTCTTTCGGAAGCAGCCTCTCATCTTCATTCAAACTGCTCTCCAGGGCTGCCCTCTCCTTCCGTGGGAGCAAGGGAGAAATAGCAGGTTCATGATCCAGAGGGTCTGCAAGGGAAAGAAAAGACTCTACTGAGCATTGCTTCAACAGCCAGAATAATCATTTTTCTTCCAGGATCAAACCACCGCAGCACCTCCAAAAACGTGCAGGTTCTGTAAAGAGAGCCAATGTCAGACCAGGAGTAAAGCAAGTACAGCCGCACTCACGCCTGGACTGAACGTGGTCCCTAATCCTACATACATTCATTTCTGAGGTGGCCTCTACAGGACCCGGCTGCCAAACTACTTTCCCTGTGGGCTTCCGATTTAAACAGCGACATACAAACACAAAATGTTTATGTTCAGATTCCCGCCCTCACATCTGGAGACTTGTCTAAACTTCACACTGTGAAGAAGATAAATATTAAGAGGCCTTTGCTTTAGTCCCTGTGCTGTTGCTGTCTTTTGCATAGCCGACCCTCTGAATTAATAAGACATCTCTGTAACCCACCTCCATCCCCAGTCTCCTTGTTCATTTAGATTCTGATACTCCTAACCCTCCTTCCTGATCTCATCCTTTGTGGGGAATGGAAATAACTTTTTCACAAGCAGAAATCAAGATGCCCTTCGACAGCTGAACGCTTCAGGTCGTACCACCGTGAAGATGGCCGGCTTTGCACCATAATGGAGGAAAGTGGTAGTAACAGCCTCCTTCAGCAGCGCTGCTCCAGAAGGAAATGATGGGGTGACCCTTTCTCCACTTACAAGAGGTATTTAAAGATGAATAGTGGTTTATAATAAATTTATAGAGAGTCTTGAAGGTCTCTGTATTTGACTGACAGGGGTCTCGCTCCCAGGCCAGGCACTCAGATGGCATTCTAATTCAAGAGAGGAATGCCTTCAGGGCAGCATATACATTTACAGCTCGAGTAAGCAGTAAGCAGGGAAATGAAGCAGAGTCATAGGGGCAAAGGAGGATGCTTCTTAGTCACATATTGGTGATCATCATGTTACGGGTAGGATGTTGGCTGAGGAAGGGATTTTGGTTAAGGAGAGAGAATTTGAAGAAAAATAGTTGTGTACTTTGAGAAGACAGCACGCTTCCACGGGACCACGTGCAGTTAAACCGTTCCCACACAACAACTTATGGGGACCTGGACAACCAGAAGAGCTCTCGCAGCACTTTGGGAGGCCATGGCCTTGCTGTGTCTAGACACAGTGGAGCTGCAGAGATCCAGAGAAAACTAGCAGCTTGCACTGAGGGTCAGCTTCCAGCTGCTGGACTTGCTATGGAAACACTGACAACTGAAGGGGAAGCTGCAATAAAACTTTAATGTGAAATATTTTCTTTCACAATAAAGAGTGAAATGATTCCCAGCATAATGTTAAAATCATATTATTCCTGCTGCACTTGAATGTCTCAAAGCCCTTAAGTATTTAAATGAAGTTATTTTACTTCAAAGCTTGTAATACTAGGCAATTATATTTCCTATATATGGTAAATAACCTTCCTTTCTAACTCACTGATGCTTTCTTTTTTCAACATTTTACACCCCTTCTTTTTTTCCCCTCTTTGTCTAGATGTACATACATCTGCTACTGGAACATGTACTACTAGGTGAATTTGACATTACACAAAAAAGGTCAGTCACATGAATAGTCAGAGAAGGCAGCCTCAACAGGAGCTGGAAAAAACTACTGTATTTTGTTTTACCTTATTATTTTTCAAATGAGCTAGATACAAATCTACTGCATACATCTAGTATTTTACCGCTGCTTTTACTACCTCAGAATGGAAGGTAAGTTCTTGAAGAAACTGATTGAAAGAGAGTTTAATTTCATGGAAGATTCTGTAAATACCTCTTTGTCCCTTGTAGAAATTATATTTGGTACCTGCCAAGAGTAATACTCTTCAGTGCTGCAAGCACAAACCTGGTAGGATGGAACAGTGAAGAAACCTCCCTTATGGGGCTTGCTAAACCTGAACAATCGTCCTGTTTTAAATTATGTAATGTGGTAGTGTAAAGTGGCTTGAACACAGCAGATTATCCAGCAGTCAGATGCAGTGGGAGATCCCACTGGTAGCTCCTACCCAGGGAAGGGGATATGATCAGAGAGCTCTGTGCTCAGGCTCTGGTCTATAGGGAGCTGCAGGCAACAGCCATTAAGTTAAAAGAACTCCTAGGGCTTCTCTAAGCAACAGCAGGTATAGTGCCAACGCCTCAGCCAGTTAAGGATTCACACTCCCAGCTGCTGTGTGTAGCTGGTCCCAAGATTAACAACCTACCTTTGCAAAAAATAATAAAAGGAGTTCCGAACCCAGGAAAGCAAACTCAGCAGCCTGTCACCCAGAAGCACAATATTGGTACAGAAAGATGGCACCTGTTATTAGACACAGCTCTTCCGAGGTGAAGACCTGGAGCTGGACATGCATTTTGTTTTCCTTTGTATTTCCTGAAGGAATAATGACTTTAATTAAAACCTACCACATTCTCCCTGGCCTCGAGCATGTGTAGTCTCCAGACCCTCGTTGGCATCTTTGCTTTCAGCAGCTCTCCTCGATGTTCGTGTTTTGGTTGGTAACTCTGGGGCCTGGAGGAAATTGCTCACTACACTCCTCATGCCCTTCTTTCCCAATTCCTTCTCCACCTCTGCAAGGCACAGAAGAAAAACAATCACTGCAATCAACAGAAATAAAACACTATTGCACTGTTCAGAGTTAATAGCACAAAAGAAAAGCAAATAACACAAAGCAGAGGTTCCTTGAGGTTGTTCAGCTATTTGGCCCTTTAAAATCAGATGTACGCCCCGAAAAAAGCCCACGTGTAAACACACGTCTGCGTTCTATGCCATTGACACCAGGCAGTATAACCTAGGAGTGAGTTTCACTGCAAAGCAGCATATGAGCAACGTGCAGAGTTAAGGATGCAGCCAGCTCTTTTCCCACCCCTGGAACTGCTGTCCAAGAGGGACCCAGACCTACCATCTGATATGCTGGATTCCTGAAACATCGTTTCGAAGGCCTGATGGATCTCAGCAAAGGAGGGTCTATCGGAAGGGCTCCACTGCCAGCCTGAAAAAAACCCAACACCACTCAAAACTCCCCACCAGCATTAGACATGCAGTACACTGCACCAGGAGCTAGCTACCTCAGTTCCCTTTTTATAAAATGGGTGAGATAAAATACCGACATGGAAATCTGATTTATAGGGCACTGGGTGTCTGCAACCACCACTGTGCCAAAGTAATGCTGGAAAAAAATGTATCACACTAAGTCACGTACCACAAGGCCACAGTGGAAGAGTAACAGTCAGTCCCTTAAGACGCCTAATGAAGCTCCTGCTTCCTCCTTAGAGCACAAGCTTTTCTTTAAATTGTCAGGAAAAAGGAGACAAAGAAAACATTAAGCTGAACAACAAATCTCTCCCCCAGGCCTATGTGGTCCCAGCAGAGAAGAACGGCTGGTTGCATAGCGTGTTCATCCTCTGGGGAAAGCAGTTTTAACCAGGCACTTCTACAGAGCATTGCACCTTCACTGGAACTGGCAGGGGGTTTCTCGTGCCTTGCTGTATGTGGCCAGATCCTGGCACTTTTACTGCATCTCTGCAGAGCTAAAAAGCAGCATTTGCAGGGCTGAGGAACACTTACATGCTCTCATGAGCTCATAAACTTTCTCAGGACAGCCTTCGGGGCGCTCCATACGGTAGTCTTTCTCCAACAGCTCATAGACTTGAGACAGGTCAATCCCAGGGTAAGGGGACATGCCATAGGTTGCAATTTCCCACAGCAGAACGCCAAAGGCTGCGGTGGAGGAGAATAAAAAAAAAAAAGAAGAAAGAAGAAAAAAATCAATAAGCTTTGTTTTCATCTTAAATTTGAGAAGATGTTTAGTGGGAGTAGTCACTAAACAGCACTGCACACTTAAACCAGCTCTGGGTGGCTCAGATCCCATGCTCAGCAGCAGCTTAAATGTTAAAGCAGCATAACAAGCCTCTTCGTCAGCACAGACAAGTCTCCTGCGATATGACAGGGTAGAATTAGACTAATTTTCAATGTATCAGTTGTCTCAAACCCAAGTGCCTTGAGATCCTTCAAGTCCTATTAAAGGCACAATTAAGAGACTTCACAGCGGATTAGCTGAAACCATTTCACTGCTGCACTGCAGTCTCTCCCTCAATTTGACAGCTCCTCTCACCTGCAACCTCTCCCGAGAGGACTCGCACAGTTTAATAGCTCAGTGTTTTTAGGGTGCCCTTGTTTAGCTGTAGCACTGTCTAGAGGGGAAACCTGGGAGATAGCGGTGAGAGGAAAGTTTCAGCAGTTGCTACCAACAAGACAGGGTGAGGGCGAGACATTTTGGTCACAGGGAAAGCTGAATAGGAAAAGGGAGAGGAGAAAAAGGGTCTTGAAACAGGCGAGGCATCAAAGCCCAGAAGTCGGTGGGGATGCAGGTCAGCACCAGGGTCAGGCAGCTAACGCAGGAGTCGGGCATGCAGAATAGACTCAACACCAGTTCAACAACCTGCATGTAATTAGTTCAGTCACCCTATTCTGTTCTTAACCTGAAGAGAAAGCGATTACAATTCTGCATAAGTAAGGAAATCACATCACATTACATGGTAACATCACCAAGGGCAATTTACATTAGACATTTCTGTGCACAATTTTCTTTGATTGCTGTCTTGAGGCAGCGAGGTGAAAGCGTCTAAACTCTGGCATGCCCAGCAGCAGCCGCGGCCTCCGGGGACGGCCGGCTTGCTCTAATCAGATCCCAAAGTCCACTGCCCCGGCTCTCACTACACAAGGTTACAGTCACCCTAATTAAAGATACTCAATACTCCTTTTGGATTTTTCCTCCCCGAGTACTCTACTATTTAAATGCAACAGGGATCCTGCAGCCACCACAGCGATACAGCAGCATCCTTGAGACTGCAGCAGATACCAGCAGCAGCCAACACCACCACGTGCAAGTCCAAAGCAGAAGACACCTTGGTCAGCAATCACATGCTCCTTGGGAGGCTGTTTTGGGTTTTCCTCCCCATCTATAAGACATTTTGCATCAGCCATCTACCTAAAAGTTTCTTCAAAATAAAACCTTTCTCTGCACAGTTTCCCCAAAACTCCAGAAAACGTCACTGCTGCTTCACTATCTGTTGCTTTATATATAAAAGATGCTCAGGATAACATTTTCCAAGTGCCTTTGAGACCACGTCCCACAAACTTCTATCTCATGTCACTGGGCACTTTTGAGAATTTGACCAACAGCTATGGCAGAGATATAAAACCCAAAGAAAGGCTGATAAAGAGTACAATGAGATTTTCTGCGGTCAGATTTGATAGAATGTAGCTCCATTTAGCTAAGCCTACTGTTATCACCAGCACCTCAGGGCTCTTCAATAACCATTTGTCATCAAATTTTCCCTCTGTTTCTCCTCTTCTCATTCCAAAGATTATTCTTTTAAAATGCAGAAAGACAACTTGGAGCTATCACTAGACAGATACATGCATAATTTTTTTTTAACATAAAATGAACCAGATTCTCGCTTTCCTCCTTGAAGTAGCTAGAAAGTTCCTGGCTATATAACAATATATTGCTTCACAGTCCTGTGCCAGAACTCTCTCAAGGCAGTAGTATCGGGGCCCTCCAGCCCCATTTCATACATTTCTATAAACACTACGGTATCCTTTATTTTCATACTCGCCAACGATTCCAACATATAAAGTCAGGTCGGCATCCTCAGTGCTCCGCTCAAAGACTGACTTAGCAGAGATTAGTTCCTGCACTCTGACAAGCTCATAGAACAATATGGCTCAAAGCAGGGAATGAGCTCCCTCCTGAAATGTCTCACAATGTCCTCATTTCACAGCCCTGGAAAAGACGACTATAATCTTCATTAATTCGTACATGGAAATTCTTACCCCAGACGTCAGATTTAATGGAGAACTTGTTGTAGGCCAGGCTTTCTGGTGCAGTCCACTTGATGGGGAATTTTGCTCCGGCGTGGGCAGTGTATGTGTCGCCTGTCATTAGCCTGCTCAGGCCAAAGTCTGCCACCTTCACCAAGTGGTTCTCCCCTACAAGGCAGTTTCTGGCAGCAAGATCCCTAAAAACAAGAACAGAAATAGGCAATGAGAAGTCTTTACCATCTCACTTTTTGCAATAGCAAGGAAACCTGCTGTTCCCAAAGAAACCTGGGCCTGCGTGTGATTATTTTGATCAGAGTAGTACACAGAAATTATGTAGTTATATGCATACATGTAAGAGGGAAAGTTATTTTCCATTCCAGCTTTGTAAGACTGTCATCCAAACTTTTTTTTTTTTTTTAAATTTGAAGTGAAAGCTTCAAGAAGCCCCCTCACTTTCAATAAAAGCTGCCACCCTCAGGATAAAAATAATTTAAAGAAATGTCAGTGCTCAAGTTATCAATAGCTGAGGATGAGCACTGAATAAATGAAGTCTCAATGCCTCACTTCTTGCCCACCTCTCTAGCACTTCGGTCACCCCAGCCAACATCAGCTGCTCTCCAGAATTCCTTTTCCAGTCCTTGCTCAGGCACCAGGTTTAGCTCCCAGCTATGCTCTTCTTCCTCCCAAGCGTACCACATTTTACAACACAACTTTTTCATACCATGTTTCGGCCTTTTCGAACCTGTTGTAGCCTCTGCTATCAGTACTTACATTTTTAAAGGACTGGACAATAAGCAAATTAAGCTTTTCCTCCACATTTTTTCACCTGCCTCCACCCTGGCAGGTGAGAGATGTGCATGTTCCATTTGCCGCTTCCCTGGCTCGTACATGCTGTTAGCACCCTCAGAAATGCTCGATAAGTATAGAAATGTAAAGCACAGAAGTACGTTTCTCCTAATACTAGGTTTCATTAAAAACACCTTTCCAGATTATGTCACATAGAACTAAAAATTGATTCTACCAGAAAGCTTGAGTGAGATTTTTAGATATGAGGCAGACACTGCTGTTTCTTTTGCTTGTTCTGCTCAATCAGAATAAATAAAAAAAAAGTACGTCTTACTAGGTGCCCATTAAATTTTCACAGTGTTTTTGAATATACCTTCTTATCAATGCCGATTACTACAATGTGTGTCTAAATAAAAGCCCCTCTTCATAATCAAATTCCTCCTCCTTCCTGATTCATTAAATGAGGTCACAGCCCAGCATTTGAATCCATGGATGTGAATTGTGACAACACTCTTAAAATAATTGGGTAGGTGGGTATGGGGGTGGCTGATAAGGAAAAACGTTACTATTTATTTTAGATAAATGGGTCATCAGAAATAAGAGGAAATGAAATGAACGGGAGAGCAGACAAATGGGATTCACACAAAGCGGTTTTTAAAGTTCACTTCCTACAGGCTGAAGGGATGAAATACTTTCAACAGAGCAAATCAAAGGCTAGAAATTTTAATTTGCAGCATCACCGTTCACTTTATTGACTGACAGAAGCATTTAAACAGGCCTTTCAGGCAGCAAAGGCAATGCATGACTTAGAGGAGCACCTAGAACTTCACACACGATCTTCATATTTGTCTCTATGAAAAAACATGTGCTAATTTCATATTCCAGTTAATTGGGCAGGAAAGGTCACGCTATGGCACAGAGAGCATCTCGTATAAAGCTCAGCGACTCTCAAATCTTCACGCAGGATGTGTCATTATATTGCTAGGAGGCCATTTCTGCAGATGAAGAATGCAAAGCTCTGGCCATAATTGCAGCACACTTAAAGGTCAGAGTCTCTGAGACTTCAGACTGCAGAGATGCTTATTAAAGTGAGTACGCAATCCGGACAATAGTGGGAAACAATCCCTACAGAGAATGGAAAAAAAAGTGAAACAAACAAGAAAGAATATGGGATAAGAAGGCACTAAGGGGGTGGCTTTGCTGTGAGCACCTGCACACATCCAGCAACATCAACTGCAGCAGTTTTTAATGGCTGTTAGCATCAAGGAAGAGCAGTAGCTTACCTGGCCCATTAAGAGCCCGTTACTTTTGGAAGCATATACATTTAAGGCTCTTGCCCAAAATCTAAAAGTATTGATATGTCTTTCACCTGCATCTACTTCAAAGGTAAGAGAAAAACACCGAGAGAAAAACAATTAGGAGACCATCCTATAGACAGGTTAATGTACCGTGTCAGAATACAATGCACTAGCGTGTTCAATATAGGACACCAACTGCATCTAAGTCAATACGTGATAATCTAAAAGGCAGGAAAATAAATCCAGGGGTGTTTTGTGCTTAAGATTCAGGGGTGCTCACTGTCCTTCCTACCTGTGAATGAAGTTTTTCTTCTCCAGGTACTCCATGGCTGAGGAGATCTGAGTTGCCATGTACAGTAGCACCACAGCATTCACCTCCTGCCGGTTACACTCACGCAGATAATCCAGCAGATTCCCATACGTCATGAACTCCGTAATGATGTAGAAAGGAGGTTCCCGTGTGCACACCCCTAGGGACCAACATAAAGTTTACAATGAATGTTTGAGAATATCAGTGAATCTTCAAGTTTTGTCCTCCAGGGCAATGTATGCCTCTAGAAGGTAGAAATATCGGGCACACAGACAGAATGAGTTCTGCTTAGAATTGGTTAATAGCGGTTTTTAATTTCCTGCTTCAGGCTCTGGCAACTTAAACATTAGGGAGACGAGATCATTAAAAATCATGTATTAGTGGTACAAATTGTGAATTTTGCCAGACAATAAGTGTCTGTATTTAAAGCCTTGGTATGGTAAGCAGCTTATCTGCTCCTTAACATCCATATCATTGCACAAGGGTTTAGTTCAAATCCCCCTGCTTGGTATTTATCACTTACCTAATAATTGCACCAAGTTCGGATGCTTGATCTCCTTCATTACTGCGGCTTCTTTCAAGAACTCTTCCACCTCCATGGTATCCTCCTGCAGAACAATGGTAAAGCTTTGGCAAGGACAGCGTGCACAAAGGAGGAACAGATTTTTGTATGAGGACGCAAAAAGAATTGCAAATGACAACATAAGCCACTGTTCTTTTAAGGTAATTTTTCCCTGTAGCCACCTCACAATGCCAGGGAGTTAGGAACATTGGGCTTTTTGTAGGATTTAAAAAAATATATATTTTTATCATTCTTATTCTAACAGAGTTTTTTAGGGCAAGAAAATCCATATCCCTTTTGAGAAGGGCCTCTCACAGGACCACTCAGGAGTTGAAAAGGAAAAATGTGCTTGTTCCTTACAGGAAAAAAGATAACATGAAATAAAAAGTACAGAAAAGAAAAGAAACAAGAACGAACATAAAAGGAAGGATACGCCACAATCAAATGCTTGAGAAGCTGCTGAACCGCGGGCCCCCAGTTTCACTGGGTAGGAGCAAGAAATCCCCCCTTTCAGACAGGGAGGCACGACCGACGGCAGCCACTCCGTCACTGAAAGCCCGAGGTTTCACAGATTTCATTTCTGGCATTTAGAGCCTGACCCATGACATAACCGTTCTGGGCAGACGTGTCACTACCTATTTGTTGAACGCCACAAAGTTGCTTGGCACAACACAAAACTGAGGAAGATACAATCTTGCTCAAAAGACATATTTTCTGAAGCAAATATGCCCCAAATGGCCGGAAGGTCATTTCAAAGTGGCGCAAAAATACAGATCTATTCCTAAAGCAATGTTTCTTTCTATATCCATATTTTTTTTTCATTGGTGGATTAATGTTGACAGGCTACACGGACGAAGTGTTTTAAGGAAGGATTGGAAAGGATTTACTGCTGCTGGTGAGAATGATAACAGTGGGCTGCTGCTGTAAGATCCAGCCAGCTCTCCGCTTTGCAGCTAGGACCGAGAACCTTTTTCAAACAGTTTCATTCAGTCATTTACTATTCGTTGCCAATTAGCTTGATTGGCAGCTGTGATTTGCTGAACACACTCTGTCAAAACTAATAGCCCAAAGGTCCTTGTGAGCAGAACCTGAAACAGTTTTCTTTGGCAAAGGAAACTGGGTTAATAATCCAGGTTGCAAAATTACCCTAAATACGCATTTATCTTACGCATGCTATACAACCTCTGAAGGGTTGCTCCTCTGCATAGCTGTTCCACTGTTTTAAATCTCTTACCTCTCGGTGACCAAATTAATAGGAAGGACACATACGGAGAACTACTGTAACAATGATTTCTCTGAAAATCTGATCTCATGCAAAGGACCAAGCTTAACCGGCTTCCATCTTCCTCTGTACAAAACCACGGAAGAAATAAAACAGTTCTGGCTATACTATATTTTCCTAGCACAGCACAGGACCGTGACATGGCATTAAGGGACACCAGGGTTGCATGTTGCTTAATTTAAAACACAGGCTCCTCTGCTGGGGGAAAAATGAAAAGAGAAAGGGGAGGAAGACGAGGCAGTCCTAATGGACGCAAACTCGAGGTGTGCAGTAAGAAATGTGCCGAGACGATCAGCTCACAACAGTTCAGCCATTAAAGGCCCCCCACGGGGAAGAAGCCTTGGCCACAGCCACAGCAGCTGCTTTCGGTCCAACGATATGCAGGTCACAAAGCTCCACTCCCGGCCACTGCAGGCACTGCCTCCCTCCTGCCCCCTTCCAGCAACATCAGGTGTAAAACCGCAAATTCAGAGTGTGTCGTGTTCTGATAACAGACCCTTATAAATACCGATGTGTCCTGCGCAACTCACTCAGCTTCCAATGATGTATTTTAATGGGAAACATCTCAGCACCAAAACATTGTCTAGCACTTCCCAGTTAAATGGAACTGAGGAACAGCGTGTGCTGCTTTGATTGCCTTCTTGCGTGATCTAGTGTTCTGTGCCAGCTATGAGACACGTTCAGACGCCTGATAGAAAACTGAACAACAAATGGGTGTTTGCAAGCATCGCTGTTCAAAAAGAAGTTGGAATGATTTGTTTTTTCTCTTTCAGTTTTCCCTTCCCTTTATCTTTCTTACAGAGATATCTGGAGTAGATGGGAAAGGAACAAAAGAGCCATATAAAGTTCTGAAAAATATTCTCTCAGAGGAAAATAAAGTGAGTCATTTGAACGTTTGTGCAGAAGCTGCGGAGGGCTTGTTTTCCCCAGTAGAACTGGGATCTAAATGTGATTTAAAAATGTTTCCCAAAACTTTGAAGAAAGCCATAATCCCACCTGTCAGGCAGTAGACTGATGGATTTAAGGAAGGTGGATTATAAATTTGCTTTTAAGGATGGGTTTAGTGTGCATAATTGCAGGTTGAAGTGTTTCTCAACTCTCTTCTTGGTTATTCTTACGTTCCCCAGTGGAACATGCTGCTTCATACTACATTATGAACCACTTTTAGTCATGTTTCATTAAATATTTATTTGATGTATTTGAAACAGCCATGGTCTGTATTAAGGTTTCTCCTTATGCACAAACAGATTGTATGGGATAACATGCAATTTGCCTTTGTTGATGGGTTTTAGAGAGAAGAGAATGAAAGCAACAGCTACAGTTTGGAGCAAAATGAGAAATCTGAAGACGTCGGGTATCCTCACACTGCACCCAGAAGCAGGAAAGGCGATGTTAGAGCAATCAATGTTCCTGGAAACAACTGGTCTCTCCTGCTCACGATAAACAGGCATTTTATTCCACCCGGTCACATCCCAGCTCCACCTGCACTGCAACGCTCCCGAGTAAGCCCTGCGGTCCCCAGCGCGCCGGATCCAAGCAGGGATAACACTAGGTGTCACCCGCTGCCTGTGCAAGCAGGCACTTGGACTCTCCTCCGCTGGGGAGCAGCACCAGGAATCTCCAGAGTACAAAAAAGGCCAAAATGAAAATACTTTCTGCAACCATAGCAACCCAGAAATACTGAGGTAGCCGCTGCTCAGACCGTAAGGAAGAAATATTTTCCCCAAATCAAGGAAACGTTCTTCTCCTGGCACTAAGGCATCTACACAGTTCTCTCCAGTTCAAAATTTCCATTGCAAAAAACAAAAAGAAACAAACAAAAAACCCCGTTCTGTTTGTTTCTGCAAGACCAAACCACACCCCCATTGGAGGAGAGAGAACATGGTGTCAAGTTAGCATAAACTCTTATTAAGCAATCAAATGCAATGTGTGTGGATGGTGCCAGAAGAGCTCAAGACATTTTTATAAACATAAATGAATTAAGCAATGACCTTATGAACTCACAGAGCATTATTTGCATTTCAAGAGACAAGGAAACCAAGACACAGAAATCAGGGAGCAAAGCCAGAAACAGAACCGATTATCCAGTTCCTCGTTAAAGCCACCTACGAATTTTAATATATTTTAGCTTGGATACACTTTTTCCTCCTCTTGTATCTTTTGATAAGAAGCAGCTGTGAACAATTGCTTAAGACTTCCAGGTACACAGGGAGCTTGTCTTTTGGGAAAGACACCACATAAGACAGACAATCCAAACATTAAAAGCCTCCCTGCAGCACAGCCTTTGAATTTTGTTGCCTGACTCACAATCCACAATTTTCCTTACTACACCAGCTTGTGTTAGTGTGTTCATCCGTGAACGGCTCACCTTTGCCACACCCTGAACGCGAGACATCACAGCACTATTTACTTTTCTAAGGTTTCATCCGTTCTAAAGTAAAAATTGCATCGTTATCGTCCTCCTTTGTTTAGTTACAAGCGTTTCAGGTATCACATAAAACCATAATAGGATCAAGCTCTTTCAAAAATACTCTATTCCAAGCCTACAGCACACAAAGGAAGGGCCGTCACCGACCCAAACTGTCTAACTCTGGCTGAGGGCAGGCAGCCTGCCTGAACTCGGTTCCTGCTGAAAGGAGGTGAACAGGAACGCCTAGACTTGAGTCCTACCTTTAGAGTCTTCACAGCCACTGTAAGGTTGTACTTCTTCCAGACTCCTTCATACACCTCTCCGTACTGCCCTCCACCAAGCTTGTGCTTCATCGTGATGTCAGTTCGCTCTATCTCCCATTTGTCGTAGTTCGGAGACACGCCATAAATAGTGGGCTTATTGCGTTTGGGCGCCGGGTAGTGCAACGTGGTGATGAGCCCATCTGCGACAGTTGAATGATGATGGACCAACTCTGCTAAGGTGTTGAAGCGGCTCTCTGAAGAGACATACAGCTAGGGACCGAAGAGAAAGAGGAAGCTCAAGCTCATTCACATAATGCACATGGGAACATTCATACATAGAAATGACATTATAAAATTGTGAAAATGAAGTGTTGCATCACTTCTACTCGATCTGCAGTACTGTGAGCTCCAACGGCTCTGTAACTAGTTCTCAGAAGCTCAGAGCTGAGAACGATCAACACTTACATGGGAAATGCATGGATTCAGGAGAAAATACATGCACTTCGCTGAAACAACATGGAAGGAATGACTGCAAATAGCATTAGATTGGCATGCTGTTGCTTGAAATGTCTTTTTTCAAAAGGCTGGTCAGTAAAGGTTGTGGGATATTTCCTCGAGAGTAGGGGGTTGTCCACCTCGGTGTCTTGATTCCATTATTACTATTTGGGTTATGAGATTTTCACCTGCCTAAATTCTGTCTGAAGCGTCACTAGCAAATTGGTGGCTTCCCTGCTTTTGGCCTAAGCTTCTGCATAGTATTTTGCATGAAGTTGGACAGTTGGTCTGCTCCATTCTTGTGACGGGCACCAATCAATAACATAGAAGTAAAATCATTACCACTGAATGGGAACCTGCTGTGCGGCATGGTAACCGATATTTGTTACCTTTTTAACATTTACACAGAAGATCCATTTTAAGCCTAAAAGCCTACTAAAGATAATGGACAAGGGACTCCCTACCACCAGAGCTTTGTATTTCCAGTTTTCACACTCAAGCTCAGTCTTCTGCTAGGCAAGGTGATAAAAGCTAGAAGTTTAATTTTAAAAAAAAGTGATGCTGATAACACCTGAAGGAAAGGGAGAAATCTTTGTATCAAACTGCAACAGCCTATGCTGGATGCAGCACAGGGAAGGTGGAAGAGCTCACACAGGACCAAGGTCGGGCGAGGGACAACCTCGCAGGAAGAGCCACACCGTGCTTGCCTCCCACATTTCTGTCCCGTCCACGCACTATGAAACGAGTGCGATGCACTGGTCCTACTGTGCACGTTACATGCCGATAGCTATGATCAAACTTCCCGAACGCTTCTGACTCGCTGGATATGCACTCAACAGTTTGTGCATGTGCAGTGGCCATCTGTCTGGGATTTCGGGAGGGCGGGAAGTTGACAGGGCTGCCAGGCATCCAGAAATCCCAGACTTAGGGTCAAATTCTGCTTCTTCCACCTAGACAGAATTTTTGGGTGGAAAAAGAAAATGCATCTGTGAAACTCCATCAATAAGTGAACATGTCCAGCAGAAAAGGGAGATGCATTTGCAAGAGGAAAAAAAGATGTTTACAGGGAGGAAAACAAACCCTCAAACTTGAGTAGAGCCTTTGGACTGGAGATTGGCAATTTCTGTATGGATGCTCATCCTTTGCGGGCATCTATTTAATATATCAAACCCAACAAGTACAAGAGGCATTGGAGAAGACCAAATATTCTGAAGCATATGAGAGCACAGGCACTACATACAAGAAAAGGTGAGCGAAAAGAGCAGCCATATCATCCAAGGAAGTCAGAGGGATAGATGAAAGTGCCTCTCCCCCTCAGCACCCTGCTTGCCCAAATCCCTACTTAAGTTTCTGAGAATGAGACACATGCTTACGTGTGTATGGTAACTATTATGGTCAGAATTGGCAAAACCTGCCAATCTATGTATGTCATGGACTTATTTGAAAGAGCTGAAAGGTAAAATGCTCAGCTCAGGCACACAGTATAACCTAAAAAGGGGAAAACAAACGCAGATGTGAACGACCCCACAGATCAGTCACAGGCAGGTTAGACACAACGTGTAGGGTGGCCTTTGGCTTTCAGGCTACGGCCTTTGTAATAGAATGATGCCCCCTGTAAGGTTTCTGGGAAGCAAACATTATATAGCATTTGGCATCCAAAAAAGGCAACTATACTGTAGAAACCTACCTTTCCGGTGTTGGGAAATCATAAGCCCTGGTTAAAAAGGCATTTCCCCTGCAATAGCACCTGGGCTTGGGGGAGTGTGAGAAGATGCACAGTGGCCAACCTGTCTGTAAGCCACTTGAGCAAAAACCATGCAATTAACTGCTCTGGTGACAACACATACACTTTTGGATGTGCATGGGCAGAGTGGAGGGTTTTACACACTGGGCTGGAGAAATCTACTTTCCCTTCACTCTTCTTTTCTTTTGCTACAGTTGCTGATATCAAAACTCCTATGGAAACTTTATCTCTAGAAAATAAAGGCATCCCCCTGGGGAGCATGTTCTCAACCCTCTACCAAAATGAGTCAGATATTCTTTAGATAAAGTAACTGCATCAAATCTCATTTCAACACTATGATAAAAAAAAAACAAACGCACCTTTTATGGTCAAAGAGGTGGAATCACCTTAAAAACAGATGTTCTGAGAACAGAAAAGTGACAACATAAGAGAGGCTTTTACAGCTGCATGGCTTGGACCACCGAGCGTTAGGCAGTGCAACCACAATTTAAAATGAGCTATACCTGTTTGGGAACGACTCGTAGTACTAGCAGTGGTACTAGCAGTTCACGTGTTACACTGAGGGCTAAAATATAAAACTATGGATGTAGAAAATTATGCTGAACTCCAGGATCACTTGGAAGTACTACGGAAGTATAGCAAAGGAAGCTGCCCATGCTTTTATGATGGCTTATATCTCATGATCTCAAAATCTCATGGGAATTAGAGATATCTGTATTTTGTGTGACAGATCATATGATCTTGTTACAGATGGAGAAAAGTTAAATAAATAGCCAAAGGTTTCACAGCAAACCCGTAGCAGGATAGGGAACAGAACAAGATCGCCCTGTCTGGGCCACAAGACAACACTCCATGCCTTAACACACGAAGTTTTTCATTTACATTAAAAAACCACATCCACTCACTAAACGTGCTCATTCTGTAGGCAGAGTTTTTCTAACCTCTCAGCGATTACATCTCAGCACTGACTCCTGAAGGCCTCACTTCCCATCAGCACTACTGGAAATCAGAGTTACGCTATGTTTAAATCTTCATCTGGAATTTGAAGCACGTATCGCAAGAAGATGAAGCAAGGAGCAGCTATGAACGGCATGCTGCCGATGCAGCCCAGCGAGCCGCATGCACACTCTGACTATTCGCTGCAACCTCCCTTCTCCGCTGACCCCGATTACCAAGCCTTAACTCAAGCTGCTTGCTGGATAATTTCCCCCAAGAAAACCATCTGGTGCTGCTAACTGTAACACAGAGGTACCAGACTCAGCATTTCTGCCGCGCCTGAGGTTATGTAGGGACTCTCACAGTTTGCTTCCTGGCTACGTTGTTGACACATTATTTGGGCAATTTTTGCATATCATCAGTCAAACTGTAATACCGGTCCTGTTCCAAAGGGCTCTGCTTGTACAAATGGGCTGCTCATCTGCAGCTTCTGCCACCAGACCACATCTCTCTTTCCTGGCTGGTATATCTTATAAGGGTGGTTAAACTGGCCCATGCTAACCTCCAGTGCATCCTTAACATGATGGGATTCCCCCTCCGCAGACAAAACTGAACATCCACACAAAAAAATCCATGAAGGTCCACAATAAAGGAGTGAGTCTGCATCCAGTTCAGCCACTGGAGGCTCCAAGAGACTCAAGCAGGACACGCGTCCTGCATCCTTAACACTGAGGATAGTAGGGTTTGAAGAACTGGCTGGACAATGCTGTTTGTTCAGTTGGGTTACTCAACAGGAGGCTTTGCCTCAAGTACTATCAAGTCAGGAAAATCAGGTCCTCTGTACCACGGAAGTGGTTTACCAGATGAGTAGCTGCACTGTGCCAGCTAAATCAAGAAAGGTCACTTTTAATGCCTTCCTAAAAACAACAACAACAACAAAAAAACCATTAAAAGGTGGTCCGAAAGAATATGACCCCTTAAACTGGGAAATAAAGATTCCCTGAGGGTTTTCTTGTGGGGTTTTTTTTTTTTTTAAAGTTGGTGAATCCCAATGCATTCAGTATGAAGGTGCTAGAATTAAGACATATACACCTCTGATCTCTTCCTAGTCCTTTCAATTTTCCTCCAGGAAAAAGCCTGAGTAAGGCTGTGCGATGCACGGCTCACCTCTGCACCAAGCAGCAGTTGCTCCACGTTTCTCTAATACCTCTTTCTCCCGATAGTGTGTTCTCTCGGTCACAGGATATGATCCCACCAAAGCCATTCATCCTTACTGCAGCACTTGCAGATATTAAATTCCCCGGACAAGCTGACTAATGATACAGCAGACTGGGAAGGCCCCAGGTGCTCAGGGAGTTGAAGGTAAGAGCTTTCCTTCAGCGGAGCCATGCTCTGCTGCAAAGCGGGTAATAGAGTGCGACGCGAGCAGCTCAGAGCAAGGGACCTGCTCCAGCAGTCTCCATTTCGCAGAGGGAAAAGCAGGGATATTTAGCCGTTTCTCTTCCTAGCTCCTCAGCTTTAACAGCCAAGGACAGGGTGCTGGAAGAGCGCGGCATCCCCCAGCCCAGCAGCAGAAGCAGCAGAGCCAGCAGCACGTCTACTGCTAAGCCGTCGCAATTCACTGCCCAGCTCATTAACGCAAATTGAAAACGATGTGGTTTAACACACCAGGCTGCAAACTGCAGCGCCTGATGCGAGGACGTGGCAAACCGCCCCTTCTGCCGGGACGCTGGCGACGGGGAGGACTGTGGCTACCTCTTTGCTCACCCCTGCATGAAGAGCCAAAGCCCAGGAGCCACAGCTCTCATCCTTCTCAACTCTGTATTTCCAACCGCCATCGGCTGCAGATCTGCTTTAGTGAATTGTGCTGACCTGCACCTTTTCTCAAAAACACCAATTCAAGCAACTTTGTGGAAAATGAATAGTTAACCTGGCTAATACAGACCTGAACAGATTATTGTAGCTCTGCAGAACTGTTTTTTGGGATAAAAACAGCTCTGCTGGGATGAAAGCCTTCATATGCCAAAACCTTTTACAGCTAAAATGGAGAACATGTGCTATCGCATCATGGACACGTGCTTATTTACACCAACTGAAGGAGGCCTGGGTTCAAAATGTTCACATGTGAACACTGCTCATCTGCCAGCATCCATGTGAATCGAAGGAATATCAACTACAGAGACAGGAGGAGGAATAATGTTCCAGATTGCCATGTAGTCCTCCAAGTATGCTGCACGTCAGCATTTCCCAGCACCAATTTTGACCACAGAGTGTGTCTACACGGGAGGAAAAAGGAAGAATCAAAGCGCCATAACTTGGAAATATGTTGCCTTAAATAACATGGTCAGAATTGTCTCAATTACAATCTGTTTGCTAAAGCAGACAAAAAGCATTTCATTACTGAATAAAATCTGTTTATCTTATTAAAGGTTTTAGAGTGATGAGTCTGATAAATAGGAAACACTGTGGTTCCCTATATTTTCATACTAAAGATTTTGCTGTCAACATTGCTGTAAGAACAATAAAGCTCTCACAGGACAAAGGAAAATTGGCCACAGTGAGCCACTGCTATACTTGGGTTTTAATTTTTTTTCTTTTGAAGTACTTTAATGGCACAGAATCTGTCATCTACTAGATGCTGGCAAGAAGAGCCTCAGCAGCCATGCTCCAGACCCACACTTCAACTTCTGCACAGGATCTAAAGAGACACTGCTTAAAATAGATTTGTTAAAAACAAGATTTTCCGAAATCCAATGCCAGTAGAAATGTTTCCATGAAATTAAAACAAAAAATCTGTGGAAAAACTACACTTTTATGCTAACATTTCTCTGCAGCATCCACAAAGCACGGCATTGCAACACTGCTACAGCACACAACGATCTAGGGAAAAAAAAAATTAAGAAACTAGAGACTGGGGCCATATAAAAGTGAAAGTGCCTACCCGTCTCCAATGATCACGCTGAAATACTGTAGAGAAATCAAAACAGTAGTTAAAAATACTGCAGAATAGCTCAAAAAGCATTCTGTCCCTAATATTTACAGGATTATTAGCAACAGGCGCTGACTTTTCTGATTTGGCAGTTGAAGAGATTATCTTTTGAACATATGGGACAAGAATTCATCCTCAGAATATCTTATTAATGGTATCTATTACATTCAGCTCTGATGTAACTCTAGTATCTCCTACCTTAAAGTGTTTCGCTACTGAGCTGTATTGTACCTCACCAGAAGTCTGCTAATGGAGTAAACCTGTTTTGTCACAGACGTGACAGTCACAGTTTATTGTAATTACAGATAATGAACATTGATCAGGGTTCAGAACTGCTCAATTCAGTTGCTAATACTTGACCTTGTACAGCCAGTGGACAAAGTACACCGGTAAGGTTTTCTTTCATGGTTTGGATAGCCTGCAGCCTACCTTTCCGTCAGATGCAGTGTTTATTCTGTAGTGGTACACCCTTCCTTCGTATCGCAGTGAAATAGATCTCTGTCCTGGACTGCTCTCACTCTCTCGCACAAGAAAGCTGCCGTTGATACCGCTGCTCAGAAGGTACTCAGCAGCGTTACGTGACACTGGTCCGTGATACCAGGAATGCTTCTCCAAACTATTCACTGGGGTGATGTAGTTGCTGGGTACCCAGCCTTGTCCATTCTTCGTCTGGGCCTCGCACCATTCCCCATTATGATTGTAGCCCAGGACACGGAGCTTTTCACCTTAGCGCAAGAAGAAAACACATTTAGACGTGGCAAACCTGGGAGCTGAGGACAAAGGTAGGTTCTTTCTGGCTAACAGATCATTAAATAATCTCCTATAAGAATAGGTATCTGACTGAGCAGGGAGCATGTGTGTTTCTTTAAGCTTGAGTAGACCCCTCAAAGCCAAATAAAGTCACATGCATGCGTCAGGAGTTTGTTAGGCTCCCGTGCAGTTCTGCACCAGCTCTGATACTGCTTGAGCTTAAAAAAAATGAATCCAGCAAATTTTATTTAAACTGAGTGAGTTGGCTTGATGGTCCTAGGAGAGAACAGGAGTGGATAAACAATAAAAAGATAATTTCAATTAGCAAGGTAAGCTGATGTGACTTGGAGTACACATAAGGAACAGAAGGACCGAGTAAGAAAACACTGTATCTGTACAGTCATTTTTCATACAGGGACAATGTTTTGGAGAACCATGAAAATGATAGAGGTCAGCCTCTAAAATCAGCTTAGTTTCATTTCTCAGTCCAAATTCTTGCTCCTAATGGAGTCCTTAGTTTTGGCAAACAGCTTCTTGCCCAATGCAAAAGCTTCAGACAGTTTTAACCTTTTAAAAGGTTATGACTTGGTGAAATATTTGTATTTGTTTAAGAAGAATTCCCACAGTAAAAAAAATTCCATAGGGTTTTAGTGTATAACTCAGTTATTCCACAGCAGCTTTTCTTTCTACGCCTTCTCAGACACTCCCAGTACCGCTCTGCCCCGCTACCTTACCTTTAGTTATGCTGAGAGTGTTGTCCCCACTCGCCACAAAATCATACAGTGCAACAAAGAGATGGGGGTCATTTTCACTAGGACAGGACAGAAGGTTTTCCTTGGAGTTCCAGCGAGCTGCTTCGCTCAGACCCTGGGGCTCAAAGTCCGACACTACCGGCCTCTGAAGGGCTTCTGGAGGAGGAAGAGAGAGAGAGGAAAAAGCAGGTTCATTTTTGCTGATAAAAGCCATCTGGTTAACCCACGCACTCTGATTTTCTAATTTATATTGTTTCTTGACATGTGTGCTCCTCATGCGTCAGAGGACAGATACGGACAGTTCTTTAAGGCAGATCTCCTGCCACATAGGCAGGACACCCTCGTCCCAGAGCTGTCCCCAGCCTGCCCCGAGCCCCCAGCTCCTGCCTCCCACGGCACACAGGAGAGGGAAAGCCCCTCTCCCTCCCTCCAGCAAATGCTGCTCACGTAGGCTGTTTGCTGCTTGTAAATCCTTTGGCTCATGCCTAACTGCTGGAATGGTTAGATTTAAAAACAAACCCAAGACCTTTAAAAGGTAAACCTCGTAATTATCCTATAAATGAAATCGCCAGAATGTGCAGCACAGAGAGTCAGGCAGGGCGAGATTTATAAGACATGGTATTTAGGAATGAGGTATGTACTTCCATTTTCACAGTATTTTTAATCATTTCTCTTCTTATTTGAGTACAAAGCTGTGTCTTTTTTTTGTTGCCCTCTCCTCTGCTTGCCGCTCTTGAAACCAGAGCACAGCAGTGAGCGTACTTCGCACATGAGCTTTCTACATTTTTAGGACCCCTGAGACACCTCCAGAAAAAGAGATTCCTAAAAACAGAGCTTCACAGGTGCGTAAAAACCAACCACCAACTTTTTTTGTACGCTGCAGCACATTAGGCGTGTAATATTCAGTAAATACGAGACAAATCCAAGTACATCAGGGTATTTTATTCCAGTCACTCCAGCAAACCCTCCCCTCTGGATGATGATTCAAGTTTGGGGCAGTGATGCTCCAGCTGTGCCCCCTCACTCCAACGTGCCACCCCAGCTGTGCTGGCAGCCCCGCGGGTGACTGTGCTGGCACAAACCCAGGACAATTAGCTGTGAAAATCTTGTTTTTTGAAGGGTTATTTTCCATCTGGATGAGTTCGTTGAGCGAGGTCACAGCACCGCACACAAACCATCGCGTCAGTGCAGCTAAAGGGACAGGAAACACGGCACTGTCGCACCCAGCCCCTTCCACCACAAAACTGCTCTTCGTTACTCAGCATCAGCCCCCGCCTGCTCCCCCCACTCACTGATAAACCCCTCGTCTGCGCAGGCGAACACAGCAGGGCTTTGGAGGGAGAAATCCCAGGCCAAGTGTCTTCTACGTTATCGGGTCACTTGGGAGCACAGTTCTCTCTTTTACACTTGCAATACTGACCAGCAAGGGGCTGCCATGTAGATGCAATCACGCTAAAATATGCTTTTAACACTACTGCTTGTTTGGTCTGGAAATCTGGTATAAGCTGCACCAGTAAACCAATGAGGAACTGATACGATTGACTGCAGAAAACCTTTGGAAGTCAAGTGTGGATTGGGACAGGCTCAAAATACACTTCCCAATGGGGAAATGCTTAAAAAACCCCAACCAAACCACCCCAACTCTACAAACAATAACGAATCTCATTATTTTCTAAGCTTTGGTGGTGAAGGTGCCACTATTCACCCACAGGCAGCCTGGCGTCCTCGATGTGTTGGTCAGATCACCACTAGTAAAGGCTCTCTGGGTCATTATTTATGAACACATATTGCCTCATCCCTGGAAACATCCACGGTCAGGCTGGACGGGGATCTAGTTGAGGATGTCCCTGCTCATTGCAGGGGCGTTGGACTAGATGGCCTTTAAAGGTCCCTTCTGACCCAAACTATTCTATGATTCTATGAACACGAGTACTGCTGTATTCTTTGGAAAAGGTAAGATCATGTATGTGGGCAGAGAGCAAAACAGCAAGTATACACACTGTGGGGCCTGTTTTCCCAGCCAAACCATATCTGCAGGGAGATATATTTTTATAGTGAATCAGAGAAGTCAAATAATTCTTCTTTCTAAATGATTCCACGGGCCATACCACAGTCAGAAAAGGCGGTGGTGTGTTGGGTGGTTTTTTAAAGTACCTTGACACCCTTGCTTCCCCCTCCTGTTTCCTGCAGGAGAATACATTTTAATAGCCTGGGTTTGCTTCAAGAGGGACAATGAGAAAAGAAACAGAAAATCCACTTTCAGAAAATTAAGCTATAATCATTTTACCATGAAAACGCTTTGATCCTGTCAAGCCCATTAAGCTCCCTTATCAAACACAGGGCGCTGCAGTGACTGGAGATACTCCAAGGAGTTACACCATCAGTAAACACCTGGAACAGACAGACAGCAGAGAGCTGCAAGTAGCAGATACACAACCTCAGCGAGGAGCGACGCCGTGATGCTCTCCCCCAAATATGGTACAAACCAGTACATGCTGCACGGTGGGACGGACCATAACCTCCGTTAGGAAGGAAAATGCCTCCCCCACGGGGGACTGATTCAACAGGAAGGCAGGAAATCCAAGGCAGGCTCCCCTCCAACTCCAGCACGATCACAGCCCAGCGAAGGACGGCTCATGCACGGCCACGGATGGGGATGAGGGAGGAAAGCCAAGCGCTCTGCAAGAATCCCTCCCTCATGCCCAGGCCGCAGCGATGCTGGGACTGACTCATTGCACACGGATGCCAAGGTATGCGCTTCAATTCAGACCATGAGACAACACTGTGTCAAACACCGAAAACGCCCACAAGCTGCGGTGTGAAAGTCAAGGAAGGCTGGTTTTGCTCGATGACATTCCTACGAACACTGACTCAGTGATAACTGTCTGCAAACGCAAGGGCTGGCAAGAGCACGGGCTGTTAAATAAATGTATGAGAATTTGCTAAGCTAGAAGATCACACGAGTCCCCCAGCAAATGCATCGGATGCTGCGCACAGACAGGCTCACGTCCTCTGTGTCCTCTGAGACGACTCCCCTCGGCTCAGCCGCTGGCACCTCGACGGAGGTGCACGCCGTGCAGGACAGCACGACGGGGAGATGCAAGACCCAACTCTCGGGTTGGGTTAGGGCTGGCGTTTCCAGAAGGCAGGAACCCCAAGTTAAGAATAGGGGTGGGGAAGGCGGTGACTGAATGAAGCTTGAAGGGCAGCAAGAAAGGGAGGATGAGGCCCTGAGTCAACACGGAGAGGAGCGTAAAGGAAAGAGCAGAGTTGTGGTGACCCGAGTGTAGCAGAAGCTTGATAGACCGTGACAAAACACACTTTTAAAGGTCTGGGCCCCAAGAGAGGGCTGTCAGCAGGCTCAGGACACGAAACCATGAAGCGAGAGAAGCAGACAGGACATGTCCATCTGGGAGCCACGTACAGCCGGCTGTCAGCAGTATTTATCCCGCTGAGTTATTCCCTGGTAAATCCGCCCGGACGTTACAGTCCTTCAGAGCAGGAATTAGACATTGCTGTTCATATGTATTGAGGGTCTTTTTCAATACACTACAGCTTCTTCACCTCATACTGCTGGTTTTAACTACAATTTTACAGCACTGCCGAGTTCTTCAGTGGGCCAGATTCCTCCTAATAAATCAGCCCGGCTGCTATACCTACAGGAGGGTATCCTGGCACAGCGATGGGGCAGGGAGCGAGCGTAATTCAGTCTTATCTCTGTGCTGTGATTCCTTCCACGCATCCACTTTGTCTTCTACTGCGTCCCAGCAAGGCTGTAATTTATTACTTTGATCATACCGTGCTCCAGATGACACCTGGATTCCTGGGAGGAGTCCCGAGGCAACGCTGTAATTCAGTTCTCCACTAACACCAGCTAAATGATGGCTCTTAATTAAAGCAGAGCACACTTCGAAATAAGACAACAGCAGCTTTTATTTTGAGGCATTAGCCATAAGAACGTCTTCATTTCCCCCTTAAATTAAGTTTTTACCAGGAGATATTTATGTTTGCATACTAAAAGGTTTCATAAGCATAACTATCTCCTGCTAATTACTGTTTATATGAAGTCATGATTCATTGTTAGGGACTGTGTAAGAAGTTCTCAGATATGAACAATTCTGGTCTAGACCAACGTGAGCAAATTTCCTTAGCAATTTAAGGGAAGGGTTGGAAAACAGGCAGAAGCACAGAATTACACTCGGCTCCTCCACAGCTGACTGCGGGGCCATCCCGAGGGAAGGAAGAGACCTCCTGTCTCCCTACAAAACAAACATCCTGTGGTCTTACAAACTGTGCCGGCATTCTTTCCACGAGGTTTCTAGAGTGAGGGAGCGCAGAATACATCTAGTAATCTCTGTGGAGGTACAGCACATGCTATCTAAAGCTTCTCCTTTCCCTACATTCCCCCTACTCTCCTTTTCCCCTGGAAGAAATGATGATAAATGGCAGAATAGCTATGTAGATTCAATATATCCAAATGTTCCCGACTCTGAGCACATATGATGGAGCAGCTGCGTCTCTGTCCCAGGATTTCCTTAGTGGCCCTCACAGATTCCCTATGCCTGATGGAATATGGATTTTATAATAAATAAATAAATAAATAAATCTGTAAACCAGATCTTTCCCAAAAGAGGGAAGGTTTTGTGTTTTATTTCAGACTCATCCCTTCAGCGAGACCACGCTCAGCCTCTCCTGTCACCCACTCCATAGCACAGGCCATACAACCTTCTGCAACAAAGGCTACTGCCGTCGCTTCTGCTCTTGGCTGATACTTGGAAAGTCCACATTCTTACAGCCAGCATGCGGACAAACGATCACTTTTTAAATGTTGTGTATTTCTACACAGAGAAGTGCAAAAATAGACCCTGCCTGTCTCAACCAGACCCACTCCCCCTGTGCTGGGCCAGTCTCCCAGGCGTGCTGCCCTATTTCCACCCCCAGCGAGGCGCCTTCGTCCCGCAGGCTGTGCCCCTTCTTGCACGGCCACCAGCAACCTCTGGCATGCTAAATACTGAAAACCAAGTCTGCTGAAGGCACACACAAGAGAAGAAAGGCCACCCATGGCTCATGCTTCATTGCCCATGCACAAACAGGCCCTCACAGCCAACTGCAGTGTTTTATCTTGTCTAACACTAAGCACTCCAATGATGTGGCTTCTCCCACTCCTCCAAGAGATGATTCTGTCATCTTGGGGTTTTGGGGGGGTTTGTCTTGTTTGTTTGTGTTGGGTTTTGGTGGGGGTTTTTGTTTTGGTGGGTTTTTTTGTTTTGGTTTTTTTTTTTTGTTTGTTTGTTTTGTTTTGAAAGTTCACTGTTGTAGTAGCCTGCACATTCCACTCGAGTTCATTCACTGAGTTTATTCCATTTATAACCCATTAGTAACATGCTAAATATCATCCTTCTCCAGCCAGCTAATCACAGTTGTAGATGTATGGAGTGGAACAGTGGGTATGGCAGAAATTTGGATTTTATTCCCAAATCTGCTACTAAGCTGCTGCCTGACCCTAGATTATAACCTCTGGGCGAGGAAGGGGAAAGCAACTAGATTCAAGTGAATTTCAAGGACACTTGTGTATTTCTGAAAACTTTTACCTTTACAATTTCTGGTTTGGTTTCCTTACTAAGGGAGCAGAAGGTTTGCCTGTTTCTGAGCCCTGGGGAGGGGAAGCACCAAAAAAGAATCAGGGAGATTTGCTGTTATATTTCCCTATTTCACAAAGCAGCCCCAGACTGCTCAGGGAGGGACGAACACGTCTGTGGATGATCAGTTTTAGGTCTGAAGACAGTTACAGCTCTTCCTACGAAATGGTAATCCTTTCCTCACCACAACCCACGGGAAACAGTAGCAAGCACCATCAGTCAGATTTTTTAATAACGATAGGACAGGCAAGAACCGCTGGAGCAAGCACATAACTAGCAAGCCATTACAAAGCCAGAAACATATTTAAAAGCAAGAACTCTACTGAGTGATAGTAGATGAGAGGCCAAGAGGTGAGGAGTAGAAAATAGCCAAGGAAGAGAGGAAACAAACCGAAGGCTCTTCCCTGGGAGGCAGCAACGCCGTCCTCACGCACTGGCCCTTCCTAACAGATGGACCGAAGACCTGCCTGCGGATCCCAGCGACACCGGGGCAGGACGAGTCGCTGGCATTGCAGATTCGGGTCTGGCTCAATACGTGCCCAAACGCACAAAAAAGAAACTCTCCAGGAACGGGGCAATGGCTACGGGCTGCTGCTCCTCCCAGGCTCGTCTACTCTAGCTGTAACAAGAGACGCTAGGAAAAAAAAAAGGGGAGAGAGACAATCTGACAGCTGGCAGGACAGAAATCATTTCAGTTCGAAAACAAAGGACTTTACTAGTGTCCCCAAAACAGTTTTTAAACTTTACAGAGAACACTGACAGGTTTTAAACAAGGCTTCTGCCTTTCAGTGGTAGAGCAAGCCCAAAAAGGCAGCAAGACTATTTCAGCCCCTATTTGGGACATGGACACGTTCTGTTTTCCAGATCAGATTGGCAGCAGTACGTGCTGTGCCTCTTCCCTTCTACTCTCTACCCTTTCTTGGTGTGAAGTGGGTGAGGAATTATTCAGTTTGGCACAGGCAGAAAGGAGAAAGCAGATGACAGAAGTTCAGCTCTCTCTCATTTTAAAATAATATTTACTAGTGGAAATAAAAGCGAGGGCAAAAAATGGCCAGCTTAAAAATCAATATGAAATCTCTGTAATCGTTAGAACCAGTTTAAACTTATTTTTGATCAAGTCAAGAAAATCTTTAAGGTCTCAACTTTTCCAGCGAGCAGGCAAGCCTGTCTGTACACAGCAAAGCACAGAGCAATGGGATGCAGCACCTGCCATCCCTCCGCACCGCCCCAGAGGACTCTGCAAACAATCCTCGTTCCTGCAAACTAACAGAGCATAAAAGCCTTTCAGAAGAGGACCACCATGAAAAAAAAATATTCTGATTACTTGGTCAAAAGAGATGTACACCTACACATGTGCCTGACTCTAAATCAGCCTTACATCAAACCCAACCTCAATACAATATTTTCGAGAAGTGTGTTTAAAAATAGAGCAAACAGATTTGATTTTGTTACAGTCCCATGCTATTCATCAACCAAACACTGTTGTGTTTTTGTTAACACATGAAAACCAAAATAAGAAATTGAATTAGGTAGAACTGAATCTACCCTCCTGGCTGCAACTGTTTGTCAATGCAACTAATGGACCTTTCATCCTCTAAGCAGTTATGTTTAAGATTTCATAGTCTACTATATAGTTAAGAAACATTCAGCTTCCCCCCCCATGTCCTCAACAGCTTCCCGTACTACTAAGATAACAAGAGCAGAGTTAAATCCTCCAATGATATCCCCATCATCTCCTTAATCTTTTCAGAAGCTTCAGCGAGGCTGTGAGACATGCATGGGAATGGACTGGCCATCACACGCTGCTCCTAGGGATCCCGGAGCAACGGTCCCTAGTTTCTGACCCCTGCCACAAACCTGCCCTGTTCTCACAATCTGCCATGCTTAAGTGGTTGCTATCAAAATTAACAAATCCACATGTAAAAACCTGTTATCTTCTTCACTTGTGCCCTTGGAGTACAGGGGTTTGGGCAAGCCACCACTACTCTTCTGAAGGGTCCTCACCAGGACTTTCAACGTCACAGTAATTTTAGTAAGCAAGCTGCCTAGGAATACCACGTGGGGACCTTCAGCTTTAGAAAGGAGTAACACAAAAGCTTTCTTTTTTTTTTTTTTTTTTAAACTCCCAGCCCCAGATGAATATAGATTCTCACTTCTCACCCTGCTTTCCAAGAGACCTACAGTCGATTATGGTGGGTCCTGCCTATATCCTACCCAACTGTCACAGCATTAAAGGTTGCAGTTGCCACATTTGTTCACCGTTAACATGCCGCTTGGATGCTTGGCTTCGGTTTTGCCGCATGCTGAGCTGAGAAATGAGACTGAGCTACTTTGATAGAAGATTGTTTAAAAGTTGTTTCAATGCTCATTTCCCATCCTATCATCAAAAATAAACATGCAACCACCATCTCAGGGAACCAGAAGGTGGAAATACTACAATATTTATTGTGTCAACGATCATGTTAACTTGATACTGCCTATACGGCACAAGTCAAACTATGCTCTAATCCTATTATGCAACTGCATTGCAAATTGGGGAGGGGGGAGTGTTTGTAACACACACACAAAAGAGAAAACTTGCAAAAACAGTCAGGGTAACACCCTTGTAACATCATCCTTTTGCATTCACTTCTGCAGGGAAGAGAGGCCCCAAATGCTCTGCCCATTCTCCCAGGGCTGTGTTGAAAGATCCAACGGCACAGAGAGGAGGCCCAGCACAGCTCGGAGCTCCTCCTCAACACGCAGCCCGGCCATGCCTGAGCAATACCAGAGGCAGGGGACACAGACAGAGGTTTTATAGACCTAAAAGATCACAAAAGAATTCAGTCGCATAGGAAAGATCAAAATTATTCACGTGCATCCGCCCACCACTAGGTTTCTGAAACTTTAAATAAATAAAAAAGGTCCTCTGGAAACTACTCTGATTTTAGACAACAGAAAATTCTTTAGAGCCACTAAATGCATCTGATGAATACAGACTCTTGATCCAAAATTTCTTCAAATGGGTTTGCCACGAGAAGCCATCTGTAGACTTTGAGATTCCTAACCTATGAATTTCCAAGGACCAGTTCTCCACTGAACATTCGAGAGTTGAGCAACAGCGACTTGCGATAGGCCCCGGGAAATCAGCTGCTGCCTTTCGTGCCTCTGATTTGATGAGTTAGCACGTTCCTCCTGGCATGCAGATTATTTTTACTGAAGCAACATCTAGCAACACAAAAGAAGTTGAAGAAGCCCAGACCGCCCCGGCGGGACGGACACAGCCCCGCTAGCGCAGCGAAGGGGCCGGGGCTGCACGGGGGGACCCGGAACGCTGCTCCGCAGGCGGGTTGCGAAGCCGTGCAGGGGTGAAGAACTTGCTGGAGGTCACGCCAAGCAAGACCTCAGCCCAAAGTTCCCCAGCCCGGCACGGTGCCTCTGTCGCCCAGGCTTTCAATCTGAACTAGTCGGGTCTATACGTTTAACATCTCAGCGTCTACAAATAACCACGGGTGTGACTCAAAAAATCACCTTTTAAAAGCAAACGCGCAAGAAAATTCAGTTAAATGAATGCCTGTGGAAAGCAAACTTACAAGGGGATAACCAAAATGAACTAAGAGAGTATGTATTAACACATGCTCAAAATATTTTACTGATGGACTCATCTAAATTTTCTTCCTGAGCCTGGAGTTAGTTTTACCATCCTCTTCTCATGTCCAAAATAAGGGAGATCCTTCCTCGGGCAAAAAAAATAAAGCCAAGGCCTGAAGATACGGCGTTGTTTATGGGCGCGGCAATAAGATCACTTGACATTTTACAACCATAAATGGTAGAGCCGCGCTCCCTTTGTACACTGCAGTTAATGAAAGTCACCTGGGGTCTGGATGCCGCGTACATCGCCCGGTTCCCCTCGCCCCCGCATGCGAAAGCCCAGCCTAAAGCTGGCCAGGACCAAACACCTCCCCAAGCCTGGCCCCAACTTGCAAGCAAGGGATAAAACTCGTGTCTGGGATGGTGGTGGGGTCGGGCCGTGCCCCCGGGAGCGCAGCAGCCGGTGCCCCCCCCGGAGCCCGGCTGCTGCGCTCCCGGGGGGCACGGCCCGACCCTGGCCCCCTTGGGTACTCACCTTCCAGGTAGCAGCTGGAGGAGGAGGAAAGCCCTTTCTTCGATTTGCAGCCCACCAATTTCAAGCAAATCTCCAACATTTTCATTTGTTAGAGTTTGGCTTCGGCTGTCTGGTTTCCCTCCCCCCCCCTTCCAGTTTCTTCTCGCGCTGTCGAATTATCCGGTAAAAGTCTAAAAAAGTCTAAAAAAATCCAGTAAGAGTCTAAAAAAATCCAGGAAAAGTCTAAAACAAAATATCCAGGAAAAGTCTAAGAAATCCAGCACTCTGAAAACCATTACAAGGGCGAGCCCGAGAGGCGGAAAATCCTGGGGCCCCGCATCTCCTCTCCCGGGGAGTTAACTCCAGCCATCTTCCCTCCTTCCTAACTCTTTTGGCGGGAGAGGGGAGGGGGGGGGCGGGAAGGAAAATAAAAAAAAGAAGGAAAAAATCAAAGCCAACCAAGTTGGGCAGAGTCACTTCTGCCCGCAGTTGGCGGCAGCTGCCCGCATGCCGCCGGGCGCTGGGTGCAGGCAGGGCTGCTGGGGCTCCGCTGCCAACAAAGGGCCCCCTTCAGCCGCTGCCTGCCTCCATGACATCAGGCAGGCGAGCAACGCCCTCGCTCCTTAACCCTCCTCCTGCCTGCACCCTGCCTGCCTCCTCGCCCAACGCGAGAGAGGCGAGGGTGAAAAATCAACAAGTTTCCCCTGCCTGGGAGGGCCCTCCTTGGTTTGGGAGGGGGGGAAAGGCAGGATCAAGGAATAACGCTGCTGCTTTAGTGCTTTGTGCACGGCTCTGTAGGCAACAAAGTCTTAAAAGCGTGTCATTTCACAGCGTGTTAAGGGAACTGTTTAAATACTGCGCCTTGTAACAGGGAGAAGCAAGCTGAGAGCTATGCCCATTTGTAAACCAGCGCAAAAACTGCAGGGGAGCTGGAGGTCCTTCTCCAAGAGATGCTCTCTTAGCACCTCTGTGATAATGACAGGCAAACAGATCCAAATCTCAGCTGATGCCATTACACTCACAGGATACTCCTCCTCTTGCACAAGGGGCCAAAAGTTTTCCCTCTCCCACTACCTACTATTCTGTTCCCCTACAAACTGGGCATTTCCCTTGCAGGTTACTCAAGGCTACATGTTAATTACCGCTCTCTAGCTTTGAGATATTTTTAATACTTCACTTTCTAGCATTATTGTGTGTCTCCTTTGTAAAACAACCATCACTTTTGTTACATATACTTATATTCTGTATGTATATACATTCTCTCTATATATCTTTATAAAGGAGATAGAAAATTGGGGGTGTATACAATTGCATTTTTTTCCACTCAAAAATCCCCTTTCATTTCCCAAACCTTGGGATGCTTCTGCTGCTTGGAGCAAGAGGTGCCCAAGGGTGCAGAGCTCATCAGGGCTGCAAAACAGAGAGGCTGAGGAAAACGGCCTGGGGGGCCGACCCTACCACAAACCCCACCGCAACGTGCGGAGCGCTTGGCGCGTCACACACAGGATCAACAAAGGAGCAAATCTTCCTTTGTGCCCCTGAAAACTTCCCTCCACATCTGACAGTTTATTTTGGCAAGGTTACTGACTAGCTAGCACTCTTTTGCCCTCCAACGTTTTCAAACATTTAATACTTTAGGGGAAACTCCGCATGCTTCCAGCATCTGAGGACCATGCCTCCGAAACAGCAAACATTGCTCAGACTCTTTAAACATTATTTTACAGCCTCAGTCTTCTGATCCATGGGGTGTACGCGTGAAACACAGCTTGGAAAGAAATCCTTGGTCTCTCAACCCATACTGAACTGCAATAATAGCATTTGCATTTTTTTTAAATACCACAAGCCACATCATTTCTAGCAGAGGAATAATCACGGTAAGGACAGCGTGATGTTCAAAGTGCCTTCACACTTTTTCTCAGTAAAGACGAACATGGATACCCCCATTTAATAAAAAGCAAGAGAACTTAAACATTTCCTCAATTTAGACGGTCCAGAGAAGAGATGAGGCTATGACCCGATCCCCCACCTCTGGCAGCCTGCACGTGCATCAGAAAGACAACGATGCAGTTCTCCCCACGCTCTCCCTTCCTCCCTCCACTTCTGCAGGAGGATTTTAATTTATGGAAGCACAAGAGTTTGAAGAGAAACCAACACCTACCTACTTGTTCCCTGCCTGCCTAACTTCAGATGAGACTGCAACAGAGAACTTGTGCAGAACTGCACTGGGGAAAGAAAAAAAAAAGAAAAAAAAAAAAAGAGGAGTTAAAAGCAGATTTGGAGGAGAAGGGTTATATAAATCACAGGAGGAGCTCAGCCATCACGTGTTTAGGCCCAGTGTCATGTTTAGGGAACTGGGATGAAGTAACATTGTAAGAGCAGACCAGGCATCTTGCACGCAACTTCTTTTCCATGTGAGGAGCATCCCTATCCCACTTCCCCTCCAACTGCAGCTGCAGGAACGCGGAATCCCCATAGCATTCCCTGGCTGTTCAAAGCTGCCCCCCATGATCACCACCCAGCCATTACAATTAAGGTTAATGCAATGAGCACTGGCAGAATTAATGCAGATTACATTCCTGATGAACTCCTGGGGTTCTTATTCCAGAAGAAGAATGCCTCATCTGAAATTAAATTAACCCGCTTGCAGAACCACCTCGCTGTAGGAGAAAGGCATCCACTCGGGGAGTTAAATACAAAGAGCTATCCTGGGATAACTTCCTCTGTAGATAAACAAATTAATTCCCTTTATGTTTCCATGCAGACAAGCTTGTGTGGTCCCTCTGCTACAAACTTCATCCTTCAACGTTTCCTCTTTTGTGTCATGGCAAACTAGGCTGTAAATACTTTGAGCAAATACCCTCTGCCTTTCCTGCATGCCATGAAATTAACTGGCGATACAGAAATAAAAGCCATATTGGTAGTGTCACACAAACTCTGCTACTCTTACGGCTGACATCTATTAATCCCTTTCATCTTTGTTTGTCATGTACACATCTTCGAATAAAATCAGTCATGAAAAGCGTGCAGACTTCTGGACTACAGAGTGACTGATGCAACCTTCAACGCAGGCTTTCTGTTGCAGAATGGCAAAACAATTTTGGTTGGGAGCAGACTCGAAAGGTCTCCAGTTCAACCTCCTGCTCAGAGAGCAGCTATCTATCTAGATCAGGTTGTTCCGGGCTTTTTGCAGCTAAACTTTAACCGAGTCTGCTGGGCAGCGTGAAACACTTTTTATCCTCTTATATCTATCCAGCTTTGCCTTGCTGCAAGTTTTAAGTGTTGCTTCTCCTCCTTTTGCTGTGCACCTCTGAGAAGAGTCTCTCCAGCCACCAGCTGGGTGGTTACGAGAGCTCGGGGACCCCTTCAGCCCCCTCTTGCCGCCCGGCCGAAGGCAGGTCCCTCGCCCTGGGGGCACCGCCTGCTCCAGCCCCCCGCCAGACTCCCTCCCTCCGGTGTCAGCGTCTGCGACGGGGGAAGGAGGGAGCTGGACGCCGTACTCCAGATGTGGCTTCACAAGCGCCAGAAAGAGGGAAATAATCACTTCCTTCGACCTGCTGGCTCTGCTCTTGCTAATGCAATCCAGTATCCATTAGCCTTTATTGTTCATGCTCATACAAGAGCATAAACCTATTAAGCCAACTGCCTTCATGTTTGAGCTTCTTCTAGCACACAGTTATTTATTCTTTACTTTCTTAAAGCTACCCCAAATTTGAGGACAGATTTTTCCAAAAGAGAAGGATCACACACACACGACAGTGGCAGCGAAAGGACTGGACTCCATGAGCAGAAAGTGAGTTTTGGCATGATCCCATGACGTTAGCAGCTGGAGTGAATTTTGTTGTGATACCATTAAAAACAGCTTGAGTGCTTGTCACCCATTTGAAAACATAGCTTAATTTTATTTTAAAATCCTCTTCTGAAACATGGAAAGATAACAGACTTGGAAGCCCCAAACACTGGGCATTTTTTGATAGGCACGTTCAGCTGGTTTGAGTTGTAAAAAGTCACTTGAAACAGAAACAGCACAAACTAGTGGTTAAAGCAAAGGAGCACGAAAAAGAGCAGATTCTTGCTTACAGTTATGAGCTACCCATGCCTCACCTTGCTGCTCTTTAAATGCAGCTGAGAATATCCCCGCAGGTGTTAAAGACTAACTCAGTGCATGTTGTAAAGCACTTTGCTGTCTGTAGATGTATATAGAACAATGAGAAGTAGAATCACATCATTTGTAAGATGCATTTTTCTTAGTAAGTGATAAGTTCACACATGATTTTGGACATTGACAGGTCACTGTCTTTATGATTCAAAATAGGTCCATGCCACAGAGCACGGCCCTGCTACATAGCTCTCTTCTGACGACATCTTTCACACAGTGGAATAACACATTCTAACACCATTACCTGATTAAAAATATACGTGTATATGAAAATGATCAAAGCAGCCTATGTCGAAATCCATGAATGACCACAGCATGTGCTGTAGACACAGCTGTAACAAAGCTGAGCTTTGATCTGACAGCAAATGCAGTATCGCCTGTTTTCCTGGGGGCTGGTCCAGCTTTGTCTGACAGATTCCGTTTTCGTTTGGGTTTTCAGGTCCTCCACCATTAAATGCCTCCATCCACTCTTAGATACAACATGCCAAACTTTTTGGAAGATACTGGTGTGTATTAGACTGAGAGGGCTAGCAGCTTTAAAATCCTGGCTACTAAACTCTACCTTATCGGCACGTGCAGCACAAAGCGCTGTCTGATGGAGCCTTGTAAAACTGTTTGCAATGAATACAACTTCAGTGGGTCATGCACGTTAGGAGCTTTACTATGGTATGCCAAAGAAAGCACGGCAGAACGTGAGTCCGGGATCGGCAGGGTCGGAGCTGAGCGCACATCCCACACCCAGCCCATTAAAAGCCACGTCGGATTTAAACAACTGTCTCTTGAGTCAATCACCTCAGTCTCAATAATTGTTCATTGACACCTTGTAACTACTCCAAAGGACAAGTGAAAACAAGTCTTCCAGGACACTCTGACATTCTCCGCTTAGTTGACAATGACAGCACTACGCAAAAAGGCAATTACAGTCGTGATTTATTACTAGTACCTGCCACATAACAAGGAGAGGGTGAGAAAAGTCCTTGCTGGTGTTTGCACATAGAACGACTACATCAGCCCAGTAAAACTTTCCAAGTTTGTTCGCACACCTGAGGAGAAAGCCTAAGCGACCAAAATAGGATCTCCGACTACCACTTATTTGGTGATCGCCAGGGATCAGTAATACCACTGGCATTAGTACTGTATACTCAGACAAACAGGCCTCAAGTGGGTTTATCGCTCTGCCCTGATACCTCGCTCAGATGAGCCTTCGTGCCCTCAGTGATCTGTGTAATGCCACCCCGCGTTTCTCCAGCACTGCCCTGCCTCAAAACCCCTCCACCGGTGCTGCCATTGTCTGTTTTCTTCCAGCTTTTTACGTAGACATCTCTGCCTTTCCTTTTCTAGTTCATGCACAAAACATTTTTAGAGACCGTTATTCTACCTTTCCATTTAAGCTCTTCTCGAAACTCAGCTGACATGTTTACAATAGCTAGTTAAAATAGCTTGTTAAAAACAAAAGCCTCTTGCAACTATTCTGACCATTCTACAATAGGTATTATTGTAAATTAAAAAAAAAAAAAAACAAACCACCACACACACATGAATTTGAACAAAGACTAGTTAACACCTGAGGGCAAAGCGTGTTTTCCTTCCTTCAGAAACCATCCAGCACAGCGTGAATGGCCCTGCAAGAGCGCAGAGAGATATCTGCACATACAATGAAGTATTAACACTTCTGGCACTTGGACTTAGCAAGTCCCACTCTCACAGGAAGAAACTTTTTTAAAAGAAAAAAAAAAAAAAGCCAGGTTACAAAAAGTCCACTGTACACATCAACAGAAAACCAAAAGATTTTGCAATACAGCATGTGCATTTGTTAGTTTTGCTCCTTGATTTAACAGATGTTTGTTATTTGCAATTTTCATGAGTGAAGGAGGCGGCTGAGAAATGGTGGGATTTCAGAGATGTTCAACTATTTGAAATTCCTTCCAAGCAACAGGGCAGAATCGTTCTTTTTAAGGTAGTAACAAGGCAGAGGGTATTACTAAATTCCTGCAATGGTGGTCTGTCTTCACCATACTCATGTAAAAAAGCAAGATGGGTTGTGAGCTCCACAGGGAATTGCCTGGGGTATTAGCATTTGAAGCCTGCAAGGTTAAATCCAAGTCCAGAGGGGCTCTTCACAGATCTCTGAAAAAGTTTTGGGCCTCTTCCATTAAATGCTTTTTGAAACATCTGCAGGCAAAGAAAAAGAAAGAAGCATCTTGCACTTTTCAGATCTGAAAAAAATAGCAGCTTACCTTAAAGACACACACAAAAAAAAAAAAAAAAAAATCACAGAAACTCCTACTTACTATAATTACTTAACTTCCACCGTCTGGGCAGTTTATTAAGGTTGTAAAAGAGGGAGCGGGAACTGAGAATTTTTGTGCAATAGGTAGAGTCACATCAGTTTAGGGATCCTACCGAAGTTCAGTATTTTCTGCCAGAGCAGAGCAGAGAGGGCCTACAGCCAGCCAGGACACAATCAGAAAAGATACATACTTGGAAAGTATCAGGGAAGAAATTTTAGAGGAGTTTCTTTGCCAAATACTGACTCAGATCTTGAGTGAGAGCATTTCTCACTCATTTCTTTTAAATGAAAAGGCAAGGAAATGTAGATGAAAAAGTAAAGTTAAAGCAAGAGGTTAAAAGGGGGAGTTCAAAGCTGATGACTTCATGGACTATCTTGTGTAATTCCGAGCACGTCCGCAGGAAGAGCCCGGAGGACCAGTAAAACATGGTTTAGTCCCGACAGTAACTAAGTGGTTAATTTCTTCCATTCAAGAGCTGAAAAATCTGCCAAAGCAGAAGACCAGGCCTAAGAGATCAAATTACACATGGGGAGGGGGTGGAAGGGGAGAAGAAGAAAAGAAAACAAGTATTACTGAACCACTGCTGCATTCGACCCAGCAGGGATGAGGAGGAACATGGAGGAGACGAGGTTTATGCGGCGCTATCTCCGCCGCAGCTGAAGCGCTGTAAACACGCACGCTGGGCTCTCACCCACGTCTTGCCATCCACGTTTCGGGAACATCAACCGGTACTGAGCACCTTAACTCTGGCCAATATTAAAAACCTTTTGTGCATTTTGTTAAATTAGTATTACTGGAACAGTTGAAACTCCTTTCTTCCACTTGCTCTCTCCACCCAATCTATTTTCTCTCCCAAGCAGAGAGTTTAACTTGGGGCACAGCTCTATGAAGGCAACCAGCACGCTTTCTGCTGCCACAGGTACAGGAATCACCAAAGTACTTGAAAAGCAAAGAAAAAAAAATTCATGCACAGCAGACACAAATAATAATCTATCAATAAACAAATAATCCACCCAACCTAGCAGCAGTTCAACTCCTTTGCCTTGGACATGACTACACAAAGGAGGTCTCACAGCAACATTTAACATTTTCACAGCTATTTCAGGGTAAGCGAGGGCTCCCTACCCAGCCATACACTGCTCCTCTAGTCCTCGCTCACCTGAGCTGTTTCAGTGTTGAATTCAGCAAAGAAAATGTCAAGTAAAACACAGAGCAACAGGAGACTAGGCTAAATCCAATTGCAAGGATCACTTTTCCCTAGGGATCTAATCCTAAACAGAGTTATGCTTCTGAACAGTATCAATACTGATGGTCAGAAACCTTTACAGGATCACAGCACACACATTTCTCAACACTGTAATGACTGCACTTTTTTAAAAATAGAAAAAAACAAGAAAACCACCCCAAAACCAGTACCTTCAGATCAGGAATTCAAGACTCCACAAATTCATTCACAGGGGAGTACGTATCTTTTGAGAAAGTAGAAGCCCTTTGTAACTATATAAATCTAAAAGTATCTATATAAATATAAAAGATGCTATATAAAAGCATCTACAATCACTTGGTTTGAATTACAGTGCTTATCCACCCTCAGTGTCTACTCTCAGCCTCCCTCAGGTTTGCAGGTGAAGTGCCTGGTGCTCCATAGCACTAATTGCTTATTATTCCCAGTATAAGAAATTAAATATACACTCCCAGAAAGGAAAAGCTTCCAGTTAATTAGAACTGCCTGCAGCAATGGTTCCCTCCAAACAGTTCAGCATTTTATTTTGTTGTCAGGACACAATATAAGAAGTTTTAAGAGTCCTGCTGGGACTATGACGTAAAGGCAGGACCAGTATTTTCTCTTGCGAAGACTGGGGCCAACAGGCAGAAACTTCAGACAGGAATAAGCTATTTCGCTGTGAAGAAAGGCAAATGTAACAACATGTATGTACACCTCCGTCCTGGTCCAGCTGGAGCAAGGATGCAGAAAAAGAGGTACCCATTTTACTCATGCACTGCTGAGCATAGACAGATGCAGTTCAAGTGCTAGACCTAGTGCTCAACTTTCACAAGGGTTTAAAACACTGTTTTTCAATTCCCAAACATAAAAACAGATTGAAAGAAGAATTTTAATTTGAACTTTTTGGCAAAGGCAGGGAACATTCCCCCTAGGTAGCACCATTAAGACAAAGCAAAAGCCTGATGCCGAATTCATCAGGGCAAAAGTTCTTAATTTAAGTCCTATCAGGATGAGTTTTCTTGGGATGCATAGAGTCTAATGCTTGTCATATTTGCATTTAGATTTAGAAAATGGCACGAGACCGTGGAATACCTCCACATTTTCTGCCTTTCCAGACAAAAGAGGCAAGATAAAGAAGGAAGGTGTAAAAAAGAAATCAGTGCTACTGATCTGCAGTAACCCCAAACTCTGCCTCTCCACATATTTTGAGAAATCCAAAGTTCCTTTCTACTCACTCCCTCTTTACCCTACCTGCCCGTCATTAATCAGAGCCATTCACAGAGCAGATACAGTACATGTGGTCTGAGGTTTACAGCTGTTGGCATGAATAAAGACTGTAGATTCTGTCTGCCCGCATACCAGACAGAAAATAAAGAAAAGCGAGGAAGTATAAATGAATAGCAACAGTCGGCACCCTATAAGCTATCCGACCCTGCTCCACACTGGCCCTATAGCTGCCACATCTTGCACTTCAGGCTCAGCTGAGTCACTTCACTGTTCACAGGCAGAGAAGTAGATTTTGAAGACCTGCACAAATGATTAAAGAAACAAACAAAACAAATAAGTAAAATACCTGCCACTGCTCTGAAAATTTGCTCAATGGAGCACGAGGGCAGGAAGCAGAAAAGTGCTACAGGCAAACACTGAGATGAGCTGGGGAGAGATCATGCTGACACGGAGCGAGGGTCCTCAGCCAGTTAACCCCATCTAAATCCAGAGTGCCTCGGTCCCACCTTTCCCATCTTCTCCCTTTTGTTGGCACCGGTGCTTACACAACCATGCAGCAATCCAGTTCAAGAATGTGAAGACTCTCCTTGCTACATGTTCATACAAATAATAGTGCTGGCATCATGAAAGGGCCAGGAGAACTGTTTCTTAATTCCAAATACTGAGAAAATCATCTGTACTGGCAAGTACTGAATTGTACAGACAGCTTCATCTTACCGACCTTTCCCACTGAAAGATCTACAAACAAATCTGAAAGAAATAAATGTCAATGTAGGAGTGGACCATATATAGATGCATTTCATTAATCACTCGGAGACCATCAAATGGACCACAGAGTCATTCAGCGCTGGGAGACCTGCTTCCACCCGAAATGGAAGTACTTCAGCCAGCCTCGAGTAACTGGCTGTGCTCCAGTCTGGATCTAGGGAAGGCAATGCCTCAAATTCCTAGAGAGCTGACAGATACCCGGATAGGCAACAGTGCTGCAACAGAGACAATGCTCTCTGAAAATACAGCTTTGTGAAGAACCCTTTCCTGGGTAGGAAATTCCTCTGTAGCTCCCCTGTAAGCCTCTCCTGATCCTGGGGGTGTTCCATGAAGTTCCAAGTCGAAGACACCACCCTGTAATTAAATTCACAGCTTTTCTTATTTCTGATCAAACTCCAGCTAAACTCCATATTATTGCTACAGATTGCGAGCCTGTGATACAATCTCTTGTTGTATTTTCTTGTTCTTACTTTCTCCATAAAGGAGAAGTTCTGTAACACTCAGTAAAAATAAACAATATCCAACACTTTCTGAAGTTGCATCTCTCTCCCAACATGTTGGAAGGGAATGGAAAATACCACATATTGCCCAGGTAGGACACGATGGACATTCCTTCGTTTGACTTTACCAGATGGTGTCCAATGTAAAAATTTGGGTTTACCTGGATGATATCCTGAAATGTAGTGCAGAAAGTCCAGATTTAAATTCACTAGTCCATGGTGTATTCCAGACTCCCTGTGCAAGTTCCTCTGCCTGCCCAGCCAAGTTAGCTATGTTATATCAAGTTATTACAAGAATAAAGACTAAAGCCTACAAAATAAGTGAACTAAAAAAAAAAAAAAAGCAGCCTAGAACATGTACCACTAAAAGAGAAGGAAGGCTCTGGCTTGAACCAAGAAAAGGTGGGAAAACCCAGAGCGAAAGCCAACTGGTTTTTGTTAGGCCACATGTCCCAATTTCCTCCCGTCTCTTGGTTCAGCTCAGTCTTTGCAAGTCTTGCGCCTGGAACGTGGCCAGAGGATTTTCACAGGGTGAAAGAGCTGCTGTGTTCCCCTAATCCCTCCCTCCAACACGCACTGCAGTTAGGGTGCCAGGAGCACCTATTTTAAAATTAATCTCAAAGCAGAGGAAGGTTTGGAGAAAGAAACAGGACTAGAAATCCCCAGCAGCTCTGGAGTCAAGGGGGGATGAAGCCAACACATCACTTCATATTGCACGGGTAATAGAAGATATTGAAGAGGTAACACAAAAGGATTTTAAGTCATATAACATATTATTTATAAGATCAAGAAAAAGCACAGAGGAAAAACTCCAGACTATGTGATCTCTCATTTTTTAATTGCACCTGAAGTGTTATATAAAGGATGTCAGAACATCACTGGGAGGATTAGCAGGTTACTGTTTTGGAAAGAGCTGATAATAGCTTGGTTCACTTTTGCTTACACTGTCAACCCCTCAAACAGGGTCTGGATTTTAAGATGAAAATAATTTTAGAAAAAAAAGAAATAAATTAAGGGGAAAATTAACCATTCAGTTTAATCATATGCTCTCAGAATAGACATGCCACAGTTTTATTTCCAACTCCTCTTTAGATTTCTCCTGTAATTGTAGATAAACCAATTACCCGACTTGTGCCTCCATTTCTTCCAAACGTAAACGATTTTCATGCCACCTGGCTTTCGGACAAGCTAACTACAAATCAGGTCCCAGCCTTGAGATCCACTGTTAGAAGATACAATACGAATGGGAAATGTTCAGTAACACACCTGATACGCCAACTTCCAGTTTATAAAACACATTTCTCACGTACTTCAATGGCACTCGCATTCTTTCCATCAAGTGGAGCTGCCTCGCGGCAGCGTGGCTGTGGCAGAGGGCAGGACATAAGACTCCTGACGTTGAACTTGATGCAGGCTTTTCACAGCTCGCCCAGGGTGTGTTCAGTATCAACACCACATCCTGCACAATCTGCGAAAAGCCTGCACATGCAGAAATTGTAACAGACATGACAAGCAGCTAGATCCAAGGATAACAGACGAATTTTTTTTCCCCTCACACAGAAACACTTCATTTGTATCCAAGAGAAAGAGAAGGGTTTCGTGTGTCAGAGCACCAAGAAGCCTATCCCATGGGGAAAAACCAGGGGAAGGCAGATATCCCATATGACAAGCTGTTCCACGTAGATGTGCTGGGACTCCCGAGGTCTCTACCACAGATGGAGGAATAACAGAAATGTGGTGAGCTCTACAGCCTAACGACCAAAGTGCTCCAAACCACTTCAGTGAGGAGTCAACAAAGTTGCAGTACCTTAACTGGAAAATACAAAGGCTTCCACAAATGCCTGTTAACACCGATTACTGCCCTTCTCCGAATCCACTCTCTTCAAGCTTCTTATAATATCGTAAGAAAAAGCAAACATGAACAGCAATGAGGAACAGCCTATTCTGAAACCACTTCCAGGAACAGGGATTGTTTAAACAAAATACATTAAGTGAAACCATCTGTATTAAGGGTCAAACGCCATCTGAGGCTGAATGTGCAAAAATAGCCATTTTACAAAATTTGGACAATTATCCCTTTGTTGTTTTTGTTTTTAATATGAATAACCAGTGGCATGGACGTGTTGCCGAGGGGGTAAGCTTGAGCAAGGAATTTAACTCTGCAGCTCCAGAGCCTACGGTGCCAAGATAAGCTTGGTGCTACCCTCTGCAGCGTGCTCAGAGGAAGGTTTTCTCAATCCCATTCACTGAGCATCCTACTACGGAGCAACGTGCGGTCCGGCGCAGGGGGTTAGGCAATCGTCCCTGGCTCGGTCCCCGTGGGAGGGGTCCTCCCTAGCTCTGCGTCAGTCCCCGGTGCCAGACAGTCAGTTGATCTGAATCACAAGGGATGCTGCTTTCACAAGACTTGCTGGCAAAAGATAGGTGACAGAAGAGGTTCAGGGAAGGAAAAAAAGGCAATTTAAAGCTACAGAGCAACCAAAGATGTCTTTTAATCCATTTCAGCAGGGGAAGCTAGTGCTGGAATTCAGTAGGACTCAAAGATGTTTGGCCATTGCTAAGGATAATAAATACTAAGCTAAAATATTCAACACTTATATGAAGCCTGCAAACAGGCACCTTGTAAGAGACTGACACATTGTACTGTTTCAATTATACGTTGATCCTTTCCCACCCCAAAGGATTCATACAAGCCTCATCCAACTTATCTAAAATCTAACTTCAGTCAGAGCAGCATGGAAACCACAGCGCCTCAAAGCAAAGTGAATGGCAGCAGATCCTGGACACTAAGCTCCTCAAGTATTTATTTAGACAATGTAAATTGTGAACTGATACCACTATACAAAGGGGAAAAGTGCCACGGAGGGGAACCTGCCCTCAGAGATCCTGCTCACTGCAACAGAGGGAGAACAGCTACATCTGAGTATGGTCTTAGTCACCTGCTATGGATTTGATAAAATCCAATTAACTACAGAAATATTTCCATCTGTATCACCAGTGAAGTCAGACTGCAATCAAATATTGCAGCTGCAAAGGCAAAAAATCATTAATCATTTTTTCTGGAAACCAAGTAGAGGGTGACGATGGACTGGAAAACTACAATTCATTTGTTTTCAACAAAACTGCCAGCAAAAAGGCCAAAAGAATATAAAAATTTTTTTTTAATTAACATTTACATGCTAACATGTAAATGCCTGGCAGCTTTTTAAGCAGACAAATATTTAATGGATCCAACATAAATGCAAATGTCAGCTATCAAAAGTCAAATTGCACAGCTATGATGTAATGAAATAGCTTTGCTTTATGGGAATAAAGTCACAGGTTTGAAATATGGCCTTAAGTGTAGAAAAAAAACCCAACAACCCACAACCAAAACTTTCACAGAAGTTGCAAAACTGTAATATAATTACTTGCCTAAGTCTAAAATTTTATAGATATTTAAATCCAACTCTAAAGATATGAGTCATCAATTTGCATAAGCATTGCTGGGGACCATATCACTCTTCAATCAAAATAAACTAATGAAGCTTTCATGGTCTGAATATAATAGCTACAGCAAGAGAGTTAAAGCTAAACTATAACACTGAAATGCACGCTCACTGCAATCACAAAACATTTTTATATTGCTGATAATAAAGTGTCAGAATAGCCTATACACATAGGAGAATACATAGGTCAGTATACAACCCAATGGAAGCAAACTCAAGGAATGGGTATATTCAGAGCGAATTAGCAAATACCGGGGGAGCTGAAGGAAACCGATTGCATTCGCTTGAACAATCCGCAGTTTGAAATGAGCTAACCATAGAGAGACAGCAGCAAACCCCGGGAGTTTGAAGATTTTTTTTTTTTTTTTTATTTAGCTTTGCAGAGCAGGACGAGGCCAGGCTGGTGGGACAGGCAGGAACACTCATTCAAAACGCTTCAACACCCTGTTAAGCAACGCAGCTACCGAGTCACCCCGGCAGGACTCGAGGGAGCCCAGCGGCTAAGCTGCCCCACTCCAAAAAACCCAACAAACAGGAAAAGCCAGGTTTTCTCATTTTTCTTCTTTCTTGGCTCTCCAGAAACTGGTTCTTTTATTTTTGGAAAAGTCACTCTGGAGGACAACCTTACCTGTAAGGGACAGCTAGCTTTGATGCATCTGACTCTGTCGTGCTCAGATAAAATCAAAGTTCAGCACCTGAAGTTGCGTTACAAGTGCTCTGTCCCAGCAGGGGAAAAGCCTGCCCGGAGGGGAGATTCCTCAGGGGTTTTTGCTATGTTCTACTAGCTCTGCTGGGAGGAAGAGCCGCAGTCTGTTGGCCTTGTAAATGAGGAAAATGGGCTCTCACTTCTGAAACAAAAATAATAGGGATTCAATAGGGAATAAATGAAACACAAGACATTATCTTTGACTTCACTGTTATGCCACTGCAGGGATACTTTTTCCCTCCAGAAATATATCATAAAGATTAATTCATCTGTGGTTTTGAGGCACCCAAATACTACAGTGGTTAGCATCACAGGAAGTTTTCACATAAAACCACCAATGCACCAACAGTATCACAACAGACCTTGGGTATTTCACCTGCGATAGGAACCAAAACCATTTTAAGAAGAGCACATCTAATCCCTAAAACGACCTCCTGCGAATCAACATTTGGTTTGAAGGAAGGAGGTATCCCACATCCATTTTGTCTAGCTGTGGGTGGATGTGAAGAGACAGAGCAGCGTCCATTAACAGCAAATCTCCCCATGGTGGTGGCACCAGCAAGTGCTTCTAACACCCCCTGCAACCCAGCTAGGATCTGGGCACATGTTTAAAAACCACACGGTGGTTCCTTAACAGGACCTTGTCTTCCCAGGGCAGATGCAATGGCCCAAGAGCAATCCCAATGCAGCTGCACTGCAGCAATAGCATAGCTTGTAACGCTGCAGAAGCCATCCCAAATCTGAAGGCGGTTGAAAACGTTGAGGAAAAAGGATGAGTGGGGGCCAAACCAAGAGGCTGCCCCCTGCCTTCCTTCCTGTCCCTCCCAATAAGTTATTCATTAACATACCAAAACACACATATCAATAAAGAATTCATGGAGATTCCCTGAATACCAAAATACTGACTATAATGGCAAGCAGAACTAGCTTAACACCCTCTTCCAGTTCCACACCCTGCCCCGGGTGGATCACTCTTATAAAGCTCCACTTGTATTTACAGCAGCAAAGTCCTTACTGAACCCCTTCATCACCAATGCCTTCGACGAATGCAGACCATCTCTAAACAGAGCAGCGGCCACAAATGCTGTATCTTTAAATCCATCCCCATTTCATTTTCCAAGTTTCTGTTTGAGCCGTTACAGCTCCCTCAGGACTCCACTGACTCACTGCATTTTCTGGATGACGCAAGCACGCTCTTCTGCACAGCTTCAAAACAGGCTCCAAACATTTCCAGTCAGAAACTGGCCACCAAAGAACCATATAAATCAGGTGTTCTTCCTGAGCACGCATCACCCCCGTGAAGCAGGGAGCAAACTTCGGTTCCTATCCTTATTGGAAATGTATTAATCGCTGGCACTTCTGCTCCTCGGGAATACTTCTAGGAAAGCTTAAGTTTCCACTCTGAAATCCTGTGGAAAATAGTTTGCTCCTGACTGAACACCTACGAGAGCTGGCCCACCACTTCCTCTGACCCATCCAGCTCGGCACCTTCTCCCTGTCGGTTTGTGGTTACAGTTCTGCCGTTGAGTGTTCACGCAAACCTCTGCTCTCAAGCTGCACCCTTTCAAAGCACCTGCAAATATAAAATCCCTCCCAAGTTCTCCACACTGGTTCCCAGTTTCTCAATTCTACCTGCCAGCAAGGGCAGGCAGGTAAAGAAAGAGAAAATCTGTTCTGGGAGGGAACGTTGAGGGACACTCAAACGGGCCGAGCACTTGTGCTAGTGGGTGAACTCTCTGAAGAGACCCGAAGCCACCACAGGGACAGATGCCCGCAAAAACACTGGATCGGGAAAAGCATCTTCCATGACTCAAGACTGAACTCTGTATCTCTTCCTTCTGAATCCCTTCACTCAGCTCTTTGTGCTCCCCCAATCACTGCAAGTCAGCAAACAGACCTTTTATGTACATTTTTTCATACAGGAATGGTAACAAAAGCAAAACAAACACTGGGCTTCTGACTTATGTTTGCTGCTTGATAGCAAAGGCAGCTGAAAAATTTGTGTTTCTGCTTGTAGCTTTCAGCTTCTATCCACTCTGAAAGATTTCACTGTGACAAGAGAACTGGAAGTGACATAAAAATGTAAAACTGAATAATGAAGTGGAGAAAAAATTCAGAGAGAAAGATGAGAGTGTCTTGTTTTATCACCTACACTAACATCGATAATACACATCTTAGGAAAAAGGCATCCTTGCTAGAGAGCCTGCTTATTCCCCTCAAGCCAAGTTAAGTAAGATAAATGTCTAAGACAAACCTGTTCACACTTCGCTCTCCGCAGCATGCAACACCCAGGCAAAATCTTTTGCTCGCAGAGGGTTCCTGACCATTGCCTTGCAGGCTGAGCGCCGGCCGTCCCAGCGCAGGCAGCACCACCAGACCGCACCTAGGCAGGCCAGGGACGTACCGGCAGCCACCGACATTCACTTTCTCACATTGCAGAGTAACACAGCCAGTGTCGTTACAGACATTGCAGTATCTGTGACCGAGAATACGGAGCAGACAGGAGAAGAGCAGCCAGAGGGACCGGAGCATGTACGTGCTAAGAAATGCAGGATGGCTTTACAGGATTAGTTAACCGAGAGCTCAGCAACCAGTGCCCCGGCTCCATTCCTATGGCAAAACGATGACTTAGAGGATATCTGCAAAATTAGCTTTAATCCTTATTTTCAGTCATTCAAAAAAAAGCACACACAGCTTAGCACTCTCTGTATAGACACTGGGAGTTTTATATTGAACCATATGTTAAAAAGGTATTCCAGAGTGTAAGTATACTCAAACAACTTTATTTAGATTTTTTTTTTTTAATTGGTATTTGCAATATCTTGGAACGACAGAGAATTGAGGATCCTGCCAATTCATGACAAAAAGAGCAGATTTTCTAAACAGACAAATACACTCAGTTTTAAACTGTGAACTGAAAACTGTATACATGGCATGCTTTTTCTCACAATCAAATTACTGGATATTTATCACATTTCTACAGCGAACTAAATTTCCTTTTCTAAATTTTTGAGTCTCTTAGTGCACTCTTAAAGCAACAGAGAAAAGAAACAACAAACCACAAAGATATAACTCTGATGCAGGATTAATGTACTGGTGTAGGAAATTGGCCAGCTTGTACAAAGCTTGTTTCTTCCAATCCGACTGGATTTGCAGCCTGTGAAGCAAGGACACACTAAGGACAGCGATTAGAAAAGTGTCAGGAATTATGATTCAGAGAGGTGAATCACACCAGCTCCCCTGGGGGGTGGGATTTGGGATAAGCATACCCAACTGCAGCCCTACGCAAGATTACACAACCCCAGGCAGCAAGCACAGCCGTCAGGATCGTTTACTTGGAGGCAGAACTCAGGTCTTCGTTCCCAATCCTCTCTCCACGGCACAGCACAAGGCGTCTGCTGCTCTTGCTGGGTTGTTTCCACTTGCAGCGTGAGGTTTCAGTTGCCCAGAAGCCCACACACCAGCACGGCCCCGCTGCCAAGCACGTGATAGAGCCCTGGCATGGAAATCGTACTCGATCTTCTCAAGAGCTGTTTGTTATTCAACAGCCACAGATTAGCCAACTTTAACTTCACATGGGAAGAGTGGCGGTGGTGCGCTTTACTCCACTCCTTCCATTTCAGACATTACCTTTACACAGCACAGACTTTATGCTTGCCCAATAGTTTTATCTCTAGCAAAAGCACATACCAAGCTCAGACGTGACACTTAACCAAATAATCCGTAACGCTTTCAGAAGTGTTATTTTGATCCACAGGAAACTCAACTAAGATGCATTTTTATTAGGGTCCTTTGACTCACAGATATGCAAACCGGGAGAGAAATTCTGCAGCCCATATTTGAAGACAGCCGATGGCTTTTTGCTCGAGTAGAAACTGTGGAATTTGGCCTGGGGTGCTTTACCCAAGAAGCCATCCAATCTCATGACTAAGTGCATGCAAAGCGATGGGGGTGGTGGGGAGGAAGAGACACGCAGGAAGATGGAGCTCTTATAGTAAACATCTGAGCTGTCTGGAATAAAGGCTGTGCTATTAAAATGAAGCCGCTGCTGGTTTTCCAGTATCTTTTCCTCTGTTTATCTCAGTTGCCATGGCTCTCACTTGAATCATCTGAATAAATTACATACACATGTCCCGGGCCACATTATTTCCACTCACTCCACAACTCCAGATCGACTTTCACTCACCTGGCAGCCACTCGTGCCAAACAACGTCATCACGGCTAGCGACAGAGCGCTGCTTCATGGACACTGCTGATTAGAACCCGATGGCAATTACTTCAAAACAGCTTATTAATATTTCAGGAAATGCAAAAAAGAGGAAGAACACAGGAAAAGTGGCATCATGTTATCCTTCACGACCTGGGTTCCCAGTGGGTTGAGTCTCCAGCGCTGACACGACCGAGTGCTCTTTTAGGTCAGCCGAGGCAGACCAGCTTTGGGCTGAAGAAGCTGCCCCCCTGCTCTTCCAGCATACCAGCATGAGTGAGATTGAAAGGAATGGAGTCAAAATTCAGCTCTCTGGCACATCAAGCCATCTAATAATCCAATATATTGTCCTCTGACTGTGCTCATGTGCCAAGTGTCCCAAGCTAATTAGTTACACAACCTGAAGTCAGATATCAGCCTACTGAAAGAGGGCCAGACTGCGCCCTTGGTGCTGCTAATCCACGGCTCTCAGAAACACACTTTATTGTGTTGGAAACTCTGAGCTCACTACGATAACCCTGAAACATCCTACACTTCCAGTAATAAAGATCTGTTTTCTGAGTATTACTCTCTGCATCGCAAGATTTACAGTAGGGAACTACGCCCTACCTTAAACATACGGCATGAAAACCAACGTATATCACTGGTGTCGTGGAAAAATCGGGAATGTGGAGGATTTCTGCCTCTCCTCCTGCTTCTGTCCTCTCCAAGCCATTAAGAATCAGAAGCCGAGAGCTGACGCTGTCTGAAAGCAGCAGCTGAAGCAGCACTGCAGACAGTATCTGTTGCCCAGACAGAGGATATACTGCTGCTAGAGACATAAAGACGGCTTAGAGAGACTGCTGTCCTCCAGTGTCAGAGACCAGCAGACGTGCACACCACAAGGAGAGGCTGGTGCATCTCAGGTTGCAAAAAACCAAGAATCCCTCAGAGTTTGTGTTGGGAATGACCTTTTGTCCGGAACTGAGCAAGATGGAAACATAAGAGGATTGCTCTCGCGGTTGGCAGAAGCCCGAATTTCTCCTGCTCACCTGCAGCCCGGCCCTCAGCTAAGCGAGAAATCCTGCTCAACCGGGCCGCGGTGTGCGGGCACCCGCGCTCCCCGTCCCACCGCTCAGAAACGGAGGTCTCAAGGTGCTGGAAATGGAAAATCATTTTCTGTAACACCAATGTTCCCGCCCCGGGAATTTAAGAAACAAGCAAAATCAAAGGAGGAAACTGCCGCTGCAGTGTTTACATTTTAGTCAAAGGCTTGCGTTGGGTGAGGCGCCGGCCCTACATCAGAATCTCTCTGTTGCCTTCAGCAACCCCATTAAGCTGGTTTATTCTAGAGGGAACTGTAGTCTCTACCAGGTATTCTGTCTGTCTTATAATCCTAGAATATAAAATAAATTAAAAAAAAAAGGAAAAACCACTAAAAGCGCTAGTGCTTTGACTTCACTGTGTGGCTCCACAATTCTGCGCTGAACTGAGCACAACACAAATTATCTCACTTTGTAGCACACCAGATTTCAGAAATCCAGTAAATTGATCCCAAATTCTTGAGATTACCAATTTGCTCCAGGACTAGATCTGCTAGAAAGGTTCTCCTGGCACCAGCAGCACAAAATCCACTAAAATAGCTCAATACTAGATGAGTTCATGAATGTTTCAACAGCCAAAGTGTTGCCATACAGAAGCACAAAAAGAGCAAACTGCTAATTTTTTTTCTTCTACTGCTCTGACGTTCTGGGAGAATTTTACCAGAGTTGAATGAAAAGAGAAGATAAAATACAGTGGCATGAAAGGGTTAAATGTGCAATAAACAGAAGGAAGGTGGAAAATAAATATGTGCAATTTTGGTGGCCAAAATAAATCCCAGCACAAACACACACGATGGTGGTCATTTTCTCCTCAAAATGCAAGCCCCCCAAAGCGAAGGATACATTGCAAGACACATCTTTTGTGAGCTTACAGAGATTTATTCAAACATTTGCACCAGCTTTTCTTGATCACAGAAGATAAATGGAAAAAAAGACCTACGAAGTGGGACCTCAGCACTTCCACAACTCTGACAGCAATTGGTCTCTGTCACAGTAATTGTACCTACCGTCCTTTATTAGGAACTGTATTTGAAACCTAAATAATGGCCAAACATGATTTTTCAAAGGAAAAAACCTCATCCTTTTTTATTCTTTAACCTTAGGTAGAGAGTACAGAGAATCTAACTGCTGAGCACTACTAGGAAATTCAAACCAGGCTGTGAAAAGAAGATTTCAAAGTTTGAGTACAGACCTGTGTGCCTGGCCCATTGGAAGAGGGGAGAAAGGGGGACGCGGGGATGGGAAGGGGAACGGGAAGATGGAAAGCTTGCAGAAAGCCTGACCAGGAGGGCAGGCCCTGGCTCAGTCCTGCCCTGCACAGACACCTCTGTACTCCCTCCCCAAACAAAGAGCCCCAGCTCTCTGCCCCACGGAAAAAAGCAGCTGTCTGGGGCTGTACAAAAGACATGAGAAACCGAGAGCTACTGCTTTCGGTCTGTCCTCACACCCATCCCTCAGCTCCCTGGTAGGCTCTTCTCTCCACAGCGTAAGACGTAAAGCTTCCCCCAACATCTATGACTTTTTGGCTTTCCACTTCAGGAAGATACCCTGCAGTTAATCCAGAACAACATATACGCTGGACTGACTAGCTCTACCTGGGCAGGAAGGCTGACAGCTGAGTTTTCCCTGCTTCTCCCTCTATTCCTGGGTTAAATTTGGCTGCAAGTTACTAGGTATGGGCTAGCTACCATACGGACAGAAAGACAGCACCCAGGAAACCTGGCTAAAATGTATTTTCTTTGCTTGAAAAAAGGCCAGCTAACAGATTCACTGCCTAGAACAAATTAGCAAAAACCTCACTGGCACCTGGATTGGGCCTTTGTGTGCACCTATGGAGAAAGGGAGCAAGGTGACCTGCACAGCCTTTAAGAGGCTGCTCACAAGGTGTGGACACGTGGGTACGCGTCACCCCCAGTGACAAGCCCTCTGAGCAACGCTCCAGCGATGGAGACCTGGCATTAATCACATTTGATTGCTCCACAAAAAAGCCCTACCAGCACATGATGTTCCAGGGAATGATTTAACGGGAACCGATAACGTGGCATTTAGAGCAAACTGGCATCGTAGAGCTATATATCTACACCTCTGCTTCATATACAAATAAAGTTCTTATACACCAGTACTTACTTATATGGAGATTAGCCGTGGAGAAGTACACGCTAGTCAGTAAATTCAAACCCTCATTTCACCGGTGATGGTTTTATTTTGAAAGACTGTCACCAAGTGGCAGAGCTACGAACCGCTGCGCTGGGGTCAGCGGACCATACCACGACATTTGGAAAAGCAGAGCCAAAGACACCATCAGCTGAAATGACATGACCAAAAAATCCACCGTCCCAAGACGCCTCGTGCATCTAAGCACACTGATGGAAACGTCGGGATAGATCATGCAACAGAACGAAAATAAGCCATGAAAAAAATTATCTCAGAAGGAAACTTCAAATACTGTGAGGTTTGTTCTTTCAGTATAAAAACTGATAAATTCAGTTTCTGATCCTTTCCTTTGAAGGACGAAAATCATTGACAACAAAGTCTAACAATACTGTTTCATATGAAACAGCCACCTTGGGAGCTAAATAGAGGCACACAGGAGAGGCCAGTAAAGGATGCGGCTTGTTTAAAACAAAAAGAAGGAAAGACACAGCCTCCCACTTTAATCTACAACTTGAGTCAAAATGCAATGTTTTACACCTGACATGAAGTGATAGAAGTTATTTTTAACTATTATACTTAGTGTTTTCCCAAAGCACTAAAAAAGGCAATTTTTAAGAATACATACATCTACGCTGAACAGGCATTTGAGGATTCATCTATTAATCAAGCCGGAGCCTGGCTGGCTAAGCTGTTAGCAAGCGGCACTAACATCATGCCCGCGGGGACGGAGGGCTCCTCAGCTGCATCGGGCACATCGCGATCCAGGTAGGAAGTGCAGGATCCGTTTGTTTCACCTGATACCTGTAAATGGCCATCTGCAATACACCAGTAGCCAGGGCTGTGCTTTTTGTTATTCCTGCCAAGCAAAGAGCCAGAGTTTCTCTTTTAAATTGCTTATAGTCTTAATCCATTTGAAGTTGTTGATTTCTCTACGCATAACTGAAGGTAAGGACAGGCAAGGGCATTTCCAGGAATCGCTAAGATTTACATCAGCAACAACCAATCTTTGCGGGTCATCGCTGGATATAGACAACAGAGCACGCCGGTGCAGCACGTGATACCCAAGCAGTCTCTGGACAACTGGCTGTCAATGCTTTAGAAAGAGCTTTGATATACCATGGCTAAAGCTAAATCAGCTCGCTGGGTCTAAACTTTCAGCAAATGAAGCTTGTGGAGATAATTTAGGCTACCTGGGCCTGCTTTCCTGTTAGATACTTGCCTTCTGATTTGTTTGGGGAGTAAACCAAGTCAGTTTACGTAGAACTTTCTTTGCACTCTCTACTCATTACCCAGAAATCCATAACAGTGTTAAAGATCTGGGAAGATTTTCAAGAGTAAATTGGAAATAGTGACTTTTTTCCAAGCCTCCCAGTACATAGCTGATGTTTATTTAGGCCTGCTATAGGGTTTTCTCTTCAATCAGCAAAGTTTCTGGCCTCTGAGAAGTTACAGAAATTTGACAGATTTCAATCTCTGTTGCAGGCTGGAAGACCCAGCTGCAATCAGTGGGGATGGCTGAGGATGAGTGTTCACCGGCTGCCTGGAGGAGAGGGGACCCAGGCAGCCCAGGAAGGATTTGCACTGAACAATACAAAAAAGAAGATGGTGCCACATTTCTTCTGCAACTGACAGCCCAGTGAGAAATGGCGTCACTTGAGAGAGAGGAAAACATCAAATATGTAAACTGGAGTCTCCACGCTTCTGCTGCAGCTGCACAACACAGTATGAAAAACACAATCTGCTACGCTGAAGCGTGTTACCTGTTACAGCACCAACATACCCTCATCCCAGCCCAGCAGGGCTGAGAGGAGGCTGATTTAGCTCCCACCACGCACACCCCTCGGCTGCTTCCAGCGCGCGAGAGAGCCAGCACATCCATAGGGTACGCGCTGTCCTGGCCGTGCACGTACACGCCGACCCCACACTCAGGGGCACTGACTTGGAGAGGGACATCTGCAGTTTCAGGAGGCGGTGTGCGCCAAGAAACTTGACTCGTTCCACACAACCCCTGAAACAATGAGATGGCAATAATTTCACTTACTAATTGCTCTACTCTAGATTACAACACTGGTGCAAAAGAAAGAGCTGCCAGCCACTCCCTGAAATAACCAATCATTTCCACCATCCTGCTTGTCTGTCTCTCTCTCAAAAAAATCCCTTTGCCATAGCAAACTGATCTGGAAGCTTTACTGCTCCTGGAGGAAATCTTGCATCACGCCTAGAGACCTTTAGAAAAGCACTGGCAGCAAAATAAATTATTTACAGCACTATTTCTGACAATACAATCTCCCTAAATGATACAAGATTGAAGGGTTTAAAAATGAGTGCTTGTGGCATGGGGCCCAAGCATGTGTCTAATAGAAATATTGATTAACTCGATTTCTACAGATTCCGTAAACAGTCTGATGAAAAGGGAAACTGCAAGTATAATTTTTTTTTCCTTTGCTGTACAGTAGGTCTGAGCAATCACTTCACCCATTCAAACTAAGCCCAATTAAAGCGTTTTTGGATATTTACAGAATTATTTTCTCTTTAAAACAATCCAATCTACGTGTTGTTTACCTGATTCTAATTCATGCCTTATTTCGTTTCCCCATTTCCCCAGAATAACTCAGTCAGTCGAGGCTTCTGGCTTCCAGCAAGGTTCCTGCTGTTTACTTAGGTTTTCCAGCTGGGTTGAATGATATGCAAAGAGGTCTGAGGACTTGCTGGAGGTCACACAGAGAGGAAAGTCAGTTGGCTCCGCTAGCGTAATAGCCCTGCACTTTTACAGCTCCCAGGACTTTGCTCTAAGCACCAGGCTAACCTTCTCATCAAAAAATACTAAATCTGCTCTCAACATTTCAAACATTCTCGGATTCTTAGGAAAAGGCACTTCCCTCCATAAAGTGTCTGAAGCAACTCTGCTGAAGGGCATGATGAAGAACTGAAGGCACTAAATGCACATACTCACAATTAGAAAATTCAATGGAAACTGCTAACGTGCAGTTTTCCACTTTCAACAGCAGAATTTTCAGATGTATTTCGGCATGCAATTTAAAAGAAAGGAAACTCCAGGGGATGTTTAAATAGAGTCTGCCTAAATATTTTGTTTAAGGGAACTAATTTCATTTTGGCTAGAATTTATAGGGCAAAACATCCCAAGCAATCCACAACGGCCGCCAGTCTTCAATTTGTCCCAATCTGGACTTCCCACGCGGCCAAGGACAAGCCATTGCACTTCTCAATGCCTCAGTTTCTGCAGAGCTACAAGGAAGATAAAGGATTGTTCACTCAGGTTTTCCCACCCCTACAGTTCCACCAGGACAAACTGGCCTGCCAAGCAGGGCTCGGGAGCGTATTTTTTTGATCAGTTGCGTAGTTTTTGATTTGTAGGGTTTGGTTTTGTTTTCCCAGAGCAGCGCTGGGGACACATACCACTTGAAGAGCAATTTACCTCCCTTGTGCCACTGCAAACATCCTTGACATAAACAAAACCCCTCGAAACTCCGACATGACAAAAGCAAGGGCTGTAAACTTCTGTTGAAACACAGCACTGACACTAAGAGAGATTAACAACGATATTTTGGAGAAAAGGCATTTTTGCTAGTAATTCAACACCCACTCCCATTTGTCGGGGCATGAGCATTACCATACGTCCTCCAAGAACTGCAGGGCCCTCCAGCCAACCACTTTTCGACTTGTCACTTCACCCCAACAGGCCTCCTACCCTTCTCCGTTTATACTTCTGTCATCCAAAAACCACTCCTTTTCACTTCCAAGCTCTTCAAATCCATGCCCTGATGTCCTCAGCTCCTCTTCTCTTCCATTCCAGAATAATTCAGGCAATTATACTTCCTAGATCTGATCCACCAGCTCAGCTCTTCTAATGCCCTTTGGCTTCAGCGTGGCTCCTCAGCCCTTTTTTTGCTCCTCCATTGCACCAATATTGCATCAGCTTCCATTTCTCAATTTATTCTTCTTTAAACTTTCTTCTTCTTTTAAACCTTCACAGTTTATTCTCATCTTTATTTTCTTCCAGTGTTAGTCACTCTATCCTCCTAATGGACATCTCCAATTGAACCTTAATTATGTCTCCTACCAGGAGCTGTTCTCAGGCTGATGAGCACACCCTAGGAGAAAACCCAAGGCAAAAGGTCTTGCCTGTTAGACATTTTGCTCTAATCCAAAGGTCACACATAAATACACATAACCCATTATCTGATGCTCCAGTATTATGTATTTTTTTTTCTGTTTAGTTTAAATTACTTTGGAAGAGGTTAGCCTGCCCTTAACAAGGACAAGCATCTTCACACGGTGAGGTGGCACAGGTCTAAAGCTTGGTAAACCCACAAAAGTACAGTTAGCTATTTCTTCCACATAAATAAAATTTAACGTCAGTCATTGCCAAAGCCAGGCGGTTTTCAGGTGTTCTCCATGTCTCCTGCGACACGAGCTCTACGTTGCTGGGACAGCAATGCTGGCTGGCTGGTTTAGCACAGCTGGTACACACCAGTCACAGGACAAGAGCCTTTTCTACGTGCCAGCCCCTCCTGTCACAGCATTTCTGTTGTGCCATGGTGGGTTCAGGCCCAGAGCCAATCTTCAGCCTCCAAGCAAAGAGTTAAGTGTGCCTCAGGTCTGGCTCTACCATGAAGCAGTCATGCTGCTGGGGTTACCACGGTTCTCCAGCCTGACCGTGAACCAGCCAGGACAGGGGGTGGGGATGGAGAGGCCAAGTTATGCCAGGAATGAGCCTGGGGAATGCAGCAGAGGTCACATTGCAGAGCGGGTACGACACATGCCGCTCGTTCCAGCCCGCGGCTTGCTGAAACTCCTGGATGGAGGGCTCTCCCAAAGCCTGGGAAACGTGCAGTGGGCGATGACCTGCACCCACTGTATCTTCATCCTCCTTAGCATATGCCAAATACAATAAGATGCATTAAGTCAAGTCTTTGCTCTACCCAGCGCATGATGTGATTGGCAGAAGAACTTTTTTTTCCCCCTCTAATTCTGCTGATAGTATGTAATTCTGTTCATCCCTTTAGCCTTAGCCAAATATTTATGTCAAGCTGGGAAAAAAATGCCAGGCACAGAGCAGGGGGTGGAGGGAAGGCAATCTAGAAAGGACTCATAAACCAATTTCAGCGCACAAAGCACTTCTTACTTCTGCCCAGTCATACTCACATTAACAATAAGATCGCTATGTTGGCCATTCCTTTTTTTTAATTAACCTTCAACAGGTTAAACAGACGAAGATCACGCTATTAGATAATCAATAAACCTAGGCACTAATTCCATACCCACAACAGAAATGTTTTACTGGGTTAGGATAAAACCTCAATTGCTTGTTACACACAGCAAGTACCTGCTAGCGGGGGGAGACGGACCCTAAAGTACTAATGATGTCACGTACTCGCAAGTACTCGTGCACATCAGCCAGCATGCCCAAACTGCATTTGATTTTTCAGTCACATCGCTGCTCCCAGGCGGGGATCTAGCACGTACATCACTTCTACCACTTACCCAGTTCCAGTTGAATGGGAAAATTCATTATTCATTTAATTTTAAGTAACAGCCAAAGGGCCCAATCAGCAGCAGAGTGCCCCAGTGCTGTGCTAACGCAGACGAGGAACGGCTTCTCTCTGATGCAGAGGTCTCACTGCCGTAGTTCTTGGGTTAAGAGTATGCCATCATTTTCTTAAGGGATTCAAAAGCAGAAACAAAGCCATAAATTATTTTCTAATTGCTTAGCAGTGAACAAAGGCAGAAAATGACCTGCTGCGTCCCAACTCTTCCAAAGGCCCACGTGAATAAACAGGACTGCTGGAAGTCTAACAAACTGACAACTCATCCCAGGGAACACAAAGAGGAATGTTTGCCTAAACACTGCCTTTCAGCAAGACTGTAATCAAAGAAAAAAAACATGTATGATAAGAAAGATTCCTGGTGGTTCTGGCACAGTGATTATTTTCTACACAATTGGGAAAGTTTGGAAACATTTGACTATGCCGTTTTGCTGGCATCCTTTCAAAAAAAGAAAAACCCCAAATGGCTGTAGTTCAAACAGCAAACAAGGCCCCAAACCAGTTACTAAACCAAAGTGTTACGGATCCACAGGAAAAAGAAGCACATTTCTTCGCATTTTCTGCACTATGAATGAAGAGATAATGGAAGCCTGTACAGATATCTGGTATTAGCCTGTCCCCAGGACAAGGGTATAACTATTACAAGTTAAAATAATCAACTTGCTTTTATCAAGGAGTCAAACAAAAGAGCAGAGAGGAGAGCTCCAGCTGCATATCTCAGCAGGGACTGGACTGGGCAACGTGACACCGTCAGATATTACGTCCTGAACATCAGCCCTCCTGTGACGAGCGCTCAGTAGGTCCGTATTCGATGACTTTGAAACTGATCCATGAGCCGTAGTAGGTTTGCGGGAAATCATGCTGGCTTGCATTTTCTGAAGTGACTAGAGATTAAATAAAGAGGCAGAAAGATCATGAAAATAGGAAAAACAGGAACGGCGAGAATACCAGTCAAAACAAGTGAATAACAGCAAGAGAGGAAGATAAACTGGCCTTCTTTCGAGGGAAGCACGAAGATCTTGCTTAAAAGCTTCTTACGACTACAAGTATCATTTAAAAAAATCCCATCGAAAGCCAGCATGTGCTGAGCAAACGATGCTCTCCTCACAAGAAGATGAGTCCAATAAATACTGCTTCTGAAACCCCGCCGAGCACGGGGTGCTCCTATATTGTACATCAGCTCTCCCTAGAGGCAGCTGCCTGCACGGAAAGGACTTAACCTTGATAAAACTTATCTGTGCAAGGGAAAGACAGCGCAGTCTATGCGTGCAGGGCTTGGGGTTTAATACAAGTTAATACTGTTTACCTGAACTAGGCCAACAGAGGTAGCTGTGGAATATAATGAGATTGTGATGGAAAGAAACTCACAGCCTGAACTTTTAAGCCACAAACCAGCGCTAAGCCAACAATTCATTAGTTATTTTTTCTAAAATTGGGAGGGAGAGAATAAGATATATCTACTGAAATATGAGCTAAATCACTCAGCAGGTATTTCTCAGATGCATGGGAATAAAACATATTACAAGGCATTATTAATGTTTATTATGTAGGTCTCTTACAACACAGTTTATCACCAGCTACCTTCAACAAGCTCAAAACCCATGCCTAAATTAGCCTGGAGTTTTACAGAAAACAAAACACACAGGTGCACAGCCTGAAGGGGATCTCACTGGGCTAAGCCGTGCCATTACTCCAGCAATCCAAGTCTGTAGGCTGGCACACTGCTGATTTACACCTACAAAGCCCCCAAAATGCCTCCACGTGCAAGAGTGTAGCAGTGAAAGGAGACGTAATGCATAGCCCTTTTCATTAGTCATGTTGACAAATCAGAAATAACTCAAGATATCTTAATTACAAAGCCCGAAATTCACTTTCACAGCTCACTGGGAGTAGCAGGAAGAGACTCAATCCTTCAAGGGAAAAGAATGAGCTGGTTAAAGTTGATAGGGATGGCAAAGGGGCTGCAAATGCTGGTTTTAGGTTGATAAAAACATTTTAATGAATCATTTCTAAGATTAAGGGTTTTTTCTACATTGCTATTTTATTTTCAAGATGCTTGTTATCCCGTAACAACTGAAATAAAAAAAAATCATCCTGAATTTCCCCATTAGCACCCACAAATCCTAGAATAGGCACCCCAAACCCATATAATGTGAGTTACTAAACCAACAGCCGCAGCACGTTTAAGAGCTCCTTGCATAATGGCCCTATTGAAGGGAGTTCTGCAGGGGGACTCTGTGTGTTGACCCCAGGCAGACGTGGCTACATTTGCCTGAAATGTAGAGGTCTGGCATAAAAAGGTGTTTTGTCCAGGAGGCAGAGAAACTTCCCCCCCAAACACACACCTCCCCACGAGAAACCCTACATCGGTCAGCTACGTAACATCAGTGCTTTAAGGTATTCACAAAGTGAAACGGCGGTAGGGAAGCCTGCTCAAGCCTCCCCAGAGCAGGCAGGGATTCCACCAGCCGCCCAGGAAAGACCTAATATAAGCTGTAAAACTAATTTCAGCTTCAAATAGGAAGGCTGCTCCTCTATATATCTCTCTCTAATTGAGCAGGATAGCAAGCTATCAGGACAGCAGAGGAAATCTGCTCTTTTCCTCTCCCAGAGAAATGTAATGACATGATGGCAAAGTGTTTTTTATCAGTTCCCCAGACTGCAAGAGCCAACTCTGCACCATTCATCAGGAGGAGAATGGACCAGGAGAACAATCAGAAATCCATTAGCAAGCTGCCGCTCGCCTCTGTGGCTGCCTGAACTCCCGATCAAATGTCAGAGCGCCGAATGGCTTATATTACTCGAGAGGAGGAAAGGACCCAGGAATTGTTTCAAACTGATAAAGATATTATTGCAATTTTTAGCTTTTATTAGCATGCGGGCGACCATTTGCGATTTACGTTGTCCCTTTAACTAAGTTTCTCAAATCCGGGACAAAAGCTTCCAGCATAATTAAAATGGAGAAAGGTCTGTCCCAGTACCACCAACTCGCACGGCAGGGAAAGCAGTGGGGGGAGAAGGAAAAACTGGAGACAGAGGTAGGGCTGCTCGTTGTTGTTTTTAATATCTCAGCTTTTACTGCCTGCATTCAGAAGCCAGGGCTCAACTCTGAAATACTGCAAACTTGCAAGAAAATAGCAAGAATTATCAACGCTGCTATTACTAGCAGGGGAGTGACCCCATAAGAATACGTTAGCTCATCATCAGTATTTCAGCCCACTCCTCTGCTAAGCTGCCAGCTCATTTCTGCTGTAAGTAACACTTTGTTGTCCATGTATCACAGCACGAGACAGAGCCAAAACCAATCTGCTCAATCAAAATCTTCCCCTCTCCCAGATACTTCTTCCCTTAGATGAAAGGTGACTAGGCCATTTAAAAAGCAATCGAATAGCCAGGGTCATATATACATTTGTACATTAAAAACAAATGTCCGTACCATCTCTCTCCAATGTTATTTACAACGTGTCTGAAAGCTATTATCTGAGCTATTATCTGGCACAGAGACTACAATAAGATATTCTGAGTGTATTAGCAGCATATCGCATATTGAAATGATTTGTGCAGATTCGCTTCATTCATATACTGTTAATGCTTAAAAGATAATGAAGAATTTAGAACAGGAAACTTGCATATGTACTAGGAAGTAGGGAAAAAATCATAATTAAAAAAAAATTAGGAATTCTCCAGTGCAAATATTTCCAACTGCAAACTGATTCTCATTATCTTTCATCTGCCAAAAAAACAAATTAAAATATCAATCAAAGGTAGTGATCCAGGTAAAAGTCTTAAACTGCATCTTCGGTTCAACAACAGCAATTATTCTGTCATTGTTCTCAACTTGTTGAGCTTCTCAAATGAGATCAGAAATGACTACAGCAAAAAAACCCACAAAGTCTCACCAAAAATCTGTCATCCACAATACCTGAATTACATTTGAATCATGACATTTTAACCTCTAAAACAGGTAACAGTGAAATAAAATTAAGGTTGTCATCAGTTCCGTTATGAAACACTAGCCATAAAAACTACTAGTGGAAAGTCTTCGCATTTTTTATTTATTAGATTTTTTTCTATTTTTCAAGTAAAAGTCAGTCTGAAGCTCTGAAGTGTGCCAAAACGTGGCAGTATTGGATCCTCAAGCACTAAAGGCTACTGAGCAAGGCTGAGATACTTACTATGATGCTGGAAGTCCAACGTGTGTACAGTGTTCGTTTTAAGCCGGTGTGCCCAGCTATCACAATTTACTCACAGGAGTACACTGGTGAAACCGTAGCTGGGATCATCTTAAAGCTCTGTTTATTTTCCACCAAGACAAGAGGAAACGCGTATCCAGCTAAGCACCCTCGCAAACTATTAAAAGAGCACTTTAATCCACACAGGTCCCAGCGACTTTCCTTCATCTGCACAGCTCAGACATGGACATTTAATGGACATAAAAATACTGTCAGTAGTGGAAGGGACTAGAGCCAGTGGAAAAACTCTTCAGCCACTCCACAGGCTGCAACACGCTGCTCGAGGTCTATCTGCAGTCCCGGTGCTTTATGAGTTGAGATCTCGTAAGCAAATTGCTTGCAGTGATACCTGCTAAATTATCTTTATTTCAGAAAAGCCACTTTAGGGGTATTTAGACTCTGATCCATCATATGCCAAACGTCAGCTGACAGTGAATCTTCTTTAAAAGAGGACTTAAGAATTGATGGAGAAGGGGGTAATTTGCTTACTGGTAACAGGTCTCAGTTGTTCACGTAACCCAGCCTGGCAGGGATCAGCCATCACTAGCATCTGAAGACCGCTGTGTGGCTGATACCAGATGAGATGAGCTATTAGTTATGGCCCAGTTCCTGCAAGACAGACGTCCTCCCTGCAACCCGCAAGCACAGCCATCAGCCTTGCCGACAGCGTCAGCAGCTGGGGAAGCGGGCAGGACAGGCTAAAATGCCCTTTCTTTCCCTAAAACGCCCACAGCTCTTCCACCAGGCACCACAGCCAAGCGCTCACTGTCACTGCCTGCACATCTTCTGAGCTGGGGACTCTTCTGCCAGGGGTCTCAAACCAGCACCTTTTAAAGTGCTACATTCATGTAAATAAGTTGTTTTTTTAAGAACAAATTAGTTGAGCATATTCTATGAAGTTATTTCATTTGTTTTTGCTCCTGTTCATTTATTCCAATCTGCTGCACCTTCCCTTGGAGAGGTTATTAAACGCTCTGCTAATGGCCGCCAGCACTCATTTAATTCTTCTTAATGAATGTATGAGTGAGTAGCGGAAGCTATTATGTAGGGCTTAATAAAGGGCGGGAAGGAATTTCCTAAAATTTATTGCCACAGGCTGCTGCTTGAAGATAAAATAAACGGTAATTGCTTGGAACAGGAAAGAGGAGGATGATAAAATGTCCCTAGACATGAGGTAAAAAAAAATACCAAGTGCTATGAACCAAAATCTCAAAGCCTGAAGGATCGCAAAAGCAAGATGGCCTCCTCCTGGCTTTTAGCTTTTTGTAATCCTTAAGACGTTTTCTTTGAACATGGATGCTGAATGATGAACTCAATCTGAGCCGGAAGGATTATTCTACCACACTAGAAAGACAATCGTTCATATAAAAAAGAAAAAAGAATAAGTGGCATTAATTCAGACAGCATCTTATGAAAACATTATTTGCAGGAAAGGGACAATGTGGAAAAAATGGAAGGACAATGTTTCTGGACTATTGAGCCCAGCAATACAATCTTTCCTAAAATACAGGGTTTACAGTACGAAGGAGACACACAACATTTTGCTACAATTACGTTTCTTCTTTCCCATCACTGTTTTAGTGAGGGCTGATGGAAGAAGGGAAATTGCCAAGAGGTGGATCTGTGCGTTGTTTCTTCAATTTCTGCTACTGTTTGTTAAAATAAATAAAAATCAGCAGGCTGAAGGAGAAAGAAAGTGTCTGAACTGGAAGTCGTGAGTGTCCGTCCCACACCGAAGTGCTGCAATCACACTGCCAGCGTCCCAGCACGCTCCAGGTCAGACCTCAACAACTGGCGAAAACGAAGTGGAAATCAAAGACCCATCCCATGTCATCGCAATCTAAGAGAAAAATACAGGTTTTCAGAACAAAGCTTTTTATTATAACGCACAACAGTCTTCTGTCCACAGAATCCTCCAGGCTTCACTCAGACAGTATGATCCAGTCATACAGATGAGTTTGGGTAAACACTTTGATCAGTCTCATCAAGAAAGCTGAAAAGCAAATTTCCCAAGAATGGGTCTGATTTTTTTTGTTTCCACTAAGCAGTTGGAAGTAATATTTTGCACACTAGAGACTGCCAAAGTATTCACTAAAAATCAGACTATTCACAAGTTACACGAACTTGTATGTTTAATTACAGAAGCAGCTATCTGAGATTGCAACGCTCCTGTGATTACAGCCATAGCTCAAGAGTTACCGGCTGCAGTGGGAGAGGAGAGCAGGGATACCTGCACGTCGCCTTATCTGAGTGCCACCAAGTGCCACTGGTGTTCCAAGCACAGCTGCCCCAAAAAGGAGACCACCAGCCTCTGAGCACCATCTTCCCAAAACGCAGCAGGAAGGAACGACTATGCAGAACTATAGAAAGAAGATGTCAAAATAGCAAATTGAGTGGGCAAGGCATCTATTTCCCTTTACGTAAAGGGGCAGAAAGAAAGAAAGACTATTTTCAATAGCAAGCTAATATATCCAAGAGCTTAAAAGGTGACCCAAGAAGAAAAACAAGATTAGGTTTGCTCTTTTTTGCTGCTTAGGGCAGACAAAGCCCCTCTCAGAAAACCACCATTTTTCATGCCAGCTTTGACCATCTTAACACCAGAAAAAAAGAGGATAAAATCCAATTTTTCTTTTTTTAAATCCTTGGCAGGTCACCTGCAAGTGCAGGCCAACAGCTTTTCTAGCAGGCAGTAAGAAATTATGATTTTCTTTTCTAAACAAGGATTTCAGTTCCTTCAGCTCAACCGCAGGGTTTTCATAGTCCGACGGAATACAAAGCAGCCAGCCAACCTGCCAGAGCATCCAACTTGAAGACGGACAGTGGCTTCTCCAAGAGAAAAAGCAACAACTTGGTAGAGACAAAAACCAAAACCAAACAAATCAGCTTTAGCACACTGGAAGACAAAAGGCGAGCTGCTACAAGATGAGCGTGAAATGTCAGGGGATATACTACCCAAATTTGCAAAGGACAGATGGCTACTGGATAGGCATCTAGTAGAGAGCATTATGCAAGAAGAGTTTAATCTTCCCCCACGCCAGTGAAAAATCGAAGCAAAATGAAGCGCATAGCGTTGTGCGTACCAGCACTACTACCTGTACAAAAGGCAGCGCTTCTCATTTAAACCAGCAAACACAAATTATCCCATCCCCGAGTACCTTCAGGCACTTCCACCCTTCTCTTAACCCGCTAACACTCCTATGAAGAACTCTTATTGCCTTTTTACATGGGCTTATAGAGCAAGAAGTTGCAGCTTAATGATGATAAAGAACATAAAGGATCTGGTTTTTGACTTACGAACAAACCAAGCAGGTTCATGTTAACTACCCGTGATGTGCACTGCTGTTCCCTGCTACAAGGCAGAAAACAGCATTTCATTTGCCTCGGCACTGGCGCATCCTTGCAATCACTAGCTACACAAACCTCAATTACCCAGCATGAAAATATGCATTTTGCTTATCCAAGGACAATCTTTGCACTGAGGGGAAATGACTGAAAAAAAATCTCAATTATTCTTTCAAATGTAACACTAGCTGATGCCAGACAGAAGGAAAAAGCTCCATGTGATGGGCTTTTTTTCGGTTTTATTTGGTTTGGTTTTGGTAGCAAGAGTTTTCATTTCTACTGTCTGCAAGAGCCCGATGTGGGAGGAAAAGCGTAGGTGGCATAAGGGAAAGTAGGAACGAAGGTCTTTGTCGCGGTTTATCTATGGTACGCTAC